>OX424569.1:21236461-22436461 GCA_949152475.1 Terebella lapidaria
ATTTGACAAAGTTGCTTTCAAGCTGAAATTCAAAGTAAAAGTTGACCAAAACTGCATTTCAAGATGATTTAATTTGCGCCGAATCGATCTTTTCACAATGATTTGCGCCAAATCGAACTTTTCACAGTGAGTTATATTTCAACTCAGACTATTTGACAAAGTTGGTTTCAAGCTCAAATTCAAAGTAAAAGTTGACCAAAACTGCATTTCAAGATGACGGAATTTGTGCAAAATCGAACTTTTCACAAGGAGTTATATTTCAACTCAGACTATTTGACAAAGTTGGTTTCAAGCTAAAATTCAAAGTAAAGTTGACCAAAACTGCATTTCAAGATTGACGGAATTTGTGCAAAATCGAACTTTTCACAAGGAGTTATATTTCAACTCAGACTATTTGACAAAGTTGGTTTCAAGCTGAAATTCAAAGTAAAAGTTGACCAAAACTGCATTTCAAGATGACGGAATTTGTGCAAAATCGAACTTTTCACAATGATTAATATTTCAACTCAGACTATTTGACAAAGTTGGTTTCAAGCTAAGTTTCAAAGTAAAAGTTTACCAAAACTGCATTTCAAGATGATGGAATTAGTGCAAAATCGAACTTTTCACAATGAGTTATACTTCAACTCAGACTATATGACAAAGTTGGTTTCAAACTAAAATTCAAAGTAAAAGTTGGCCAAAACTGCATTTCAAGATGATTTAATTACGCCGAATCGATCTTTTCACAATGATTTATATTTCAACTCAGACTATTTGACAAAGTTTGTTTCCAGCTAAAATTCAAAGTAAAAGTGGACCAACACTGCATTTCAAGATGACGGAATTTGTGCAAAATCGAACTTTTCACAAGGAGTTATATTTCAACTCAAACTATTTGACAAAGTTGGTTTCTAGCTAAAATTCAAAGTAAAAGTTGACCAAAACTGCATTTCAAGATGACGGAATTTGTGCAAAATCGAACTTTTCACAATGAGTTATACTTCAACTCAGACTATTTGAGAAAGTTGGTTTCAAGCTAAAATTCAAAGTAAAAGTTGACGAAACCTGCATTTCAAGATGACGGAATTTGTGCAAAATCGAACTTTTCACAATGAGTTATAGTTCAACTCAGACTATTTCACAAAGTTGGTTTCAAGCTAAAATTCAAAGTAAAAGTTGACCAAAACTGCATTTCAAGATGATGGAATTTGTGCAAAATCGAACTTTTCACAATGAGTTATTGTTCAACTCAGACTATTTGACAAAGTTGATTTTAAGCTAAAATTCAAGTTAAAATTTACCAAAACTGCATTTCAAGATGACGGAATTTGTGCAAAATCGAACTTTTCACAAGGAGTTATATTTCAACTCAGACTATTTGACAAAGTTGGTTTCAAGCTAAAATTCAAAATAAAAGTTGACCAAAACTGCATTTCAAGATGACGGAATTTGTGCAAAATCGAACTTTTCACAATGAGTTATATTTCAACTCAGACTATTTGACAAAGGTGGTTTCAAGCTGAAATTCAAAGTAAAAGTTGACCAAAACTGCATTTCAAGATGACGGAATTTGTGCAAAATCGAACTTTTCACAATGAGTTATAAGTTCAACTCAGACTATTTGACAAAGTTGCTTTCAAGCCAAAATTCAAAGTAAAAGTTGACCAAAACTGCATTTCAAGATGACGGAATTTGTACAAAATCGAACTTTTCACAATGAGTTATAGTTCAACTCAGACTATTTGACAAAGTTGATTTCAAGCTGAAATTCAAATTAAAAGTTGACCAAAACTGCATTTCAAAATGACGGAATTTGTGCAAAATCAAAATTTTCACAAGGAGTTATATTTCAACTCATTCTATTTGACAAAGTTGGTTTCAAGCTGAAATTCAAAGTTAAAGTTGACCAAAACTGCATTTCAAGATGATGGAATTTGCGCCAAATCGAACTTTTCACAATGAGTTATATTTCAACTCAGACTATTTGACAAAGTTGATTTCAAGCTGAAATTCAAAGTAAAAGTTGACCAAAACTGCACTTCAAGATGACGGAGTTTGTGCAAAATCGAACTTTTCACAAGGAGTTATATTTCAACTCAGACTATTCGACAAAGTTGGTTTCAAGCTAAAATTCAAAGTAAAAGTTGACCAAAACTGAATTTCAAGATGATGGAATTTGTGCAAAATCGAACTTTTCACAATGAGTTATATTTCAACTCAGACTATTTGACAAAGTTGGTTTCAAGCTGAAATTCAAAGTAAAAGTTGACCAAAACTGCATTTCAAGATGATTTAATTTGCGCCGAATCGATCTTTTCACAATGATTTGCGCCAAATCGAACTTTTCACAATGAGTTATATTTCAACTCAGACTATTTGACAAAGTTGGTTTCAAGCTCAAAGTCAAAGTAAAAGTTGACCAAAACTGCATTTCAAGATGACGGAATTTGTGCAAAATCGAACTTTTCACAAGGAGTTATATTTCAACTCAGACTATTTGACAAAGTTGGTTTCAAGCTAAAATTCAAAGTAAAGTTGACTAAAACTGAATTTCAAGATGATGGAATTTGCGCCAAATCTAACTTTTCACAAGGAGTTATATTTCAACTCAGACTATTTGACAAAGTTGGTTTCAAGCTAAAATTTAAAATAAAAGTTGACCAAAACTGCATTTCAAGATGACGGAATTTGTGCAAAATCGAACTTTTCACATTGAGTTATACTTCAACACAGACTATTTGACAAAGTTGGTTTCAAGCTAAAATTCAAAGTAAAGGTTGACCAAAACTGCATTTCAAGATGACGGAATTTGTGCAAAATCGAACTTTTCACAAGAAGTTATACTTCAACTCTGACTATTTGACAAAGTTGGTTTCAAGCTAAAATTCAAAATAAAAGTTGACCAAAACTGCATTTCAATATGACGGAATTTGTGCAAAATCGAACTTTTCACAATGAGTTATATTTCAACTCAGACTATTTGACAAAGTTGGTTTCAAGCTGAAATTCAAAGTAAAAGTTGACCAAAACTGCATTTCAAGATGACGGAATTTGTGCAAAATCGAACTTTTCACAATGATTAATATTTCAACTCAGACTATTTGACAAAGTTGGTTTCAAGCTAAGTTTCAAAGTAAAAGTTTACCAAAACTGCATTTAAAGATGATGGAATTTGTGCAAAATCGAACTTTTCACGATGAGTTATAGTTCAACTCAGACTATTTGACAAAGGTGGTTTCAAGCTAAAATTCAAAGTAAAAGTTGACGAAACCTGCATTTCAAGATGACGGAATTTGTGCAAAATCGAACTTTTCACAAGAAGTTATACTTCAACTCAGACTATTTGACAAAGTTGGTTTCAAGCTAAAATTCAAAGTAAAAGTTGACCAAAACTGCATTTCAAGATGACGGAATTTGTGCAAAATCAAAATTTTCACAAGGAGTTATATTTCAACTCATTCTATTTGACAAAGTTGGTTTCAAGCTGAAATTCAAAGTAAAAGTTGACCAAAACTGCATTTCAAAATGATGGAATTTGTGCAAAATCGAACTTTTCACAATGAGTTATACTTCAACTAAGACTATTTGACAAAGTTGGTTTCAAGCTGAAATTCAAAGTAAAAGTTGACCAAAACTGCATTTCAAGATGATTTAATTTGCGCCGAATCGATCTTTTCACAATGATTTGCGCCAAATCGAACTTTTCACAATGAGTTATATTTCAACTCAGACTATTTGACAAAGTTGGTTTCAAGCTCAAATTCAAAGTAAAAGTTGACCAAAACTGCATTTCAAGATGACGGAATTTGTGCAAAATCGAACTTTTCACAAGGAGTTATATTTCAACTCAGACTATTTGACAAAGTTGGTTTCAAGCTAAAATTCAAAGTAAAGTTGACCAAAACTGCATTTCAAGATTGACGGAATTTGTGCAAAATCGAACTTTTCACAAGGAGTTATATTTCAACTCAGACTATTTGACAAAGTTGGTTTCAAGCTGAAATTCAAAGTAAAAGTTGACCAAAACTGCATTTCAAGATGACGGAATTTGTGCAAAATCGAACTTTTCACAATGATTAATATTTCAACTCAGACTATTTGACAAAGTTGGTTTCAAGCTAAGTTTCAAAGTAAAAGTTTACCAAAACTGCATTTCAAGATGATGGAATTTGTGCAAAATCGAACTTTTCACAATGAGTTATACTTCAACTCAGACTATATGACAAAGTTGGTTTCAAACTAAAATTCAAAGTAAAAGTTGGCCAAAACTGCATTTCAAGATGATTTAATTACGCCGAATCGATCTTTTCACAATGATTTATATTTCAACTCAGACTATTTGACAAAGTTTGTTTCCAGCTAAAATTCAAAGTAAAAGTGGACCAACACTGCATTTCAAGATGACGGAATTTGTGCAAAATCGAACTTTTCACAAGGAGTTATATTTCAACTCAAACTATTTGACAAAGTTGGTTTCTAGCTAAAATTCAAAGTAAAAGTTGACCAAAACTGCATTTCAAGATGACGGAATTTGTGCAAAATCGAACTTTTCACAATGAGTTATACTTCAACTCAGACTATTTGAGAAAGTTGGTTTCAAGCTAAAATTCAAAGTAAAAGTTGACGAAACCTGCATTTCAAGATGACGGAATTTGTGCAAAATCGAACTTTTCACAATGAGTTATAGTTCAACTCAGACTATTTCACAAAGTTGGTTTCAAGCTAAAATTCAAAGTAAAAGTTGACCAAAACTGCATTTCAAGATGATGGAATTTGTGCAAAATCGAACTTTTCACAATGAGTTATTGTTCAACTCAGACTATTTGACAAAGTTGATTTTAAGCTAAAATTCAAGTAAAAATTTACCAAAACTGCATTTCAAGATGACGGAATTTGTGCAAAATCGAACTTTTCACAAGGAGTTATATTTCAACTCAGACTATTTGACAAAGTTGGTTTCAAGCTAAAATTCAAAATAAAAGTTGACCAAAACTGCATTTCAAGATGACGGAATTTGTGCAAAATCGAACTTTTCACAATGAGTTATATTTCAACTCAGACTATTTGACAAAGGTGGTTTCAAGCTGAAATTCAAAGTAAAAGTTGACCAAAACAGCATTTCAAGATGACGGAATTTGTGCAAAATCGAACTTTTCACAATGAGTTATAAGTTCAACTCAGACTATTTGACAAAGTTGCTTTCAAGCCAAAATTCAAAGTAAAAGTTGACCAAAACTGCATTTCAAGATGACGGAATTTGTACAAAATCGAACTTTTCACAATGAGTTATAGTTCAACTCAGACTATTTGACAAAGTTGATTTCAAGCTGAAATTCAAATTAAAAGTTGACCAAAACTGCATTTCAAAATGACGGAATTTGTGCAAAATCAAAATTTTCACAAGGAGTTATATTTCAACTCATTCTATTTGACAAAGTTGGTTTCAAGCTGAAATTCAAAGTTAAAGTTGACCAAAACTGCATTTCAAGATGATGGAATTTGCGCCAAATCGAACTTTTCACAATGAGTTATATTTCAACTCAGACTATTTGACAAAGTTGATTTCAAGCTGAAATTCAAAGTAAAAGTTGACCAAAACTGCACTTCAAGATGACGGAGTTTGTGCAAAATCGAACTTTTCACAAGGAGTTATATTTCAACTCAGACTATTCGACAAAGTTGGTTTCAAGCTAAAATTCAAAGTAAAAGTTGACCAAAACTGAATTTCAAGATGATGGAATTTGTGCAAAATCGAACTTTTCACAATGAGTTATATTTCAACTCAGACTATTTGACAAAGTTGGTTTCAAGCTGAAATTCAAAGTAAAAGTTGACCAAAACTGCATTTCAAAATGATGGAATTTGCGCCAAATCGAACATTTCACAATGAGTTATATTTCAACTCAGACTATTTGACATAGTTGATTTCAAGCTGAAATTCAAAATAAAAGTTGACCAAAACTGCATTTCAAGATGATGGAATTTGCGCAAAATCGAACTTTTCACAATGAGTTATATTTCAACTCAGACTATTTGACAAAGTTGATTTCAAGCTGAAATTCAAAATAAAAGTTGACCAAAACTGCATTTCAAGATGATGGAATTTGCGCAAAATCGAACTTTTCACAATGAGTTATATTTCAACTCAGACTATTTGACAAAGTTGATTTCAAGCTGAATTTCAAAGTAAAAATTGACCAAAACTGCACTTCAAGATGACAGAGTTTGTGCAAAATCGAACTTTTCACAAGGAGTTATATTTCAACTCAGACTATTCGACAAAGTTGGTTTCAAGCTAAATTTCAAAGTAAAAGTTGACTAAAACTGAATTTCAAGATGATGGAATTTGCGCCAAATCTAACTTTTCACAAGGAGTTATATTTCAACTCAGACTATTTGACAAAGTTGGTTTCAAGCTAAAATTGAAAATAAAAGTTGACCAAAACTGCATTTCAAGATGACGGAATTTGTGCAAAATCGAACTTTTCACATTGAGTTATACTTCAACACAGACTATTTGACAAAGTTGGTTTCAAGCTAAAATTCAAAGTAAAGGTTGACCAAAACTGCATTTCAAGATGACGGAATTTGTGCAAAATCGAACTTTTCACAAGAAGTTATACTTCAACTCAGACTATTTGACAAAGTTGGTTTCAAGCTAAAATTCAAAATAAAAGTTGACCAAAACTGCATTTCAATATGACGGAATTTGTGCAAAATCGAACTTTTCACAATGAGTTATATTTCAACTCAGACTATTTGACAAAGTTGGTTTCAAGCTGAAATTCAAAGTAAAAGTTGACCAAAACTGCATTTCAAAATGATGGAATTTGTGCAAAATCGAACTTTTCACAATGAGTTATACTTCAACTAAGACTATTTGACAAAGTTGGTTTCAAGCTGAAATTCAAAGTAAAAGTTGACCAAAACTGCATTTCAAGATGATTTAATTTGCGTCGAATCGATCTTTTCACAATGATTTGCGCCAAATCGAACTTTTCACAATGAGTTATATTTCAACTCAGACTATTTGACAAAGTTGGTTTCAAGCTAAAATTCAAAGTAAAAGTTGACCAAAACTGCATTTCAAGATTGACGGAATTTGTGCAAAATAGAACTTTTCACAAGGAGTTATATTTCAACTCAGACTATTTGACAAAGTTGGTTTCAAGCTAAAATTCAAAATAAAAGTTGACTAAAACTGAATTTCAAGATGATGGAATTTGCGCCAAATCTAACTTTTCACAAGGAGTTATATTTCAACTCAGACTATTTGACAAAGTTGGTTTCAAGCTAAAATTTAAAATAAAAGTTGACCAAAACTGCATTTCAAGATGACGGAATTTGTGCAAAATCGAACTTTTCACAAGGAGTTATAGTTCAACTCAGACTATTTGACAAAGTTGATTTCAAGCTAAAATTCAAGTAAAAGTTGACCAAAACTGCAATTCAAGATGACGGAATTTGTGCAAAATCGAACTTTTCACAAGGAGTTATATTTCAACTCAGACTATTCGACAAAGTTGGTTTCAAGCTAAAATTCAAAATAAAAGTTGACCAAAACTGCATTGCAAGATGACGGAATTTGTGCAAAATCGAACTTTTCACAAGGAGTTATATTTCAACTCAGACTATTTGACAAAGTTGGTTTCAAGCTAAAATTCGAAGTAAAAGTTGACCAAAACTGCATTTCAAGATGACGGAATTTGTGCAAAATCGAACTTTTCACAAGGAGTTATATTTCAACTCAGACTATTTGACAAAGTTGGTTTCAAGCTAAAATTCAAAATAAAAGTTGACCAAAACTGCATTGCAAGATGACGGAATTTGTGCAAAATCGAACTTTTCACAAAGAGTTATAGTTCAACTCAGACTATTTGACAAAGTTGGTTTCAAGCTAAAATTCAAAGTAAAAGTTGACCAAAACTGCATTTCAAGATGACGGAATTTGTGCAAAATCGAACTTTTCACAAGGAGTTATATTTCAACTCAGACTACTTGACAAAGTTGGTTTCAAGCTAAAATGCAAAGTAAATGTTGACCAAAACTGCATTCCAAGATGACGGAATTTGTGCAAAATTGAACTTTTCACAATGAGTTATAGTTCAACTCAGACTATTTGACAAAGTTGGTTTCAAGCTAAAATTCAAAGTAAAAGTTGACCAAAACTGCATTTCAAGATGACGGAATTTGTGCAAAATCGAACTTTTCACAAGGAGTTATATTTCATCTCAGACTATTTGACAAAGTTGGTTTCAAGCTAAAATTCAAAATAAAAGTTGACCAAAACTGCATTTCAAGATGACGGAATTTGTGCAAAATCGAACTTTTCACAAGGAGTTATATTTCAACTCAGACTATTTGACAAAGTTGGTTTCAAGCTAAAATTCAAAATAAAAGTTGACCAAAACTGCATTTCAAGATGACGGAATTTGTGCAAAATCGAACTTTTCACAATGAGTTATATTTCAACTCAGACTATTTGACAAAGTTGGTTTCAAGCTGAAATTCAAAGTAAAAGTTGACCAAAACTGCATTTCAAGATGATGGAATTTGCGCAAAATCGAACTTTTCACAATGAGTTATATTTCAACTAAGACTATTTTGACAAAATTGGTTTCAAGCTGAAATTCAAAGTAAAAGTTGACCAAAAACTGCATTTGAAGATGACGGAATTTGTGCAAAATCGACCTTTTCACAATGAGTTATAGTACAACTCAGACTATTTGACAAAGTTGGTTCCAAGCTAAAATTCAAAGTAAAAGTTGATCAAAACTGCATTTTAAGATGATGGAATTTGTGCAAAATCGACTTTTTTCACAATGAGTTATAGTACAACTCAGACTATTTGACAAAGGTTGGTTCCAAGCTCAAATTCAAAGTAAAAGTTGACCAAAACTGCATTTCAAGATGACGGAATTTGTGCAAAATCGAACTTTTCACAAGGAGTTATATTTCAACTGAGACTATTTGAAAAAGTTGATTTCAAGCTGAAATTGAAAGCAAAAGTTGACCAAAACTGCATTTCAAGATGATGGAATTTGTGCAAAATTGAACTTTTCACAATGAGTTATAGTTCAACTCAGACTATTTGACAAAGTTGGTTTCAAGCTAAAATTCGAAGTAAAAGTTGACCAAAACTGCATTTCAAGATGACGGAATTTGTGCAAAATCGAACTTTTCACAAGGAGTTATATTTCAACTCAGACTATTTGACAAAGTTGGTTTCAAGCTAAAATTCAAAATAAAAGTTGACCAAAACTGCATTGCAAGATGACGGAATTTGTGCAAAATCGAACTTTTCACATTGAGTTATATTTCAACTCATTCTATTTGACAAAGTTGGTTTCAAGCTGAAATTCAAAGTAAAAGTTGACCAAAACTGCATTTCAAGATGATGGAATTTGTGCAAAATCGAACTTTTCACAATGAGTTATATTTCAACTCAGACTATTTGACAAAGTTGATTTCAAGCTGAAATTCAAATAAAAGTTGACCAAAACTGCATTTCAAGATGATGGAATTTGCGCAAAATCGAACTTTTCACAATGAGTTATATTTCAACTCAGGACTATTTGACAAAGTTGATTTCAGCTGAATTTCAAAGTAAAAGTTGACCAAAACTGCACTTCAAGATGACAGAGTTTGTGCAAAATCGAACTTTTCACAAGGAGTTATATTTCAACTCAGACTATTCGACAAAGTTGGTTTCAAGCTAAAATTCAAAGTAAAAGTTGACTAAAACTGAATTTCAAGATGATGGAATTTGCGCCAAATCTAACTTTTCACAAGGAGTTATATTTCAACTCAGACTATTTGACAAAGTTGGTTTCAAGCTAAAATTTAAAATAAAACTTGACCAAAACTGCATTTCAAGATGACGGAATTTGTGCAAAATCGAACTTTTCACATTGAGTTATATTTCAACTCATTCTATTTGACAAAGTTGGTTTCAAGCTGAAATTCAAAGTAAAAGTTGACCAAAACTGCATTTCAAGATGATGGAATTTGTGCAAAATCGAACTTTTCACATTGAGTTATACTTCAACACAGACTATTTCACAAAGTTGGTTTCAAGCTAAAATTCAAAGTAAAGGTTGACCAAAACTGCATTTCAAGATGACGGAATTTGTGCAAAATCGAACTTTTCACAAGAAGTTATACTTCAACTCAGACTATTTGACAAAGTTGGTTTCAAGCTCAAATTCAAAGTAAAAGTTGACCAAAACTGCATTTCAAGATGACGGAATTTGTGCAAAATCGAACTTTTCACAAGGAGTTATATTTCAACTCAGACTATTTGACAAAGTTGGTTTCAAGCTAGAATTCAAAGTAAAGTTGACCAAAACTGCATTTCAAGATTGACGGAATTTGTGCAAAATCGAACTTTTCACAAGGAGTTATATTTCAACTCAGACTATTTGACAAAGTTGGTTTCAAGCTAAAATTCAAAATAAAAGTTGACTAAAACTGAATTTCAAGATGATGGAATTTGCGCCAAATCTAACTTTTCACAAGGAGTTATATTTCAACTCAGACTATTTGACAAAGTTGGTTTCAAGCTAAAATTTAAAATAAAAGTTGACCAAAACTGCATTTCAAGATGACGGAATTTGTGCAAAATCGAACTTTTCACATTGAGTTATACTTCAACACAGACTATTTGACAAAGTTGGTTTCAAGCTAAAATTCAAAGTAAAGGTTGACCAAAACTGCATTTCAAGATGACGGAATTTGTGCAAAATCGAACTTTTCACAAGAAGTTATACTTCAACTCAGACTATTTGACAAAGTTGGTTTCAAACTAAAATTCAAAATAAAAGTTGACCAAAACTGCATTTCAATATGACGGAATTTGTGCAAAATCGAACTTTTCACAATGAGTTATATTTCAACTCAGACTATTTGACAAAGTTGGTTTCAAGCTGAAATTCAAAGTAAAAGTTGACCAAAACTGCATTTCACGATGACGGAATTTGTGCAAAATCGAACTTTTCACAATGATTAATATTTCAACTCAGACTATTTTTTAGTTGATTTCAAGCTAAGTTTCAAAGTAAAAGTTTACCAAAACTGCATTTCAAGATGATGGAATTTGTGCAAAATCGAACTTTTCACGATGAGTTATATTTCAACTCAGACTATTTGACAAAGTTGGTTTCAAGCTGAAATTCAAAGTAAAAGTTGACCAAAACTGCATTTCAAGATGACGGAATTTGTGCAAAATCAAAATTTTCACAAGGAGTTATATTTCAACTCATTCTATTTGACAAAGTTGGTTTCAAGCTGAAATTCAAAGTAAAAGTTGACCAAAACTGCATTTCAAAATGATGGAATTTGTGCAAAATCGAACTTTTCACAATGAGTTATACTTCAACTAAGACTATTTGACAAAGTTGGTTTCAAGCTGAAATTCAAAGTAAAAGTTGACCAAAACTGCATTTCAAGATGATTTAATTTGCGCCGAATCGATCTTTTCACAATGATTTGCGCCAAATCGAACTTTTCACAATGAGTTATATTTCAACTCAGACTATTTGACAAAGTTGGTTTCAAGCTCAAATTCAAAGTAAAAGTTGACCAAAACTGCATTTCAAGATGATGGAATTTGTACAAAATCGAACGTTTCACAATGAGTTATACTTCAACTCAGACTATTTGAGAAAGTTGGTTCCAAGCTGAAATTCAAAGTAAAAGTTGACCAAAACTGCATTTCAAGATGATGGAATTAGCGCCAAATCGAACTTTTCACAATGAGTTATATTTCAACTCAGACTATTCGACAAAGTTGATTTCAAGCTGAAATTCAAAGTAAAAGTTGACCAAAACTGCATTTCAAGATGATGGAATTTGTGCAAAATCGAACTTTTCACAATGAGTTATATTTCAACTCAGACTATTTGACAAAGTTGGTTTCAAGCTGAAATTCAAAGTAAAAATTGACCAAAACTGCATTTCAAGATGACGGAATTTGTGCAAAATCGAAATTTTCACAAGGAGTTATAATTCAACTCAGACTATTTGACAAAGTTGGTTTCAAGCTGAAATTCAAAGTAAAAGTTGACCAAAACTGCATTTCAAAATGATGGAATTTGCGCCAAATCGAACTTTTCACAATGAGTTATATTTCAACTCAGACTATTTGACAAAGTTGATTTCAAGCTGAAATTCAAAATAAAAGTTGACCAAAACTGCATTTCAAGATGATGGAATTTGCGCAAAATCGAACTTTTCACAATGAGTTATATTTCAACTCAGACTATTTGACAAAGTTGATTTCAAGCTGAAATTCAAAATAAAAGTTGACCAAAACTGCACTTCAAGATGACAGAGTTTGTGCAAAATCGAACTTTTCACAAGGAGTTATATTTCAACTCAGACTATTCGACAAAGTTGGTTTCAAGCTAAAATTCAAAGTAAAAGTTGACTAAAACTGAATTTCAAGATGATGGAATTTGCGCCAAATCTAACTTTTCACAAGGAGTTATATTTCAACTCAGACTATTTGACAAAGTTGGTTTCAAGCTAAAATTTAAAATAAAACTTGACCAAAACTGCATTTCAAGATGACGGAATTTGTGCAAAATCGAACTTTTCACATTGAGTTATATTTCAACTCATTCTATTTGACAAAGTTGGTTTCAAGCTGAAATTCAAAGTAAAAGTTGACCAAAACTGCATTTCAAGATGATGGAATTTGTGCAAAATCGAACTTTTCACATTGAGTTATACTTCAACACAGACTATTTCACAAAGTTGGTTTCAAGCTAAAATTCAAAGTAAAGGTTGACCAAAACTGCATTTCAAGATGACGGAATTTGTGCAAAATCGAACTTTTCACAAGAAGTTATACTTCAACTCAGACTATTTGACAAAGTTGGTTTCAAGCTCAAATTCAAAGTAAAAGTTGACCAAAACTGCATTTCAAGATGACGGAATTTGTGCAAAATCGAACTTTTCACAAGGAGTTATATTTCAACTCAGACTATTTGACAAAGTTGGTTTCAAGCTAAAATTCAAAGTAAAGTTGACCAAAACTGCATTTCAAGATTGACGGAATTTGTGCAAAATCGAACTTTTCACAAGGAGTTATATTTCAACTCAGACTATTTGACAAAGTTGGTTTCAAGCTAAAATTCAAAATAAAAGTTGACTAAAACTGAATTTCAAGATGATGGAATTTGCGCCAAATCTAACTTTTCACAAGGAGTTATATTTCAACTCAGACTATTTGACAAAGTTGGTTTCAAGCTAAAATTGAAAATAAAAGTTGACCAAAACTGCATTTCAAGATGACGGAATTTGTGCAAAATCGAACTTTTCACATTGAGTTATACTTCAACACAGACTATTTGACAAAGTTGGTTTCAAGCTAAAATTCAAAGTAAAGGTTGACCAAAACTGCATTTCAAGATGACGGAATTTGTGCAAAATCGAACTTTTCACAAGAAGTTATACTTCAACTCAGACTATTTGACAAAGTTGGTTTCAAGCTAAAATTCAAAATAAAAGTTGACCAAAACTGCATTTCAATATGACGGAATTTGTGCAAAATCGAACTTTTCACAATGAGTTATATTTCAACTCAGACTATTTGACAAAGTTGGTTTCAAGCTGAAATTCAAAGTAAAAGTTGACCAAAACTGCATTTCAAAATGATGGAATTTGCGCCAAATCGAACTTTTCACAATGAGTTATATTTCAACTCAGACTATTTGACAAAGTTGATTTCAAGCTGAAATTCAAAATAAAAGTTGACCAAAACTGCATTTCAAGATGATGGAATTTGCGCAAAATCGAACTTTTCACAATGAGTTATATTTCAACTCAGACTATTTGACAAAGTTGATTTCAAGCTGAATTTCAAAGTAAAAGTTGACCAAAACTGCACTTCAAGATGACAGAGTTTGTGCAAAATCGAACTTTTCACAAGGAGTTATATTTCAACTCAGACTATTCGACAAAGTTGGTTTCAAGCTAAAATTCAAAGTAAAAGTTGACTAAAACTGAATTTCAAGATGATGGAATTTGCGCCAAATCTAACTTTTCACAAGGAGTTATATTTCAACTCAGACTATTTGACAAAGTTGGTTTCAAGCTAAAATTTAAAATAAAACTTGACCAAAACTGCATTTCAAGATGACGGAATTTGTGCAAAATCGAACTTTTCACATTGAGTTATATTTCAACTCATTCTATTTGACAAAGTTGGTTTCAAGCTGAAATTCAAAGTAAAAGTTGACCAAAACTGCATTTCAAGATGATGGAATTTGTGCAAAATCGAACTTTTCACATTGAGTTATACTTCAACACAGACTATTTCACAAAGTTGGTTTCAAGCTAAAATTCAAAGTAAAGGTTGACCAAAACTGCATTTCAAGATGACGGAATTTGTGCAAAATCGAACTTTTCACAAGAAGTTATACTTCAACTCAGACTATTTGACAAAGTTGGTTTCAAGCTCAAATTCAAAGTAAAAGTTGACCAAAACTGCATTTCAAGATGACGGAATTTGTGCAAAATCGAACTTTTCACAAGGAGTTATATTTCAACTCAGACTATTTGACAAAGTTGGTTTCAAGCTAAAATTCAAAGTAAAGTTGACCAAAACTGCATTTCAAGATTGACGGAATTTGTGCAAAATCGAACTTTTCACAAGGAGTTATATTTCAACTCAGACTATTTGACAAAGTTGGTTTCAAGCTAAAATTCAAAATAAAAGTTGACTAAAACTGAATTTCAAGATGATGGAATTTGCGCCAAATCTAACTTTTCACAAGGAGTTATATTTCAACTCAGACTATTTGACAAAGTTGGTTTCAAGCTAAAATTTAAAATAAAAGTTGACCAAAACTGCATTTCAAGATGACGGAATTTGTGCAAAATCAAACTTTTCACAAGAAGTTATACTTCAACTCAGACTATTTGACAAAGTTGGTTTCAAGCTAAAATTCAAAATAAAAGTTGACCAAAACTGCATTTCAATTTGACGGAATTTGTGCAAAATCGAACTTTTCACAATGAGTTATATTTCAACTCAGACTATTTGACAAAGTTGGTTTCAAGCTGAAATTCAAAGTAAAAGTTGACCAAAACTGCATTTCACGATGACGGAATTTGTGCAAAATCGAACTTTTCACAATGATTAATATTTCAACTCAGACTATTTTTTAGTTGATTTCAAGCTAAGTTTCAAAGTAAAAGTTTACCAAAACTGCATTTCAAGATGATGGAATTTGTGCAAAATCGAACTTTTCACGATGAGTTATATTTCAACTCAGACTATTTGACAAAGTTGGTTTCAAGCTGAAATTCAAAGTAAAAGTTGACCAAAACTGCATTTCAAGATGACGGAATTTGTGCAAAATCAAAATTTTCACAAGGAGTTATATTTCAACTCATTCTATTTGACAAAGTTGGTTTCAAGCTGAAATTCAAAGTAAAAGTTGACCAAAACTGCATTTCAAAATGATGGAATTTGTGCAAAATCGAACTTTTCACAATGAGTTATACTTCAACTAAGACTATTTGACAAAGTTGGTTTCAAGCTGAAATTCAAAGTAAAAGTTGACCAAAACTGCATTTCAAGATGATTTAATTTGCGCCGAATCGATCTTTTCACAATGATTTGCGCCAAATCGAACTTTTCACAATGAGTTATATTTCAACTCAGACTATTTGACAAAGTTGGTTTCAAGCTCAAATTCAAAGTAAAAGTTGACCAAAACTGCATTTCAAGATGATGGAATTTGTACAAAATCGAACGTTTCACAATGAGTTATACTTCAACTCAGACTATTTGAGAAAGTTGGTTCCAAGCTGAAATTCAAAGTAAAAGTTGACCAAAACTGCATTTCAAGATGATGGAATTTGTACAAAATCGAACGTTTCACAATGAGTTATACTTCAACTCAGACTATTTGAGAAAGTTGGTTTCAAGCTGAAATTCAAAGTTAAAGTTGACCAAAACTGCATTTCAAGATGATGGAATTAGCGCCAAATCGAACTTTTCACAATGAGTTATATTTCAACTCAGACTATTTGACAAAGTTGATTTCAAGCTGAAATTCAAAGTAAAAGTTGACCAAAACTGCACTTTAAGATGACGGAGTTTGTGCAAAATCGAACTTTTCACAAGGAGTTATATTTCAACTCAGACTATTCGACAAAGTTGGTTTCAAGCTAAAATTCAAAGTAAAAGTTGACCAAAACTGAATTTCAAGATGATGGAATTTGTGCAAAATCGAACTTTTCACAATGAGTTATATTTCAACTCAGACTATTTGACAAAGTTGGTTTCAAGCTGAAATTCAAAGTAAAAATTGACCAAAACTGCATTTCAAGATGACGGAATTTGTGCAAAATCGAAATTTTCACAAGGAGTTATAA
Source organism: Terebella lapidaria (assembly GCA_949152475.1). Taxonomy (NCBI): domain Eukaryota; kingdom Metazoa; phylum Annelida; class Polychaeta; order Terebellida; family Terebellidae; genus Terebella; species Terebella lapidaria. The sequence goes on from OX424569.1 coordinate 21,252,833, forward strand.
TTCAACTCAGACTATTTGACAAAGTTGGTTTCAAGCTGAAATTCAAAGTAAAAGTTGACCAAAACTGCATTTCAAAATGATGGAATTTGCGCCAAATCGAACTTTTCACAATGAGTTATATTTCAACTCAGACTATTTGACAAAGTTGATTTCAAGCTGAAATTCAAAATAAAAGTTGACCAAAACTGCATTTCAAGATGATGGAATTTGCGCAAAATCGAACTTTTCACAATGAGTTATATTTCAACTCAGACTATTTGACAAAGTTGGTTTCAAGCTAAAATTTAAAATAAAACTTGACCAAAACTGCATTTCAAGATGACGGAATTTGTGCAAAATCGAACTTTTCACATTGAGTTATATTTCAACTCATTCTATTTGACAAAGTTGGTTTCAAGCTGAAATTCAAAGTAAAAGTTGACCAAAACTGCATTTCAAGATGATGGAATTTGTTCAAAATCGAACTTTTCACATTGAGTTATACTTCAACACAGACTATTTCACAAAGTTGGTTTCAAGCTAAAATTCAAAGTAAAGGTTGACCAAAACTGCATTTCAAGATGACGGAATTTGTGCAAAATCGAACTTTTCACAAGAAGTTATACTTCAACTCAGACTATTTGACAAAGTTGGTTTCAAGCTCAAATTCAAAGTAAAAGTTGACCAAAACTGCATTTCAAGATGACGGAATTTGTGCAAAATCGAACTTTTCACAAGGAGTTATATTTCAACTCAGACTATTTGACAAAGTTGGTTTCAAGCTAAAATTCAAAGTAAAGTTGACCAAAACTGCATTTCAAGATTGACGGAATTTGTGCAAAATCGAACTTTTCACAAGGAGTTATATTTCAACTCAGACTATTTGACAAAGTTGGTTTCAAGCTAAAATTCAAAATAAAAGTTGACTAAAACTGAATTTCAAGATGATGGAATTTGCGCCAAATCTAACTTTTCACAAGGAGTTATATTTCAACTCAGACTATTTGACAAAGTTGGTTTCAAGCTAAAATTTAAAATAAAAGTTGACCAAAACTGCATTTCAAGATGACGGAATTTGTGCAAAATCGAACTTTTCACATTGAGTTATACTTCAACACAGACTATTTGACAAAGTTGGTTTCAAGCTAAAATTCAAAGTAAAGGTTGACCAAAACTGCATTTCAAGATGACGGAATTTGTGCAAAATCGAACTTTTCACAAGAAGTTATACTTCAACTCAGACTATTTGACAAAGTTGGTTTCAAGCTAAAATTCAAAATAAAAGTTGACCAAAACTGCATTTCAATATGACGGAATTTGTGCAAAATCGAACTTTTCACAATGAGTTATATTTCAACTCAGACTATTTGACAAAGTTGGTTTCAAGCTGAAATTCAAAGTAAAAGTTGACCAAAACTGCATTTCACGATGACGGAATTTGTGCAAAATCAAACTTTTCACAATGATTAATATTTCAACTCAGACTATTTTTTAGTTGATTTCAAGCTAAGTTTCAAAGTAAAAGTTTACCAAAACTGCATTTCAAGATGATGGAATTTGTGCAAAATCGAACTTTTCACGATGAGTTATATTTCAACTCAGACTATTTGACAAAGTTGGTTTCAAGCTGAAATTCAAAGTAAAAGTTGACCAAAACTGCATTTCAAGATGACGGAATTTGTGCAAAATCAAAATTTTCACAAGGAGTTATATTTCAACTCATTCTATTTGACAAAGTTGGTTTCAAGCTGAAATTCAAAGTAAAAGTTGACCAAAACTGCATTTCAAAATGATGGAATTTGTGCAAAATCGAACTTTTCACAATGAGTTATACTTCAACTAAGACTATTTGACAAAGTTGGTTTCAAGCTGAAATTCAAAGTAAAAGTTGACCAAAACTGCATTTCAAGATGATTTAATTTGCGCCGAATCGATCTTTTCACAATGATTTGCGCCAAATCGAACTTTTCACAATGAGTTATATTTCAACTCAGACTATTTGACAAAGTTGGTTTCAAGCTCAAATTCAAAGTAAAAGTTGACCAAAACTGCATTTCAAGATGATGGAATTTGTACAAAATCGAACGTTTCACAATGAGTTATACTTCAACTCAGACTATTTGAGAAAGTTGGTTCCAAGCTGAAATTCAAAGTAAAAGTTGACCAAAACTGCATTTCAAGATGATGGAATTAGCGCCAAATCGAACTTTTCACAATGAGTTATATTTCAACTCAGACTATTCGACAAAGTTGATTTCAAGCTGAAATTCAAAGTAAAAGTTGACCAAAACTGCATTTCAAGATGATGGAATTTGTGCAAAATCGAACTTTTCACAATGAGTTATATTTCAACTCAGACTATTTGACAAAGTTGGTTTCAAGCTGAAATTCAAAGTAAAAATTGACCAAAACTGCATTTCAAGATGACGGAATTTGTGCAAAATCGAAATTTTCACAAGGAGTTATAATTCAACTCAGACTATTTGACAAAGTTGGTTTCAAGCTGAAATTCAAAGTAAAAGTTGACCAAAACTGCATTTCAAAATGATGGAATTTGCGCCAAATCGAACTTTTCACAATGAGTTATATTTCAACTCAGACTATTTGACAAAGTTGATTTCAAGCTGAAATTCAAAATAAAAGTTGACCAAAACTGCATTTCAAGATGATGGAATTTGCGCAAAATCGAACTTTTCACAATGAGTTATATTTCAACTCAGACTATTTGACAAAGTTGATTTCAAGCTGAAATTCGAAATAAAAGTTGACCAAAACTGCACTTCAAGATGACAGAGTTTGTGCAAAATCGAACTTTTCACAAGGAGTTATATTTCAACTCAGACTATTCGACAAAGTTGGTTTCAAGCTAAAATTCAAAGTAAAAGTTGACTAAAACTGAATTTCAAGATGATGGAATTTGCGCCAAATCTAACTTTTCACAAGGAGTTATATTTCAACTCAGACTATTTGACAAAGTTGGTTTCAAGCTAAAATTTAAAATAAAACTTGACCAAAACTGCATTTCAAGATGACGGAATTTGTGCAAAATCGAACTTTTCACATTGAGTTATATTTCAACTCATTCTATTTGACAAAGTTGGTTTCAAGCTGAAATTCAAAGTAAAAGTTGACCAATACTGCATTTCAAGATGATGGAATTTGTGCAAAATCGAACTTTTCACATTGAGTTATACTTCAACACAGACTATTTCACAAAGTTGGTTTCAAGCTAAAATTCAAAGTAAAGGTTGACCAAAACTGCATTTCAAGATGACGGAATTTGTGCAAAATCGAACTTTTCACAAGAAGTTATACTTCAACTCAGACTATTTGACAAAGTTGGTTTCAAGCTCAAATTCAAAGTAAAAGTTGACCAAAACTGCATTTCAAGATGACGGAATTTGTGCAAAATCGAACTTTTCACAAGGAGTTATATTTCAACTCAGACTATTTGACAAAGTTGGTTTCAAGCTAAAATTCAAAGTAAAGTTGACCAAAACTGCATTTCAAGATTGACGGAATTTGTGCAAAATCGAACTTTTCACAAGGAGTTATATTTCAACTCAGACTATTTGACAAAGTTGGTTTCAAGCTAAAATTCAAAATAAAAGTTGACTAAAACTGAATTTCAAGATGATGGAATTTGCGCCAAATCTAACTTTTCACAAGGAGTTATATTTCAACTCAGACTATTTGACAAAGTTGGTTTCAAGCTAAAATTGAAAATAAAAGTTGACCAAAACTGCATTTCAAGATGACGGAATTTGTGCAAAATCGAACTTTTCACATTGAGTTATACTTCAACACAGACTATTTGACAAAGTTGGTTTCAAGCTAAAATTCAAAGTAAAGGTTGACCAAAACTGCATTTCAAGATGACGGAATTTGTGCAAAATCGAACTTTTCACAAGAAGTTATACTTCAACTCAGACTATTTGACAAAGTTGGTTTCAAGCTAAAATTCAAAATAAAAGTTGACCAAAACTGCATTTCAATATGACGGAATTTGTGCAAAATCGAACTTTTCACAATGAGTTATATTTCAACTCAGACTATTTGACAAAGTTGGTTTCAAGCTGAAATTCAAAGTAAAAGTTGACCAAAACTGCATTTCAAAATGATGGAATTTGCGCCAAATCGAACTTTTCACAATGAGTTATATTTCAACTCAGACTATTTGACAAAGTTGATTTCAAGCTGAAATTCAAAATAAAAGTTGACCAAAACTGCATTTCAAGATGATGGAATTTGCGCAAAATCGAACTTTTCACAATGAGTTATATTTCAACTCAGACTATTTGACAAAGTTGATTTCAAGCTGAATTTCAAAGTAAAAGTTGACCAAAACTGCACTTCAAGATGACAGAGTTTGTGCAAAATCGAACTTTTCACAAGGAGTTATATTTCAACTCAGACTATTCGACAAAGTTGGTTTCAAGCTAAAATTCAAAGTAAAAGTTGACTAAAACTGAATTTCAAGATGATGGAATTTGCGCCAAATCTAACTTTTCACAAGGAGTTATATTTCAACTCAGACTATTTGACAAAGTTGGTTTCAAGCTAAAATTTAAAATAAAACTTGACCAAAACTGCATTTCAAGATGACGGAATTTGTGCAAAATCGAACTTTTCACATTGAGTTATATTTCAACTCATTCTATTTGACAAAGTTGGTTTCAAGCTGAAATTCAAAGTAAAAGTTGACCAAAACTGCATTTCAAGATGATGGAATTTGTGCAAAATCGAACTTTTCACATTGAGTTATACTTCAACACAGACTATTTCACAAAGTTGGTTTCAAGCTAAAATTCAAAGTAAAGGTTGACCAAAACTGCATTTCAAGATGACGGAATTTGTGCAAAATCGAACTTTTCACAAGAAGTTATACTTCAACTCAGACTATTTGACAAAGTTGGTTTCAAGCTCAAATTCAAAGTAAAAGTTGACCAAAACTGCATTTCAAGATGACGGAATTTGTGCAAAATCGAACTTTTCACAAGGAGTTATATTTCAACTCAGACTATTTGACAAAGTTGGTTTCAAGCTAAAATTCAAAGTAAAGTTGACCAAAACTGCATTTCAAGATTGACGGAATTTGTGCAAAATCGAACTTTTCACAAGGAGTTATATTTCAACTCAGACTATTTGACAAAGTTGGTTTCAAGCTAAAATTCAAAATAAAAGTTGACTAAAACTGAATTTCAAGATGATGGAATTTGCGCCAAATCTAACTTTTCACAAGGAGTTATATTTCAACTCAGACTATTTGACAAAGTTGGTTTCAAGCTAAAATTTAAAATAAAAGTTGACCAAAACTGCATTTCAAGATGACGGAATTTGTGCAAAATCGAACTTTTCACATTGAGTTATACTTCAACACAGACTATTTGACAAAGTTGGTTTCAAGCTAAAATTCAAAGTAAAGGTTGACCAAAACTGCATTTCAAGATGACGGAATTTGTGCAAAATCGAACTTTTCACAATGAGTTATATTTCAACTCAGACTATTTGACAAAGTTGGTTTCAAGCTGAAATTCAAAGTAAAAGTTGACCAAAACTGCATTTCAAAATGATGGAATTTGCGCCAAATCGAACTTTTCACAATGAGTTATATTTCAACTCAGACTATTTGACAAAGTTGATTTCAAGCTGAAATTCAAAATAAAAGTTGACCAAAACTGCATTTCAAGATGATGGAATTTGCGCAAAATCGAACTTTTCACAATGAGTTATATTTCAACTCAGACTATTTGACAAAGTTGATTTCAAGCTGAATTTCAAAGTAAAAGTTGACCAAAACTGCACTTCAAGATGACAGAGTTTGTGCAAAATCGAACTTTTCACAAGGAGTTATATTTCAACTCAGACTATTCGACAAAGTTGGTTTCAAGCTAAAATTCAAAGTAAAAGTTGACTAAAACTGAATTTCAAGATGATGGAATTTGCGCCAAATCTAACTTTTCACAAGGAGTTATATTTCAACTCAGACTATTTGACAAAGTTGGTTTCAAGCTAAAATTTAAAATAAAACTTGACCAAAACTGCATTTCAAGATGACGGAATTTGTGCAAAATCGAACTTTTCACATTGAGTTATATTTCAACTCATTCTATTTGACAAAGTTGGTTTCAAGCTGAAATTCAAAGTAAAAGTTGACCAAAACTGCATTTCAAGATGATGGAATTTGTGCAAAATCGAACTTTTCACATTGAGTTATACTTCAACACAGACTATTTCACAAAGTTGGTTTCAAGCTAAAATTCAAAGTAAAGGTTGACCAAAACTGCATTTCAAGATGACGGAATTTGTGCAAAATCGAACTTTTCACAAGAAGTTATACTTCAACTCAGACTATTTGACAAAGTTGGTTTCAAGCTCAAATTCAAAGTAAAAGTTGACCAAAACTGCATTTCAAGATGACGGAATTTGTGCAAAATCGAACTTTTCACAAGGAGTTATATTTCAACTCAGACTATTTGACAAAGTTGGTTTCAAGCTAAAATTCAAAGTAAAGTTGACCAAAACTGCATTTCAAGATTGACGGAATTTGTGCAAAATCGAACTTTTCACAAGGAGTTATATTTCAACTCAGACTATTTGACAAAGTTGGTTTCAAGCTAAAATTCAAAATAAAAGTTGACTAAAACTGAATTTCAAGATGATGGAATTTGCGCCAAATCTAACTTTTCACAAGGAGTTATATTTCAACTCAGACTATTTGACAAAGTTGGTTTCAAGCTAAAATTTAAAATAAAAGTTGACCAAAACTGCATTTCAAGATGACGGAATTTGTGCAAAATCGAACTTTTCACATTGAGTTATACTTCAACACAGACTATTTGACAAAGTTGGTTTCAAGCTAAAATTCAAAGTAAAGGTTGACCAAAACTGCATTTCAAGATGACGGAATTTGTGCAAAATCGAACTTTTCACAAGAAGTTATACTTCAACTCAGACTATTTGACAAAGTTGGTTTCAAGCTAAAATTCAAAATAAAAGTTGACCAAAACTGCATTTCAATATGACGGAATTTGTGCAAAATCGAACTTTTCACAATGAGTTATATTTCAACTCAGACTATTTGACAAAGTTGGTTTCAAGCTGAAATTCAAAGTAAAAGTTGACCAAAACTGCATTTCACGATGACGGAATTTGTGCAAAATCGAACTTTTCACAATGATTAATATTTCAACTCAGACTATTTTTTAGTTGATTTCAAGCTAAGTTTCAAAGTAAAAGTTTACCAAAACTGCATTTCAAGATGATGGAATTTGTGCAAAATCGAACTTTTCACGATGAGTTATATTTCAACTCAGACTATTTGACAAAGTTGGTTTCAAGCTGAAATTCAAAGTAAAAGTTGACCAAAACTGCATTTCAAGATGACGGAATTTGTGCAAAATCAAAATTTTCACAAGGAGTTATATTTCAACTCATTCTATTTGACAAAGTTGGTTTCAAGCTGAAATTCAAAGTAAAAGTTGACCAAAACTGCATTTCAAAATGATGGAATTTGTGCAAAATCGAACTTTTCACAATGAGTTATACTTCAACTAAGACTATTTGACAAAGTTGGTTTCAAGCTGAAATTCAAAGTAAAAGTTGACCAAAACTGCATTTCAAGATGATTTAATTTGCGCCGAATCGATCTTTTCACAATGATTTGCGCCAAATCGAACTTTTCACAATGAGTTATATTTCAACTCAGACTATTTGACAAAGTTGGTTTCAAGCTCAAATTCAAAGTAAAAGTTGACCAAAACTGCATTTCAAGATGATGGAATTTGTACAAAATCGAACGTTTCACAATGAGTTATACTTCAACTCAGACTATTTGAGAAAGTTGGTTCCAAGCTGAAATTCAAAGTAAAAGTTGACCAAAACTGCATTTCAAGATGATGGAATTTGTACAAAATCGAACGTTTCACAATGAGTTATACTTCAACTCAGACTATTTGAGAAAGTTGGTTTCAAGCTGAAATTCAAAGTTAAAGTTGACCAAAACTGCATTTCAAGATGATGGAATTAGCGCCAAATCGAACTTTTCACAATGAGTTATATTTCAACTCAGACTATTTGACAAAGTTGATTTCAAGCTGAAATTCAAAGTAAAAGTTGACCAAAACTGCACTTCAAGATGACGGAGTTTGTGCAAAATCGAACTTTTCACAAGGAGTTATATTTCAACTCAGACTATTCGACAAAGTTGGTTTCAAGCTAAAATTCAAAGTAAAAGTTGACCAAAACTGAATTTCAAGATGATGGAATTTGTGCAAAATCGAACTTTTCACAATGAGTTATATTTCAACTCAGACTATTTGACAAAGTTGGTTTCAAGCTGAAATTCAAAGTAAAAATTGACCAAAACTGCATTTCAAGATGACGGAATTTGTGCAAAATCGAAATTTTCACAAGGAGTTATAATTCAACTCAGACTATTTGACAAAGTTGGTTTCAAGCTGAAATTCAAAGTAAAAGTTGACCAAAACTGCATTTCAAAATGATGGAATTTGCGCCAAATCGAACTTTTCACAATGAGTTATATTTCAACTCAGACTATTTGACAAAGTTGATTTCAAGCTGAAATTCAAAATAAAAGTTGACCAAAACTGCATTTCAAGATGATGGAATTTGCGCAAAATCGAACTTTTCACAATGAGTTATATTTCAACTCAGACTATTTGACAAAGTTGATTTCAAGCTGAAATTCAAAATAAAAGTTGACCAAAACTGCACTTCAAGATGACAGAGTTTGTGCAAAATCGAACTTTTCACAAGGAGTTATATTTCAACTCGGACTATTCGACAAAGTTGGTTTCAAGCTAAAATTCAAAGTAAAAGTTGACTAAAACTGAATTTCAAGATGATGGAATTTGCGCCAAATCTAACTTTTCACAAGGAGTTATATTTCAACTCAGACTATTTGACAAAGTTGGTTTCAAGCTAAAATTTAAAATAAAACTTGACCAAAACTGCATTTCAAGATGACGGAATTTGTGCAAAATCGAACTTTTCACATTGAGTTATATTTCAACTCATTCTATTTGACAAAGTTGGTTTCAAGCTGAAATTCAAAGTAAAAGTTGACCAAAACTGCATTTCAAGATGATGGAATTTGTGCAAAATCGAACTTTTCACATTGAGTTATACTTCAACACAGACTATTTCACAAAGTTGGTTTCAAGCTAAAATTCAAAGTAAAGGTTGACCAAAACTGCATTTCAAGATGACGGAATTTGTGCAAAATCGAACTTTTCACAAGAAGTTATACTTCAACTCAGACTATTTGACAAAGTTGGTTTCAAGCTCAAATTCAAAGTAAAAGTTGACCAAAACTGCATTTCAAGATGACGGAATTTGTGCAAAATCGAACTTTTCACAAGGAGTTATATTTCAACTCAGACTATTTGACAAAGTTGGTTTCAAGCTAAAATTCAAAGTAAAGTTGACCAAAACTGCATTTCAAGATTGACGGAATTTGTGCAAAATCGAACTTTTCACAAGGAGTTATATTTCAACTCAGACTATTTGACAAAGTTGGTTTCAAGCTAAAATTCAAAATAAAAGTTGACTAAAACTGAATTTCAAGATGATGGAATTTGCGCCAAATCTAACTTTTCACAAGGAGTTATATTTCAACTCAGACTATTTGACAAAGTTGGTTTCAAGCTAAAATTTAAAATAAAAGTTGACCAAAACTGCATTTCAAGATGACGGAATTTGTGCAAAATCGAACTTTTCACATTGAGTTATACTTCAACACAGACTATTTGACAAAGTTGGTTTCAAGCTAAAATTCAAAGTAAAGGTTGACCAAAACTGCATTTCAAGATGACGGAATTTGTGCAAAATCGAACTTTTCACAAGAAGTTATACTTCAACTCAGACTATTTGACAAAGTTGGTTTCAAGCTAAAATTCAAAATAAAAGTTGACCAAAACTGCATTTCAATATGACGGAATTTGTGCAAAATCGAACTTTTCACAATGAGTTATATTTCAACTCAGACTATTTGACAAAGTTGGTTTCAAGCTGAAATTCAAAGTAAAAGTTGACCAAAACTGCATTTCACGATGACGGAATTTGTGCAAAATCGAACTTTTCACAATGATTAATATTTCAACTCAGACTATTTTTTAGTTGATTTCAAGCTAAGTTTCAAAGTAAAAGTTTACCAAAACTGCATTTCAAGATGATGGAATTTGTGCAAAATCGAACTTTTCACGATGAGTTATATTTCAACTCAGACTATTTGACAAAGTTGGTTTCAAGCTGAAATTCAAAGTAAAAGTTGACCAAAACTGCATTTCAAGATGACGGAATTTGTGCAAAATCAAAATTTTCACAAGGAGTTATATTTCAACTCATTCTATTTGACAAAGTTGGTTTCAAGCTGAAATTCAAAGTAAAAGTTGACCAAAACTGCATTTCAAAATGATGGAATTTGTGCAAAATCGAACTTTTCACAATGAGTTATACTTCAACTAAGACTATTTGACAAAGTTGGTTTCAAGCTGAAATTCAAAGTAAAAGTTGACCAAAACTGCATTTCAAGATGATTTAATTTGCGCCGAATCGATCTTTTCACAATGATTTGCGCCAAATCGAACTTTTCACAATGAGTTATATTTCAACTCAGACTATTTGACAAAGTTGGTTTCAAGCTCAAATTCAAAGTAAAAGTTGACCAAAACTGCATTTCAAGATGATGGAATTTGTACAAAATCGAACGTTTCACAATGAGTTATACTTCAACTCAGACTATTTGAGAAAGTTGGTTCCAAGCTGAAATTCAAAGTAAAAGTTGACCAAAACTGCATTTCAAGATGATGGAATTTGTGCAAAATCGAACTTTTCACAATGAGTTTTAGTTCAACTCAGACTATTTGACAAAGTTGATTTCAAGCTGAAATTCAAATTAAAAGTTGACCAAAACTGCATTTCAAAATGACCGAATTTGTGCAAAATCAAAATTTTCACAAGGAGTTATATTTCAACTCATTCTATTTGACAAAGTTGGTTTCAAGCTGAAATTCAAAGTTAAAGTTGACCAAAACTGAATTTCAAGATGATGGAATTTGCGCCAAATCTAACTTTTCACAAGGAGTTATATTTCAACTCAGACTATTTGACAAAGTTGGTTTCAAGCTAAAATTTAAAATAAAACTTGACCAAAACTGCATTTCAAGATGACGGAATTTGTGCAAAATCGAACTTTTCACATTGAGTTATATTTCAACTCATTCTATTTGACAAAGTTGGTTTCAAGCTGAAATTCAAAGTAAAAGTTGACCAAAACTGCATTTCAAGATGATGGAATTTGTGCAAAATCGAACTTTTCACATTGAGTTATACTTCAACACAGACTATTTCACAAAGTTGGTTTCAAGCTAAAATTCAAAGTAAAGGTTGACCAAAACTGCATTTCAAGATGACGGAATTTGTGCAAAATCGAACTTTTCACAAGAAGTTATACTTCAACTCAGACTATTTGACAAAGTTGGTTTCAAGCTCAAATTCAAAGTAAAAGTTGACCAAAACTGCATTTCAAGATGACGGAATTTGTGCAAAATCGAACTTTTCACAAGGAGTTATATTTCAACTCAGACTATTTGACAAAGTTGGTTTCAAGCTAAAATTCAAAGTAAAGTTGACCAAAACTGCATTTCAAGATTGACGGAATTTGTGCAAAATCGAACTTTTCACAAGGAGTTATATTTCAACTCAGACTATTTGACAAAGTTGGTTTCAAGCTAAAATTCAAAATAAAAGTTGACTAAAACTGAATTTCAAGATGATGGAATTTGCGCCAAATCTAACTTTTCACAAGGAGTTATATTTCAACTCAGACTATTTGACAAAGTTGGTTTCAAGCTAAAATTTAAAATAAAAGTTGACCAAAACTGCATTTCAAGATGACGGAATTTGTGCAAAATCGAACTTTTCACATTGAGTTATACTTCAACACAGACTATTTGACAAAGTTGGTTTCAAGCTAAAATTCAAAGTAAAGGTTGACCAAAACTGCATTTCAAGATGACGGAATTTGTGCAAAATCGAACTTTTCACAAGAAGTTATACTTCAACTCAGACTATTTGGCAAAGTTGGTTTCAAGCTAAAATTCAAAATAAAAGTTGACCAAAACTGCATTTCAATATGACGGAATTTGTGCAAAATCGAACTTTTCACATTGAGTTATACTTCAACACAGACTATTTGACAAAGTTGGTTTCAAGCTAAAATTCAAAGTAAAGGTTGACCAAAACTGCATTTCAAGATGACGGAATTTGTGCAAAATCGAACTTTTCACAAGAAGTTATACTTCAACTCAGACTATTTGACAAAGTTGGTTTCAAGCTAAAATTCAAAATAAAAGTTGACCAAAACTGCATTTCAATATGACGGAATTTGTGCAAAATCGAACTTTTCACAATGAGTTATATTTCAACTCAGACTATTTGACAAAGTTGGTTTCAAGCTGAAATTCAAAGTAAAAGTTGACCAAAACTGCATTTCAAAATGATGGAATTTGCGCCAAATCTAACTTTTCACAAGGAGTTATATTTCAACTCAGACTATTTGACAAAGTTGGTTTCAAGCTAAAATTGAAAATAAAAGTTGACCAAAACTGCATTTCAAGATGACGGAATTTGTGCAAAATCGAACTTTTCACATTGAGTTATACTTCAACACAGACTATTTGACAAAGTTGGTTTCAAGCTAAAATTCAAAGTAAAGGTTGACCAAAACTGCATTTCAAGATGACGGAATTTGTGCAAAATCGAACTTTTCACAAGAAGTTATACTTCAACTCAGACTATTTGACAAAGTTGGTTTCAAGCTAAAATTCAAAATAAAAGTTGACCAAAACTGCATTTCAATATGACGGAATTTGTGCAAAATCGAACTTTTCACAATGAGTTATATTTCAACTCAGACTATTTGACAAAGTTGGTTTCAAGCTGAAATTCAAAGTAAAAGTTGACCAAAACTGCATTTCAAAATGATGGAATTTGCGCCAAATCGAACTTTTCACAATGAGTTATATTTCAACTCAGACTATTTGACAAAGTTGGTTTCAAGCTAAAATTTAAAATAAAAGTTGACCAAAACTGCATTTCAAGATGACGGAATTTGTGCAAAATCGAACTTTTCACATTGAGTTATACTTCAACACAGACTATTTGACAAAGTTGGTTTCAAGCTAAAATTCAAAGTAAAGGTTGACCAAAACTGCATTTCAAGATGACGGAATTTGTGCAAAATCGAACTTTTCACAAGAAGTTATACTTCAACTCAGACTATTTGACAAAGTTGGTTTCAAGCTAAAATTCAAAATAAAAGTTGACCAAAACTGCATTTCAATATGACGGAATTTGTGCAAAATCGAACTTTTCACAATGAGTTATATTTCAACTCAGACTATTTGACAAAGTTGGTTTCAAGCTGAAATTCAAAGTAAAAGTTGACCAAAACTGCATTTCACGATGACGGAATTTGTGCAAAATCGAACTTTTCACAATGATTAATATTTCAACTCAGACTATTTTTTAGTTGATTTCAAGCTAAGTTTCAAAGTAAAAGTTTACCAAAACTGCATTTCAAGATGATGAATTTGTGCAAAAATCGAACTTTTCACGATGAGTTATATTTCAACTCAGACTATTTGACAAAGTTGGTTTCAAGCTGAAATTCAAAGTAAAAGTTGACCAAAACTGCATTTCAAGATGACGGAATTTGTGCAAAATCAAAATTTTCACAAGGAGTTATATTTCAACTCATTCTATTTGACAAGTTGGTTTCAAGCTGAAATTCAAAGTAAAAGTTGACCAAAACTGCATTTCAAAATGATGGAATTTGGTGCAAAATCGAACTTTTCACAATGAGTTATACTTCAACTAAGACTATTTGACAAAGTTGGTTTCAAGCTGAAATTCAAAGTAAAAGTTGACCAAAACTGCATTTCAAGATGATTTAATTTGCGCCGAATCGATCTTTTCACAATGATTTGCGCCAAATCGAACTTTTCACAATGAGTTATATTTCAACTCAGACTATTTGACAAAGTTGGTTTCAAGCTCAAATTCAAAGTAAAAGTTGACCAAAACTGCATTTCAAGATGATGGAATTTGTACAAAATCGAACGTTTCACAATGAGTTATACTTCAACTCAGACTATTTGAGAAAGTTGGTTCCAAGCTGAAATTCAAAGTAAAAGTTGACCAAAACTGCATTTCAAGATGATGGAATTTGTGCAAAATCGAACTTTTCACAATGAGTTTTAGTTCAACTCAGACTATTTGACAAAGTTGATTTCAAGCTGAAATTCAAATTAAAAGTTGACCAAAACTGCATTTCAAAATGACCGAATTTGTGCAAAATCAAAATTTTCACAAGGAGTTATATTTCAACTCATTCTATTTGACAAAGTTGGTTTCAAGCTGAAATTCAAAGTTAAAGTTGACCAAAACTGCATTTCAAGATGATGGAATTAGCGCCAAATCGAACTTTTCACAATGAGTTATATTTCAACTCAGACTATTCGACAAAGTTGATTTCAAGCTGAAATTCAAAGTAAAAGTTGACCAAAACTGCATTTCAAGATGATGGAATTTGCGCAAAATCGAACTTTTCACAATGAGTTATATTTCAACTCAGACTATTTGACAAAGTTGATTTCAAGCTGAAATTCAAAGTAAAAGTTGACCAAAACTGCACTTCAAGATGACGGAGTTTGTGCAAAATCGAACTTTTCACAAGGAGTTATATTTCAACTCAGACTATTCGACAAAGTTGGTTTCAAGCTAAAATTCAAAGTAAAAGTTGACCAAAACTGAATTTCAAGATGATGGAATTTGTGCAAAATCGAACTTTTCACAATGAGTTATATTTCAACTCAGACTATTTGACAAAGTTGGTTTCAAGCTGAAATTCAAAGTAAAAATTGACCAAAACTGCATTTCAAGATGACGGAATTTGTGCAAAATCGAAATTTTCACAAGGAGTTATAATTCAACTCAGACTATTTGACGAAGTTGGTTTCAAGCTGAAATTCAAAGTAAAAGTTGACCAAAACTGCATTTCAAAATGATGGAATTTGCGCCAAATCGAACTTTTCACAATGAGTTATATTTCAACTCAGACTATTTGACAAAGTTGATTTCAAGCTGAAATTCAAAATAAAAGTTGACCAAAACTGCATTTCAAGATGATGGAATTTGCGCAAAATCGAACTTTTCACAATGAGTTATATTTCAACTCAGACTATTTGACAAAGTTGATTTCAAGCTGAAATTCAAAATAAAAGTTGACCAAAACTGCATTTCAAGATGATGGAATTTGCGCAAAATCGAACTTTTCACAATGAGTTATATTTCAACTCAGACTATTTGACAAAGTTGATTTCAAGCTGAATTTCAAAGTAAAAGTTGACCAAAACTGCACTTCAAGATGACAGAGTTTGTGCAAAATCGAACTTTTCACAAGGAGTTATATTTCAACTCAGACTATTCGACAAAGTTGGTTTCAAGCTAAAATTCAAAGTAAAAGTTGACTAAAACTGAATTTCAAGATGATGGAATTTGCGCCAAATCTAACTTTTCACAAGGAGTTATATTTCAACTCAGACTATTTGACAAAGTTGGTTTCAAGCTAAAATTTAAAATAAAAGTTGACCAAAACTGCATTTCAAGATGACGGAATTTGTGCAAAATCGAACTTTTCACATTGAGTTATATTTCAACTCATTCTATTTGACAAAGTTGGTTTCAAGCTGAAATTCAAAGTAAAAGTTGACCAAAACTGCATTTCAAGATGATTGAATTTGTGCAAAATCGAACTTTTCACATTGAGTTATACTTCAACACAGACTATTTGACAAAGTTGGTTTCAAGCTAAAATTCAAAGTAAAGGTTGACCAAAACTGCATTTCAAGATGACGGAATTTGTGCAAAATCGAACTTTTCACAAGAAGTTATACTTCAACTCAGACTATTTGACAAAGTTGGTTTCAAGCTAAAATTCAAAATAAAAGTTGACCAAAACTGCATTTCAATATGACGGAATTTGTGCAAAATCGAACTTTTCACAATGAGTTATATTTCAACTCAGACTATTTGACAAAGTTGGTTTCAAGCTGAAATTCAAAGTAAAAGTTGACCAAAACTGCATTTCAAGATGACGGAATTTGTGCAAAATCAAAATTTTCACAAGGAGTTATATTTCAACTCATTCTATTTGACAAAGTTGGTTTCAAGCTGAAATTCAAAGTAAAAGTTGACCAAAACTGCATTTCAAAATGATGGAATTTGTGCAAAATCGAACTTTTCACAATGAGTTATACTTCAACTAAGACTATTTGACAAAGTTGGTTTCAAGCTGAAATTCAAAGTAAAAGTTGACCAAAACTGCATTTCAAGATGATTTAATTTGCGCCGAATCGATCTTTTCACAATGATTTGCGCCAAATCGAACTTTTCACAATGAGTTATATTTCAACTCAGACTATTTGACAAAGTTGGTTTCAAGCTCAAATTCAAAGTAAAAGTTGACCAAAACTGCATTTCAAGATGACGGAATTTGTGCAAAATCGAACTTTTCACAAGGAGTTATATTTCAACTCAGACTATTTGACAAAGTTGGTTTCAAGCTAAAATTCAAAGTAAAGTTGACTAAAACTGAATTTCAAGATGATGGAATTTGCGCCAAATCTAACTTTTCACAAGGAGTTATATTTCAACTCAGACTATTTGACAAAGTTGGTTTCAAGCTAAAATTTAAAATAAAAGTTGACCAAAACTGCATTTCAAGATGACGGAATTTGTGCAAAATCGAACTTTTCACATTGAGTTATACTTCAACACAGACTATTTGACAAAGTTGGTTTCAAGCTAAAATTCAAAGTAAAGGTTGACCAAAACTGCATTTCAAGATGACGGAATTTGTGCAAAATCGAACTTTTCACAAGAAGTTATACTTCAACTCTGACTATTTGACAAAGTTGGTTTCAAGCTAAAATTCAAAATAAAAGTTGACCAAAACTGCATTTCAATATGACGGAATTTGTGCAAAATCGAACTTTTCACAATGAGTTATATTTCAACTCAGACTATTTGACAAAGTTGGTTTCAAGCTGAAATTCAAAGTAAAAGTTGACCAAAACTGCATTTCAAGATGACGGAATTTGTGCAAAATCGAACTTTTCACAATGATTAATATTTCAACTCAGACTATTTGACAAAGTTGGTTTCAAGCTAAGTTTCAAAGTAAAAGTTTACCAAAACTGCATTTAAAGATGATGGAATTTGTGCAAAATCGAACTTTTCACGATGAGTTATAGTTCAACTCAGACTATTTGACAAAGGTGGTTTCAAGCTAAAATTCAAAGTAAAAGTTGACGAAACCTGCATTTCAAGATGACGGAATTTGTGCAAAATCGAACTTTTCACAAGAAGTTATACTTCAACTCAGACTATTTGACAAAGTTGGTTTCAAGCTAAAATTCAAAATAAAAGTTGACCAAAACTGCATTTCAATATGACGGAATTTGTGCAAAATCGAACTTTTCACAATGAGTTATATTTCAACTCAGACTATTTGACAAAGTTGGTTTCAAGCTGAAATTCAAAGTAAAAGTTGACCAAAACTGCATTTCAAGATGACGGAATTTGTGCAAAATCAAAATTTTCACAAGGAGTTATATTTCAACTCATTCTATTTGACAAAGTTGGTTTCAAGCTGAAATTCAAAGTAAAAGTTGACCAAAACTGCATTTCAAAATGATGGAATTTGTGCAAAATCGAACTTTTCACAATGAGTTATACTTCAACTAAGACTATTTGACAAAGTTGGTTTCAAGCTGAAATTCAAAGTAAAAGTTGACCAAAACTGCATTTCAAGATGATTTAATTTGCGCCGAATCGATCTTTTCACAATGATTTGCGCCAAATTGAACTTTTCACAATGAGTTATATTTCAACTCAGACTATTTGACAAAGTTGGTTTCAAGCTCAAATTCAAAGTAAAAGTTGACCAAAACTGCATTTCAAGATGACGGAATTTGTGCAAAATCGAACTTTTCACAAGGAGTTATATTTCAACTCAGACTATTTGACAAAGTTGGTTTCAAGCTAAAATTCAAAGTAAAGTTGACCAAAACTGCATTTCAAGATTGACGGAATTTGTGCAAAATCGAACTTTTCACAAGGAGTTATATTTCAACTCAGACTATTTGACAAAGTTGGTTTCAAGCTGAAATTCAAAGTAAAAGTTGACCAAAACTGCATTTCAAGATGACGGAATTTGTGCAAAATCGAACTTTTCACAATGATTAATATTTCAACTCAGACTATTTGACAAAGTTGGTTTCAAGCTAAGTTTCAAAGTAAAAGTTTACCAAAACTGCATTTCAAGATGATGGAATTTGTGCAAAATCGAACTTTTCACGATGAGTTATAGTTCAACTCAGACTATTTGACAAAGGTGGTTTCAAGCTAAAATTCAAAGTAAAAGTTGACCAAAACTGCATTTCAAGATGATGGAATTTGTGCAAAATCGAACTTTTCACAATGAGTTATACTTCAACTCAGACTATATGACAAAGTTGGTTTCAAACTAAAATTCAAAGTAAAAGTTGGCCAAAACTGCATTTCAAGATGATTTAATTACGCCGAATCGATCTTTTCACAATGATTTATATTTCAACTCAGACTATTTGACAAAGTTTGTTTCCAGCTAAAATTCAAAGTAAAAGTGGACCAACACTGCATTTCAAGATGACGGAATTTGTGCAAAATCGAACTTTTCACAAGGAGTTATATTTCAACTCAAACTATTTGACAAAGTTGGTTTCTAGCTAAAATTCAAAGTAAAAGTTGACCAAAACTGCATTTCAAGATGACGGAATTTGTGCAAAATCGAACTTTTCACAATGAGTTATACTTCAACTCAGACTATTTGAGAAAGTTGGTTTCAAGCTAAAATTCAAAGTAAAAGTTGACGAAACCTGCATTTCAAGATGACGGAATTTGTGCAAAATCGAACTTTTCACAATGAGTTATAGTTCAACTCAGACTATTTCACAAAGTTGGTTTCAAGCTAAAATTCAAAGTAAAAGTTGACCAAAACTGCATTTCAAGATGATGGAATTTGTGCAAAATCGAACTTTTCACAATGAGTTATTGTTCAACTCAGACTATTTGACAAAGTTGATTTTAAGCTAAAATTCAAGTAAAAATTTACCAAAACTGCATTTCAAGATGACGGAATTTGTGCAAAATCGAACTTTTCACAAGGAGTTATATTTCAACTCAGACTATTTGACAAAGTTGGTTTCAAGCTAAAATTCAAAATAAAAGTTGACCAAAACTGCATTTCAAGATGACGGAATTTGTGCAAAATCGAACTTTTCACAATGAGTTATATTTCAACTCAGACTATTTGACAAAGGTGGTTTCAAGCTGAAATTCAAAGTAAAAGTTGACCAAAACTGCATTTCAAGATGACGGAATTTGTGCAAAATCGAACTTTTCACAATGAGTTATAAGTTCAACTCAGACTATTTGACAAAGTTGCTTTCAAGCCAAAATTCAAAGTAAAAGTTGACCAAAACTGCATTTCAAGATGATGGAATTTGTACAAAATCGAACTTTTCACAATGAGTTATAGTTCAACTCAGACTATTTGACAAAGTTGATTTCAAGCTGAAATTCAAATTAAAAGTTGACCAAAACTGCATTTCAAAATGACGGAATTTGTGCAAAATCAAAATTTTCACAAGGAGTTATATTTCAACTCATTCTATTTGACAAAGTTGGTTTCAAGCTGAAATTCAAAGTTAAAGTTGACCAAAACTGCATTTCAAGATGATGGAATTTGCGCCAAATCGAACTTTTCACAATGAGTTATATTTCAACTCAGACTATTCGACAAAGTTGATTTCAACCTAAAATTCAAAGTAAAAGTTGACCAAAACTGCATTTCAAGATGATGGAATTTGCGCAAAATCGAACTTTTCACAATGAGTTATATTTCAACTCAGACTATTTGACAAAGTTGATTTCAAGCTGAAATTCAAAGTAAAAGTTGACCAAAACTGCACTTCAAGATGACGGAGTTTGTGCAAAATCGAACTTTTCACAAGGAGTTATATTTCAACTCAGACTATTCGACAAAGTTGGTTTCAAGCTAAAATTCAAAGTAAAAGTTGACCAAAACTGAATTTCAAGATGATGGAATTTGTGCAAAATCGAACTTTTCACAATGAGTTATATTTCAACTCAGACTATTTGACAAAGTTGGTTTCAAGCTGAAATTCAAAGTAAAAGTTGACCAAAACTGCATTTCAAAATGATGGAATTTGCGCCAAATCGAACTTTTCACAATGAGTTATATTTCAACTCAGACTATTTGACATAGTTGATTTCAAGCTGAAATTCAAAATAAAAGTTGACCAAAACTGCATTTCAAGATGATGGAATTTGCGCAAAATCGAACTTTTCACAATGAGTTATATTTCAACTCAGACTATTTGACAAAGTTGATTTCAAGCTGAAATTCAAAATAAAAGTTGACCAAAACTGCATTTCAAGATGATGGAATTTGCGCAAAATCGAACTTTTCACAATGAGTTATATTTCAACTCAGACTATTTGACAAAGTTGATTTCAAGCTGAATTTCAAAGTAAAAGTTGACCAAAACTGCACTTCAAGATGACAGAGTTTGTGCAAAATCGAACTTTTCACAAGGAGTTATATTTCAACTCAGACTATTCGACAAAGTTGGTTTCAAGCTAAAATTCAAAGTAAAAGTTGACTAAAACTGAATTTCAAGATGATGGAATTTGCGCCAAATGTAACTTTTCACAAGGAGTTATATTTCAACTCAGACTATTTGACAAAGTTGGTTTCAAGCTAAAATTTAAAATAAAAGTTGACCAAAACTGCATTTTAAGATGACGGAATTTGTGCAAAATCGAACTTTTCACATTGAGTTATACTTCAACACAGACTATTTGACAAAGTTGGTTTCAAGCTAAAATTCAAAGTAAAGGTTGACCAAAACTGCATTTCAAGATGACGGAATTTGTGCAAAATCGAACTTTTCACAAGAAGTTATACTTCAACTCAGACTATTTGACAAAGTTGGTTTCAAGCTAAAATTCAAAATAAAAGTTGACCAAAACTGCATTTCAATATGACGGAATTTGTGCAAAATCGAACTTTTCACAATGAGTTATATTTCAACTCAGACTATTTGACAAAGTTGGTTTCAAGCTGAAATTCAAAGTAAAAGTTGACCAAAACTGCATTTCAAGATGACGGAATTTGTGCAAAATCAAAATTTTCACAAGGAGTTATATTTCAACTCATTCTATTTGACAAAGTTGGTTTCAAGCTGAAATTCAAAGTAAAAGTTGACCAAAACTGCATTTCAAAATGATGGAATTTGTGCAAAATCGAACTTTTCACAATGAGTTATACTTCAACTAAGACTATTTGACAAAGTTGGTTTCAAGCTGAAATTCAAAGTAAAAGTTGACCAAAACTGCATTTCAAGATGATTTAATTTGCGTCGAATCGATCTTTTCACAATGATTTGCGCCAAATCGAACTTTTCACAATGAGTTATATTTCAACTCAGACTATTTGACAAAGTTGGTTTCAAGCTCAAATTCAAAGTAAAAGTTGACCAAAACTGCATTTCAAGATGACGGAATTTGTGCAAAATCGAACTTTTCACAAGGAGTTATATTTCAACTCAGACTATTTGACAAAGTTGGTTTCAAGCTAAAATTCAAAGTAAAGTTGACCAAAACTGCATTTCAAGATTGACGGAATTTGTGCAAAATCGAACTTTTCACAAGGAGTTATATTTCAACTCAGACTATTTGACAAAGTTGGTTTCAAGCTAAAATTCAAAATAAAAGTTGACTAAAACTGAATTTCAAGATGATGGAATTTGCGCCAAATCTAACTTTTCACAAGGAGTTATATTTCAACTCAGACTATTTGACAAAGTTGGTTTCAAGCTAAAATTTAAAATAAAAGTTGACCAAAACTGCATTTCAAGATGACGGAATTTGTGCAAAATCGAACTTTTCACATTGAGTTATACTTCAACACAGACTATTTGACAAAGTTGGTTTCAAGCTAAAATTCAAAGTAAAGGTTGACCAAAACTGCATTTCAAGATGACGGAATTTGTGCAAAATCGAACTTTTCACAATGAGTTATAGTTCAACTCAGACTATTTGACAAAGTTGATTTCAAGCTAAAATTCAAGTAAAAGTTGACCAAAACTGCAATTCAAGATGACGGAATTTGTGCAAAATCGAACTTTTCACAAGGAGTTATATTTCAACTCAGACTATTCGACAAAGTTGGTGTCAAGCTGAAATTCAAAGTAAAAGTTGACCAAAGCTGCATTTCAAGATGATGGAATTTGCGCAAAATCAAACTTTTCACAGGGAGTTTTATTTCAAATCAGACTCTTTGACAAAGTTGGTTTCAAGCTAAATATCACAGTAAAAGTTGATTAAAACTGCATTTCAAGATGACGGAATTTGTGCAAAATCGAACTTTTCACAAGGAGTTATATTTCAACTCAGACTATTTGACAAAGTAGGTTTCAAGCTAAGTTTCAAAGTAAAAGTTGACCAAAACTGCATTTCAAGATGATGGAATTTGTGCAAAATCGAACTTTTCACAATGAGTTATACTTCAACTCAGACTATTTGACAAAGTTGGTTTCAAGTTGAAATCCAAAGTAAAAGTTGACCAAAACTGCATTTCAAGAACAAGGAGTTATATTCCAACTCAGACTATTTGAAAAAGTTGATTTCAAGCTGAAATTGAAAGTCAAAATTGACCAAAACTGCATTTCAAGATGACGGAATTTGTACAAAATTGAACTTTTCACAATGAGTTATAGTTCAACTCAGACTATTTGACAAAGTTGGTTTCAAGCTAAAATTCAAAGTAAAAGTTGACCAAAACTGCATTTCAAGATGACGGAATTTGTGCAAAATCGAACTTTTCACAAGGAGTTATATTTCAACTCAGACTATTTGACAAAGTTGGTTTCAAGCTAAAATGCAAAGTAAATGTTGACCAAAACTGCATTCCAAGATGACGGAATTTGTGCAAAATTGAACTTTTCACAATGAGTTATAGTTCAACTCAGACTATTTGACAAAGTTGGTTTCAAGCTAAAATTCAAAGTAAAAGTTGACCAAAACTGCATTTCAAGATGACGGAATTTGTGCAAAATCGAACTTTTCACAAGGAGTTATATTTCAACTCAGACTATTTGACAAAGTTGGTTTCAAGCTAAAATTCAAAATAAAAGTTGACCAAAACTGCATTTCAAGATGACGGAATTTGTGCAAAATCGAACTTTTCACAATGAGTTATATTTCAACTCAGACTATTTGACAAAGTTGGTTTTAAGCTGAAATTCAAAGTAAAAGTTGACCAAAACTGCATTTCAAGATGATGGAATTTGCGCAAAATCGAACTTTTCACAAGGAGTTATATTTCAACTCAGACTATTTGACAAAATTGGTTTCAAGCTGAAATTCAAAGTAAAAGTTGACCAAAACTGCATTTCAAGATGACGGAATTTGTGCAAAATCGACCTTTTCACAATGAGTTATAGTACAACTCAGACTATTTGACAAAGTTGGTTTCAAGCTAAAATGCAAAGTAAATGTTGACCAAAACTGCATTCCAAGATGATGGAATTTGCGCCAAATTGAACTTTTCATAATGAGTTATATTTCAACTCAGACTATTTGTCAAAGTTGGTTTCAAGCTAAAATTCAAAGTAAATGTTGACCAAAACTGCATTCCAAGATGATGGAATTTGCGCCAAATTGAACTTTTCACAATGAGTTATATTTCAACTCAGACTATTTGACAAAGTTGGTTTCAAGCTAAGTTTCAAAGTAAAAGTTGACCAAAACTGCATTTCGAGATGATGGAATTTGTGCAAAATCGAACTTTTCACAATGAGTTATACTTCAACTCAGACTATTTGACAAAGTTGGTTTCAAGCTGAAATCCAAAGTAAAAGTTGACCAAAACTGCATTTCAAGAACAAGGAGTTATATTCTAACTCAGACTATTTGACAAAGTTGATTTCAAGCTGAAATTGAAAGTAAAAGTTGACCAAAACTGCATTTCAAGATGACAGAATTTGTGCAAAATCGAACTTTTCACAATGAGTTATAGTTCAACTCAGACTATTTGACAAAGTTGGTTTCAAGCTAAAATTCAAAGTAAAAGTTGACCAAAACTGCATTTCAAGAACAAGGAGTTATATTCTAACTCAGACTATTCGACAAAGTTGGTGTCAAGCTGAAATTCAAAGTAAAAGTTGACCAAAGCTGCATTTCAAGATGATGGAATTTGCGCAAAATCAAACTTTTCACAGGGAGTTTTATTTCAACTCAGACTCTTTGACAAAGTTGGTTTCAAGCTAAATATCACAGTAAAAGTTGATTAAAACTGCATTTCAAGATGACGGAATTTGTGCAAAATCGAACTTTTCACAAGGAGTTATATTTCAACTCAGACTATTTGACAAAGTTGGTTTCAAGCTAAGTTTCAAAGTAAAAGTTGACCAAAACTGCATTTCAAGATGATGGAATTTGTGCAAAATCGAACTTTTCACAATGAGTTATACTTCAACTCAGACTATTTGACAAAGTTGGTTTCAAGTTGAAATCCAAAGAAAAAGTTGACCAAAACTGCATTTCAAGAACAAGGAGTTATATTCCAACTCAGACTATTTGAAAAAGTTGGTTTCAAGCTGAAATTGAAAGTCAAAATTGACCAAAACTGCATTTCAAGATGACGGAATTTGTACAAAATTGAACTTTTCACAATGAGTTATAGTTCAACTCAGACTATTTGACAAAGTTGGTTTCAAGCTAAAATTCAAAGTAAAAGTTGACCAAAACTGCATTTCAAGATGACGGAATTTGTGCAAAATCGAACTTTTCACAAGGAGTTATATTTCAACTCAGACTATTTGACAAAGTTGGTTTCAAGCTAAAATGCAAAGTAAATGTTGACCAAAACTGCATTCCAAGATGACGGAATTTGTGCAAAATCGAACTTTTCACAATGAGTTATATTTCAACTCAGACTATTTGACAAAGTTGGTTTCAAGCTGAAATTCAAAGTAAAAGTTGACCAAAACTGCATTTCAAGATGATGGAATTTGCGCAAAATCGAACTTTTCACAAGGAGTTATATTTCAACTCAGACTATTTGACAAAATTGGTTTCAAGCTGAAATTCAAAGTAAAAGTTGACCAAAACTGCATTTCAAGATGACGGAATTTGTGCAAAATCGACCTTTTCACAATGAGTTATAGTACAACTCAGACTATTTGACAAAGTTGGTTTCAAGCTAAAATGCAAAGTAAATGTTGACCAAAACTGCATTCCAAGATGATGGAATTTGCGCCAAATTGAACTTTTCACAATGAGTTATATTTCAACTCAGACTATTTGTCAAAGTTGGTTTCAAGCTAAAATTCAAAGTAAATGTTGACCAAAACTGCATTCCAAGATGATGGAATTTGCGCCAAATTGAACTTTTCACAATGAGTTATATTTCAACTCAGACTATTTGACAAAGTTGGTTTCAAGCTAAGTTTCAAAGTAAAAGTTGACCAAAACTGCATTTCGAGATGATGGAATTTGTGCAAAATCGAACTTTTCACAATGAGTTATATTTCAACTCAGACTATTTGACAAAGGTGGTTTCAAGCTGAAATTCAAAGTAAAAGTTGACCAAAACTGCATTTCAAGATGACGGAATTTGTACAAAATCAAACTTTTCACAATGAGTTATACTTCAACTCAGACTATTTGACAAAGTTGGTTCCAAGCTAAAATTCAAAGTAAAAGTTGACCAAAACTGCATTTCAAGATGATGGAATTTGTGCAAAATCGAACTTTTCACAATGAGTTATAGTTCAACTCAGACTATTTGACAAAGTTGATTTCAAGCTGAAATTCAAATTAAAAGTTGACCAAAACTGCATTTCAAAATGACGGAATTTGTGCAAAATTGAACTTTTCACAATGAGTTATATTTCAACTCAGACTATTTGACAAAGTTGGTTTCAAGCTAAAATTCAAAGTAAAAGTTGACCTAAACTGCATTTCAAGATGATGGAATTTGTGCAAAATCGAACTTTTCACTATGAGTTACACTTCAACTCAGACTATTTGACAAAGTTGGTTTCAAGCTGCAATTCAAAGTAAAAGTTGACCAAAACTGCATTTCAAGATGATGGAATTTGTGCCAAATCGAACTTTTCACAAGGAGTTATATTTCAACTCAGACTATTTGAAAAAGTTGGTTTCAAGCTGAAATTCAAAGTAAAAGTTGACCAAAACTGCATTTCAAGATGACGGAATTTGTGCAAAATCGAACTTTTCACGATGAGTTATATTTCAACTCAGACTATTTGACAAAGTTGCTTTCAAGCTGAAATTCAAAGTAAAAGTTGACCAAAACTGCATTTCAAGATGACGGAATTTGTGCAAATCGAACTTTTCACAATGAGTTATACTTCAACTCAGACTATTTGACAAAGTTGGTTTCAAGCTGCAATTCAAAGTAAAAGTTGACCAAAACTGCATTTCAAGATGATGGAATTTGCGCAAAATCGAACTTTTCACAATGAGTTATACTTCAACTCAGACTATTTGACAAAGTTGGTTTCAAGCTAAAATTCAAAGTAAAAGTTTACCAAAACTGCATTTCAAGATGATGGAATTTGTGCAAAATCGAACTTTTCACAATGAGTTATACTTCAACTCAGACTATTTGACAAAGTTGGTTTCAAGCTGAAATTCAAAATAAAAGTTGACCAAAACTGCATTTCAAGATGATGGAATTTGTGCAAAATCGAACTTTTCACAATGAGTTATACTTCAACTCAGACTATTTGACAAAGTTGGTTTCAAGCTGCAATTCAAAGTAAAAGTTGACCAAAACTGCATTTCAAGATGATGGAATTTGCGCCAAATCGAACTTTTCACAAGGAGTTATATTTCAACTCAGACTATTTGACAAAGTTGATTTCAAGCTGAAATTCAAAGTAAAAGTTGACCAAAACTGCATTTCAAGATGACGGAATTTGTGCAAAATCGAACTTTTCACAATGAGTTATATTTCAACTCAGACTATTTGACAATGTTGATTTCAAGCTGAAATTCTAAGTAAAAGTTGACCAAAACTGCATTCCAAGATGACAGAATTTGTGCAAAATCGAACTTTTCACAATGAGTTATATTTCAACTCAGACTATTTGACAAAGCTGATTTCAAGCTGAAATTCAAAGTAAAAGTTGACCAAAACTGCATTTCAAGATGACGGAATTTGTGCAAAATCGAACTTTTCACAATGAGTTATAATTCAACTCAGACTATTTGACAAAGTTGATTTCAAGCTGAAATTCAAAGTAAAAGTTGACCAAAACTGCATTTCAAGATGACGGACACATCCGGCCAGTGGTCTGACAGACACAGACCGCCAGTGGTCTGACAGACACAGACCGCCAGTGGTCTGACAGACACAGCCGGCCAGTGGTCTGACAGACACAGGCGGCCAGTGGTCTGACAGACACAGGCAGCCAGTGGTCTGACAGACACAGGCGGCCAGTGTTCCTGCAGACACAGGCAACCAATGGTGTGACAGACACAGGCGGCCATTGGTCTGACACCCACAGCCGGCCAGTGGTCTGACAGACACAGCCGGCCAGTGGTCTGACAGACACAGGCGGCCAGTGGTCTGACACCCTAAGGCGGCCAGTGGTCTGACACCCTAAGGCGGCCAGTGGTCTGACACCCACAGCCGGCCAGTTTTATCTGACAGACACAGGCAACCAATGGTGTGACAGACACAGCCGGCCAGTGGTCTGACACCTGCAGGCGGCCAGTGGTCTGACAGACACAGCCGGCCAGTGGTCTGACACCCACAGGCGGCCAGTGGTCTGACACCCACAGCTGGCCAGTGGTCTGACAGACACAGCCGGCCAGTGGTCTGCCAGACACAGGCGGCCAGTGGTCTGACACCTGCAGGCTGCCAGTGGTCTGACAGACACAGCCGGCCAGTGGTCTGACACACAGAGCCGGCCAATGGTCTAACACCCACAGCCAGCCAGTGGTCTGACACACACAGGCGGCCAGTGGTGTGACAGACACAGTTGGCCAGTGGTGTGACAGACACAGGCGGCCAGTTGTGTGACAGACACAGGCGGCCATTTGTCTGACACCCACAGGCGGCCAGTGGTCTGACAGGCACAGCCGGCCAGTGGTGTGACAGACACATCCGACCAGTGGTGTGACAGACACAGGGGGCCAGTGGTGTGACAGACACAGGCGGCCATTGGTCTGACACCCACAGGCGGCCAGTGGTCTGACAGACACAGCCGGCCAGTGGTGTGACAGACACAGCCGGCCAGTGGTGTGACAGAAACAGGCGGCCAGTGGTGTGACATACACAGGCGGCCATTGGTCAGACACCCACAGGCGGCCAGTGGTGTGACAGGCAGAGGCGGCTGGTCTGACACCCACAGGCGGCCAGTGGTGTGACAGACACAGGCGGCCATTGGACTGACACCCACAGGCGGCCAGTGGTCTGACAGACACAGCCGGCCAGTGGTCGGACAGACACAGGCGGCCAGTGGTCTGACAAACACAGGCGGCCAGTGGTCTGACCGACACAGACCGCCAATGGTCTGACAGACACAGCCGGCCAGTGGTCTGACAGACACAGGCGGCCAGTGGTCTGACACCCACAGGCGGCCAGTGGTCTGACACCCACAGCCAGCCAGTGGTCTGACAGACACAGCCGGCCAGTGGTCTGACAGACACAGGCGGCCAGTGGTCTGACACCTGCAGGCGGCCAGTGGTCTGACAGACACAGCCGGCCAGTGGTCTGACAAACACAGCTGGCCAGTGGTCTGACAGACACAGCTGGCCAGTGGTCTGACAGACACAGCCGGCCAGTGGTCTGACAGACACAGCCGGCCAGTGGTCTGACAGACACAGCCGGCCAGTGGTCTGACAGACACAGCCGGCCAGTGGTCTGACAGACACAGCCGGCCAGTGGTCTGACAGACACAGGCAACCAAT
Source organism: Terebella lapidaria (assembly GCA_949152475.1). NCBI lineage: Eukaryota > Metazoa > Annelida > Polychaeta > Terebellida > Terebellidae > Terebella > Terebella lapidaria. The sequence goes on from OX424569.1 coordinate 21,281,972, forward strand.
GGTGTGACAGACACAGGCGGTCAGTAGTCTGACACCCACAGGCAGCCAGTTGTCTGACAGACACAGCCGGCCAGTGGTCTGACAGACACAGGCAACCAATGGTGTGACAGACACAGGCGGCCAGTGGTCTGACACCCACAGGGGGCCAGTGGTCTGACAGACACAGCCGGCCAGTGGTCTGACACCCACAGGCGGCCAGTGGTCTGACACACACAGGCGGCCAGTGGTCTGACAAACACAGGCGGCCAGTGGTCTGACAGACACAGGCGACCAGTGGTCTGACAGACACAGACCGTCAGTGGTCTGACAGACACAGCCGGCCAGTGGTCTGACAGACACAGGCGGCCAGTGGTCTGACACCCACAGCCGGCCAGTGGTCTGACACCCACAGCCGGCCAGTGGTCTGACAGACACAGCCGGCCAGTGGTCTGACACCTGCAGGGGACAAGTGGTCTGACAGACACAGCCGGCCAGTGGTCTGACACCCAAAGGCGGCCAGTGGTCTGACAGACACAGGCGGCCAGTAGTCTGACACCTGCAAGCGGCCAGTGGTCTGACACGCACAGCCGGCCAGTGGTCTGACAGACACATCCGCCCGGTGGTCTGACAGACACAGCCGGCCAGTGGTCTCACATACACAGGCAACCAATGGTGTGACAGACACAGGCGGCCAGTGGTCTGACACCCACAGCCGGCCATTGGTCTGACACACATACAAAGGTGTGACAGACACAGGCGGCCAGTAGTCTGACACCCACAGGCAGCCAGTGGTCTGACAGACACAGCCGGCCAGTGGTCTGACAGACACAGGCAACCAATGATGTGACAGACACAGGCGGCCTCCTGCAGGCGGCAATTGGTCTGAGAGACACAGCCGGCCAGTGGTCTGACAGACACAGCCGGCCAGTGGTCCGACACTCGCAGCTGGCCAGTGGTCTGACAGACACAGCTGGCCATCGGTTTGACACCCACAGCCGGCCAGTGCTCTGACAGACACAGACGGCCAGTGGTCTGACAGACAAAGACGGCCAGTGGTCTGACACCCACAGCCGGCCAGTGGTCTGAAAGACACAGGCGGCCAGTGGTCTGACAGACACAGGCAACCAGTGGTCTGACACCAACAGGCGGCCAGTTGTTTGACAGACACAGGCGGCCAGTGGTCTGACAGACACAGCCGGCCAGTGGTCTGACAGACACAGCCGGCCAGTGGTCCGACACCCACCACAGCTGGCCAGTGGTCTGACAGACACAGCTGGCCATCGGTTTGACACCCACAGCCGGCCAGTGCTCTGACAGACACAGACGGCCAGTGGTCTGACAGACAAAGACGGCCAGTGGTCTGACACCCACAGCCGGCCAGTGGTCTGAAAGACACAGGCGGCCAGTGGTCTGACAAACACAGGGAACCAGTGGTCTGACACCAACAGGCGGCCAGTTGTTTGACAGACACAGGCGGCCAGTGGTCTGACAGACACAGCCGGCCAGTGGTCTGCCAGACACAGGCGGCCAGTGGTCTGACACCTGCAGGCTGCCAGTGGTCTGACAGACACAGCCGGCAATGGTCTGACAGACACAGCCGGCCAGTGGTCTGACAGACACAGCTGGCCATTGGTCTGATACCCACAGGCGGCCAGTGGTCTGACAAACACAGGCGGCCAGTGGTGTGACAGACACAGGCGGCCATTGGTCCGACACCCACAGGCGGCCAGTGGTCTGAGAGACACAGGGGGCCAGTGGTCTGACAGACACAGCCGGCAATGGTCTGACAGACACAGCCGGCCAGTGGTCTGACAGACACAGCTGGCCATTGGTCTGACACCCACAGGCGGCCAGTGGTCTGACAGACACAAGCGGCCAGTGGTCTGACAGACACAGGCATCCAGTGGTCTGACAGACACAACCGGCCAGTGGTCTGACAGACACAGCTGGCCATTGGTCTGATACCCACAGGCGGCCAGTGGTCTGACAAACACAGGCGGCCAGTGGTGTGACAGACACAGACGGCCATTGGTCCGACACCCACAGGCGGCCAGTGGTCTGAGAGACACAGGCGGCCAGTGGTCTGAGAGACACAGGCGGCCAGTGGTCTGAGAGACACAGGGGGCCAGTGGTCTGACAGACACAGCCGGCCAGTGGTCTGACACCCACAGGCGGCCAGTGGTCTGACACACACAGGCGGCCAGTGGTCGGACAGACACAGGCGGCCAGTGGTCTGACAGACACAGACCGTCAGTGGTCTGACAGACACAGCCGGCCAGTGGTCTGACAGACACAGGCGGCCAGTGGTCTGACACACACAGGCGGCCAGTGGTCGGACAGACACAGGCGGCCAGTGGTCAGACAAACACAGGCGGCCAGTGGTCTGACAGACACAGACCGCCAATGGTCTGACAGACACAGCCGGCCAGTGGTCTGACAGACACAGGCGGCCAGTGGTCTGACACCCTAAGGCGGCCAGTGGTCTGACACCCTAAGGCGGCCAGTGGTCTGACACCTGCAGGCGGCCAGTGGTCTGACAGACACAGCCGGCCAGTGGTCTGACACCTACAGGCGGCCAGTGGTCTGACACCCAGAGCCGGCCAGTGGTCTGACAGACACAGCCGGCCAGTGGTCTGCCAGACACAGGCGCCCAGTGGTCTGACACCTGCAGGCTGCCAGTGGTCTGACAGACACAGCCGGCCAGTGGTCTGACACACAGAGCCGGCCAATGGTCTAACACCCACAGCCGGCCAGTGGTCTGACACACACAGGCGGCCAGTGGTGTGACAGACACAGTTGGCCAGTGGTGTGACAGACACAGGCGGCCAGTTGTGTGACAGACACAGGCGGCCATTTGTCTGACACCCACAGGCGGCCAGTGGTCTGACACCCACAGGCGGCCAGTGGTCTGACAGGCACAGCCGGCCAGTGGTGTGACAGACACAGCCGACCAGTGGTGTGACAGACACAGGGGGCCAGTGGTGTGACAGACACAGGCGGCCATTGGTCTGACACCCACAGGCGGCCAGTGGTCTGACAGACACAGCCGGCCAGTGGTGTGACAGACACAGCCGGCCAGTGGTGTGACAGAAACAGGCGGCCAGTGGTGTGACATACACAGGCGGCCATTGGTCAGACACCCACAGGCGGCCAGTGGTGTGACAGGCCGAGGCGGCTGGTCTGACACCCACAGGCGGCCAGTGGTGTGACAGACACAGGCGGCCATTGGACTGACACCCACAGGCGTCCAGTGGTCTGACAGACACAGCCTGCCAGTGGTCGGACAGACACAGGCGGCCAGTGGTCTGACAGACACAGACCGCCAATGGTCTGACAGACACAGCCGGCCAGTGGTCTGACAGACACAGGCGGCCAGTGGTCTGACACCCACAGGCGGCCAGTGGTCTGACACCCACAGCCAGCCAGTGGTCTGACAAACACAGCCGGCCAGTGGTCTGACAGACACAGGCGGCCAGTGGTCTGACACCTGCAGGCGGCCAGTGGTCTGACAGACACAGCCGGCACAGTGGTCTGACAGACACAGCTGGCCAGTGGTCTGACAGACACAGCCGGCCAGTGGTCTGACAGACACAGCCGGCCAGTGGTCTGACAGACACAGCCGGCCAGTGGTCTGACAGACACAGCCGGCCAGTGGTCTGACAGACACAGCCGGCCAGTGGTCTGACAGACACAGCCGGCCAGTGGTCTGACAGACACAGGCAACCAATGGTGTGACAGACACAGGCGGTCAGTAGTCTGACACCCACAGGCAGCCAGTTGTCTGACAGACACAGCCGGCCAGTGGTCTGACAGACACAGGCAACCAATGGTGTGACAGACACAGGCGGCCAGTGGTCTGACACCCACAGGGGGCCAGTGGTCTGACAGACACAGCCGGCCAGTGGTCTGACACCCACAGGCGGCCAGTGGTCTGACACACACAGGCGGCCAGTGGTCTGACAGACACAGGCGGCCAGTGGTCTGACAGACACAGGCGACCAGTGGTCTGACAGACACAGACCGTCAGTGGTCTGACAGACACAGCCGGCCAGTGGTCTGACAGACACAGGCGGCCAGTGGTCTGACACCCACAGCCGGCCAGTGGTCTGACACCCACAGCCGGCCAGTGGTCTGACAGACACAGCCGGCCAGTGGTCTGACACCTGCAGGGGACCAGTGGTCTGACAGACACAGCCGGCCAGTGGTCTGACACCCAAAGGCGGCCAGTGGTCTGACAGACACAGGCGGCCAGTAGTCTGACACCTGCAAGCGGCCAGTGGTCTGACACGCACAGCCGGCCAGTGGTCTGACAGACACATCCGCCCGGTGGTCTGACAGACACAGCCGGCCAGTGGTCTGACAAACACAGGCGGCCAGTGGTCTGACAGACACAGACCGCCAATGGTCTGACAGACACAGCCGGCCAGTGGTCTGACAGACACAGGCGGCCAGTGGTCTGACACCCACAGGCGGCCAGTGGTCTGACACCCACAGCCAGCCAGTGGTCTGACAGACACAGCCGGCCAGTGGTCTGACAGACACAGGCGGCCAGTGGTCTGACACCTGCAGGCGGCCAGTGGTCTGACAGATACAGCCGGCACAGTGGTCTGACAGACACAGCTGGCCAGTGGTCTGACAGACACAGCCGGCCAGTGGTCTGACAGACACAGCCGGCCAGTGGTCTGACAGACACAGCCGGCCAGTGGTCTGACAGACACAGCCGGCCAGTGGTCTGACAGACACAGCCGGCCAGTGGTCTGACAGACACAGGCAACCAATGGTGTGACAGACACAGGCGGTCAGTAGTCTGACACCCACAGGCAGCCAGTTGTCTGACAGACACAGCCGGCCAGTGGTCTGACAGACACAGGCAACCAATGGTGTGACAGACACAGGCGGCCAGTGGTCTGACACCCACAGGGGGCCAGTGGTCTGACAGACACAGCCGGCCAGTGGTCTGACACCCACAGGCGGCCAGTGGTCTGACACACACAGGCGGCCAGTGGTCTGACAGACACAGGCGGCCAGTGGTCTGACAGACACAGGCGACCAGTGGTCTGACACCCACAGGCGGCCAGTGGTCTGACAGACACAGCCGGCCAGTGGTGTGACAGACACAGCCGGCCAGTGGTGTGACAGAAACAGGCGGCCAGTGGTGTGACATACACAGGCGGCCATTGGTCAGACACCCACAGGCGGCCAGTGGTGTGACAGGCCGAGGCGGCTGGTCTGACACCCACAGGCGGCCAGTGGTGTGACAGACACAGGCGGCCATTGGACTGACACCCACAGGCGTCCAGTGGTCTGACAGACACAGCCTGCCAGTGGTCGGACAGACACAGGCGGCCAGTGGTCTGACAAACACAGGCGGCCAGTGGTCTGACAGACACAGACCGCCAATGGTCTGACAGACACAGCCGGCCAGTGGTCTGACAGACACAGGCGGCCAGTGGTCTGACACCCACAGGCGGCCAGTGGTCTGACACCCACAGCCAGCCAGTGGTCTGACAAACACAGCCGGCCAGTGGTCTGACAGACACAGGCGGCCAGTGGTCTGACACCTGCAGGCGGCCAGTGGTCTGACAGACACAGCCGGCACAGTGGTCTGACAGACACAGCTGGCCAGTGGTCTGACAGACACAGCCGGCCAGTGGTCTGACAGACACAGCCGGCCAGTGGTCTGACAGACACAGCCGGCCAGTGGTCTGACAGACACAGCCGGCCAGTGGTCTGACAGACACAGCCGGCCAGTGGTCTGACAGACACAGCCGGCCAGTGGTCTGACAGACACAGGCAACCAATGGTGTGACAGACACAGGCGGTCAGTAGTCTGACACCCACAGGCAGCCAGTTGTCTGACAGACACAGCCGGCCAGTGGTCTGACAGACACAGGCAACCAATGGTGTGACAGACACAGGCGGCCAGTGGTCTGACACCCACAGGGGGCCAGTGGTCTGACAGACACAGCCGGCCAGTGGTCTGACACCCACAGGCGGCCAGTGGTCTGACACACACAGGCGGCCAGTGGTCTGACAGACACAGGCGGCCAGTGGTCTGACAGACACAGGCGACCAGTGGTCTGACAGACACAGACCGTCAGTGGTCTGACAGACACAGCCGGCCAGTGGTCTGACAGACACAGGCGGCCAGTGGTCTGACACCCACAGCCGGCCAGTGGTCTGACACCCACAGCCGGCCAGTGGTCTGACAGACACAGCCGGCCAGTGGTCTGACACCTGCAGGGGACCAGTGGTCTGACAGACACAGCCGGCCAGTGGTCTGACACCCAAAGGCGGCCAGTGGTCTGACAGACACAGGCGGCCAGTAGTCTGACACCTGCAAGCGGCCAGTGGTCTGACACGCACAGCCGGCCAGTGGTCTGACAGACACATCCGCCCGGTGGTCTGACAGACACAGCCGGCCAGTGGTCTGACAAACACAGGCGGCCAGTGGTCTGACAGACACAGACCGCCAATGGTCTGACAGACACAGCCGGCCAGTGGTCTGACAGACACAGGCGGCCAGTGGTCTGACACCCACAGGCGGCCAGTGGTCTGACACCCACAGCCAGCCAGTGGTCTGACAGACACAGCCGGCCAGTGGTCTGACAGACACAGGCGGCCAGTGGTCTGACACCTGCAGGCGGCCAGTGGTCTGACAGATACAGCCGGCACAGTGGTCTGACAGACACAGCTGGCCAGTGGTCTGACAGACACAGCCGGCCAGTGGTCTGACAGACACAGCCGGCCAGTGGTCTGACAGACACAGCCGGCCAGTGGTCTGACAGACACAGCCGGCCAGTGGTCTGACAGACACAGCCGGCCAGTGGTCTGACAGACACAGGCAACCAATGGTGTGACAGACACAGGCGGTCAGTAGTCTGACACCCACAGGCAGCCAGTTGTCTGACAGACACAGCCGGCCAGTGGTCTGACAGACACAGGCAACCAATGGTGTGACAGACACAGGCGGCCAGTGGTCTGACACCCACAGGGGGCCAGTGGTCTGACAGACACAGCCGGCCAGTGGTCTGACACCCACAGGCGGCCAGTGGTCTGACACACACAGGCGGCCAGTGGTCTGACAGACACAGGCGGCCAGTGGTCTGACAGACACAGGCGACCAGTGGTCTGACAGACACAGACCGTCAGTGGTCTGACAGACACAGCCGGCCAGTGGTCTGACAGACACAGGCGGCCAGTGGTCTGACACCCACAGCCGGCCAGTGGTCTGACACCCACAGCCGGCCAGTGGTCTGACAGACACAGCCGGCCAGTGGTCTGACACCTGCAGGGGACCAGTGGTCTGACAGACACAGCCGGCCAGTGGTCTGACACCCAAAGGCGGCCAGTGGTCTGACAGACACAGGCGGCCAGTAGTCTGACACCTGCAAGCGGCCAGTGGTCTGACACGCACAGCCGGCCAGTGGTCTGACAGACACATCCGCCCGGTGGTCTGACAGACACAGCCGGCCAGTGGTCTCACATACACAGGCAACCAATGGTGTGACAGACACAGGCGGCCAGTGGTCTGACACCCACAGCCGGCCATTGGTCTGACACACATACAAAGGTGTGACAGACACAGGCGGCCAGTAGTCTGACACCCACAGGCAGCCAGTGGTCTGACAGACACAGCCGGCCAGTGGTCTGACAGACACAGGCAACCAATGATGTGACAGACACAGGCGGCCTCCTGCAGGCGGCAATTGGTCTGAGAGACACAGCCGGCCAGTGGTCTGACAGACACAGCCGGCCAGTGGTCCGACACCCGCAGCTGGCCAGTGGTCTGACAGACACAGCTGGCCATCGGTTTGACACCCACAGCCGGCCAGTGCTCTGACAGACACAGACGGCCAGTGGTCTGACAGACAAAGACGGCCAGTGGTCTGACACCCACAGCCGGCCAGTGGTCTGAAAGACACAGGCGGCCAGTGGTCTGACAGACACAGGCAACCAGTGGTCTGACACCAACAGGCGGCCAGTTGTTTGACAGACACAGGCGGCCAGTGGTCTGACAGACACAGCCGGCCAGTGGTCTGACAGGCACAGCCGGCCAGTGGTCCGACACCCACCACAGCTGGCCAGTGGTCTGACAGACACAGCTGGCCATCGGTTTGACACCCACAGCCGGCCAGTGCTCTGACAGACACAGACGGCCAGTGGTCTGACAGACAAAGACGGCCAGTGGTCTGACACCCACAGCCGGCCAGTGGTCTGAAAGACACAGGCGGCCAGTGGTCTGACAGACACAGGGAACCAGTGGTCTGACACCAACAGGCGGCCAGTTGTTTGACAAACACAGGCGGCCAGTGGTCTGACAGACACAGCCGGCCAGTGGTCTGCCAGACACAGGCGGCCAGTGGTCTGACACCTGCAGGCTGCCAGTGGTCTGACAGACACAGCCGGCCAGTGGTCTGACACACAGAGCCGGCCAATGGTCTCACACCCACAGCCGGCCAGTGGTCTGACACACACAGGCGGCCAGTGGTGTGACAGACACAGTTGGCCAGTGGTGTGACAGACACAGGCGGCCAGTTGTGTGACAGAGACAGGCGGCCATTTGTCTGACACCCACAGGCGGCCAGTGGTCTGACAGGCACAGCCGGCCAGTGGTGTGACAGACACAGCCGACCAGTGGTGTGACAGACACAGGAGGCCAGTGGTGTGACAGACACAGGCGGTCATTGGTCTGACACCCACAGGCGGCCAGTGGTCTGACAGACACAGCCGGCCAGTGGTGTGACAGACACAGCCGGCCAGTGGTGTGACAGAAACAGGCGGCCAGTGGTGTGACAGACACAGGAGGCCAGTGGTGTGACAGACACAGGCGGCCATTGGTGTGACAGACACAGGAGGCCAGTGGTGTGACAGACACAGGAGGCCAGTGGTGTGACAGACACAGGCGGCCATTGGTCAGACACCCACAGGCGGCCAGTGGTCTGACAGACACAGGCGGCCAGTGGTCTGACACCTGCAGGGGCTAGTGGTCTGACACCTGCAGGCGGCCAGGCTTTGTTCGGTTTGTGAGATAGTGTAGCGAGTTAGGTGTGTGCGGTTTGTGTAGTGAGTCGAGTGTGTGCTTTGTGGTGATTGGGTTTTGTGTGATGTAGTGAGTTGAGTGTGTGTAATAACTACGTAGTGAGTTGAGTTTGTGCGATATGTGTAGTGAGTTGAGTGTGTAGATATGTGTAGTGAGTTGAGTGTGTAGATATGTGTAGTGAGTTGAGTGTGTAGGTATGTGTAGTGAGTTGAGTGTGTGTGACAACCGTGTAGTGAGTTGAGTGGGTGGTTTGTAGTCAGTTGATTGGGTGTGATATGTAGTCACTTCCATTGACATTAGTCATACTTTGAATCTTTGGAATATGAAGATTTTTAACTGTTTGCTAATCACGTTAGGCCACGTAGGTCGTATTGCCATCGATTTGGACAAGCTATCTTGCTCGCATCAACATGTAGTGAATTGAAGTCCAAAAATCATATGTAGTGAGTTGCAAGCGAATACACGTATGTGTGTGTGTGTGTGTGTGTGTGTGTGGGGGGGGGGGGTGTGTGTGTGTTTTAATATGGATTACTTTTCGTTAGAACACAACTACGATGGAGCCAAAAGTCAGCGAGAAGCCGAAAGTATTGTGGCGATTTTGCCCAAAGATCGCGCCAGGAGTCTTTGCAAAACACCAACCAGTTGTACGGTCTATTTTTAGATCGCTCTAGTTCGGAGCGTGCGTTGCCCAGCAACACACTGTGCTCAATCGCGCCCAGTAAACTATAACAATGGTTTGACCTAGTCTCTCCGGCCGCCTCTTGGCTCGATATATACGCGAGCATTTTTGCTTGGTCTGTGAGATTGTCCAGAGCAAGCCAAGAGGCAGGACGAGAGGCTCGCCATGAGCTTTACGTCCCTGTGTCTTGGGTAAGGCCCTCGCGGGCCCTGGGGACGATTTCCATTGGGGGCCCAGGTGTTGGAGACCGTTGCTGACTCGGGGGCTCACGCCCTGTGGATCACCGGTTTCTTACCACCTGGGGTGGTGTGACACAGGCTCTGGCAGACCGTCGGGCTGACTCAGAGTTCCATCTCTGTGACAGTGCCTTCGGCGAGGCCGGCCAGCAACATGCCCATGTGTATGGGTTCCGTGGTGCCGCTCCCATGGCATCTTGGGCTCTACATACGGATACATTACCATGACTATGTAATATGCATGTTGTAGTTAAGGAGTTGGTGAGATGCATGTGTAATGTCGTAGTGTATGACGGCCGGACTCGTTCCGGGCTGACTGTACCTGGTTGTAGTGTTCCGTAGAGTAGTGCCGGACGCCCTGTAGCGGAGCTGGCAACAGCTCTACACCGCGCTCGCTCTTGTCCGGACGACGTTCTCTTCCAGGGGATGTCTCCGGACGTCCGGACATCCGGACATCCGGAATCGAGTGCCAGGCGCCATGACCAGCTCCGGACATGCGGACCCTCAGTACCGGCAGCCTAACCCATCTGGGTGGACTCCCTCCAGAGTCCCCAGGTTGGATGCCGGCCGGTCCGCACCGGGTGTAGTGGACCAACTTACCAACACACTGAGTGAGTTGGCCCCTCAGGGACGACCAGACCAGAGGAACCGTTCCCCCTCTCCGCAGTCATGGAGCCTTTCGAGGCCCTTGTCGGAGAGGGAACAGCGGCTGATTTCAAGTGCGCTTGACCAATACAAGCGAAGCCAGCCTGCTTGGAGCGTCGATCCGACGGCCCCCTACAGTCCGGGGATGACTGGGCCCATGGCCCCTCCTCAAGTCCTGCCATGTCCGCAGGTGCCAGTGGTCTCAGCAATGGGATCCGCGCCTGCTCCGCGGCTTGGAGGCACCATGCTGGCAACTGCTTCGACCGTTCCTACGGCCGGAGTGGCCGCCGCGTGGTCAGCTTATCCTGGCAGTCAGGGTGCGTCGGGCATGCAGTGGCAACCGGTGGCTTCGGCCCCTAGCTACGTTAGCTATGCCGCCCCGTCTGGAGCCTACCTAGTGGGTTCGACGGGAGTCCCGACGAACCCACTAGGTAGGCTGGGCATATCCTCTCGGGGAGCTTGGAGGGTAAGGCTCTCCGAGTGATGCAGTGTCTGCCGGTGGGACCAGTGACTTTCGGCGAGGTTGCGCGGCAACTACACACCGACGACAAACAGGCGGCAGTTTGAACGGGAGTTCAAAGCTCGGATCCGCCTACCGACTGAATCCGTTACCGAGTATTCTTTCAATTTGCGCATACTCGGCCGGAGGGCTTATCCGGACATGGAAGCCAGTCGGTTTGAACCGATGCTAATCGATCAATTCATCGATGGCCAGCCATACCACTTAGTCTACGGGCTGGCCACCCATGAAAAGCGATCAATGGAGGAGGCAATCGACTCTGCTCTTGCATTAGAGGTAGCTGTCCGTTCCAGACAGATGCCTCCGGCCCCGGCTCCGGCCCCGGCTGTCCCCACGCAAGCGGTGGCACCGTCTCCTGCCAAGGCATCGCAGGTGACCCCATGGTCGGCCTCGGTCTTCCCGGAACCCACCGTGGAGTCCAACCCTCCGTGGGTTGGTACACCGACGTCTCCGCAGGGGATGCCTGCTCAGGCGGCACCAGATGTCGCGTTGTGCTCGTCCTCGGACGAGTATGACTATGAGGAGTATGATTTCAGTGCAGCACAGATGATTGCGTACTGCGCTGGAATTGACTCTCCGGGGCCTGCAGAATGCTGTGCGTTTGCCTCCGATCCTGTCTGCCACGCTGCGTGCGCGGTGGCGGCCGCCGGAGATGATCCGTTCACCCTGCCGGACCATCTGGAATCTAGAGTTCTGAAGGACCGGCTGGATGAAGATCAGCGTCAGGCTCTCCGCAAGCTGCTCCGGCAGTATGCAGATGTGTTCATGAGTCTGGACGGTGCGGTTGGCAAGACAGACGTTGCCAAACACCACATCGACCTCCTGGATGAGCATCCTATCAAGCAGCGTCTACGATGAGCAGCGATCGTGCACCAAGAGGTCATAGACCGGGAGGTGCAGAAGATGCTCGAGCTAGACATCATCGAACTCAGTGACAGCCCTTTGGCAAGTCCTGTGGTTATGGTGAAGAAGAAGGACGGCTCGTGGAGGTTCTGCATGGATTATCGGAAGCTAAACGATGCCACGCGGAAGGACTCATCTCCTCTCCCGCACATCGAGGATACCTTCGATACCTTGGCCGGATCGCACTACTTTTGTGCTCTGGATCTGGCCTCCGGGTATTGGCGGGTTGAGATGGAGGAGAGTGATAGGGCGAAGACTGCCTTCGTTACCAAGAACGGGCTCTACCAATTTAAGGTAATGCCGTTCGGGCTCTGCAACGCACCAGCGACGTTCGAGCGCCTCATGGAGATGGTACTTAAAGGGTTCCTCTGGAAGCGATGTATGGTCTACATCGATGATGTCGTCGTGTATGGCCGGTCGTTCGAGGAAATCCTCACCAACCTCCAGATGGTACTCCATCGCGTCCATGAAGCAGGCCTTAAGTTGAAGCCAAGTAAGTGCGAATTTTTCACGCAGGAGATCCTGTACTTGGGCTTCATGGTAACGGGCACCGGAGTTAGACCAGACCCCAAGAAGCTAGAGGCCGTGAAGAACTGGCCTCGGCCTTGCAACGGGGCGGACGTGAGGTCCTTTTTGGGCTTCGCGAGTTACCACCGCCGGTTTGTGCGAGGCTTTGCGGAGATCGCGCGCCCCCTTACTATCCTTACAGAAAAGGGCGCCGATTTCGTCTGGTTGGCTGAGCAGGAAGTTGCCTTCTCGGCGCTCCGGCGGGCGTTGGCAGATGCGCCGGTGCTGCGGCACCCTCGTCCGGAACGCGAGTTAATCTTGGACACTGATGCGAGTAACTTTGCACTCGGCGGTGTCCTCTCGCAGATCGTGGACGGGCAGGAGCGGGTAGTAGCTTATGCGAGCGTGGCTCTGAGCCGCTCTCAAATGAACTACTGCACCACTCACCGCGAGCTGCTCGCGGTGGTTACGATGACCAAGCGGTTCGGGCACTATTTGTTGGGACGCCATTTCCGCTTGCGGACTGACCACAGTTCGCTGAGATGGCTCCTTAACTATAGTGAGGCCGATGGCTTGGTGGTGCGGTGGCTCGTCAAGCTCCAGGAGTATGACATGAAAATTGAGCACCGTGCCGCGAAGTTGCATGGCAACGGGGACGGCCTGTCCCGTTGTCATAAGTACAAGAATCCTGGCTGTGCAGAGATTGCCCCATTCCAGCACGCCGGGGATTCTTCCTCAGACTCGGAATTGGACCTTCCGGGAAGGCCGAAGGCCGCCGCCCCCTCTAACAACACGGCGGCCGGAGCATCCAGGGCTCACCTCCGCGCGCGAACCCGCCGGCACCGGCGATGGCGTCCTGCGTATAAATCGGAGGTGTGGTTCAGCTTCAGCGAGTCTTCCTCGAGTCCGGCAGTGTACTCCTCGTGGGTATCCTTCGCGTCCTCGGACGAGTCTGAGTATGAGCGGTCCTTGCCCCCAGTGGTGATGGCCGCTGCGGCGCAGTCGGACGTGCCGGATGAGGAGCCTAACTACTTGGGTGGCTACTCTTCGGCGCAGTTGATTGCGAAGCAGAGAGCTGACAGTGCTCTGGCGACGGTAATCAAAACCCTTCAGGCCTGCCAGAAACCTTCGAAGGATGAGTGGAAGACCTACCGGGAGGAGACCCAGTCTCTTATTTCCCAGTGGGAAAGACTCTCTTTGAAGCCGCGTATGTCTTAATGGCGTGCAGGTCGTCGGTCCACTCTTCGACCGGAGTTACTCCGCATGCAATGTTGTATGGCCGGGAGCTCAATCTGCTCGTGGATATTATGTATCCAACTGCGGCAGAGACCGGTGCAGTACCCCAGTGCGGTCCGGAGTACGTTGAGTGGGTTCACCGCGCCCTGGCAAACGCCCATGATTTCGCGCGAGCGTGCCTAGATAAGTCTGCTATCCGGCAGAAGCGTGGCTATGACGCCCATGCCAAGGGTAGGCCCGCGTTTGCAGTAGGAGACAAGGTGCGGTATTATTATCCACCACTTAAGCAAGGCAACAAGTTTGCTAAGCCGTGGATAGGCCCGTTTACGGTACTTCAGCAGGTTACGGACGTGGACTACCGGATCCGGAGGGACTCCGACCCGGATAGGGTTCTGGTGGTTCACATAGATAACTTGAAGAAGTACGAGGGATCGCTTGTCATGGATCCGCTAGTACAAGATGCGGAACCGGATGACGCTCCCTTAGGGGATCCGTCCGGTCAGCATCCGCGGACTCCGGACGAGCGTGTGCGCCGTATGGTGGGTCTCCCGGACCTCTCTGATCCGTCAGATGACGGTCCAGAAGTTGAACCATCAGATAACGGCGATCTGCAGGTACCCCGACTCCCTCCACCACCTACGGATGACGGGCGGCCACGCCGGAAACCTCGTGCGCCGACCCGATATGGGTGGGACTAACGTTCTGCCCATGCGGATGCGTCGGCGGTATCCATCTAGCACACCAGGCATGGATTTTAGGTCGTTCCGTGAGGATCCGCATGACTTTCCTCCGTGAGCAGCTACTTTGTGGCTATCTCCGGAGTTGAGGGTCCGCGGACATCTTTGCGTCGTAACGCCGCCGCTCTGCATCCACCCTCCCATAGTTTCTAGCGCTAGGGACGTGTGGCAACCCTATCCACATCAGGTAGACTGGCCTGCGTAGTTAACACAGTGTTTATGCTGGCCGGACCCTTTTGTGGGTTCTTTTTCGTCCGGATCGCACCTTACAATATGCGGTCCGGCCATAATGACCGGATCCCCGGCCTCCTTCTAAGAAGGGGGGTCGTATTTTACATGCGCAGCATACTTTGTGGTTTTTAATCACTGTCATTATCATTGGATAAGGTCAATATGCTTTGTGTGGTACTTGTCTGGATCTGGACTCTGTTCGCAGGCAGTTCCGGACGAGCGCCGGCTATTGATTTCATCATGTTTGGGATCCTCTAGATTGGGCGCCGGCATGAAGGGTTCGCCCCCTAACCATTGAGGTTATGGCCCATGCCGGCCCTGCGTCTAATCTATTGGTTCCGCGCTCCGGTAGTCGTTTGTTTGGGCTCTGGGTTTGACCGGGCTTGCTCCGCGGCCGGGCTGTACGTTGGGGTTGTTAGTGGGCGCATCATGAACGCCCACAGGGTGCCCAATTGTCTGTCCGCCTGTCATGGGCTTGTCCGATCGCCCTGTAAGCATACCAGCAGCTATGGGGAGTGTTTTTTGTTTATTTATCCATCTCATGTTATGATTTACTGAGTGGATTATTCAAACCACAGGTATGCGGCATGTCTCTGGAGAATTCTGTTCTTGCTCATTTAATGACACAATTGAGACAAGTTTGTGAAATTTCCTTTCCGGTGCAATAGAGGGGTGTAAGGAATTGCGTTTATTTTGACAGTGACAGTGTGATGTGCATATCTGAAAAGACTGGAGAATGACAGTTTATTGTTGTTTTCGTCTGACATATTCGTATCAGCCACAAGTTAGTGGTTACTGTCAATTTTAAGCCAATTTCTACCTTGCGGAGGTGATTAATTTCACGTCATTCACCGCCAGTGCGAAAGCGAAAGCTAATGACTGATTTTAATTACTGTGTTTTATTTGCAAGGTCCCCCGGGATAGAGATTTATTTTCTACCCGTATACACGGTTTGATTTGGAGTCACCGGAGGGAAATGTTTGCACCCGCATGAGTTAATAGTGCTTGTATTTTAGTCCGGGTGATGCGTCGTTATGACCGGGGACAGAAGTTTTCAGCGACACCGCGTGCACTGCTGCGAGCGTAGAATAGCTGTCAATATTTGTTGCATGTATATATATGTAAACATGTCATACCCGGATTTATTTTTATAAATATCCAGATGTTTGGCGCATTTATTTTGTGCCACTCGCATTTCGTCCGCTGCTGCGGCGCTGGATCCCGAGGGGTCCGCGTGGCCGGCGTTTGAGATGCGAGAGTTTATGCCAGTGGTGAATTCCCCATGCGGGCCGTGTTCAGGTGTGCGGGCGTTCGGGTATCTACATTCATTTGTGGATGTCCGTCTATCTGCACGTCTCTACACTGGCCTGCCCGGATAGCAGTATACCGATACTGGCAGTCAGCGCGGCTTGCTGCGTTGGCGATGATAGCTGTCTGCGACAGCTGTCCGCAGGTGTATGTATGTCTGTCAGATGTATGTATATCTGTGCGGACTGACCGGAGCTGCTTCCCGCGGCTCCGCCCTACCTCAGACTCGCCCGGCGGGTCTGATGCGCCAGCCGGCAGGGCGGCCAGCAACACTTTTTAGAGGTACTATCACTTTTGATCGATCGGTGTGTCGTTTTACCAAATTTCCAAATTTAAAGATTAACCTTAAAGATATTCCAAAGACTCGACACACGGTCCCTTTCGGCGGATGACCTTCCAAGGTCACCACACCTTTTTGGACCACCTCGGTCAAAATTTTAGCTTGTTTATTAGGGTTTATTCAAAATTGTAAAGCGCGTTATAGTTTACTCTGTAAGTCCGAGGGTCGTTCCCCATTCTTCCAAAAGGGACCCTTAAGGTCCTAGTCTTTTACGCCATGACTTCCGAGTGTTGCCATCTTGCCTTCTTCCGGACCCCGCCATGCGAAGCCTTCATCAGGTTTTGAGCAGTTTTGGGCGCGGGCGGAACATGTTGGAGACCAACATTGTGAGAAGGGGGTAATGTGGCGATTTTGCCCAGAGATCGCGGCAGGAGTCTTTGCAAAACACTAACCAGTTTTACGGCCTATTTTTAGATCGCTCTAGTTCAGAACGTGCGTTGCCCAGCAACGCACTGTACTCAATCGCGCCCAGTAAACTATAACAATGGTTTGACCTAGTCTCTCCCCCCGCCTCTTGGCTCGATATATACGTGAGCATTTTTGCTTGGTCTGTGAGATTGTCCCAGAGCAAGCCAAGAGGCAGGACGAGAGGCTCGCCATGAGCTTTACGTCCCTGTGTCTTGGGTAAGGCCCTCGCGGGCCCTGGGGACGATTTCCATTGGGGGCCCAGGTGGGGGAGACCGTTGCTGACTCGGGGGCTCACGCCCTGTGGATCACCGGTTTCTTACCACCTGGGGTGGTGTGGCACAGGCTCTGGCAGACCGTCAGGCTGGCTCAGAGTTCCATCTCTGTGACAGTGCCTTCGGCGAGGCCGGCCAGCAACATGCCCACGTGTATGGGTTCCGTGGTGCCGCTCCCATGGCATCTCGGGCTCTACATACGGCCACATGACTATGTAATATGCATGTTGTAGTTAAGGAGTTGGTGAGATGCATGTGTTATGTCATAGTGTATTCCGGGCTGACTGTACCTGGTTGTAGTGTTCCGTAGAGTAGTGCCGGACGCCCTGTAGCGGGCGCCCGCCGAACTTTACAGTATAATTCTTCTTCACCTATATTTTTTCTGAAGATTTATGGGGTAATATGAGCGCTTATAGGGCTGGGAAGTCTCGTTCACCACACGGCAAAAATAACAACGTTTTTATGACGTAATCTCCTACTCTTTAGGGCATACAATGCCACGTGGTAAATGTTACTCAAATCCTGCCGTTTCTGAAGGATGGTACAAAACTAATTCCCGACATATTTTTCAAATTCGTTTTCTTATGCAATAAAGTTATTCTAAATTAAAAACGTGCAAATTTTCATATTCATATGTGCCCCAATCTAAGTTTTTAGATTGTGTTTCTGGTTGCGTTTTAAGCCATAATTTACGCCATACGTACCACCTAAAATTGCAAGAGAAACGTATATTACCGGTGTAGATCCAATATAACACCCGTTATTCTCACGCAAATGTAATCATCGTAATGCCCACAGACATGCACTTTGCAGGCGAATAAATGAACAAGAAGTACAACAGATATTTATTCACTCAATAGTAAGAGAAGTCGGTCAATAATATTAATCTGGACTTGGGATAGTTCTCCTCTAATTTACGTATGGTCAATCCGAGCATATAGTATTTCAGAACTTGGCATGAAAATTTGATGGGAAAGTTTGTTTATCCCCAGGAAAACGAAATCATGTAAAATAATGTCACAAAACGTGACTGACTTTACGGCCCTATGACGTAATCTCCTACTCCTCAGAGCATACAATGCCACGTGGTCATTTTCCCCTGATTTTACCCGACGCACGTGATGCACAAACAATATCGCTACATAGCGTATCAGAAGATTCGATATTATTCGATATTCAAATCTCTGCAGCGCCTCGTTAAATCCACCCACTTTATTTCATCCAAATTTTGGCAGGAAAACAACAGGGATTCAGAACCCGCGCGATTCCCTCCCTGCGCTCAATTATCAATCTAATTATACGTATTCTGTTTGGATGGTATTTTAGATAGACTTATGCAGTAAAATTTTACATATTTCAGATCATCGGATCAGGGGGATGAGGGATTGTCGTGAGTATAACACCTATCTTCCCAATGAAACTTTGTATATTATTTGTGATACATAATTCTAATGGTTTTTTTTCCATATAGTCCCCTGCCACCGACCTCTCAGGCCCCCATTGAAGAGGGTGTGTTTGGGCATGTTATGCAAATCACACCAAGGAGGTGTGGCGATTTTGCCCATAGATCGCGGCAGGAGTCTTTGCAAAACACTAACCAGTTTTACGGTCTATTTTTGGACGCTTCAGCTCGAAGCTCGCGTTGCCCCAGCAACGCTTTGTAATCCTCTTTCGCCCAGTAAACTATAACAATGGTTTGACCTAGTTTCCCTTCGTGTCTCGTGTATTGGGTTTATATATTCTGGTACTATTTTGATCTGTGAGTTGTCTCAGAGCAAGGCGAGAGGGACGACGGGGAGCTCAGCCATGAACTCTACGTCCTCGCACCACGGCTAAGGCCCTCGCGGGCCCTGGGGACGACTTCAATAGGGACCCCGGGCTGGGGTAGACCTTGATGACTTGGGGGCGCACGCCCTCTGGATCACCGGTCTTCTCCACCCGGGATGGTGCGACACAGGCTCTGGCAGACTGTCGGGCTGTCCGGGGTTCCATCCCCGAAGCGGACCGCGGCGAGCCAAGCCTCACAAGCTAACACCACGGTGATGATCCTGTATCTGAGTGGTGTCCGTACGTTGGGCTCGTTTTGGCGGGCTACTACCTGGTTAAAGTTCTGATGATAGAGTAATGACTGCGCCTGCAGTGACCCTCGGTGAGCGGACCTCCGCGAGGATCCGGGGATAGCAGGTGCGCGTCTGCGATGACCTGTGGTGAGAGGACTATCCTCGAGGATCCCAGATAGCCGACGACGTTAAAACTTTACAGATGCTTTTTGCCTCCTCTGTGTAAGTATAACTTTGATCTGTGTAATGAATTATGATCTCCCTGTATAAATACATTTTGCCATGTATCCGTTTCTTTTATAGATGTGATACCTCGCCGGAGCCACCCCGGCAAGAGGGTGAGAAAATGTAAGTACCCTCATATGTACCATTACGTGTACCCCTCAAAATTAACACTGTGAATTCAAGATATACTGGAGAGTGTGACTACATCATATGTACCCAATTTTCACAGGAATGACACGATTGAATGGGAGGCTGGGTCCTCGGAAAACCCTATTACGTGAGTATAAAAACTAATAATGACCTTCAAAATGGTATTTCTTGAGTCTGAGAAATTATCACACTAGTTTTCCCATTTTCAGAATAGACAAAGAAGAAGAAAGAAAAGAAGAAAGGAATGTTTGATTCTTAAATAACTTGAAAAATGTATACATAAAAAAACCCCCAAAAAACGATTGATATGCCTCTTGGGAACGAGTACAGTATGTGAAGTTTTCAGTGGTATGTGTCGCTTTTTTACCATTGATCTGCTGATTTGGATACATGTGTCTGGTTCCTGAAGATAGAAAATGATGCCGTTCCATCTAACCTGTGAAGATAAGACATTGTATACGTTACCCGGTGATTTTACCAAAGAATATAATTTGCAGGATTGCTGATGAAATAATTGGTGCTCATAGAGGATATGGGGGACAGGCCAAGTCACAAAGCAGTTCTGTCATAGTAATAGGGCACTCATACATCGCAACTTTACCATAAAATGTCAAGTCCGTCATACAGGAGTCAGTCATAGAACCGTCATACATCCAGGCGTTTTCACAACGGAATCAAAACGTTCGTCATACAGTTGTCACTCATAAAGGACCCACGCTTCGTGACGTTGTCATAACGACCATCATAAAGTTCGTCATCACCTTCATCATCACTCTCGTCATCACGTCCATCATTGCGGTCCGCATCACGCCCTCTCAATCATCATGCGACCGTGGAAAACCTCAACCCCCCCCCCCCCCTTACTACTAGTGGACTAATTTGTGAAGCTAACCCAGCGCACACGACCCAACTTGAAAGGGCTCCCCTCGTCAGGGTACCTAATCATCGACCCTGTCTCTAATCATCGACCCCTCGAACACTGACAAACAGCTGTGCAAAACAGATATCTGACAAAAACAACATTGAAAGTACTTCTAATACACATTTCACATTTTAATTTATTCAAGTTTTGCACAGCCGTTTGCAGGGGTCGACGATTAGGGAGAGGGTCGATGATTAGGTACTCTGACGCTAGACTTCACAGAAGGTCTGGACTCGGATATATTATATCTATTTCAATTCAATTCAATTTATTTCAACACCAACACATAGTACAAAGACACATTACATTCACAACAATATAGATATTGAAAGGGGAATGCAGGGAAGCCTAGGCTTATACGTTTGCTATTCCCCAACTAAAAATATAAAAGTTTATTGAAGCCTCCCCATCTATGGATATGTTCTTCTTTTTTATTATATGAAGAATAATGAACAATTTAATCCATTAAATCTAGGTTTTTAGCCTAATCACACAAACTTTCCCATCCCAACTCTGATATTTCCGCTGGCCACAAAAATATTTATCTCCACTGTAGATTACTTAGTTTAGTGTTTCAAAATAGAATCATGAAAAGAATCCTCATGTCTCATGAGCTACCAGATTAGGTTTGCGGCAATAAATCATGCTCCGACTTTAGTGTCAAATCTCGTTTTCAAAAAAAGCTGTTAAACCGGGCAACCGTGGACACGTTATGATTTATGACTTGACAGATTGAAGAAGGATACATCATGATCACACTGAACGTAAACATTCACCAAGGCAAAGGTCGTGTGGAAGTTAGGCGGAAGCAACTGTTTTCACCTGATAGATCTAGCTTCAATTCACAGTTTACAAGATTATCGAGATATATAGACGAGTTATAAAGACACGATGGCGAACCCTTATGGACAGGGATATGGTGCTGCACCCGGCGTAAGTATAATGATGTAGATTTATGCCTGTTTTGGGCCGTGCTTTTAAAAGTGGACGATAATGGAGTTGTAAATAGGCTTACAGACATTGTATGGCACCCCGTCTGTGTGGAGTATTTATGTATGGCACTCCTGTCTGTAAAGTATGTACGAGCTGTCAGTCCTAACTTGGCCACTTTTTCGGTCATATCTTTCAATAAATCGAAATATATGACAATTGATGAAACGTCAAACGGGCTTTCTCCCTGTTGAAATTAGGTTCCTTCTACATGTTTTCCACCATGCGTGTGTGTTTGTCATTGCAAAGCAATTTGCACATGTAGGCCTATCAGTCACTTACTGAAGATATTTCGACAGATAGAAATATATGTATGTATGACAATCCTATACTGATGACATTATTAATGCATTTCAACCATATCGTAATGTGCATAAACTTGTACTTTATACTTCAATGAAAAGTATCAAAACTGGAAAAAAAAAAAAAAAAAAAAAAAAAAAGCCAATCCTGTCTGTGGAGCATGTATGGCACTCCTGTCTGTGGAGTATGTATGGCACTCCTGTCTGTGGAGTATGTATGTATGAAACTCCTGTCTGTGGAGTATATATGAAACTCCTGTTTGTGGAGTATGTATGTATGACAATCGTGTCTGACTGTGGAGTATGTATGTATGACAATCCTGTCTGTGGAGTATGTATGACATTCCAGTCTGTGGAGTATGTATGAAACTCCTGTCTATGGAGTATGTATGTATGGCACTCCTGTCTGTGGAGTATGTATGAAACTCCTGTCTGTGGAGTATGTATGTATGGCACTCCTGTCTGTGGAGTATGTATGACACTCCTGTCTGTGGAGTATGTATGTATGACATTCCTGTCTGTGGAATATGTATGACACTCCTGTCTGTGGAGTATGTATGTATGACACTCCTGTCTGTGGAGTATGTATGGCACTCCTGTTTGTGGAGTATGTATGTATGGCACTCCTGTCTGTGGAGTATGTATGACATTCCTGTCTGTGGAGTATGTATGACACTCTTGTCTGTGAAGTATGTATGTATGACACTCTTGTCTGTGAAGTATGTATGTATGACACTCCTGTCTGTGGAGTATGTATGACACTCTTGTCTGTGAAGTATGTATGTATGACACTCCTGTCTGTGGAGTATGTATGACATTCCTGTCTGTGGAGTGTGTATGACATTCCTGTCTGTGGAGTATGTATGTATGAGACTCCTATCTATGGGGTATGTATGTATGACACTCCTGTCTGTGGAGTGTGTATGTATGGTACTCCTGTCTGTGGAGTATGTATGTATGACACTCCTGTCTGTGAAGTATGTATGGCACTCCTGTCTGTGGAGTATGTATGGCACTCCTGTCTGTGGAGTATGTATGGCACTCCTGTCTGTGGAGTATGTATGTATGGCAATCCTGTCAGTGGAGTCCGTCGTAAAGCGAAATGCTATTGCATGGCGTTACGTCCATCGTCCGTCCGTCCGCGTCGTAGAGCGAAATGCTATTGGCATGGCGTTGCGTCTGTCGTCCGTCTGTTCGTGCGTTCGTCCGTAATTAACATTTTTATCTTTAAAGTTTACGATCGAATCTTTCTGAAATTTTGCACAAAAATGCCTAAAAATATTTTGAGAAGGAGATATTTTTTTTATTTTCGCATTTTTTCAAAATGGCGGCCGTTTTTGTCGAAAAACGCTCATTTTTGGACTTTGACGGCCATTTTCTCAAAAACTGTCTGAGTTTTTGGTTTCAAAAGATTTCCCTCGTATACCTCTGTGATATGTTTAAGTTTGGTTGCCCTTGAATCACCGGTCTTCGTGCGGCGGCCATTTTGAATTTTTGGTGGGTCGCATTACTATCCATTTTGGGCCATTTCTAGGGCAAAAGAAAAGTTTCACCCTTTGAAAAAAATATTGGACTTAGAAAATTTTGGGCACTTTTTTCCTTCATAATCAGGGCTCGACAATAACACTTGCCCGGTGGCCCGGGGCCACTGAAACACATGGTCGGGCCACCAAATATGACTTCACAGTTGCCCAAACGGGCCACCAGATTTTCCTCTATTGATGGCCCGATATGAAGATTAAAATTTTCAGGGATTACGATATACCAATACACGGGCGCACATGCACACAAGGGCAGTCATTTCACGGTTCATGTTTATGTTTTGGTTTCGTTTTCTGAACGTTTTTGTTGCGCTGTCACCATCTGTTTTGTCACATGATCGCAATAAATGGCAATTATTTACCTCCCGCTCGAGAGTTCTTTTTCTGAGAAGCAATGCACTGTGCATTCGCCAGGTGGCGCTGGCTAGCTGGCACGTGCGCCATGGCCTGCTGAACTCGACACGTTTTTTCACAAGTCGTTGTCGTTTACGCACTTTTTCGGTCCACTAAGACCCTAACCCCACTGGCCCGACAGGGCCAGTGCAATAAAATGCTCAATGTCAAGGCCTGATAATGCAGGACTCTACTCATAAAACACTTGGAGATACAGCCTAGAAATTGGCACTTTCAAATGGGAAGTCATATATGGCGACTAGTGTGGTGACCTTGAATTTGACCTTCGATGACCTTGAAAGGTCGAAACAGCCATTTTGGGTTTAAAAAATGCCCAGATTTGCCTCTATAGATGAAATGCTTACAGATAGAGGTCATGTTTGCATTATGAACATATAGGAAGACATATATGGCACAACTAATGATGACCTTGAACTTGACGTCAGATGACCTTGAGTGCCAAATGTCAGAATCAGAATCAGAAGAGTTTTTAGGTTACCGGACCTATGGTCCGATAACCTATTGGCATGGCGTTGCGTCCGTCGTCCGTCGTCTGTCGTCCGTCGTCGTCCGTCGTCGTCGTCGTCCACATTTTTATCTTTTTTGTTTAAGGGCGAATTTCTCTGAAATTTTGCAGAAAAATACTTGAAAATAATTCAAGAAGGAGGTATTTTTTAGTTTTTTGATTTTCGCATTTTTTTCAAAATGGCGGCCGTTTTCGACGAAAAATGCCTGATTTTGGACTTTGGCGGCCATTTTCTCAAAATCTGTTCAGTAACTTTTTTTCTTTTTGATACATAAGACTCCTCATATGTACTTCTATGATGTCTATAAATTTCGTTGCGCTTGAATCGCTCGAAGTGGGCCATTTTGGCCCAAACTCGGCCCAAATGGGACTTTCCCATGTTAAATTCTCCTATGCTTTATAATGGGACACATTATGCCTAATATCTCACTTGATATTGAGATTAGAGACTAGGAATCAATTGTGAACATATAGGAAATGATATATGCTGAATATTCTCGTGACCTTGAATTTGACCTCTGACCTCAGTTTCAAGGTCAGAGCACAAAATGGCTTATATCTCGCTTATTATCGACTCTACAGCTGAGGAATCAATTGTGGACATATAGGAAATGATATATGCTGAATATTCTCGTGACCTTGAATTTGACCTCTGACCTCAGTTTCAAGGTCAGAGCACAAAATGGCTTATATATCGCTTATTATCGACTCTACAGCTTAGGATTCAATTGTGGACATATAGGAAATGATATATACTGAATATTCTCGTGACCTTGAATTTGACCTTTGACCTCATTTTCAAGGTCACAGGACAAAATGGCCAATATCTTGCTTCTTAGCGACTTTACAGCTTAGGAATCAATTATGAACATATAGGAAATGAGATATTCTGAATATTTTAATGATATTGAGTTTGACCTTTGACCTAAATTTCAAGGTCAGTCATTTTATTTTCAAAGTCAGATTACAAAATGGCTTATATCTCGCTTATTATCAAATTTACAGCTTAGGGGTCCAAAGTGAACATATAGGAAATGATGTATGCTGAATAGTTTGGTGATCTAGAATTTAACCTTTGATCCCATTTTCAAGGTTAGAGATATTTCGATTTCAGTGGTCACCTTGAATTTGACCTTCAACTTTCTCGGCTTAACTCTGTATATTTCTCCGGTAACCTTTCTAGCCCATTGGGCTAATTTTTCCTATATGTACAAGTATAATATATATCAAATGATAGATATTGTGTTACAATATGTGCAATAGGAAATGGACCACTTGTAGTGTTAGCTGTATTATTAAGTGGCCCATAACAAAAAAAAAACGAGAGATAACAGAAACAGAGAACAAGGTAACATCAAAATGAAATCGCTCGCTGCTGCTGACTTGACGGCTTCTGACAACTTCTGACTTCTAAAAATTGACGTTTATAATGTCACTGTGACGTCAATAAACGTCACATATAAAAACTAATGGAATAGTATGTATCAAGCGATCATGACCTTCCATTTGATATACTATTTGATAGGTTTCAGTTAGTTTGAAAATTTGACCTTGAGATTTTGCTCATGTGACCTCAATTTTCCGACCAAGGTCAAGATCATTCATATCAATGACATATTCGTCTGAACGCCATATCCCTTCTGAATGGTATGATTTAAATTTCATGAGCCTACGACGATTCAGGCAGATGTTATTACCAAAAAGGTGTTTTTTTCTGGGATTTTGATGACCTTGAACTTGACCTTTGTACCTCAATTGCACTTGGTTTGAAGTCTCTACGATGAAAATTACTGAGTATTAATATTCCACATATGTTGTCAGAATTACAGTTGAATAGCTTCAAATTTGAATGCAATCTGGATGCTTGAAAGTTTGCTAAAAAGTATGACTGGCCTTACGTTTATGACGTCATATCGAAAAATTTATCATGACAGCAAAGAACCACACGTGGCCCACTTTAAGCAGAATTGAACGAGCTTTCCGAAGGTGTAATTCGTTCCACTCTAGGATGAATACTTACTGAGATACTACCTTATTTCGAAAGCTGACGTTTGACGTCATGACGTCATTGTCGTTGGACGTAACATCTTGAAACTCAGTAAATGGCTGGGTATTAATATTCCACATATGTCCTAACGATAACAATCCAATAGCTTCAAATTTGAGTGCACTGTGGATGTTTGAAAGTTTGCTGAAAAGTCGAAAAATTGGTATGACAGGCCATACGTTTATGACGTCATAGCGGAAAATCTATCATGGCGGAAAAGTATCGGATAGTATCCTCCTAAACCAGAATTCAACGAGCTTTCCAATGGTGCAATTCGCTTCTCTGTACGACAAATACTTTCCGATATATAGCCCCATTTTGAAAATTGACGTTTTACGTCATGACGTCATTGACGTTGTACGTAGCGTGTTGAAACTTGGTGTATGGCTGGGTATCATTATTTCACATACGTTCTGATAATTACAGCCTAATATCTTCACAATTGAGTGCACTGTGGATGTTTGAAAGTTTGCTGAAAAGTCGAAATATTGGTATGACAGGCCTTACGTTTATGACGTCATAGCGGAAAATCTATCATGGCGGAAAAGTATCGGACAGTACCCTCCTAAACCAAAATTCAACGATCTTTTCAACGGTGCAATCCGCTTCTCTCTACAACAAATACTTTTTGATATATAGCCCCATTTCGAAAATTGACGTTTTACCTCATGACGTCATTGACGTTGCACGTAGCGTGTTGAAACTTGGTATGTGGCTGGATATCTTTATTTCACATACGTTCTGATAATTACAGTTCAATACCTTGAAATTTGAGTGCATTGTAGATGTTTGAAAGTTTGCTGAAAAGTCGAAAAATTGGTATGACAGGCCTTACGTTTATGACGTCATAGCGGAAAATCTATCATGGCGGAAAAGTATCGGACAGTACCCTTCTAAACCAGAATTCAACGAGCTTTCTAATGGTGCAATTCGCTTCTCTGTACGACAAATACTTTCCGATATTTAGCCTCATTTTGAAAATTGACGTTTTACGTCATGACGTCATTGACGTTGCACGTAGCGTGTTGAAACTTGGTGTATGGCTGGGTATCATTATTCCACATACGTTCTGATAATTACAGCCTAATATCTTCACAATTGAGTGCACTGGGATGTTTGAAAGTTTGCTGAAAAGTCGAAAAATTGGTATGACAGGCCTTACGTTTATGACGTCATAGCGGAAAATCTATCATGGCGGAAAAGTATTGGACAGTACCCTTCTAAACCAGAATTCAACGAGCTTTCCAATGGTGCAATTCGCTTCTCTGTACGACAAATACTTTCCGATATATAGCCTCATTTCGAAAAATGACGTTTCACGTCGTGACGTCATTGACGTTCAAACAATCCGAGTAAAACTTCGCAGTTATATGGAAGATACCATTATATATTGGTGTGCTGAATTTCAGAGGTATCGGTCCAAATGTGACTGCTGTGTGAATTTTTGAAAATTCGCCAATGATGAGAGATAGGGATTTTTCGATTTTCAATGATTTTTGGTGACGTCATCAATGAACCGATTTTTTTCAAAAACGTGCGGTGCCGTCCCAGGGCAGATACCTATCTATCAAAAAAGTTTCGTGATGATTACGCAAAAACTGTAGACGCTAGAGGGCGTACAGACAAACAAACACACAAACACCCACTTGCCGGAACGCATACTCATGATACTTGACGGGTTTCAATGAGTTTGAAAACTTGACCTTGAAAATTTACTCATGTGATTTCATGGATTTAACATATAAGTTTGAGTGCCATGCCTGTTCTGAATATGATTCAAATTTCATGAACCTACGACAATTCGAGCAGAAGTTATTACCAGTAATGTGTTTTTCTGGGATTTCGATGACCTTGACCTCCCTCCAGTATTGATGTTGTTATGACCTTTTGAAATTTCAGATATTTGACATTTAAGTCGTCATTGTGACGTCACTGAACGTCATAGTGCCAAAATTAAGACATCACTATACTCAGGAGACCGAGACCTTCCCAACTGTATCCTATTCAATATGGTACACTGAACTTTGTACTTGACCTTGATATTGACTTGTGGCGAACTTATCAAGGTCAAGGTCAAAGGTCACATTCAAGGTCACTCATGGAAGGCCTTCTGATATGCCACAATATGGTCTTAGTTTGAACTCTCTGCGACGATTAGTTCTGAAGTTATGGCCATTTATGTGATTTTGACCTTTCCCTTGACCTTGACCTCGACCTTTGACCTTGAGTCACGAAAATTGTGCATTGCCTGTACACGAAGACATATATATCACCTGCATAATTCCATCAGAAACGAACGAGGTTTGTGGACACTATGACCATTTGAAATTTAGGAAAATTAACGTTTATGACGTCACTGTGACTGCAATAAACGTCACAACTCAAAACTGATGAAAACGTATGTACCAGGGAGTCAAGACCTTTCATTTGATATACTACTTGATAGGTTTCAATTAGTTTTGAAATTTGACCTTGAAGTTTTCCTCATATGACCTTATTTTCCTGACCAAGTTCAAGGTCAATCATGAAATTGACATATACGCTCGATTGCTATACCTCTTCTGAATGATATGGTTCAAATTTCGTGAACCTACGACAATTCAAATGGATGTTATTACCGGAAACGTGTTTTTCTGCGATTTCGATGACCTTGACATTGACCTTTGATCTTTATACTTCAGTTAGTAGAGGTCATTGCTGTCAATATGCATATCAAGTTTCAATAGATTCCATACAGTATTGACGATGTTATGGCCTTTTGAAATTTCGGAAATTTTACGTTTATGACGTCATTGTGACGTCAATAAACGTCGCAGCGCCAAAAATAAGGTATCACTGCGATCGGGGGCTCAAGACCTTTCCAACGATATACTAATCGATATGGTGCGCTGACCTTCGTACTTGACCTTGACATTCACCTCATAGCGAACTTCTCAAGGTCAAGGTCAAATGTCAAGGTCAAGGTCACAGAAGATAGAACTCGAGGTTATCTATAATATGAATTTAGCTTGAAGTCTCTACAACGAATAGAAACCGAGTTATGGCCATTTATGTGTTTTTAACATTTTGCGTGACCTTGACCTTGACCTTTGACCTAGAATCACAAAAAACGTGCAGTCGCGAGCCATCATCCTAGGGAATATGCACACCAAGTTTGGAAAGAATCAAACCGGAATTGTGGATGCTAGAGGGCGTACAAATAAACAAACAAACGAGAGCCCCTAGGGCACCCACTTGCCGGAATGCATATGCATGATACTTGACAGGTTTCAATGAGTTTGGAAACTAGACCTTGAAGTTTTGTTCATGTGACCTCATTTTTTCGACCAAGTTCAATGAATAAACATTGATATGACATATATGTCTGATCGCGATACCTCTTCTGAATGATATGGTTCAAATTTCATGAGCCTAGGCGATTTAATCAGATGCTATCACCGAAAACGTGTTTTTCCGGGTTCGGATGACCTTGAACTTTGTACTTCAATTCATAGACATCAATGCTGGTAATATGCATACCAAGTTTCAAGTGATTCTATACATTATTGACAATGTTAAGGCTTTTTGAAATTTCGGAAATTTGACGTTTATGACGTCACTGAGACGTCAGTGTACGTTATAACGCCAAAAATAAAATATCATTGGAATCAGGGGCTCAAGGCCTCTCCAACGATATACTACTCGATATGGTGCGCTGACCTTCGTACTTGACCTTGAATTTCACCTTAGGCGAACTTCTCAAGGTCAACGTCAAATGTCAAGGTCAAGGTCACAGAAGATAGAACTCGAGTTCATCTACAATATGCCCTTGATTTGAAGTCTCTACTACGATTAGAACCGGAGTTATGGCCACTTATGTGTTTCAAACATTTTGCATGACCTTGACCTTCGTCATTTGTCATCAATTCTATGCTGCAAACATACTGTGAATGGAGTTTCTGAATATGCATGATGAAATACTGTTTATCTATGTTATATTATCATTGAACAAGATCATAATATCTTCAAATAATGAGTTTCCTTTGAAATTTCACTTTTTTATTGCCACAAAAACGTCAATTACGTCAAAATGGATACATCAATTGAGCTAAAAATTGATAGAGACCTTCATAGAAAGAATCCACATCGTTTGCATCTGTTGAATCTGCAGTAAATGTTATAAATTTGCACATCTGACACTCAAAAGGCCTAAATGTCAGTCTGTAATCACGTTTGACGTCATTATGACGTCAATTGACGTCCGATTTCGAAAATTACAACAGATTTGACAAGTACTCTCGGAGACCTTTCAAACGAGCTACTACTCGATATTTTTGCAAAAGGTCAAGGTCAAGGTCATTTTTGGGGTCAACTTCGACCTCAGGCGCTTGCAAAGGCTATCGGTCATACGCCTTAGGTGTAAATACAAAAGTTGTTAGGGTAAGTGAGTGCAATACTGTGGATTTACTTTTGTGTCTCTATCCTGCTTACTTTTTGAGATATAGTGACCTACATGGTTTTCACTTGCGGGTCAATATTGACCTTGACTTTCGACCTTTGACCTTGAAATTTCGCGGAACAAAAGAACTCGTCCTTGGCTATAAACAGGTGTATCATTAGATTTTTACGCACATTATTGACGCTTTTATCAGCATGGACAGCTTGAAACATGCAATTTCGCTTATAATGGGACCAATTTCGTTGCCATAGAAACGTCGATTACGTCATAACGGATTGACCGATCGCGCTAAAAATTGACATTGACCATGAGGGACCGGTCCGACATCGTTTCCGAGCATCAGATCGAAAATCGGAGGAGGTGACCTCCAAGGTCAAATATTCGACCTAGGGCGAACTTCTCAAGGTCAAGGTCAAAGGTCAAGGTCAAGTCACAAAAGATAGAACTCGAGTATATCTACGATATGCACTTGAATTGAAGTTTCTACGACGATTAGAACCGGAATTATGGCCACTTACGTGTTTTCGACGTTTTGTGTGACCTTGACCTTGACCTTTGACCTATATACACCAAAATAGGACGTTTTCTGCCCAGTATCCTAGAGAATATGTGCACCAAATTTGGAAGAAATCGAGTGAGAAATGTGGACGCTAGGCTGTAAACAAACAAACAAACAAACACACAAACAAATCCACGAACGAACCAACATACTTGCCGAAATCGTAGATTCCGGCAAGTAACAAACACACAAACCCACAAACCAACCGACCAATATACTTGCCGGAATTTAAATTCCGGCAAGTAACAAACAAACCAACCGACCAACATACTTGCCGAAATCTTTAGATTCCGGCAAGTAATGAATGAGGAATGAAAATATATGACTTGAGTACAAATCAAATGAAGCAATCGCTCAGAGAGCTAGGACTTGGCAAAATAAAGTAATGAACTGGAAAAGAAGTCTATACACTAGCTTTTACACTAGCTTGATACAGTTATTAAATTGTGTTGTTATGTTGTTTAGAACGAAATTCATGATCATGATTGTGTAAGTTGAAAATAAAAATAAAATAATTTCAAGAGAGATTTGAACCCGGGTCTGTGGATTCAAAGTCCCGAGCTCTACGCACAGCGCCAAAGTGGCCGACAGCGTCAAGTTGTGTTGTATTGTGACAGTTCCTCTATGGCAAATTACTGCTAAAAACCGGGAATGGGGCCGGTTCCTTTGCCGGTTCGTGACCCCCAGCAGTCCTAATATAAGGGAGCCTGTCGCTTGACACAGACTGTATTTAGACAAGAGTTTTAGGCTTTGTTATATCACTTGTACATCACTGAGTTAGAAAACCACTGAAATGTTGTTTGAGATCTGCATCTGGATACATATATGATATACTGTATTGCTATGCAACCGAGCGTGTGTATTTAGGACGGGACATGTCCACAGGGGGTAATCGTTTCTACAGCTTATTGGCGTGTGAACGGATTGAGCATCAGATTAACCCCACTGCTCTTTCTATTGTGATATCTCGGCGAGTTTTCAATCTATTCCAAATGTAAAAGGTGCATTATAAACTAGAAATAACACTGCAACTGACTGTATAAAAAGAAAGTTAGAGATAAAAGCGATTAGAGTTTTGAGGGAGGGTTGAACACGGGTCTTTGGATTCAAAGTCTTACGCTCTATCCACTGCACCAACGTTGCCGACAGTGTGAAGAAGTGTATTCCATGTAACAGTTACTTTATGGTTTTCCAGCCTCCATAGTTATAGTTATGTAACGGTTTTTCAGTCGCCAAGACAACAGTTTTTAAGCTATGACCTTCAAAATCATTAGGCTTGTGCAGGAGTCTTATGCGCATCTTCTTTGAAAATTTCATGTCATTCCGACAAGGATTGCGCCCGCTATCGTGCGAACAGACGGACAGAACACATATTTGATCGCTGAGCAACATACAACTGAAGCAATCGCTCAAAGAGCTAGGACTTGGCAAAATAAAGTCAGTTAACTTGAAGAGATGTCTATAAACCAGTTAAAAAAACGTTCTGAGAGAGACTTGAATAATTCTTTTTTTAAAATTATCTAGTTGCTTTCAAGTAAGTTGTACATGTATTAAATTGCGCAGTTATGCTATAAAAGACTTGATCCTGTAAGTTAGAGAGAAAAAAACAAGTTTTGAGAGAGAGTTGAACCCGGGTCTGTGGATTCAAAGTCCTGAGCTCTATGCACAGCACCAACGTGGACGACAGCAGGAAGTGGCGTATTTATTGTATGTACTGCTAAAAACCCAGAATGGGGCCGGTTCCTTTGCCGGTCGTCACCCCCAGCAGTCCTAATATAAGGGAGCCTGTCGCTTGACACAGACTGTATTTAGACTAGAGTTTTAGGCTTTGTTATATCACTTGTACATCACTGAGTTAGAAAACCACTGAAATGTTGTTTGAGATCTGCATTTGGATACATATACTGTATTGCTATGCAACCGAGCGTGTGTATTTAGGACGGGACATGTCCACAGGGGGTAATCGTTTCTACAGCTTATTGGCGTGTGAACGGATTGAGAATCAGATTCACCCCACTGCTCTTTCTACTTTGATATCTCGGCGAGTTTTCAATCTATTCCAAATGTAAAAGGTGCATTATAAACTAGAAATAACACTGCAACTGACTGTATAAAAAGAAAGTTAGAGATAAAAGCGATTAGAGTTTTGAGGGAGGGTTGAACACGGGTCTTTGGATTCAAAGTCTTACGCTCTATCCACTGCTCCAACGTTGCCGACAGTGTGAAGAAGTGTATTCCATGTAACAGTTACTTTACGGTTTTCCAGCCTCCATAGTTATAGTTATGTAACGGTTTTTCAGTCGCCAAGACAACAGTTTTTAAGCTATGACCTTCAAAATCAATAGGCTTGTGCAGGAGTCTTATGCGCATCTTCTTTGAAAATTTCATGTCATTCCGACAAGGATTGCGCCCGCTGTCGTGCGAACAGACGGACAGAACACATATTTGATCGCTGAGCAACGTACAACTGAAGCAATCGCTCAAAGAGCTAGGACTTGGCAAAATAAAGTAATGAACTTGAAGAGAAGTCTATAAACCAGCTTTGGTCTATAAACCCTAGCATCATAACACTGTAATAACATTAAATTGTGCTGCTACATTCTTCAGAATTGAAAGCATGATCATGATCTTGTAAGTTACAGATGAAAAATTACAATGACAACAAGTGAACAAAACGAATAGAGACACTCGGTGAATACAAATCATGCCAGAATGGACTTAACACAGATGCATTATGATGCATGAAGGACACGATCATAATGGAACCAATGAGACACTGTTAAATGACTTTAAGGAATTCATAGTGAGAAATAATTAAGTATGATGACATAATAACGATAAAGATTACTCGTGCTACATTTATTTGCTGATTTTGTACACTACGAATGTGTTGTTTCGTTGTTTGGAATTGAATACATGATCTTTTAATGGAGAAAAAAAAATAGTTTTGAGATAGTATTGAACCCGGGTCTGTGGATTCAAAGTCCTACGCTCTACGCTCAGCACTAACGTGGCTGGCGATGTGAAGCAGAGTGTTTCATATAGCAATGCTATTATCGTTTTCATGTAATGCTTTTCAGTAACGATTTTCTGTTGCCGTGACAACAGTTTCAGAGCTATGATGTTCCAAATCAAAAGGGTTATGCGGACATTCCGTGCACATATTATATGAGAATTTCGTCAAAATCACACAAGAATTGACTGCACAGCAATGTGTTAAACTTTGGATCCGAACTTCCTGACCCCCATGTATTTCACTTGGAGTTTAAATCGTCAATTTTGATCCAACTGCTGTCGGTCATACACCAAATGATGCAGAATTGGCCATAGTAAATGACGTGAACACTTTTGGAAGTGCAGGTGGAATGAAAGTGGAGTTATGACGATTTTTAATTTTGTGGTTTTTCAATGACCTTGGCGTTAATTCTTGACCTTTGACCTTGAGAAAACAACAGGAATGTGCCGTTATACTGTGTGCATATGCTGTCAAAATTTCATAAGAGTCCGACAAAAATTGACTGCACAGCAATGCATGAAACTTTTGATCCAGAAACTCCTGACCCCCGTCTTTTTAACCTGGAGTCAAAATCGTCAATTTTGATGCAACAGCTGTCGGCCATACATCAAAAGATGCAGAATTGGCCATAGTAATCGATGCAAGAAATCGCGAAACTCCAGATAAAATATAATTGGAGTTATTGCGATTTTTAATTTTTTCGTTTTTGAACGACCTTGACGTCAATTTTTGACCTTCGACCTTCAGAAACGAAAGGCTTATGAGGATGCTCCTTGCGCATATTGTGTAAAAATTTCATGAAAATCCGACAAGAATTGCGCCCGCTATCGTCCGAACGGACGGACAGACAAACATACAAATGAACCGACATAGTCGACTAACTTGCCGGAATAGCTGGCAATGACCTTGAACTTTTACCAAAGACTTTGAATTTTTTGCAAAGTTGATGCATCTGGTTATTTTAAATATGAGTAATGGCATTTTTCTAGATTTTGTATAGTTGATGGAAAACATTGAAAAAAGTATTATATTTCTTTCCTAGCATAAGCAGTTTGTGGTCATGAAAGACTGATAGGATTCGGATCTTTTGTGACGTCATCAATAGAGCTATTTTTCTCAAAATCATTCTGTCAAGAGCCATTATCCTACAGAATATCTACATCAAATTTGAAAAGAATCAAGCAACAAATGTGGACGCTATGAGTATGAAAAGACAAACAAATGAAATTTTCTCCAATTTTCCGTCATAAAAAGGTCAATTAGGCCATTACCACTGCAATTATTGAACTGATATTTGTCAAATAGCTTCAGTAGGTATCCCCAATACTTACCAGAGCACCGGATCAACAATAATCATAAATGGTTTATGCATCTCATGTAAACAATCAATTGAAGTATGATAAAATCACGTTTCACGTCAATATGACGTCATATGACGTCAGATTCCAAAAATAAGAACATATATCGAAACTACTCCCGAAGACCTTTCAAACGAGTTACTACTCGATATTTTCGCGAAAGGCCAAGGTCAAGGTCATTTTTTGGGTCAACTTCGACCTCAGGCGCTTGCAAAGGCTATCGGCCATACGCCTTAGGTGTAAATACAAAAGTTGATAGGCTAAGTGAGTGCAATACTGTGGATTTACTTTCGTGTCTCTATCTTGCTTACTTCCTGAGATATAGTGACCTACATGGTTTTCACTTGCGGGTCAATATTGACCTTGACTTCCGACCTTTGACCTTGAAATTTCGCGGAACAAAAGAACTCGTCCTTGGCTATAAACAGGTGTATCATTAGATTTTTACGCACATTATTGACGCTTTTATCAGCATGGACAGCTTGAAACATGCAATTTCGCTTATAATGGGACCGATTTCGTTGCCATAGAAACGTCAATTACGTCATAACGGATTGACCGATCGCGCTAAAAATTGACATTGACCATAAGGGACCGGTCCGACATCGTTTACAAGCATCAGATCGAAAATCGGAGGAGGTGACCTCCAAGGTCAAATATTCGACCTCAGGCGAACTTCTCAAGGTCAAGGTCAAAGGTCAAGGTCAAGGTCACAAAAGATAGAACTCGAGTATATCTACCATATGCACTTGATTTGAAGTCTCTACGACAATTAGAACTGGAGTTATGAGCACTTATGTGTTTTCGACGTTTTGCGTGACCTTGACCTTGACCTTTGACCTATATACACCAAAATAGGACGTTTTCTGCCCAGTATCCTAGAGAATATGTGCACCAAATTTGGAAGAAATCGAGTGAGAAATGTGGACGCTAGGCTGTAAACAAACAAACAAACGAGAGGCCATAGGCCACACACTTGCCGGAATGAGTACGCAATTATGACGTCATTTGTCGTCAATTATTTACTGCAAACTTACTGTGAATGGAATTTTTAAATATGCATTAAAAAATCGTGTTCAGATATGTTATATTATAACCGGACAAGATCATAATATCTTCAAATGATGAGTTTCCTCTGAAATTTTACCGATTTGTTGCCACATAAACGTCAATTACGTCAAAACGGATATATCAATTGTGCTAAAAATTGATAGAGACCATCACAGGACGACTCCACATCGTTTACATATGCTAGATATGCAGTAAATGTTATAACTTCGCACCTCTGACATTCAAAGGGCCTAAATGTCAGTCTGAAATCACATTTGACGTCATTATGACGTCAATTGACGTCCGATTCCAAAAATGACAACATATTTGGAAAGTACTCTCCAAGACCTTTCAAACGAGCTACTACTCGATATTTTTGCAAAAGGTCAAGGTCAAGGTCATTTTTGAGGTCAACTTCGACCTCAGGCGCTTGCAAAGGCTATCGGTCATACGC
Organism: Terebella lapidaria; assembly: GCA_949152475.1. NCBI lineage: Eukaryota > Metazoa > Annelida > Polychaeta > Terebellida > Terebellidae > Terebella > Terebella lapidaria. Next base: position 21,319,047 of record OX424569.1, read on the forward strand.
CTTAGGTGTAAATGCAAAAGTTGTTAGGCTAAGTGAGTGCAATACTGTGGATTTACTTTCGTGTCTCTATCTTGCTTACTTCCTGAGATATAGTGACCCACATGGTTTTCACTTGCAGGTCAATATTGACCTTGACTTTCGACCTTTGACCTTGAAATTTTCTGGAACAAAAGAACTTATCCTTGACTATAACCTGGTGTATTATCAGATTTTTACGCACATTATTGACGCTTTTATCAGCATCGACAGCTTGAAACATGCAATTTCGCTTATAATGGGGCCGATTTCGTTGCCATAGAAACGTCAATTACGTCATAACGAATTGGCCGATCGGACTAAAAATTCATATTTACCATACGGGTCCGGTCCCACATCGTTTCCAAGCATCAGATCGAAAATCGGAGGAGGTGACCTCCAAGGTCAAATATTCGACCTCAGGCGAACTTCTCAAGGTCAAGGTCAAAGGTCAAGGTCAAGGTCATGGAAGATAGAACTCGAGTTTGTCTACAATATGAACTTGGTTTGAAGTCTCTAGCATAATTAGAACCGGAGTTATGGCGACTTATGTGTTTTCGACGTTTTGCTTGACCTTGACCTTGACCTTTGACCTAGACACACCAAAATAGGACGTTTTCTGGCCGGTATTCTACAGATTCTGCACACGAATTTTGGAAACTTTTAATCAAGAACTGTGGACGCTAGAGGGTTCACAAACAAACAAAAAAACACACAAACAAACCCACAAACCAACTGACCAATATACTTGCCGAAATCTTTAGATTCCGGCAAGTAACAAACACACAAATGAACCGACATAGTCGACTAACTTGCCGGAATAGCTGGCAATGACCTTGAACTTTTACCAAAGACTTTGAATTTTTTGCAAAGTTGATGCATCTGGTTATTTTAAATATGAGTAATGGCATTTTTCTAGATTTTGTATAGTTGATGGAAAACATTGAAAAAAGTATTATTTTTCTTTCCTAGCATAAGCAGTTTGTGGTCATGAAAGACTGATAGGATTCGGATCTTTTGTGACGTCATCAACAGAGCTATTTTTCTCAAAATCATTCTGTCAAGAGCCATTATCCTACAGAATATCTACGTCAAATTTGAAAAGAATCAAGCAACAAATGTGGACGCTATGAGTATGAAAAGACAAACAAATGAAATTTTCTCCAATTTTCCGTCATAAAAAGGTCAATTAGGCCATTACCACTGCAATTATTGAACTGATATTTGTCAAATAGCGTCAGTAGGTATCCCCAATACTTACCAGAGCACCGGATCAACAATAATCATAAATGGTTTATGCATCTCATGTAAACAATCAATTGAAGTATGATAAAATCACGTTTCACGTCATTATGACGTCATATGACGTCAGATTCCAAAAATAAGAACATATATCGAAACTACTCCAGAAGACCTTTCAAACGAGTTACTACTCGATATTTTCGCGAAAGGTCAAGGTCAAGGTCATTTTTTGGGTCAACTTCGACCTCAGGCGCTTGCAAAGGCTATCGGCCATACGCCTTAGGTGTAAATACAAAAGTTGATAGGCTAAGTGAGTGCAATACTGTGGATTTACTTTCGTGTCTCTATCTTGCTTACTTCCTGAGATATAGTGACCTACATGGTTTTCACTTGCGGGTCAATATTGACCTTGACTTCCGACGTTTGACCTTGAAATTTCGCGGAACAAAAGAACTCGTCCTTGGCTATAAACAGGTGTATCATTAGATTTTTACGCACATTATTGACGCTTTTATCAGCATGGACAGCTTGAAACATGCAATTTCGCTTATAATGGGACCGATTTCGTTGCCATAGAAACGTCAATTACGTCATAACGGATTGACCGATCGCGCTAAAAATTGACATTGACCATAAGGGACCGGTCCGACATCGTTTCCAAGCATCAGATCGAAAATCGGAGGAGGTGACCTCCAAGGTCAAATATTCGACCTGAGGCGAACTTCTCAAGGTCAAGGTCAAATGTCAAGGTCAAGGTCACAAAAGATAGAACTCGAGTATATCTACCATATGCACTTGATTTGAAGTCTCTACGACAATTAGAACTGGAGTTATGGCCACTTATGTGTTTTCGACGTTTTGCTTGACCTTGACCTTGACCTTTGACCTAGACTCACCAAAAGTGTGCGGTGCCTGCCTATTATCCTACAGATTACATACCCCAAGTAACGTAACAATCACCGTACAATTGCGACCTGTAGAGCACTAACAGATAAACAAACAATCAATCAATCAATCAATCAAACCAACCGACCAACATACTTGCCGAAATCTTTAGATTCCGGCAAGTAACAAACAGACAAACGGAACTGACCAACATAGTTGTCGAATTTTCAATTCGTCAACTAACAAACGGAACTGACCAACATAGTTGTCGAATTTTCAATTCGTCAACTAATGAACCGACATAGTCGACTAACTTGCCGGAATAGCTGGCAATGACCTTGAACTTTTACCAAAGACTTTGAATTTTTTGCAAAGTTGATGCATCTGGTTATTTTAAATATGAGTAATGGCATTTTTCTAGATTTTGTATAGTTGATGGAAAACATTGAAAAAAGTATTATATTTCTTTCCTAGCATAAGCAGTTTGTGGTCATGAAAGACTGATAGGATTCGGATCTTTTGTGACGTCATCAATAGAGCTATTTTTCTCAAAATCATTCTGTCAAGAGCCATTATCCTACAGAATATCTACATCAAATTTGAGAAGAATCAAGCAACAAATGTGGACGCTATGAGTATGAAAAGACAAACAAATGAAATTTTCTCCAATTTTCCGTCATAAAAAGGTCAATTAGGCCATTACCACTGCAATTATTGAACTGATATTTGTCAAATAGCTTCAGTAGGTATCCCCAATACTTACCAGAGCACCGGATCAACAATAATCATAAATGGTTTATGCATCTCATGTAAACAATCAATTGAAGTATGATAAAATCACGTTTCACGTCATTATGACGTCATATGACGTCAGATTCCAAAAATAAGAACATATATCGAAACTACTCCCGAAGACCTTTCAAACGAGTTACTACTCGATATTTTCGCGAAAGGTCAAGGTCAAGGTCATTTTTGGGGTCAACTTCGACCTCAGGCGCTTGCAAAGGCTATCGGCCATACGCCTTAGGTGTAAATACAAAAGTTGATAGGCTAAGTGAGTGCAATACTGTGGATTTACTTTCGTGTCTCTATCTTGCTTACTTCCTGAGATATAGTGACCTACATGGTTTTCACTTGCGGGTCAATATTGACCTTGACTTCCGACCTTTGACCTTGAAATTTCGCGGAACAAAAGAACTCGTCCTTGGCTATAAACAGGTGTATCATTAGATTTTTACGCACATTATTGACGCTTTTATCAGCATGGACAGCTTGAAACATGCAATTTCGCTTATAATGGGACCGATTTCGTTGCCATAGAAACGTCAATTACGTCATAACGGATTGACCGATCGCGCTAAAAATTGACATTGACCATAAGGGACCGGTCCGACATCGTTTCCAAGCATCAGATCGAAAATCGGAGGAGGTGACCTCCAAGGTCAAATATTCGACCTGAGGCGAACTTCTCAAGGTCAAGGTCAAATGTCAAGGTCAAGGTCACAAAAGATAGAACTCGAGTATATCTACCATATGCACTTGATTTGAAGTCTACGACAATTAGAACTGGAGTTATGGCCACTTATGTGTTTTCGACGTTTTGCTTGACCTTGACCTTGACCTTTGACCTAGACTCACCAAAAGTGTGCGGTGCCTGCCTATTATCCTACAGATTACATACCCCAAGTAACGTAACAATCACTGTACAATTGCGACCTGTAGAGCACTAACAGATAAACAAACGAGGGGCCATAGGCCCGGCAGTTGACGAATTAGGAAGGTTACCGGACAATATATGTTTTAGATATATGTTTTAGTGAGATATTAGCCATTTTGTGCTCTGACCTCAATTTTCAAATCATGAGAAGATATAACATGTATCATTTCCTATACATGTATGTTGAAAGCTGTAAGGTCGATAAAAAGCGATATATTAGCCACATTGTGCTCTGACCTTGAAAATGAGGTCGAAGGTCAAATGTCAAGGTCACAGAAGATAGAACTCGAGTTAATCTACAATATGAACTTGGTTTGAAGTCTCTAGGGCGATTAGAACCGAAGTTATGGCCATTTATGTGTTTTCGACACTTTATGTGACCTTGACCTTGACCTTGACCTTTGACCTAGGGTCCCCAAATTTCACCCATTTGCAAGTATATACATAAGCATTTTATACGTACAATTTGGTCATGATACGTCCAAAACTGTGGCTTGTAGAGCGGTAATATACGAAGAACAAACTAGATTTTGATGATAACAATAGAATGCAAAGCAGTTTTTCCGTTGCCATGGCAACATTTTTCAGGCGAATTTGACTAAAATCAATGGGTGCCTGGCTTTGAGCCTAAAAAGTGTTCCCATAAAGTTTGGTGATGATCCGACCTAAACTGTGATATGTTTCAGTTAGTTTGAAAATTTGACCTTGAAGTTTTGAATGTGTCCTCATTTTTGCGACCAAGTTCAAGGTCAATCATAAAATTGACATGTACATATGATTACCATGCCTCTTCTGAATGATATGGTTCAAATTTTATGAGACTACAACGATTCAAGCAGATGTTATAACCGAAAAGGTGTTTTTCTAGGATTTCGATGACCTTGACCTTGACCTTTTACCTTTGTATTTCAATTCGTAGAGGTCAATGCTATTAATATGCATGTCAAGTTTCAAGATATTCCATACAGTATTGACGCTGGTATGGCCGATAATTTGACGTTTATGACGTCATTGTGACGTGAGTGTACGTCGCAGCGCCAAAAAATAAGGTATCACTGCAATCAGGGGCCCAAGACCTTTCCAACGATATACTACTCGATATGATTCGCTGACCTTCGTACTTGACCTTGACATTCACCTCATGGCAAACTCTCGAGGTCAAGGTCAAATGCCAAGGTCAAGGTCACAGAAGATAGAACAAGAGTTTATCTACAATATGAACTTGGTTTGAAGTCTCTAGCACAAATAGAACCGGAGTTATGGCCACTTATGTGTTTTTAACATTTTGCGTGACCTTGACCTTGACTTTGGACCTTGAGTCACAAAAATTGTGCATTGTCTGTGCATGAATATATATATTGTATCTGTAAAATTTCATCAGAATCAAACAAAATTTGTGGACACTATGACCGTTTGAAATTTTGAAAAATTAACGTTTATGACGTCACTGTGACGTCAATAAACGTCACAGCTCAAAACTGATGAAAAGGTATGTACCAGGGAATCAAGACCTTTCATTTGATATACTACTTGATAGGTTTCAGTTAGTTTTAAAATTTGACCTTGAAGTTCTCCTCATATGACCTTATTTTCCTGACCAAGTTCAAGGTCAATCATGAAATTGACATTTAGGTTCGATTGCTATACCTCTTCTGAACGATATGGTTCAAATTTCATGAACCTACGACAATTCAAACGGATGTTATTACCGGAAATGTGTTTGTTATGCTAAGCGATACTTACCTCTGACTCTGGGGTCGTGTAATTGGCGAGCCCTCATTCGCCAACCACACATGAAATATGGGTGAAAAAGCTAAACGAAAGTTAGCCGGTCCGTTTAGACCCTGCGTTAGTAATGGTAGTTACCTGAGCAGTTCACCCTCCGTGTGGTAGCATAATCGTGCCGGTCCACTGCCTCCCAGTTCACTTTTGTTTTTGGCGAGCTCCTGTCAACAACAACTTTGCGTCGCTCGCGATTGCCCCTTTGAAGTTTGGATTTTGGAACTTAGCTGTTTCTACGATGGAATCGTCTTCTGTCAGGAGATGTACCAAGTGTGGACACTTCTTGGTTCCTCTCGATCTCGATCCTCACGATCGCTGTCCGTCTTGCAGACCGTTTGTTTGCTGTGCGTCTCAGCGCTGTCAGATCTGCGAATCTTGGCCCGATGACAGATTCGACAGGATAGATCAGCGTAGGATCGACAGGGAGAAGAAGAGGTCGCGTTCTGCTGATCGACGATCTCTGGATTCCTCTGCCTCCTCTCGTCTTGATTCCCTCGAACAGACGGTTGGGAATTTGCAGACTTCCATTGCGTCCATGTCGGCGATGTTGTCGTCCCTGGTTGGGAAAGGAGTTGCGACACCGGCCACCCCCACGGTGGATGAAGTTCCGACGCCGCTTCTCTCTGGTGACCCGTTCGTCGGCGGCAACCCCCCGAGCCACAGTCCAGCTGACCAGCCTTCGTGTTCCTGGGGTTTGCCTTCGTTGGACCCGATCTTCTCGGAGCCAGTTGACTCGGCCACGGTGGATTCCCGTTCCCAGGCTGCCGAGACCGGCGAGTCGGTCTCGGAGGAACAGTCAGGTGAAGGCAGGGGCCCCGTCGGTCGTGCCAAGTGTGGCCCCCCCGACTACTCCACCGTCCAGCTCTCCGACGGCCCTGTTGATGTGCTTGTGGTGGACAAGTCTCTCGCTGGTAGCCCGGGCCGTGTTCAGCACCGTGACGCCTCTTCAGCCCAGGGTACCTCTTCTCCAGCCGCAGCGGTGCCGCGCGGGTGCTTACCCGACCGTGACCGTGATCAGCAGCCACCGGTGGCCAGCCCGGGGGTTTCTCAGCCCAGTGTTCTGCCCCGCGATCTTCCACCGTCCGTCAGTCGACGCGCGGACAGCCGGTCGTCTTCCTCCAGTGGAGATTCGCACCGCGGGTCAACAGCCACGGCGGGTAGTGTTCTTCCAGCGATGGGCCGCCCGTCCTCGCCTGACCGCCGCCACCGTCCAGCTCGGCCTGTGGTTCAACACCGTTCCGGCGATTGGGATCGTCCGTCCTCCAGCCGCGCGGATCGGTTCCGTGATTGGGTTTATGATCATCGTCGTGAATATGACTTTGACCGTGCTTACCATGAAGAGTTGGATCGTTACTACCGTTCCGGCCGTTCTCGTGACGATAGGGACTACTACTACCGTCGGGAGCGTGCGGACCGCAGGGACTACTCCTCCAGGGATTCTCACGGTAGCCGTGGAGAGAAAAGTTCACGCTCGGACTACGACCGTGTGAGGGAGCCCAAGCGTCCCGCTTCAGACCACGCCCCTAGGTCTGAAGGTGAGCAACACGCGGCCGAGTCGTCCTCTGTTGCTGTTTTGGAGCCTCCAGTCTCGTTGCCTCCCCCCCCGGCAGACCAGATCTCGGATGAACCTCCAGTCAAGAAGCCGCGGGTGGCTAGCCCGGCTAGGTCTGCCGACTCCTCAGCTACGGCCGGTACCTCCAAGCCTTCCTCCTCCAAGTCTGACGACGACACCTTTGCCCAGGTCCGCGTTTGGGTTCAGGAGGCCTTCCCTGACGAGATTGAGCTACCTGTAGCCAAGGGGACTTCTTATACGTCGGTGGGTGAGCGTGTGCTCCACGCCCGTCAGCAGCCGGAGCCGGACGTGCGCTTCCCGTGGTCCGAGGGTATCTTGTCAGTACGGACTCTAGTGGAAGAGAAGATCGTCCCAGTCAATGGACAGCCCCTACGAGCTGGCAAGTTCGCCTCGTGCTTCCAAGGACAATTAAAGCACTACCAGTCTACGGATTGCGGTAGCACTCTGGAGGCAGCGGCGGTGAATGACGACCTGTCAGTCATCGCCCCTGGGCTCAAGTCCTCGAGTGTTACCGCTACACTTTCGGACTCAGATCTCAAGACCTGGGAGTCTTACCCGCGTCGGGTACAACTGGTTGCCAACACCCTCGACTGGCTCTCGGGCCTCCTCAGCGTGCAGGTCGACCGTCTGGCCCCCGGTTCGGTTCCAGCGGACGCCGATTTGGACACGGATGCCACTGTTCAAGTACCGGTGTCAGAGTTGCTGCGCATCAAGAGGACTCTTTCCTCCGTTAACAAGTGTGTGGGACAGATTACGAAGGAGTCGCACGTGGAGTGGGCCAACGTTGTTCTCAGGCGACGGGACGCCTTTCTCAAGAGATCTACCTCCAAGCTGTCGGACGCCTTCAAGTCCAAGTTACGCACATCCTCGGTCTTTGGTCCTCGCCTCTTTGACCCGGATGTCCTGGCCAAGGCAGGCCAGGCGGTTGCCCAGGAAGCGGACCTTCTCAGCAAATTTAACTTAGTTAAATTGGTGGAACGCCAGGAGAAGAAGCCTGCGGCATCCTCTTCCTCGTCGTTCAAGATCCCGAAGGTCAAGGCCACGGAGTCGAAACAGCAGTCTCAGTCGTCTCAGTTTTCTAAAGGCTCCAAGTTTGACAAGAACAAGAAGTCGACTAACTCTTCACGTGGAGGTCGCGGCGGCAGTGGATCCTCGTCTTCTGCCAAGCCTCAGCCCCGCTCCTGATGTGTCCCAGACGCTCCCACGGAACCACGATTCGGATGTATCCCCCGTGGGAGCTCGTCTTCAGGCCTTTTGGCCAGTCTGGGATACGGAATTCGAGGACTGTCTAGTAACTACCATACTGCGTCACGGGTACCGGATTCCCTTCAGTCAGGCGCCTCCTCTCTCCCCTCTACCGATAGCGTTCGCATCCTACGCCCCGGGGTCGGAGAAGTTTGCGGTCCTGGACGCCCTCGTGTCCGAGATGCTCCTCAAGGAAGCCACGGAGAAGGTGACCCAGAACTCTCCCGGCTTCTACAGTCGTCTGTTTGTCGTCCCCAAGCTCACGGGCGGCTGGCGACCGATAATCGACCTCAGTCCCCTGAACAAGTTTGTCTCCAAGGAGAAGTTTTCCATGGAGTGCCCACGGACGGTTCTACTGTCTCTGCGCAGCGGGGACTGGATGACCTCCATAGATCTGAAAGATGCCTACTTTCACATCCCGATTCATCCCTCATCACGGCCCTACCTTCGTTTCCAGTGGGGCAACGTGATCTACCAGTTCCGTGCTCTGTGTTTCGGCCTCTCCACCGCCCCGTTCCTGTTCACCAGGGTGTTTCAGCCGGTATCGGCGTGGGCGCACCGCAGGGGGATTCGTCTCACGAGGTATCTGGACGATTGGCTGATTACGGCCACGGACCAGCAGACGGTGGCCGCACACACGGACCAGATCGTTCGGCTTTGTCAGCGAGTCGGTCTCATCATAAATTTCAAGAAGTCAGACTTGGCTCCTTCCCAGCGTGTCACCTACCTCGGGATGGACATCGACACGCAGTCCTTCCTGACACGTCCGACGGCAGATCGTATTCAACGTTTGAACGGCGTTCTACGGTCTTTCTCCATCGGGGTTCCCGTCGCGGCGGTGGTGTTCCTGAGGCTCCTAGGTCACATGGTGTCGCTAGAGAAGATCGTCCCTGGTGCACGGTTGCGCATGCGGGCGATCCAGTTCCACTTGAAGGACCACTGGTCTTCCGAGCAGGACTTGTCAACTCTGGTTCCGGTGGTTTCCGCTCTCCAGCCAGATCTCCTCTGGTGGTCCGATCCAGTCAACCTGCTACGGGGTCATCCGATTCACGAGTTGGAGCCCGACTTTCTCCTGTTCTCCGACGCGTCTCGCCTCGGTTGGGGTGCTCACCTCGGCGAAAGTCAAGTCTCTGGTCTCTGGTCGGCAGCCGATCTCCGGCATCACATCAATTGGCTGGAGCTCAGGGCTGTCTGGTTGGGCCTGCGCCATTTTCATCAGACGGTTGCCGGGTCCACGGTACTGGCCATGACCGACAACACGACGGTCGTCGGCTATATCAAGAATCAGGGGGGGACACGATCAAGGGAGCTAAGCGCCTTGACTCGAAGAATCTTGGAGTGGGCGGAATCCCAGGATGTCAGTCTTCTGGCCCGACACATCCCGGGCTCCATGAACACCATCGCCGACGCCCTTTCGAGGAAGGGTCCGGTTTCCACGAACTGGTCTCTGAACCCCCAGGTTTGCAGTCACCTGTGGCGTCTTTGGGGTCAGCCTCACTTGGACCTGTTCGCCACGTTCCAGAACAATCGTCTACCTCTCTATGTGTCCCCGTTCCCGGACCCTCATGCCTGGGCAGTCGACGCCCTCGCTCAGGACTGGTCCATCCTATGGGCGTACGCTTTTCCTCCGTTCTCACTGATTCCCGTGGTTCTACAGAGGATTCGGTTAAGCTCGGCCCAGATCATCTTGGTGGCTCCCTGCTGGCCAGCCAAGCCTTGGTTTCCGGAACTCCTGGAGCTTCTGACGGATCTTCCACGGTTGTTACCACCGATCCCCAGCCTGCTTCGTCAGGGACGTCAGTTTCACGAGCATCTGGGCGTTCTCCATCTTCACGCGTGGAGATTATCAGGCGTTCATTCAGAAAGGCTGGCTTTTCGAAGAACGCTGCCAAGCGGATGTCCAGAACAGTTCGGTCATCCTCAGAGCGATTATATCAAGCCAAGTGGAGAGTCTTCTCTTCTTGGTGTGGTCGACGGCAAGTTGATCCACGCCGTCCCCCTCTCCCTACGGTAGCGGACTTCTTTGTCTGGTTGAGAGACAAGCGCAAGAGGGCGCTTACTACTGTCAAGGGATACCGTGCGGCATTGTCTAATGTGCTAGCTTCTCACGGTTTGGACATTTCTACATCACGGGAGATTTCGGCCCTGTTCAAGTCCTTCGCCCAGGATTTGCCTCCGGTCTCCCGCGCACCAAAATGGGACTTGTCATTGGTCCTTTGTAGCCTCAATGAATCTCCATATGAGCCTCTCGAGGAAGCGGAGCTTCGTTTTCTCACGCACAAGACTGTGTTCCTGTTGGCCCTTGCTTCCGCGAAGCGGGTCAGTGAGCTTCAGGGACTGTCTGCGGAGGTCTTACACCCGGAAGATTGGTCTTCTGTTACCCTCCAGTACCATCTGGGGTTTCTTGCCAAGACCGAAACTCCTTCTGCCCTGGCGGCTGGGATGCGAACGTTCTCTGTCCCTGCCTTATCTCAGTTGGCGACTGACTGTGGGGATCTGTCCCTGTGTCCGGTGCGTGCGTTACGGTTGTATCTGAAGAGGACTAAGCCTTCACGACCAAGGGAATCTCACCTCTTTCTCCCGTTTTCGGCATCGAGAGGACAGGTCTCCAAGAACACGATCTCGCTTTGGATCAAGGCTGTTGTTACACGTGCTTACAGTAAGGATCGTCGGGACCTACATCAGCTCTACGGTCGTACGGCTCACGAGGTTCGCGCCATCTCCACTTCCTGGTCGTTTGCACACAACATGTCATTTCAGGATCTCATGAAGGCAGCCACTTGGAGATCTCACTCTACGTTTTCTTCATTTTACCTGCGCGATGTATCGCTCCTCGCGGATGACCTCTATCATCTGGGACCCATCGTCGCAGCACAAGTCATCGTGCAACCCACTGCTTCTTCTGCCAAGAGTCCGGGGGGGGAGCGCCGTCTCAACACCTAGCTACGGCTCATCGCCTCACAAGGGACTCGACGACAGGTATGTAATCTCAGATTCTTCTGGATTACAAAGTATCTCTCAGTATACTATTAACTTCCGAGCTACTCTGTGGTTAATTAGTATTATAATTACTATAGGAAAGGAGCGGGTTCCTTATCCTTTATACAGTAATTATAGTCACTGGTATTATGCATAGTTCTCATCCTTCTACTTTCAGGGGATGATCTTGTGCAAGGCGTACTTTCTCTCTGAGGGGCCCACCACCGGCAGGCCATTCCCCAGAGTCAGAGGTAAGTATCGCTTAGCATAACAAATCAAAAGTTCTAAAATAACTTTTATTTTTATACTATGCATACTTACCTCTGACGTTGGATGGTCCCACCCTCCTCCCCGCTGATTATCTTCTTGTCTTTTCAGAAGATAACCTTCAGTGATCAAGTGTTGCAACTCAACAAAAGTGAACTGGGAGGCAGTGGACCGGCACGATTATGCTACCACACGGAGGGTGAACTGCTCAGGTAACTACCATTACTAACGCAGGGTCTAAACGGACCGGCTAACTTTCGTTTAGCTTTTTCACCCATATTTCATGTGTGGTTGGCGAATGAGGGCTCGCCAATTACACGACCCCAGAGTCAGAGGTAAGTATGCATAGTATAAAAATAAAAGTTATTTTAGAACTTTTGATTTTTCTGGGATTTCGATGACCTTGACCTTGACCTTTGACCTTTGCACTTAAATTCGTAGAGGTCATTGCTGTCAATATGCATATCAAGTTTCAAGAGATTCCATGCAGTACTGACGATGTTATGGCCTTTTGAAATTTCTGGAATTTGACGTTTATGACGTCATTGTGACGTCAGTGTACGTCAAAGCGCCGAAAATAGGGCATCACTGCGATCAGGGGGTCAAGACCTTTCCAATGATATATTACTCGATATGCTGCGCTGATCTTCGTACTTGACCTTGACTTCGACCTGGGGCAAACTTCTCAAGGTCAAGGTCAAATGTCAAGGTCAAGGTCACAGACGATAGAACTCGAGTGTATCTACAATATGCACTTGGTTAGAAGTCTCTAGAACGATTAGAACCGGAGTTATGACCACTTATGTGTTTTCAACGTTTTGTGTGACCTTGACCTTGACCTTTGACTTAGGGTCACCAAAATTCACCGGTTTCCAGGTATATACCTAGGCATTGTATCCATACGATTTGGTGATGATCCGGCCAAAACTGTGGCCTGTAACGTGCAAACAGACAAACAAACAGACAAACAGACAAACCGAACTGACCAACATAGTTGACGAATTTTTAATTCGTCAACTAACAAACGAGGGGCCATAGGCCCGGCAGTTGACGAATTTGCCATAGAAACGTCAATTACGTCATACCGAAGTGACGTTGCACGTAGCGTGTTGAAACTTGGGACGTCCCTGAATAATAACGCTCCACATACGTTCTCATAATGACAGCTTATTACCTTCAAAATTGAGTGCACTGTGCTTGTTTGAAAGTTTGCTGAAAAGCCGTAAATCTTGTATGACAGGCCTTACGTTTATGACCTCATAGCGGAAAATCCATCATGGCGGAAAAGTATTGGACAGTACCCTTCTAAACCAGAATTCAACGAGCTTTCCAATGGTGCAATTAGCTTCTCTGTACGACAAATACTTTTCGAAATATAGCCCCATATCAAAAATTGACGTTTTACGTCATGACGTCATTGACGTTGCACGTAGCGTGTTGAAACTTGGTGTATGGCTGGGTATCATTATTCCATATACGTTCTGATAATTACAACTTAATATCCTCAAAATTGAGTGCACTGTGGATGTTTGAAAGTTTGCTGAAAAGCCGTAAATCTTGTATGACAGGCCTTACGTTTATGACGTCATAGCGGAAAATCTATCATGGCGGAAAAGTATCGGACAGTACCATCCTAAACCAAAATTCAACGAACTTTTCAATGGTACAATCCGCTTCTCTCTACGACAAATACTTTTTGATATATAGCCCTATTTCGTAAATTGACGTTTTACGTCATGAAGTCATTGTCGTTGCACGTAGCGTGTTGAAACTTGGCATGTGGCTGGATATCATTATTTCACATACGTTCTGATAGTAACAGTTCAATACCTTCAAATTTGAGTGCACTGTAGATGTTTGAAAGTTTGCTGAAAAGTCGAAAAATTGGTATGACAGGCCTTACGTTTATGACGTCATAGCGGAAAATCTATCATGGCGGAAAAGTATCGGACAGTACCCTTCTAAACCAGAATTCAACGAGCTTTCCAATGGTGCAATCCCCTTCTCTGTACGACAAATACTTTCCGATATATAGCCCCATTTCGAAAAATTACGTTTCAGGTCGTGACGTCATTGACGTTCGAACAATCCGAGTAAAACTTCGCAGTTCGATGGAAGATACCATTATATTTCGGTGTGCTGAATTTCAGAGATATCGGTCTAAATGTGACTGCTGTGTGAATTTTTGAAAATCCGCCAATGATGAGAGATAGGGATTTTTCGATTTTTCAATGATTTTTGGTGACGTCATCAATGAACCGATTTCTTTCAAAAACGTTCGGTGCCGTCCCAGGGCGGATACCTATCTATCAAAAAAGTTTCGGGGTGCTAGCTCGAAAACTGTGGCCTGTATCGTGCTAACAGACAGACAGACAGACAGACAGACGAGGGGCCATAGGCCCGGCAGTTGACGAATTAGGAAGGTTACCGGACAATATATGTTTTAGATATATGTTTTAGTGAGATATTAGCCATTTTGTGCTCTGACCTCAATTTTCAAATCATGAGAAGATATAACATATATCATTTCCTATACATGTATGTCCAAAGCTGTGAAGTCGATAAAAAGCGATATATTAGCCACATTGTGCTCTGACCTTGAAAATGAGGTCGAAGGTCAAATGTCAAGGTCAAGGTCACAGAAGATAGAACTCGAGTTAATCTACAATATGAACTCGGTTTGAAGTCTCTAGGGCGATTAGAACCGAAGTTATGGCCATTTATGTGTTTTCGACACTTTATGTGACCTTGACCTTGACCTTTGACCTAGGGTCCCCAAATTTCACCCATTTGCAAGTATATACATAAGCATTTTATACGTACAATTTGGTCATGATACGTCCAAAACTGTGGTTGTAGAGCGGTAATATACGAAGAACAAACTAGATTTTGATGATAACAATAGAATGCAAAGCAGTTTTTCCGTTGCCATGGCAACATTTTTCAGGCGAATTTGACTAAAATCAATGGGTGCCTGGCTTTGAGCCTAAAAAGTGTTCCCATAAAGTTTGGTGATGATCCGACCTAAACTGTGATATGTTTCAGTTAGTTTGAAAATTTGACCTTGAAGTTTTGAATGTGTCCTCATTTTTGCGACCAAGTTCAAGGTCAATTATAAAATTGACATGTACATATGGTTACCATGCCTCTTCTGAATGATATGGTTCAAATTTTATGAGACTACAATGATTCAAGCAGATGTTATAACCGAAAAGGTGTTTTTCTAGGATTTCGATGACCTTGAACTTGACCTTTGACCTTTGTATTTCAATTCGTAGAGGTCAATGCTATTAATATGCATGTCAAGTTTCAAGATATTCCATACAGTATTGACGCTGTTATGGCCTTTTGAAATTTCGGTAATTTGACGTTTATGACGTCATTGTGACGTGAGTGTACGTCGCAGCGCCGAAAATAAGGTATCACTGCAATCAGGGGCCCAAGACCTTTCCAACGATATACTACTCGATATGATTCGCTGACCTTCGTACCTGACCTTGACATTCACCTCGTGGCAAACTCTCAAGGTCAAGCTCAAATGCCGAGGTCAAGGTCACAGAAGATAGAACTCGAGTTTATCTACAATATGAACTTGGTTTGAAGTCTCTAGCACGAATAGAACCGGAGTTATGGCCACTTATGTGTTTTTAACATTTTGCGTGACCTTGACCTTGACTTTGGACCTTGAGTCACAAAAATTGTGCATTGTCTGTGCATGAATATATATATTGTATCTGTAAAATTTCATCAGAATCAAACAAAATTTGTGGACACTATGACCGTTTGAAATTTTTAAAAATTAACGTTTATGACGTCACTGTGACGTCAATAAACGTCACAGCTCAAAACTGATGAAAAGGTATGTACCAGGGAATCAAGACCTTTCATTTGATATACTACTTGATAGGTTTCAGTTAGTTTTAAAATTTGACCTTGAAGTTCTCCTCATATGACCTTATTTTCCTGACCAAGTTCAAGGTCAATCATGAAATTGACATATAGGTTCGATTGCTATACCTCTTCTGAACGATATGGTTCAAATTTCATGAACCTACGACAATTCAAACGGATGTTATTACCGGGAACGTGTTTTTCTGGGATTTTGATGACCTTGACCTTGACCTTTGACCTTTGCACTTAAATTCGTAGAGGTCATTGCTGTCAGTATGCATATCAAGTTTCAAGAGATTCCATACAGTATTGACGATGTTATGGCCTTTTGAAATTTCGGGAATTTGACCTTTATGACGTCATTGTGACGTCAGTGTACGTCGCAGCGCCAAAAATAGGGTATCACTGCGATCAGGGGGTCAAGGCCTTTCCAATGATATATTACTCGATATGCTGCGCTGATCTTCGTACTTGACCTTGACTTCGACCTGGGGCAAACTTCTCAAGGTCAAGGTCAAATGTCAAGGTCAAGGTCACAGACGATAGAACTCGAGTGTATCTACAATATGCACTTGGTTAGAAGTCTCTAGAACGATTAGAACCGGAGTTATGACCACTTATGTGTTTTCAACGTTTTGTGTGACCTTGACCTTGACCTTTGACTTAGGGTCACCAAAATTCACCGGTTTCCAGGTATATACCTAGGCATTGTATCCATACGATTTGGTGATGATCCGGCCAAAACTGTGGCCTGTAACGTGCAAACAGACAAACAAACAGACAAACAGACAAACCGAACTGACCAACATAGTTGACGAATTTTTAATTCGTCAACTAACAAACGAGGGGCCATAGGCCCGGCAGTTGACGAATTAGGAAGGTTACCGGACAATATATGTTTTAGATATATGTTTTAGTGAGATATTAGCCATTTTGTGCTCTGACCTCAATTTTCAAATCATGAGAAGATATAACATATATCATTTCCTATACATGTATGTCCAAAGCTGTGAAGTCGATAAAAAGCGATATATTAGCCACATTGTGCTCTGACCTTGAAAATGAGGTCGAAGGTCAAATGTCAAGGTCAAGGTCACAGAAGATAGAACTCGAGTTAATCTACAATATGAACTTGGTTTGAAGTCTCTAGGGCGATTAGAACCGAAGTTATGGCCATTTATGTGTTTTCGACACTTTATGTGACCTTGACCTTTGACCTAGGGTCCCCAAATTTCACCCATTTGCAAGTATACACATAAGCATTTTATACGTACAATTTGGTCATGATACGTCCAAAACTGTGGCTTGTAGAGCGGTAATATACGAAGAACAAACTAGATTTTGATGATAACAATAGAATGCAAAGCAGTTTTTCCGTTGCCATGGCAACATTTTTCAGGCGAATTTGACTAAAATCAATGGGTGCCTGGCTTTGAGCCTAAAAAGTGTTCCCATAAAGTTTGGTGATGATCCGACCTAAACTGTGATATGTTTCAGTTAGTTTGAAAATTTGACCTTGAAGTTTTGAATGTGTCCTCATTTTTGCGACCAAGTTCAAGGTCAATTATAAAATTGACATGTACATATGGTTACCATGCCTCTTCTGAATGATATGGTTCAAATTTTATGAGACTACAATGATTCAAGCAGATGTTATAACCGAAAAGGTGTTTTTCTAGGATTTCGATGACCTTGACCTTGACCTTTGACCTTTGTATTTCAATTCGTAGAGGTCAATGCTATTAATATGCATGTCAAGTTTCAAGATATTCCATACAGTATTGACGCTGTTATGGCCTTTTGAAATTTCGGTAATTTGACGTTTATGACGTCATTGTGACGTGAGTGTACGTCGCAGCGCCGAAAATAAGGTATCACTGCAATCAGGGGCCCAAGACCTTTCCAACGATATACTACTCGATATGATCCGCTGACCTTCTTACCTGACCATGACATTCACCTCATGGCAAACTCTCAAGGTCAAGCTCAAATGCCGAGGTCAAGGTCACAGAAGATAGAACTCGAGTTTATCTACAATATGAACTTGGTTTGAAGTCTCTAGCACAAATAGAACCGGAGTTATGGCCACTTATGTGTTTTTAACATTTTGCGTGACCTTGACCTTGACTTTGGACCTTGAGTCACAAAAATTGTGCATTGTCTGTGCATGAATATATATATTGTATCTGTAAAATTTCATCAGAATCAAACAAAATTTGTGGACACTATGACCGTTTGAAATTTTGAAAAATTAACGTTTATGACGTCACTGTGACGTCAATAAACGTCACAGCTCAAAACTGATGAAAAGGTATGTACCAGGGAATCAAGACCTTTCATTTGATATACTACTTGATAGGTTTCAGTTAGTTTTAAAATTTGACCTTGAAGTTCTCCTCATATGACCTTATTTTCCTGACCAAGTTCAAGGTCAATCATGAAATTGACATATAGGTTCGATTGCTATACCTCTTCTGAACGATATGGTTTAAATTTCATGAACCTACGACAATTCAAACGGATGTTATTACCGGAAACGTGTTTTTCTGGGATTTCGATGACCTTGACCTTGACCTTTGACCTTTGCACTTAAATTCGTAGAGGTCATTGCTGTCAGTATGCATATCAAGTTTCAAGAGATTCCATATAGTATTGACGATGTGATGGCCTTTTGAAATTTCGGGAATTTGACGTTGATGACGTCATTGTGACGTCAGTGTACGTCGCAGCGCCGAAAATAGGGTATCACTGCGATCAGGGGGTCAAGTCCTTTCCAACGATATACTACTCAATATGCTGCGCTGACTTTCGTACTTGACCTTGACTTCGACCTGGGGCGAACTTCTCAAGGTCAAAGTCAAATGTCAAGGTCAAGGTCACAGACGATAGAACTCGAGTGTATCTACAATATGCACTTGGTCAGAAGTCTCTAGAACGATTAGAACCGGAGTTATGACCACTTATGTGTTTTCAACGTTTTGTGTGACCTTGACCTTGACCTTTGACCTAGGGTCACCAAAATTCACCGGTTTCCAGGTATATACCTAGGCATTGTATCCGTACGATTTGGTGATGATCCGGCCAAAACTGTGGCCTGTAACGTGCAAACAGACAAACAAACAGACAAACAAACAAACGAGACGCCATAGGCGACGCACTTGCCGGAATTCTAAAGGTCACATTCAAGGTCGCATAAGAACGGCCTTTTGATACGTTACAATATGGTCTTAGTTTGAAGTCTCTACGATGATTAGTTCCGAAGTTATTGTCATTTATGATATTTTCACCTTTTTCTTGACTTTGACCTTGACCTTTGACCTTTGTACTTCTATTCGTAGAGGTCAATGCTGTCAATATGCATACCAAGTTTCAAGGGATTCCATACACTATTGACGATGTTGTGGCCTATTGAAATTTCGGGAATTTGACGTTTATGACGTCACTGTGACGTCAGTGTACGTTATAGCACCAAAAATAAAATATCATTGGAATCAGAGGCTCAAGGCCTTTCCAACGATATACTACTCAATGTAGTGCGCTGACCTTCGTACTTGACCTTGAATTTCACCTTAGGCGAACTTCTCAAGGTCAAGATCAAATGTCAAGGTCAAGGTCACGGAAGATAGAACTCGAGTTTATCTAAAATATGCACTTGATTTGAAGACTCTGGGACGATTAGAACCGGAGTTATGGCCACCTATGTGTTTTAGACATTTTGCATGACCTTGACTTTCGTCAATTGACATCAATTCTATGCTGAAAACATAGTGTGAATGGAGTTTTATGAATATGCATGATAAAAGTTTGTTTATATATGTTATATTTTCACCGTACAAATTCATAATATCTTCAAATAATGAGTTTCCTTTGAAATTTTATGGATTTGTTGCCACAAAAACGTCAATTACGTCAAAACGGATATATCGATTGAGCTAAAATTTGATAGAGACCATCATAGAAAGAATCCACATCGTTTGCATCTGTTAGATCTGCAGTAAATGTTATAACTTTGCACATATGACACTCAAAAGGCCTGAATGTCAGTCTGAAATCACGTTTGACGTCATTATGACGTCAATTGACGTCCGATTCCAAAAATAACAACAGATTTGGAAACTACTCTCAAAGACCTTTCAAACGAGCTACTACTCGATATTTTTGCAAAAGGTCAAGGTCAAGGTCATTTTTTAGGTCAACTTCGACCTCAGGCGCTTGCAAAGGCTATCGGTCAAACGCCTTAGGTGTAAATATAAAAGTTGTTAGGCTAAGTGAGTGCAATACTGTGGATTTACTTTCGTGTCTCTATCTTGCTTACTTCCTGAGATATAGTGACCTACATGGTTTTCGCTTGCGGGTCAATATTGACCTTGACTTTTGACCTTTGACCTTGAAATTTCGTGGAACAAAAGAACTTGTCCTTGGCTATAAACAGGTGTATCATCAGATTTTTACGCACATTATTGACGCTTTTATCAGCATGGACAGCTTGAAACATGCAATTTCGCTTATAATGGGACCGATTTTGTTGCCATAGAAACGTCAATTACGTCATAACGGATTGACCGATCGCGCTAAAAATTGATACTGCCCATGAGGGACCAGTCCCACATCGTTTCCAAGCATCAGATCGAAAATCGGAGGAGGTGACCTCCAAGGTCAAATATTCGACCTCGGGCGAACTTCTCAAGGTCAAGGTCAAATGTCAAGGTCAAGGTCACAGAAGATAGAACTCGAGTTTATCTACAATATGAACTTAATTTGAAGTCTCTAGGACCATTAGAACCGGAGTTATGGCCACTTATGTGTTTTCGACGTTTTGCTTGACCTTGACCTTGACCTTTGACCTAGACACACCAAAATAGGACGTTTTCTGGCCGGTATTCTACAGATTCTGCACACGAATTTTGGAAGCTTTTGATCAAGAACTGTGGACGCTAGAGTGCGAACAAACACACAAACAAACAAACAAACAAACACATCCATCCACAAACCGATCAACATACTTGCCGAAATCTTTAGATTCCGGCAAGTAAAAATCGGCCATAGGCCAACACTTGACGAAATGACTAAACATTTGTTTACATTTAAAACATTTACCCATAATTTACACATTGAAAAGATTTACTGAACAACTCCTCGACATTTGAAGAAAGATAATTTTTTCATGAAATTTTTACGTTGGGCAAACTTTTCAAGGTCAAGGTCAAAGTGCACATTCAAGGTCAGCGGAAAAAGACCTTTTGATATGCTACAATATGGTCCCAGTTTGAACTTTCTATGACCAATATTTCCGAAGTGATGGCAATTTTTGTGATTTTGACCTTTTCTTCGACCTTGACCTTGACCCTTGACCTTGGTCACGAAAATTGTGCATTGCCCGTGCATGAAGATATAAATTATACTTGAACAATTCCATCAGAATCGAACAAGAATTCCGGACACTGTGGCTTTTCGAAATTTCGACAAATTTACGTACATGAGGTCACTGTGACGTCAATAAACGTCACATTTGAAAACTGATGGAAACTATTTATCATGGGTTCAAGGCCTTCCATTTGATATATTACTTGATAGCTTTTAGCTAGTTTGAAAATTTGACCTTGAAGTTTTGCTCATGTGACCTCATTTTTCCGATCAAGTTCAAGGTTAGTCATGGAATTGACATATAAGTCTGATTGCTATACCTCTTCTGAATGATATGGTTCAAATCTTATGAGACTACAACAATTAAAACAGATGTTATAACCGAAAAGGTGTTTTTCTTGGATTTCAATGACCTTGACCTTGACCTTTGACCTTTGTATTTCAATTCGTAAAGGTCAATGCTATTAATATGCATGTCAAGTTTCAAGGTATTCCATACATTATTGACACTGTTATGGCCTTTTGAAATTTCGGTAATTTGACGTTCATGACGTCATTGTGACGTCAGTGTACGTCGCAGCGCTGAAAATAGGGTATCACTGCAATCAGGGGCTCAAAATCTTTCCAACGATATACTATTCAATATGGTGCGCTGACCTCTGTACTTGACCTTGACATTCACCTCATGGCGAACTTCTCAAGGTCAAGGTCAAATGCCAAGGTCAAGGTCACAGAAGATAGGACTCGAGTTTATCTACAATATGAACTTGGTTTGAAGTCTCTGTAACAAATAGAACCGGAGTTATGGCCACTTATGTGTTTTTAACATTTTGCGTGACCTTGACCTTGATTTTTGACCTTGAGTCATGAAAATTGTGCATTGCTTGTGCATGAAGACATATATTATACCTGTATAATTTCATTAGAATCAAACAAGATTTGTGGACACTATGACCGTTTGAAATTTCGAAAAATTAACGTTTATGACGTCACTGTGACGTCAATAAACGTCACATCTCAAAACTGATGAGAAAGTATGTACCAGGGAATCAAGACCTTTCATTTGATATACTATTTGATAGGTTTCAGTTAGTTTGAAAATTTGACCTTGAAGTTTTCCTCATATGACCTTATTTTCCTGACAAAGTTCGAGGTCAATCATGAAATTGACATATACACTCGATTACTATACCTCTTTTGAAGGATATGGTTCAAAGTTCATGAACCTACGACAAATCAAACGGATGTTATTACCGGAAACGTGTTTTTCTGGGATTTCGATGACCTTGACCTTGACCTTTGACCTTTGTACCTAAATTCGTAAAGGTCATTGCTGTCAATATGCATATCAAGTTTGAAGAGATTCCATACCCTATTGACGATGTTATAGCCTTTTGAAATTTCGGAAATTTGACGTTTATGACGTCATTGTGACGTCAGTTTACGTCGCAGCGCCGAAAATAAGGTATCAATGCAATCAGGAGGTCAAGACCTTTCCAACGATATACTACTCGATATGGTGCGCTGACCTTCGTATTTGACCTTGACATTCACCTTAGGCGAACTTCTCAAGGTCAAGGTCAAGTCCCAAGGTCAAGGTCACAAAAGATAGAACTCGAGTTTATGTACAATATGAACTTGGTTTGAAGTCTCTAGGACAATTAGAACCGGAGTTATGGCCATTTATGTGTTTTTATCGTTTTGCGTGACCTTGACCTCAATATTTGACCTTGACCTCCCAAAAATGAACTCATCCATCCATATTGGATTCCACATCTTCTGACTTATTTTCATGATTCTACGATCAAAAATGTGACCTGTGGAGCGGTCACAAACAAACAAACAAACAGACAAACGCGACTGATCAACATACTTGACGAAATTTACATTTCGTCAAGTAACAAACAGACAAACCGAACTGACCAACATAGTTGACGAATTTTTAATTCGTCAACTAACAAACAAACAAACAAACCGAACTGACCAACATAGTTGACGAATTTTTAATTCGTCAACTAATGAACCGACATAGTCGACTAACTTGCCGGAATAGCTGGCAATGACCTTGAACTTTTACCAAAGACTTTGAATTTTTTGCAAAGTTGATGCATCTGGTTATTTTAAATAAGAGTAATGGCATTTTTCTAGATTTTGTATAGTTGATGGAAAACATTGAAAAAAGTATTATATTTCTTTCCTAGCATAAGCAGTTTGTGGTCATGAAAGACTGATAGGATTCGGATCTTTTGTGACGTCATCAATAGAGCTATTTTTCTCAAAATCATTCTGTCAAGAGCCATTATCCTACAGAATATCTACATCAAATTTGAAAAGAATCAAGCAACAAATGTGGACGCTATGAGTATGAAAAGACAAACAAATGAAATTTTCTCCAATTTTCCGTCATAAAAAGGTCAATTAGGCCATTACCACTGCAATTATTGAACTGATATTTGTCAAATAGCTTCAGTAGGTATCCCCAATACTTACCAGAGCACCGGATCAACAATAATCATAAATGGTTTATGCATCTCATGTAAACAATCAATTGAAGTATGATAAAATCACGTTTCACGTCATTATGACGTCATATGACGTCAGATTCCAAAAATAAGAACATATATCGAAACTACTCCCGAAGACCTTTCAAACGAGTTACTACTCGATATTTTCGCGAAACGTCAAGGTCAAGGTCATTTTTTGGGTCAACTTCGACCTCAGGCGCTTGCAAAGGCTATCGGCCATACGCCTTAGGTGTAAATACAAAAGTTGATAGGCTAAGTGAGTGCAATACTGTGGATTTACTTTCGTGTCTCTATCTTGCTTACTTCCTGAGATATAGTGACCTACATGGTTTTCACTTGCGGGTCAATATTGACCTTGACTTCCGACCTTTGACCTTGAAATTTCGCGGAACAAAAGAACTCGTCCTTGGCTATAAACAGGTGTATCATTAGATTTTTACGCACATTATTGACGCTTTTATCAGCATGGACAGCTTGAAACATGCAATTTCGCTTATAATGGGACCGATTTCGTTGCCATAGAAACGTCAATTACGTCATAACGGATTGACCGATCGCGCTAAGAATTGACATTGACCATGAGGGACCGGTCCGACATCGTTTCCAAGCATCAGATCGAAAATCGGAGGAGGTGACCTCCAAGGTCAAATATTCGACCTCAGGCGAACTTCTCAAGGTCAAGGTCAAATGTCAAGGTCAAGGTCACAAAAGATAGAACTCGAGTATATCTACCATATGAACTTGATTTGAAGTCTCTACGACAATTAGAACTGGAGTTATGGCCACTTATGTGTTTTCGACGTTTTGCTTGACCTTGACCTTTACCTTTGACCTAGACTCATCAAAAGTGTGCGGTGCCTGCCTATTATCCTACAGATTACATACCCCAAGTAACGTAACAATCACTGTACAATTGCGACCTGTAGAGCACTAACAGATAAACAAACAAACAATCAATCAATCAATCAAACCAACCGACCAACATACTTGCCGAAATCTTTAGATTCCGGCAAGTAACAATCAATCAATCAATCAAACCAACCGACCAACATACTTGCCGAAATCTTTAGATTCCGGCAAGTAACAATCAAACCAACCGACCAACATACTTGCCGAAATCTTTAGATTCCGGCAAGTAACAAATCCACGAACGAACCAACATACTTGCCGAAATCGTAGATTCCGGCAAGTAACAAACAAACAAACAAGATGACTGACCAACATACTTGGCAAAATTTATTTTGCCAAGTAACAAAATACTGTACAATGCGGAACAAAGCAAAGAAGGCCTAATGCAGTATGTACACTTAGGAATGGACCACTGTTTCAGTGGGTGGTCCATAACAGAAGCAAAAAGTGACAGAAAAAAAACACTAATTAACATAAAATAGAAAGAGAGAAAGAAAAGAAGACTGTACATGTATCTATAACGAGTATAAACTGAGAAGCTTACTGTATAAGAATATAAATGAAAAAGCGGAAATAGAAAAGGATTGAAGAGAGATTGAAGTGAAGAGAGAATATTGTAATACAGATAAGGAATAAATAAATTAGTATGTTTTTTCAAGTAGTGTTTGGTGTTGGTTGGTGAGGGGGGGGGGGGGGAGATGCCTGGGAGGCCAGGGGCTGTGCCAGGGACAGAGACCCAGGCATGGAGATAAAACAAGTATTGCCATATTTATTGATAGATTTGGTGACCAGATAAGGAATAAATAAATTAGTATGTTTTTTCAAGTAGTGTTTGGTGTTTAGTGGTTGGTGAGGGGGGGGGGGGGGGGGAGATGCCTGGGAGGCCGGGGGCTGTGCCAGGGACAGAGACCCAGGCATGGAGATAAAACAAGTATTGCCATATTTATTGATAGATTTGGTGACCAGATCAGATCTACTTATTGCATTGTTTGCATAGAGGATTGGTGCATTACACCGAGTCAAGTTAATTTGAAAGGAATTTTCTTTTTGTTGTCTTTTTAGGTTACCGGACCTATGGTCCGATAACCTATTGGCATGGCGTTGCGTCCGTCGTCCATCGGCGTCGGCGGCGTCGTCCGTCCACATTTTAGGTTATCGGACCATAGGTAGGGTATAATTTACCTGGTATCGCATTGCATTTTGCTATGCGATTCGACCTGCTTGCGATATAAAATTGATTTCGCATCGCAGTTTTTGCGATACATGTGTCTGAGATGGTTTGTCATCTCATATGTCATCTCATATTCCCAATTTAGGGAGTTAAACAGCTCAACAACGCACATCAGTGTTTTATTTCAGTTCATATCGCATTTTGATGATCACATGGCATGGCCTGTCACGTGATACAATGATTACAAACAGTACCCCCTGCTTCCATTGGTCCGATCATGACGCTTCTGGTCATATGACATACATTGGCGAATGACAGCCATCGACCCATCGTTGCTGGTTTCCATGGCATAAAAAAATAATGAATGGCAACGTCCATAAAACTGATAGTGCTGTATGATTAACGTCGCAACTGCCGATGAATACTGTCAGATAATAAATTGATATCACTCATACACATACTAGTGCCCCTCGCAAATTCAGGCTAACATATTTTCAACGTGATTTAAGATAGAGGAAAAAAATTTCCTAACGTGACCACTTATGGTAGGTTTATGCCTATTCAATCAATGCGCACACGGCAATTGAACTCTTTCAAGTTCAGTTTGGGATTTTTTGGTATTTAGATATCTAGTGGACTTTATTGTGGAAGTGAATTATTTTGAGTAGTCGTATGTAGATTCTAACGGTGAATCTAATTTGATAGATCTCATAACTAATTTGAATAAAGGAGTGCAAATTCAGACTTGTCCAATGATATTCACATTGTTTATATTGCAATATGAGTCAAAACAAAAAATTGCTATACAAAATTACTTGATTGCTATGCAGAATCAAATTGCATAGCAAAAATTGCTACACATATTTTTCGAAGTAAATTATACCCTGTGGCGTGGCGTTGTGTCCGTCGTCCGGCGTCGTCGTCGTCGTCGTCCGTCCACATTTTTATCTTTAAAGTTAACGATCGGATTTTTCTGAAATTTTGCACAAAAATACCTAAAAATATTTCAAGAGGGGGTTATTTTTTTGTTTTTAGGTTACCGGACCTATGGTCCAATAACCTATTGGCATGGCGTTGCGTCCGTCGTCCGTCGTCGTCCGTCGTCGTCGTCGTCCACATTTTTATCTTTTTTGTTTACGGGAGAATTTTTCTGAAATTTTGCAGAAAAATACTTAAAAATAATTCAAGAAGGAGGTATTTTTCAGTTTTTTCATTTTCGCTTTTTCTTCAAAATGGCGGCCGTTTTCGACGAAAAAGGCCTGATTTTGGACTTTGGCGGCCATTTTCTCAAAATCTGTTCAGTAACTTTTTTTCTCTTCGATACATAAGACTCCTCATATGTACTTCTATGATGTCTATAAATTTCGTTGCGCTTGAATCGCTCGAAGTGGGCCATTTTGGCCCAAACTCGGCCCAAATGGGACTTTCCCATGTTAAATTCTCCTATGCTTTATAATGGGACACATTATGCCTAATATCTCACTTGATATTGAGATTAGATACTAGGAATCAATTGTGGACCTATAGGAAATGATATATGCTGAATATTCTCGTGACCTTGAATTTGACCTTTGACCTCACTTTCAAGGTCAGAGCACAAAATGGCTTATATCTCGCTTATTATCGACTCTACAGCTTAGGAATCAATTGTGGACATATAGGAAATGATATATTCTGAATATTCTCGTGACCTTGAATTTGACCTCTGACCTCATTTTCAAGGTCACAGGACAAAATGGCTAATATCTCGCTTATTATCGACTTTACAGCTTAATATTGAGATTAGAGACTAGGAATCAATTGTGGACATATAGGAAATGATATATGCTGAATATTGTCGTGACCTTGAATTTGACCTCTGACCTTGGTTTCAAGGTCAGAGCGGCCGTTTTCGTCGAAAAATGGCCAATTTTGGACTTCGACGGTCGTTTTCTCAAAATCTGTTCAGTAACTTTTTAGGTTACCGGACCTATGGTCCGATAACCTATTGGCATGGCGTTGCGTCCGTCGTCCGTCGTCGTCGTCGTCGTCGTCCACATTTTTATCTTTTTTGTTTACAGGCGAATTTTTCTGAAATTTTGCACAAAAATACCTAAAAATAATTCAAGAAGGAGGTATTTTTTAGTTTTTTGATTTTCGCATTTTTTTCAAAATGGCGGCCGTTTTCGACGAAAAATGCCTGATTTTGGACTTTGGCGGCCATTTTCTCAAAATCTGTTCAATAACTTTTTTTCTTTTTGATAAATAACACTCCTCATATGTACTCCTATGATATCTATAAATTTCGTTGCGCTTGAATCGCTCGAAGTGGGCCATTTTGGCCCAAACTCGGCTCAAATGGGACTTTCCCATGTTAAATTCTCCTATGCTTTATAATGGGACACATTATGCCTAATATCTCACTTGATATTGAGATTAGATACTAGGAATCAATTGTGGACCTATAGGAAATGATATATGCTGAATATTCTCGTGACCTTGAATTTGACCTTTGACCTCACTTTCAAGGTCAGAGCACAAAATGGCTTATATCTCGCTTATTATCGACTCTACAGCTTAGGAATCAATTGTGGACATATAGGAAATGATATATTCTGAATATTCTCGTGACCTTGAATTTGACCTCTGACCTCATTTTCAAGGTCACAGGACAAAATGGCTAATATCTCGCTTATTATCGACTTTACAGCTTAGGAATCCATTGTGAACATATAGGAAATGATATATGCTGAATATTCTCGTGACCTTGAATTTGACCTTTGGCCTCATTTTCAAGGTCACAAGACAAAATGGCTAATATCTCGCTTATTATCGACTTTACAGCTTAGGAATCAATTGTGAACATATAGGAAATGATATATGCTGAATATTCTCGTGACCTTGAATTTGACGTTTGACCTCATTTCCAAGGTCACAGGACAAAATTGCTAATATCTCGCTTATTATCGACTTTACGGCTTAGGAATCAATTGTGAACATATAGGAAATGATATATGCTGAATATTCTCGTGACCTTGAATTTGACTTTTGACCTCATTTTCAAGGTCACAGGACAAAATGGCCAATATCTTGCTTATTAGCGACTTTGCAGCTTAGGAATCAATTGTGAACATATAGGAAATGATATATGCTGAATATTCTAGTGACCTTGAATTTGACCATTGACCTAAATTTCAAGGTTAGTCATTTTATTTTCAAGGTCAGAATACAAAATGGCTTATATCTCGCTTATTATCAAATTTACAGCTTAGGGGTCCATAGTGAACATATAGGAAATTATGTATGCTGAATATTTTGGTGATCTAGAATTTGACCTTTGATCTCATTTTCAAGGTCAGAGAACAAAATGGCTAATATGTCGCTTATTATCGTCTTTACATCTGCCCCTGATGACGCCAGTGTGTCTTTGGATAAACTATTTGGTCGGGCTTTGTTTCTATTGCAAAATGTTGTATTTTACCTTTCTTATTGGCATCATCAAAATTTGATTGTATCGGTGGTAATAGATTGATACTTACATTTATACCACTGAGTCGGTGTCACTGCTGGCGGACGTTAAATCTGTCCCCGAGGATACCATCAACTCAGTAGCCTTCAGGCTTGTGATTGGGTACTTTTGTACTTGTCATGTATTTATTTTATGGGGTTAGATTCGGATTTCTAAATTATTTTCATAGGTTGTTGGGCAGTTGTATACTAATTCCATCTGGTGTACAGTAGAAACAACTACATTTAACACATTGTCTGCCCCTGAAGACGCCAGTGTGTCTTTGGATAAACTATTTGGTCGGGCTTTGTTTGTTTCTATTGCAAAATGTAGTATTTTACGTTTCTTATTGGCATCATCAAAATCTGATTGTATTGGTGGTAATAGATTGGTACTTACATTTACAGCATAGGAATCAATTGCGAATATAGAGGAATGATATGCTGAATATTTTCATAACCTTGAACTTGAACTTTGACCTCATTTTCAAGGTCACATCACAGAATGGATAATATCTCACTTATTATCGACTTTACAGCTTAGAAATTCATTGTGGACATACCAGAAGTGATATATTTGTTGAAAATTTCATGACCTTGAATTTATCAGTGACTTTATTTTCAAGGTCACTGGACAAAAGGCTAATATCTAAAATGTATATTGTCCGGTAACCTTTCTTAGCCCTTGGGCTAATTTTTGATACATAACACTCCTCATATGTACTCCTATGATGTTTATAAATTTCGATGCGCTTGAATCGCTCGAAGTGGGCCATTTTGGCCCAAACTCGCCCCAAATAGGACTTTCCCATGTTAAATTCTCCTATGCTTTATAATGGGACACATTATGCCTAATATCTCACTTAATATTGAGATCAGAGACTAGGAATCAATTGTGGACATATAGGAAATGATATATGCCGAATATTCTCATGACCTTGAATTTGACCTCTGACCTCAGTTTCAAGGTCAGAGCACAAAATGGCTTATATCTCGCTTATTACGACTCTACAGCTTAGGAATCAATTGTGGACATATAGGAAATGATATATGCTGAATATTCTGATGACCTTGAATTTGACCTTCGACCCCATTTTCAAGGTCATAGGACAAAATGGCTAATATCTCACTTGTTATCGACTTTACAGCTTAGGAATCAGTTATGAACATATAGGAAATGATATATGCAGATTATTGTCATGACCTTGAATTTGACCTTTGACCTCATTTTCAAGGTCACAGGACAAAATGGCTAATATCTCACTTATGATCGACTCTACAGCTTAGGAATCAATTGTGGACATATAGGAAATGATATATGCTGAATATTCTGATGACCTTGAATTTGACCTTTGACCGCATTTTCAAGTTCATAGGACAAAATGGCTAATATCTCGCTTGTTATCGACTTTACAGCTTAGGAATCAGTTATGAACATATAGGAAATGATATATGCAGATTATTGTCATGACCTTGAATTTGAGCTTTGACCTCATTTTCAAGGTCACAGGACAAAATGTCCAATATCTCACTTATTATCGATTTTACAGCTTAGGAATCAATATTGTGGACATGTAGGAAATGATATATGCTGAATATTCTCGGACCTTGAATTTGACCTCATTTTCAAGGTCCAAGGACAAACTGGCTCATATCTTGCTCCTCTATTGACTGTATGGCTTGGGAATCAATTGTGGACATGATATAGAAAATGATATATACTGAATATTTTGATGACCTTGAATTTGACCTTTGCCACTTCATTTTCAAGGCCACAGCACCAAATTGGTAATATCTCGCTGATTATTGAATTTACAGCTTAAAGTAGCAATCAACTGTGGACATGATACCGTATTCACGCGCATACAGTCGCATGTGCGTTTATCTGAAATTTGCTTGTTTTAGGCCACTTATAATTTGGAAAATATTTCGTACATACGCACATGTGCGATCGTTTTCGATAAGGTGTTGACTGCATATCCCTCTGATCAGGCTCAGATAGTTTGACAGTTATACGAGGCCGACACGATTGTCAAAACCGCCCGACTCGTCAATTGCAATTACATGGTTTGGTGCACAATGAATTCAGACATCGGTACTTGTGTTGGTGTATATGCATGATGTATAATCTATTGTTGTGTGAAGCTGTTGGGACTTCGGGAAACAAATATAATTTGTTTTTTGGTTCGTTGCTATTTCAAAACAAATCCACATGTCACTTGGAAGAAGAAAGTGAAACAAACAGCCTGATTGGTGGGATTTTTATGATGTCATATCTGGCCTTTCACCATTGGCTGATTCGTTTTGAAAGGTAACTTTTGATTGGTTGGAATGTGAATCAGCTCATGAATATTAATGAGTACTTGCTAGAAAAATGGCAACTTCCTGCTGGGCGGCAAACGTCACAAACACGAACGAAACAAGGGCTTTTCAAGATGTTTATTCCACACTCATGAACAGAAATGACACATCCCGATCATAAGATGTCAAACGAAATCACAAGTGTCAATTACACTCAACCGTAATTAGGCAATTAACATCACAACTTATTTGACAGTTTGCAATCCATTGACCGCGGACACAGCCGCGATTGACACGAACTGACGAAGTCACGATTGCATGAAATCAGTCAAGCACATGACATGGAACCGATGATCTTGCGATAAAAATTTTTTTTACTGTCATTCTTGATTTTGATTTTTTTTTACTCACCAAAGGTGAGTATATGGGATCGACCGTGTGTGTATGTTTGGATGTATGTATGTCACAAACGTGGCACGTTTTGTTGTATGGGGACGGATTTTTTCCATTTGGGGCACATTCTGGCCCTTTCTGCTCCCTCTATCGATATGCCAACTTTGGAATTTCTTCGTGCATCCATGTTGACGTAGTTGCAAATTTAATTGTCGAGTCGGACAAATTCCGCACACAACGTCAGTCGCCATGTAGGCCTATCTAAGATCAGAGGGAGGGAGATGATAGACGTGACAGCCGTGTTCTGAGATGGGCGAACGCAGGGCTCCACACTAAGGACCTCCCGGGGCAAATAATAATTAGGTGAGGGCAAGTGAGAAAATACAAGCAGTCGCCCGACGGGCAACGACAAATTTGCGGCCAAATCATAGACATACTATTCAAATAAATGTGTTCGTTTTTGTCTCACAACCTGTCAAGATTGATTCTTACTGTGTACAGCGCTGTATAATACATTATAGGCCTACAGCGCTGTACACAGTAAGATTGATTCACCACCGTATTGATTTATCGAGTGCTGGATGACACATCAATACTTTGTATGTACATAAATTATGCAAATTACGCAGTTAGCGAATAGCATTTGCGGGTTTACCATGACACAGCAGAACTTTGTATGTAGGCCTACATAAATTATGCAAATTTCGAAGTCAGCCATTAGCATCCGCGGGTTTCTCAGATCGTGTGCATGTTTACGATGTTGCATAGCAACGCATCTACCGAACGAACATGTTCTAAGTATTTGAAGCGTGCCGAATAAGTAGGCGAGATACGGTGGCTGCTGTGTAAGTGTTTGGCTCAATGGAGATCCCGATGGATCACAACGGAGATCCCGAGGGATTTTTGTTAGAAACAGACATCGAACCAAACACAGTTTTATCCCGATTAAAACATGGCATCCTAACGTGTTGGTGTTTTCCAATCTTTAATGAAAATGATCAACAAACCCGGTTTGTCCATGTCAACAACTTTCCGTTGTTGTTGCAGTCTGCTTGGCTAAGTAGCGCCACGGCTCATTTGCATATCGATCGATCAAATACGCGCATGTGATTGGTCAGTTTTATTTACGTTTCCCACCTGGATCCCTGTACTCGATTAGAAACCGCTGCCTGCCGTTTCAGATTACGGAAAGACGTTTCTGTCACAGCAATGCCATGTTATAATTTTTGGTTACAAAGCGATACTGTACTATGTTATTGTTAATATCAGAATATAATATAATTTGATGATTGAAAGGAAGAAATTTGGATCTAGAGTACAATACCAAGTTATTAACAACACCATGCATTTCATTGACTGAAATATTGTGTAGGTAACTTGTCAGTCACGAATGATGCAGGTCAGCTGAGATAACATTGATGAGTTTATTGAACTGAAATATTGTGTAGGTAACTTGTCAGTCACGAATGATGCAGGTCAGCTGAGATAACATTGATGAGTTAATTGAACAAAGAGGCGGGCAAGATCTTCTTCGGATCCTGATATGATAAATTTCTACACTGGATTCAAGGATTATAAAACGCTCAAAGGAGTATTTGTGGCCCTGCAACCAACTGCCCAAAACATGATCATATGGAGTCAGATCTAGATACATTCCCAGCGCATGAACACTGCCGGTAGTGTTTTCCAGGAATCCTTGCCTTTGATCGACCAGTTTTCCATGTTTCTATGCAGAATCCAACAGGGATTCAATGAGCAGGACTTGACAGTGAGATTTTGAATATCACAATCATCTGTGAGCAGGATTCTTATTACATGGACGAATTATACGTATTTCATGTTAGGCTCCTTAGTAATATGGCCTATTATGCCAGAGTGTTTCAGGTCCACATACCCAAAACTAGGGTTATATTGGACTGCACATAGTTAAGGTGCTGACGCCGAGTTCCAAGGTCTTAAACTCGGATTCTCCCATTATAAACGTCACACCACATTTAAAGGCCTGATAGATATATCACCTTGTGAAATGGTTACTTTTATCAGTTCTTTGTATACTGGCTGCATTTCTGACAAAGAAATAACATCAAGATCTGGAATCGTGGATTTACTAGAAACCATCGACGACGTAATGGCGGACAAAGGATTTCTTATTCAGGATCTTTTGTCAAGAAAGAAATCGCGTCTTGTGATTCCACTCTTCTTAGGCCAGAAAAGAAAGTTTTTTGAGAGGAAGTGCAGCTGACACATGAAATCGCAAGACTCTACGTTGAACGGGCAATCAGAAGGATAAAAGAATATCATATTTTTGAAGGTGTTTTTCCACTCAGTGTGGCTTCTTGTATCAACCAGATTTGGACAATCTGTGGGATTTTGACCACATTTCGTGGTCCTCTGTTCTAACATGAGATTCGTGCAGTAGTTGTAGTACACTTTCCAGAGTAATACATGTCTTGAGACTTCAACATGTACAAAATACAGCAGAAATGTACAGTATATTTGTGTATACAATTGTATAATTGTGTTGTAACTCAGTATATTATTGTCTATATATTATACCACTTATCCAAATGTATGTGTGCTTAACAAATAAAGGTCTTCCAAATATAACTTTGAATTGAGTGACTCTGGATATATGCTGGCGAGATAGAGTGTGTCCCAAAAAAAGAAGTATACCGGAAATTGGTGGATTATGTGATGGATATAAATAGTTACTAGTTAGTGAAAAACAGTTGCAATTGCGATCAAACATACGTATGACAAAATGTTATAACGTATATTCTTTTCAATTATCCTAAACATACCGAAAATTGGTGGATTATGTGATGAATATAAATAGTTACCAATTGGCGAAAAACAGTTGCAACTGCGATAAAACATGTTGTAAATATATACTTTTCTATTATCGTAAACAGAACCTCTGGCCTAAACATCAAAAAGCTCATTTTATCAATTATAGATACGATATTCATACATGTATATTGCCACAGTATATTCCAGATATTTTCTGTAAACTTGTAGGACACACTGTATTTCATTCGGTAAAAAAACTGCCACAGGTGTATGAAACATGAATTTTGTCCCTGGGATGATTATTGGTATTCAAATTTAGCTGGTGTGCTACAGGAAACGTGGTCCTATTTTGTAATTTGTATTTCTGTAAGCTTGCATAGGGGTACATCATGATAGGCTGCATCACGTCATAATGGGTACATTAATACATGCTGGAGCCCGTCATAATGTACCCATATGTACCCATCTTCGGTGAGTACGGCGCCCCATGGGCCCTTGTTTCAACCACAAGCACATGTGCGTATATTCGAAATATACGCACACCTTCGACTATACGCACATGCAACTGTATGCACGCGAATACGGTATATGCTTAATGTTATATATGCTGAATATTCTCTTGACCTTGAATTCAATCAGTGACCTGGGTAACATCTAAAATATTAAACATTATCCGGTAACCTATCTTCGGCCCTTGGCCTAATTATCATTTTGTCGATATCTCGAAAACTGTGCATCGTAGAGCGAAACGGAAGTTATTATCAGAGTTTCAAATTGTTAATTGTTTATTAATTGATAATAAGCTATCAATCTATTTACATTGTTACTCAATCATGTATCCTTGATTGACAAGTACTGTTTATTGTCATGATTAAGTCTAATAAAAATATATAAATTACATAATTGTTATGTAATAAATTATAAGTTATATAGTAGATTATGTGATAGCATAACTATCATTATGAATAAGGTGTATATGTGTACAACAACAGTATATCAGTATTATCTACAATATAAAAGAATTCTGTGTTTGAACCTTTTGTACTAAGTGACCCACTATCATAAAATTGTTACGTCCATAGTCGAGTACGTTTGTACCCAGCAACATTTTGAATTTGAATTTCCTTTGTTTCCATCTAAGTTTTCCATATTTGTAAAAGTAGAATTAGCATAAGCTTGGTATTTTCAAAATTCAGGATCCCGATTGGTTTATCCATATCGCACCAGTCCCCCAGGTATTGTACACGAGCGCCAAAAATGATTTTGTACGGCAGCACTTTACAATTGTAACAATTACGATCGGATTTAATAAAACAAGACTGGATATTCTACAATTTGCCTCTCGTTACGTTTCACCAAATAACCATCATCTTCAAGCTCTACCAAGCTAATTTCCCACATTATTTTCGGACTCGTGGCCCTAGACAAATATATCTGAGGGGTATCAGGGATGAACTTTGACCTTGACCTGAAATTTTTTCGGCGAGCCGGCATTTATCATTTTCATCGATACCTGGGAAATGATGCGACCTAGAGCAAAACAGACATTAGACAGATAGTCTTGGGGGTATCAAGTTTGTCCTTCACATACATACATGTAATTGCACAAATGTCTTATAGGTCTCATTGGGAGCTTCATCATGTTTTTGCTGAGTCAGCATTTTGTTTTTTTCATGCTTCACCCTGAAATGCCTCCAAGGCCTTCAGGCCTTGACGTCTAGTTTGGTTTAAACTTATAAGAAGTGATGTGTATATTGCACTTCTTTTGGAGAGCTTGAGCTTGACCTTAAACGACCTTGAAGGCCAAATCTTAAAATCTTGCCTGACCTGCTGTGTGTAAATCGGCCTTTACAGACGAAATGCTTCTTCATAGAGCTTATGTATTATGAAAATATAACGTCATATGCACCATACATACCTCTTGGTGACATTGAAGTTCACAAAGATGACCTTGATTGGTAAATATCAATGTCGTATGTCACTTGCAATGCTCAAAACAATAATTTTTTTTGCACTTGCTTTAGTTTTTCATACTTATCAGTAAGATATTTTGGGTAACAGGGATGATAGTCTAGGGCTATGGGAGGATACACCCAAGCGATCGTAGGCGTCCGGAAGCGTCTAGTTCATTAAATTTCTCAAATTTGACCTCGTGTTTGACCTTATTTTTGCGCGCGCTGCTGCAGGAGGTCTTGCTTTGGCTCACTGTGATACTAGTAGAACCGATACGGTATGTATATATGGCACTCCCATCTTATTATATACTTGTGTAAAATTAACTATATACCCCCTCCCTTCCAGGGTGGTTATGGAGCTCCAACCCCTGGACAGTTTGGAGGACACCCAGGCTTTCAACCTCCTCCACAGGGTGAGTGTGTAGACATGGTGATGACAAGTCGACAATTACCGTATTCCCTCCAATTTTTAGGTTACCGGACCTATGGTCCGATAACCTATTGGCATGGCGTTGCGTCCGTCGTCCGTCGTCGTCGTCCACATTTTTATCTTTTTTGTTTACGGGCGAATTTTTCTGAAATTTTGCAGAAAAATACTTAAAAATAATTCAAGAAGGAGGTATTTTTTAGTTTTTTGATTTTCGCTTTTTCTTCAAAATGGCGGCCGTTTTCGACGAAAAAGGCCTGATTTTGGAGTTTGACGGTCGTTTACTCAAAATCTGTTCCGTAACTTTTTTTCTTATTGATGCATCACACTCCTCATATGTACCCCTGTGACATGTATAAATTTCGTTGCCCTTGAATCGCTCAATGTGGGCCATTTTGAGCCTAAACCCGGTCCAAATGGGACTTTCCCATGTTAAATTCTTCTATGCTTTATAATTGGACAGATTAAGCCTATTATCTCACTTAATATTGAGATTAGAGACCAGGAATCAATTGTGGACATATAGGAAATGATATATGCCGAATATTTTTGTGACCTTGAGGTTGACCTCTGACCTCGGTTTCAAGGTCAGAGCACAAAATGGCTAATATCTCGCTTATTATCGACTTTACAGCTTAGGAATCAATTGTGGACATATAGGAAATGTTATATGCCGAATATTCCGATGACCTTGAATTTAACCTTTGACCCCTGTTTCAAGGTCACAGAACAAAATGGCTAATATCTCACTTATTATTGATTTTACAGCTTAGAGCTCAATTGTGAACATAAAGGAAATGATATATGCTGATTATTCTCGTGACCTTGAATTTGACCTCTGAACTCGGGTTCAAGGTCAGAGCACAAAATGTCTAATATCTCGCTTATTATCGACTTCACACCTTGAGAATAATCAATTGTGGACATATAGGAAATGATATATGCCGAATATTCTGATGACCTTGAATTTGACCTTTGACCTCATTTCCAAGGTCACAGGACAAAATGGCTAATATCTCACTTATTATCGACTTTACAGCTTGAGAATCAATTGTGGACATATAGGAAATGATATATGCCGAATATTTTGATGACCTTGAATTTGACCTTTGACCTTATTTTCAAGGTCACAGAACAAAATGGCTAATATCTCACTTATTATTGATTTTACAGCTTAGGGATCAATTGTGGACATAAAGGAATGGATATATA
Organism: Terebella lapidaria; assembly: GCA_949152475.1. Taxonomy (NCBI): domain Eukaryota; kingdom Metazoa; phylum Annelida; class Polychaeta; order Terebellida; family Terebellidae; genus Terebella; species Terebella lapidaria. The sequence continues at coordinate 21,357,176 of OX424569.1, forward strand.
TATATATACATGCTGAATATCTCGTGACCTTGAATTCGACCTCTGCCCTCGGTTTCAAGGTCAGAGTACAAACTGTCTAATATCGCGCTTATTATTGACTTTACAGCTTAGGAATCAATTGTGGACATATAGGACGTGATATATGCTGAATATTCTCGTGACCTTGAATTTTACCTTCGACCTCATTTTCAAGGTCAGAGGACAAAATGGCTAATATCTCACATATTATCAATTTCACAGCTTAGGGATCAATTGTGGTCATATAGGAAATGATATATGCTGAATATTATCGTAACCTTGAATTTGACATCTGACCTCAGTTTCAAGGTCAGAGCACAAAATGGCTAATATCACGGTTATTATTGACTTTACAGCTTAGGAATCAATTGTGGACAAATAGGAAATGATATATGCAGATTATTGCCATGACATTGAATTTGACCTTTGACCTCATTTTCAGGATCACAGGACAAAATGGCTAATATCTAGCTTTTCATCGACTTTACAGCTTAGCAATCAACTGTGAACATGTAGAAAATGATATATTCTGAACTTTGTCATGACCTTGAACTTGACCTTTGACCTCATTTTCAAGGTCGCAGGACAAAATGGCTAATATCTCGCTTATTATCGACTTTACAGCTTAGGAATCAATTATGAACATATAGGAATTGATATATACTGAATATTGCTATGACCTTGAATTTGACCTTTGAGCTCATTTTCAAGGTCAGAGAACGAAATGGCTAATATCTCGCTTTTCATCGACTTTACAGCTTAGCAATCAATTGTGGGCATATAGAAAATGATATATTCTGAACATTGTCATGAACTTGAACTTCATCTTTGACCTAGTTTTCAAGGTCAGAGGACAAAATGGCTAATAGCTCGCTTCTTATCAACTTTACAGTTTAGGAATCAATTATGAAGATATAGGAAATGATATATGCTGATTATTGCTATGACCTTGAATTCGACCTTTGACCTCATTTTCAAGGTTACAGGACATATGGCTAATATCTCGCTTATTATTGACTTTACAGCTTAGCAATCAATTGTGGACATACTAGAAATGACATATGCCGAATATTATCAGGTCCTTGAATTGACCAATGACCTTATTTTCAAGGTCACAATACTAATATCTAAAATATATATTGTCCGGTAACCTTTCTTAGCCCTTGGGCTAATTTTTTTTTTTTCTTCCGCCGTTTTCGTTTCCGCGCGATAACTCGAGAACGCCTTTTCGGATCGACTTGAAATTTTCACCACAGTTCAGATATATTATGTAGATGTGCTGTATAGTTTTTTAGCCGGATCTGTGAGGTCCGTGAGGTCTGTGAGGATGAAATTGAGGTCATTTTTTGGACTTTGTTTCCGCGCGATAACTCAAAAACTATTCAGGCAATGGCTGCAGAACTTTGTATGGAGGTTCATATACCAACAGGAAAGAACCCTATTGATTTTGGGATCAATCCGTGAAACGACCTTTGACCTAGAGGTCGGAAGAGTTTTCGCCCAGTCATCCTTGAGGTTTCCTGCATATCTCGGAAACAGTGCGTCGTAGAGCGAAACAGACGTTATTTTGAGACTCGTCGCCCTAGACAAACATGTCTGAAGGGTATTATGGATGAACTTTGACCTTGACTCAAATTTTTTTTGCCGAGTCGCCATTTTTCGTTTTCGCCGATATCTCAGAAACCGTCCATCGTAGAGCGAAATAGATGTTATTTTTGGACTCGTCACCCTAGACAAACATGTCTGAGGGGTATTATGGATGAACTTTCACCTTGACCCGAAATTTTTTTGCCGAGTCGGCATTTTCCGTTTTCGCCGATATCTCGGAAACGGTGTGTCATAGAGCGAAACGGACGGTGTTTTTGGACTCGTTGCCCTAGACAAACATGTCTGACGGGTATTATGGATGAACTTTGACCTTGGCCCATAATTTTTTTGCCGAGGCGGCATTTTTCGTTTTCGACAATATCTCGGAAACGGTGCGTCGTAGAGCGAAACGGACGTTATTTTAAAACTCGTCGCCCTAGACAAACATGTCTGGAGGGTATTATGGATTAACTTTGACCTTGACCCGAAATTTTGTTGCCGAGTCGGCATTTTTTTGTTTTCGACGATACCGTATTTATTCAGTTAGTTCGAACAGCTAAAAATAATTAAATTTTTAAATGTTCGAATTATTAGATTCACGATAAAATCGTCGTAAAAACAGAAAAAAAACGCAAACCCAGATTTATCATACGCGAGTTGACAGATATCGTTCATCATGGTGGTTGGAACTAGGGTTTGTACTGTACGATTGATAGGTTAACCGCAGACAACTAGCATTTTTAGAAAACTTGAATAACTGGCTGCTAAATCGCCCGGTAACTGTTGTTTATAATCTCACATTGATATTAAATTCTAGTCATATTGCATGGGCAATCTAGTCACTCGATTCGGAAAAACTTCGCAAACCGCCTGGCACTCTGAGGTCCGCGCTTTCAATATTTCTGCTCATATCAGAGAGGTACATTATGAGCACGTCATAATGTACCTCTATATCTCATATTAGTAATTGCAAACACTGCCACCTGGCGAATATATTGCTGATTACTCATTTCGTAGTGCTGCCGCCTGGTGAGTTGTCAGTTTTGACATCTGACAAGTTGATTTCGTTCGTTGTTTCAATCGAAATTTTGATCGTAAACTTGCCTGTTCGAACTAAACAAGTCAATTTGAAAATTATTGTCTTCAATAATTTTTGGTGTTCGAATTATTAGTGTTCGAACTAATTGAATAAATACGGTATCTCGGAAACGGAGCGTCGTAGAGCGAAACGGACCTTAGGTCAGAGAACAAAATGGGTAATATCTCGCTATTTTCGACTCTACAGCTTAGGAATCCATAGTGGACATACAGGGAATGATATATGCTGAATATTTTGATGACCTTGAATTTGACCTTGACCTCATTTTCAAGGGCAGAGAACAAAATGGCTAATATCTCACTTAATATCGACTTTACAGCTTAGGAATCAATTGTGGACATGCTAGAAATGATATGGGCAGAATGTTTGTGACCTCGAATTGACCAACTACCTTATTTTCAAGGTCATGGGGCGAAAGGCTAATATCTAAAATATACATTGTCCGGTAACCTTTCTTAGCCCTTGGGCTAATTTTTGGAAAGTATTTGGTTAGCAATAATCATGATAATAAGTCAAGATAACTGCAGCATGGAATAAAAATAGTTAAATACTGAAACTTTTATTTCTGCCATTAGTGAATGACTCTAGCCCAGCACATGAGCACTCATGATATTTTGTCTGAATGAACATACCTTTGGCAACAGGGATGATATGGCAACAGGGGGATACACCGAAATGGTTGTTGGCGACAGACGAGAGTCTAGTTTAGTACGTGTACGCCTATCGTTTCTTAACTCTTGTATTTGATTATGTACCTTTGTTTATATTACAATATGTAAATAAACTAAGTACTGCATGGGGATTGGTGAGAGTGAGTATTTGTAACCATGGTAACGTACATTGCCATAACTACTATTGGAGGTGGTTTCTGTTGTTAGGCCCTCCAGTCATGGACCCGACCGTGATGGGTTGGTTCCATGCAGTCGACCAAGATCGTTCTGGAAAAATCACCGCCCAGGAGCTACAACAGGCCCTGACTAATGCCAACTGGTCACACTTCAACGCAGAAACATGTCGGCTTATGATTGGTCAGTGTCATCACTCATCATGCTTATTAGGTTACCGGACCTATGGTCCGATAACCTATTGTCATGGCGTTGCGTCCGTCGTCCGTCGTCGTCCGTCGTCGTCGTCCACATTTTTATCTTTTTTGTTTACCGGCGAATTCTTCTGAAATTTTGCACAAAAAATACTTAAAAATAATTCAAGAAGGAGGTATTTTTTAGTTTTTTGATTTTCGCATTTTTTTCAAAATGGCGGCCATTTTCGACGAAAAGTGCCTGATTTGGGACTTTGGTGGCCATTTTCTCAAAATCTGTTCAGTAACTTTTTTTCTTTTTGATACATAACACTCCTGATATGTACTCCTATGATGACTATAAATTTCGTTGCGCTTGAATCGCTCGAAGTGGACCATTTTGGCCCAAACTCGGCCCAAATGGGACTTTCCCATGTTAAATTCTCCTATGCTTTATAATGGGACACATTATGCCTAATATCTCACTTAATATTGAGATTAGAGACTAGGAATCAATTGTGGACATATAGGAAATGATATATGCTGAATATTCTCGTGACCTTGAATTTGACCTCTGACCTCAATTTCAAGGTCAGAGCACAAAATGGCTGATATCTCGCCTATTATCGACTCTACAGCTTAGGAATCAATTGTGGACATATAGGGAATGATATATGCTGAATATTCTGATGACCTTGAATTTGACCTTTGACCCCATTTTCAAGGTCATAGGACAAAATGACTAATATCTCGCTTGTTATCGACTTTACAGCTTAGGAATCAGTTATCAACATATAGGAAATGATATATGCAGATTATTGTCATGACCTTGAATTTGACCTTTGACCTCATTTTCAAGGTCACAGGACAAAATGGCTAATATCTCACTTATTATCGACTCTACAGCTTAGGAATCAATTGTGGACATATAGGAAATAATATATGCTGAATATTCTGATGACCTTGAATTTGACCTTTGACCCCATTTTTAAGGTCATAGGACAAAATGACTAATATCTCGCTTGTTATCGACTTTTTAGCTTAGGAATCAGTTATCAACATATAGGAAATGATATATGCAGATTATTGTCATGACCTTGAATTTGACCTTTGACCTCATTTTCAAGGTCACAGGACAAAATGGCTAATATCTCACTTATTATCGACTCTACAGCTTAGGAATCAATTGTGGACATATAGGAAATGATATATGCTGAATATTCTGATGACCTTGAATTTGACCTTTGATGGCATTTTCAAGGTCATTGGACAAAATGGCTAATATCTCGCTTGTTATCGACTTCACAGCTTAGGAATCAGTTATGAACATATAGGAAATGATATATGCAGATTATTGTCATGACCTTGAATTTGACCTTTCACCTCATTTTCAAGGTCACAGGACAAAATGGCTAATATCTCACTTATTATCGATTTTTCAGCTTAGGAATCAATTGTGGACATGTAGGAAATGATATATGCTGAATATTCTCGGACCTTGAATTTGACCTCTGACCTCATTCTCAAGGTCCAAGGACAAACTGGCTCATATCTTGCTCCTCTATTGACTGTATGGCTTGGGAATCAATTGTGGACATGATATAGAAAATGATATACACTGAATATTTTGATGACCTTGAATTTGACCTTTGCCCCTTCATTTTCAAGGCCACAGCACAAAATTGCTAATATCTCGCTGATTATTGAATTTTTAGCTTAGCAATCAACTGTCGACATGATATATGCTTAATGTTGTATATGCTGAATATTCTCTTGACCTTGAATTCAACCAGTGACCTGGCTAACATCTAAAATATTAAACATTAAACTTAATATTTTGATGACCTTGAATTTGACCTTTGCCCCTTCATTTTCAAGGCCACATCACAAAATTGCTAATATCTCGCTGATTATTGAATTTACAGCTTAGCAATCAACTGTGGACATGATATATGCTTAATGTTATATATGCTGAATATTCTCTTGACCTTGAATTCAACCAGTGACCTGGCTAACATCTAAAATATGAAACATTGTCCGGTAACCTATCTTTGGCCCTTGGCCTAATTTTAGGTTACCGGACCTATGGTCCGATAACCTATTGGCATGGCGTTGCGTCCGTCGTCCGTCGTCGTCCGTCGTCGTCGTCCACATTTTTATCTTTTTTGTTTACAGGCGAATTTTTCTGAAATTTTGCACAAAAATACTTAAAAATAATTCAAGAAGGAGGTATTTTTTAGTTTTTTGATTTTCGCATTTTTTTCAAAATGGCGGCCGTTTTCGACGAAAAATGCCAGATTTTGGACTTTGGCGGCCATTTTCTCAAAATCTGTTCAGTAACTTTTTTTCTTTTTGATAAATAACACTCCTCATATGTACTCCTATGATGTCTATAAATTTCGTTGCGCTTGAATCGCTCGAAGTGGGCCATTTTGGCCCAAACTCGGCTCAAATGGGACTTTCCCATGTTAAATTCTCCTATGCTTTATAATGGGACACATTATGCCTAATATCTCACTTGATATTGAGATTAGAGACTAGGAATCAATTGTGGACCTATAGGAAATGATATATGCTGAATATTCTCGTGACCTTGAATTTGACCTCTGACTTCAGTTTCAAGGTCAGAGCACAAAATGGCTTATATCTCGCTTATTATCGACTCTACAGCTTAGGAATCAATTGTGGACATATAGGAAATAATATATTCTGAATATTCTCGTGACCTTGAATTTGACCTCTGACCTCAGTTTCAAGGTCAGAGCACAAAATGGCTTATATCTCGCTTATTATCGACTCTACAGCTTAGGAATCAATTGTGGACATATAGGAAATGATATATGCTGAATATTCTGATGACCTTGAATTTGACCTTCGAACTCATTTTCAAGGTCACAGGACAAAATGGCTAATATCTCGCTTGTTATCGACTTTACAGCTTAGCAATCAATTATGAACATATAGGAAATGATATATGCAGATTATTGTCATGACCTTGAATTTGACCTTTGACCTCATTTTCAAGGTCACAGGACAAAATGGCTAATATCTCACTTATTATCGATTTTACAGCTTAGGAATCAATTGTGGACATATAGGAAATGATATATGCTGAATATTCTCGTGACCTTGAATTTGACCTCTGACCTCATTTCCTTGGTCCAAGGACAAACTGGCTCATATCTTGCTCCTCTATTGACTGTATGGCTTGGGAATCAATTGTGGACATGATATACATGATATAGAAAATGATATACACTGAATATTTTGATGACCTTGAATTTGACCTTTGCCTCTTCATTTTCAAGACTACAGCATAAAATTGCTAATATCTCTCTGATTATTGAACTTACAGCTTAGCAATCAACTGTGGACATGATATATGCTTAATGTTATATATGCTGAATATTCTCTTGACCTTGAATTCAACCAGTGACCTGGCTAACACCTAAAATATTAAACATTGTCCGGTAACCTATCTTTGGCCCTTGGCCTAATTTTTTCATGTTATCAGGCATCCTGATTGAATCGGGAGGCTTTATGTTTTTGTCTGTTTTCAGGTTACCGGACCTTTGGTCCGATAACTTATTGGCATGGCGTTGCGTCCGTCGTCCGTCCGACCGTCCGTTTGTCCGTCGTCGTCGTCGTCGTCGTCCGCCACATTATCTGTTAACATGTTTTATCTTTTTTTCGGGCTGATGAATTTGTCCATAAATTTGTGTGAATATGTATTGGGTCAATACCCTCAGACTATTTTTCATTAGGTTACCGGACCTATGGTCCGTAACCTATTGGCATGGCGATGTGTCCGGCGTCGTCGTCGTCCGTCAACAATTTTATCTTTAAAGTTTATGATCGAATTTTTCTGAAATTTTGCACAAAAATGCATAAAAATATTTCGAGAGGGAGGTATTTTTTAGTTTTTTTATTTTCGCATTTTTTTCAGAATGGCAGCCGTTTTCATCGAAAAACGGTCAATTTTGGCGGCCATTTTCTCAAAATCTGTTCAGTAACTTTTTTAGGTTACCGGACCTTTGGTCCGATAACCTATTGGCATGGCGTTGCGTCCGTCGTCCGTCCGTCCGTCGTCCGTCCGTCCGTCCGTCCGTCCGTCCGTCCGTCCGTCCGGCGTTAACATTTTTATCTTTAAAGTTAACGATCGAATCTTTCTGAAATTTTGCACAAAAATGCCTAAAAATATTTTGAGAAGGAGGTATTTTTTTGTTTTTTGATTTTCGCATTTTTTTTCAAAATGGCGGCCGTTTTTGTCGAAAAACGCTCTATTTTGGACTTCGACGGCCATTTTCTCAAAAACTGTCTGATCAGTTTTGAGTTTTTAGTTTCAAAAGATTCCCCTCATATACCTCTGTGATATGTATAAGTTTGGTTGCCCTAAATTCGCCGGTTTCCGTGTGGCGGCCATTTTGAAATTTTGGCGGGTCGGCGAAAAAAAATTTTTTCGCCCCAAATCGCATTACTATCCATTTTGGGCCATTTCTAGGTCAATAAAAAATTTTCACCCTTTGAAAAAAATTTTGGACTTAGAAAATTTTCAGCACTTTTTTCCTTCATAATGGGAGCTGTCCGGACTGTACTCATAGAACGCTTGAAGATAGAGCTTAGAAATTGGCACTTTCAAATGGAAAGTCATATATGGCGACTTGTGTGGTGACCTTGAATTTGACCTTGGATGACCTTGAAAGGTCAAAACAGCCATTTTTGGGTCGAAAAATGCTCAAATTTGCACCTGGTCTGTATTTTCTCAAAAACTGTCTGATCAGTTTTGAGATTTTTGCTCAAAAAGATTCCTCTTATATACCTCTGTGACGTGTATAAGTTTGGTTGCCCTAAATTCGCCGGTTTCCGTGTGGCGGCCATTTTTAATTTTTGACGAGTCGGCGAAAAAAAAATTTTTTCGCTCCAAATCGCATTACTATCCATTTTGGGCCATTTCTAGGCAAAAAAAAATTTTCACTCTTTGAAAAGAATGTTGGACTTAGAAAATTTTCGTCACTTTTTTCCTTCATAATGGGAGCTGTCAGGACTGTACTCATAGAACGCTTGAAGATAGAGCTTAGAAATTGGCATTTTCAAATGGGAAGTCATATATGGCGACTTGTGTGGTGACCTTGAATTTGACCTTCGATGACCTTGAAAGGTCAAAACAGCCATTTTGGGGTCAAAAAATGTCCAGATTTGCCTCTATAGATGAAATGCTTGCAGATAGAGCTCATGTTTGCATTATGAACATATAGGAAGACATATATGGCACAACTAATGATGACCTCGAACTTGACGTCAAATGACCTGGAGTCTCAAATGTCTGACTTGGAATGTGTAAATTGACCTGAGCGGCCTAAACGATTCCACCCAACATATAGAATATCAAATGCCGCACACGTACATGTAATGGTAACATCGAAGTTCATACGGATGACCTTGATTGGTAAATCCCAAGGTCATATGTTTACAATGCGAACCTTGATTGGTAAAAGGTCTGTTACCTGCCAATGCTGCCATGGCCAAATTAAAATTGTCCGGTAACCTATCTTAGCCTTTGGGCTAATTTTTTTTATTGATGCATAACACTCCTCATATGTACCCCTGTGACATGTATGAATTTCGTTGCTCTTGAATCGCTCGAAGTGGGCCATTTTGGGCCCAAACTCGGCCCAAATGGGACTTTCCCACGTTAAATTCTCCTATCCTTTATAATGGGACACATTAAAGCCTAATATCTCACTTAATATTGAGATTAGAGACTAGGAATCAATTGTGCACATATAGGAAATGATATATGCTGAATATTCTCGTGACCTCGAATTTGACCTGTGACCTTGGTTTCAAAGTTAGAGCGGCCGTTTTCGTCGAAAAATGGCCAATTTTGGACTTTGATGGTCGTTTCCTCAAAATATGTTCAGTAACTTTTTTAGGTTACCGGACCTATGGTCCGATAACCTATTGGCATGGCGTTGCGTCCGTCGTCCGTCGTCCGTCGTCGTCCGCCGTCGTCGTCGTCGTCGTCGTCGTCGTCGTCCGCATTTTTATCTTTTTTGTTTACGGGCGAATTTTTCTGAAATTTTGCAGAAAAATACTTAAAAATAATTCAAGAAGGGGGTATTTTTTAGTTTTTTGATTTTCGCTTTTTCTTTAAAATGGCAGCCGTTTTCGACGAAAAATGCCTGATTTTGGACTTTGGCGGCCATTTTCTCAAAATCTGTTCAGTAACTTTTTTTCTTTTTGATACATAAGACTCCTCATATGTACTTCTATGATGTCTATAAATTTCGTTGCGCTTGAATCGCTCGAAGTGGGCCATTTTGGCCCAAACTCGGCCCAAATGGGACTTTCCCATGTTAAATTCTCCTATGCTTTATAATGGGACACATTATGCCTAATATCTCACTTGATATTGAGATTAGAGACTAAGAATCAATTGTGGACATATAGGAAATGATATATGCTGAATATTCTCGTGACCTTGAATTTGACCTCTGACCTCAGTTTCAAGGTCAGAGCACAAAATGGCTTATATCTCGCTTATTATCGACTCTACAGCTTAGGAATCAATTGTGGACATATAGGAAATAATATATGCTGAATATTCTCGTGACCTTGAATTTGACCTCTGACCACAGTTTCAAGGTCAGAGCACAAAATGGCTTTTATCTCGCTTATTATCGACTCTACAGCTTAGGAATCAATTGTGGACATATAGGACATGATATATGCTGAATATTCTGATGACCTTGAATTTGACCTTCGAACTCATTTTCAAGGTCACAGGACAAAATGGCTAATATCTCGCTTGTTATCGACTTTACAGCTTAGCAATCAATTATGAACATATAGGAAATGATATATGCAGATTATTGTCATGACCTTGATTTTGACCTTTGACCTCATTTTCAAGGTCACAGGACAAAATGGCTAATATTTCACTTATTATCGATTTTACAGCTTAGGAATCAATTGTGGACATATAGGAAATGATATATGCTGAATATTCTCGTGACCTTGAATTTGACCTCTGACCTCATTTTCAAGGTCCAACGACAAACTGGCTCATATCTAGCTCCTCTATGGACTGTATGGCTTGGGAATCAATTGTGGACATGATATACAAAATGATATACCTGGTACATTGAATATTTTGATGATCTTGAATTTGACCTTTGCCCCTTCATTTTCAAGGCCACAGCACAAAATTGCTAATATCTCTCTGATTATTGAATTTACAGCTTAGCAATCAACTGTGGACATGATATATGCTTAATGTTATATATGCTGAATATTCTCTTGACCTTGAATTCAACCAGTGACCTGGCTAACATCTAAAATATTAAACATTGTCCGGTAACCTATCTTCGGCCCTTGGCCTAATTTTATTTTTCATTGATGAAAAACACTCCTCATATGTACCCCTGTGACATGTATAAATTTCGTTTCCCTTGAATCGCTTGAAGTGGGCCATTTTGGGCCCAAACTCGGCCCAAATGTGACTTTCCCATGTTAAATTTTCCTATGCTTTATAATGGGACACATTAAGCCTAATATCTCACTTAATACTGAAATTAGAGACTAGGAATGAATTGTGGACATATAGGAAATGATATATGCTGAATATTCTCATGACCTTGAATTTGACCTTTGGACAAAAGACCTTTGTCACAGGACAAAATTGCTAATATCTCGCTTATTATCGACTTTACAGCTTAGGAATCAATTGTGAACATATCGGAAATGATATATGCTGAATATTCTCATGACCTTGAATTTGACCTTTGACCTCATTTTCAAGGTCACAGGACAAATTGGCCCATATCTTGCTTATTAGCGACTTTACAGCTTAGGAATCAATTGTGAACATATAGGAAATGATATATGCTGAAAATTCTCATGACCTTGAATTTGACCTTTGACCTCATTTTCAAGGTCACAGGACAAAATGGCCAATATCTTGCTTATTAGCGCCTTTACAGCTTGGAAATCGATTGTGAACATATAGGAAATGATATATGCTGAATATTCTAGTGACCTTGAATTTGACTTTTGACCTCATTTTCAAGGTCAATAGTACAAAATGGCTAATATCTCGCTTATTATCGACTTTACAGCTTAGGAATCAATTGTGAACATATAGGAAATGATATATTAGGTTACCAGACCTATGGTCCGATAACCTATTGGCATGACGTTGCGTCCGTCGTCTGTCGTCGTCCGTCGTCGTCGTCCACATTTTTATCTTTTTTGTTTACGGGCGAATTTTTCTGAAATTTTGCACAAAAATACTTAAAAATAATTCAAGAGGGAACTATTTTTTAGTTTTTTGATTTTCGCATTTTTTTCAAAATGGCGGCCGTTTTCGACGAAAAATGCCTGATTTTGGACTTTGGCGGCCATTTTCTCAAAATCTGTTCAGTAACTTTTTTAGGTTGCCGGACCTATGGTCCGATAACCTATTGCCATGGCGTTGCGTCCGGCGTCCGTCCGTCCGTCGTCGTCGGCGGCGGCGTCGTCGTCGTCGTCGTCCGTCCACATTTTTATCTTATCTTTAAAGTTTACAGTCCAATCTTTCTGAAAATTTGGGAAAAGATACCTTAAAATAATTTGAGGAGGTATTTTTTATTTTTTTTATTTTTTTCAAAATGGCGGCCATTTTCGTCGAAAAACGGTCAATTTTGAACTTTGGCGGCCATTTTCTCAAAAACTGTCTGATCAGATTTGAGATTTTTGTTTCAAAAGATTCTCGTTATGTACCTCTGTGATGTGTATAAGTTTGGTTGCCCTTGAATCGCCGGTCTGCGTATGGCGGCCATTTTGAATTTTCGGCGGGTCGACGAAAAAAAAAAATTTTGGCCCAAATCGCATTACTATCCATTTTGGGCCATTTCTAGGCAAAAAAAAATTTTCACCCTTTGAAAAAAATTTTGGACTTTGAAAATTTTCGGCACTTTTTTCCTTCATAATGGGAGCTGCCAGGACTGTACTCATAGAACGCTTGAAGATAGAGCTTAGAAATTGGCACTTTCAAATGGGAAGTCATATATGGCGACTTGAATTTGACCTTTGATGACCTTGAAAGGTCAAAACAACCATTTTGGGGTAAAAAAATGCCCAGATTTGCCTCTACACATGAAATGCTTGTAGATAGAGCTCAAGTTTGCATTATGAGCATATAGGAAGTCATATATGGAACAACTGATGATGACCTTGACCTTGACCTCAGATGACCTTGAGTGCTAAATGTCCTATGTGAAATGTGTAAATAAGCCATCGAGGCTTAAACACTTGCACATACAGATTAGGATTGTGTATAAGCTTACAAGAAGTCATGTATTTATAGCACATCTCTTGGAGACCTTGAATTTGACTTTATATATGACCTTGAAATCCAAATCTCACAACCTTGCCTGACCTGACATGTGTAAATTGGCCTCTACAGACAAAATACTTGTTGATAGAGCTTATATGTTTGTATTATGAACATATATGAAGTCATATGCAGCATACCTAATGGTGATATTGCAGTTCACAAAGATGACCTTGATTGGAAAATCTCAAAGTCATATGTCACTTGCAATGCTTAAAGTGATGTTGGCAGGAAAACTATTTTTTCCAAATCAATTACATATATGCCTGTGGTCTCAGAATAATAGGTTACAAAACAAACTTTGCTTGATCAAATGGATAAATCAAGCATATGACAGTACTAGCAGCCGCTTTTTTTTGTTTTGTGCGCCACTCAGAGTTACCTCTGACTTAACCTAGTTCACGCTCGATTGGCTCGAACATACACGAGTAAGCTGGAATCGCACTGTGTCACGGTATACAAAGCACCGAGAATGGCGGTAATGTAAACAAACTCAAAATATCTCCACCAGAAACTCGAAACGAAATCTATTAGAAAGGGGCGTCTGTTTGGGCATACAAGTGCAGATATATAACTGTTATGTTTTCTTCGTTCGATCAGAAACATATGGAAAAATCCATTTAACTTACTGCCAATATCGGTAACCTATCTTAGCCCTTGGGCTAATTTTTTCTTTTTGATACATAAGACTCCTCGTATGTACTCCTATGATGTCTATTAATTTTGTTGCGCTTGAATCGCTCGAAGTGGGCCATTTTGGCCCAAACTCGGCCCAAATGGGACTTTCCCATGTTAAATTCTCCTATGCTTTATAATGGGACACATTATGCCTAATATCTCACTTGATATTGAGATTAGAGACTAGGAATCAATTGTGGACATATAGGAAATGATATATGCTGAATATTCTCGTGACCTTGAATTTGACCCCTGACCTCAGTTTCAAGGTCAGAGCACAAAATGGCTTATATCTCGCTTATTATCGGCTCTACAGCTTAGGAATCAATTGTGGACATATAGGAAATAATATATGCTGAATATTCTCGTGACCTTGAATTTGACCTCTGACCTCAGTTTCAAGGTCAGAGCACAAAATGGCTTATATCTCGCTTATTATCGACTCTACAGCTTAGAAATCAATTGTGGACATATAGGAAATGATATATGCTGAATATTCTGATGATCTTGAATTTGACCTTTGACCCCATTTTCAAGGTCATATGACAAAATGGCTAATATCTCGCTTGTTATCGACTTTAAAGCTTAGGAATCAGTTATGAACATATAGGAAATGATATATGCAGATTATTGTCATGACCTTGAATTTGACCTTTGCTTTCATTTTCAAGGCTACAGCAAAAAATTGCTGATATATCTCTCTGATTATTGAATTTACAGCTTAGCAATCAACTGTGGACATGATATATGCTTAATATTATATATGCTGAATATTCTCTTGACCTTGAATTTAACCATTGACCTGGCTAACATCTAAAATATTAAACATTGTCCGGTAACCTATCTTTGGCCCTCGGCCTAATTTTTTCTTATTCATGCACAACACTCCTCATATGAACCCCTGTGACATGTATAAATTTCGTTGCCCTTGAATCGCTCTAAGTGGGCCATTCTTGGCCCAAGCTCGGCCCGAATGGGACTTTCCCTTCTTAAATTCTCCTATGCTTTATAAAGGGACACATTAAGCCTAATATCTCACTTAATATTGAGATTAGAGATTAGGAATCAATTGTGGACATATAGGAAATGATATATGCTAAATATTCTCGTCACCTTAAATTTGACCTTTGACCTCAGTTTTAAGGTCAGAGAACAAAATGACTAATATCTCGCTTATTATTGACTTTACAGTTTAGGAATCAATTGTGGACATATAGGAATTGATATATGCCGAATATTCTGATGACCTTGAATTTGACCTTTGACCTCATTTTCAAGGTCACAGGACAAAATGGCTAATATCTTTATTCTTATCGACTTTACAGCTTAGGAATCAATTATGAACATATAGGAAATGATATATGCAGATTATTGTCATGACCTTGAATTTGACCTTTGACCTCATTTTCAAGGTCACAGGACAAAATGGCTAATACCTCACTTATTATCGACTTTACAGCTTAGGAATCAATTGTGGACATATAGGAAATGATATATGCCGAATATTCTTGTGACCTTGAAGTTGACCTCTGACCTCGGTTTCAAGGTCAGAGCACAGAATGGCTATTATCTCATTCATTATCGACTTTACAGCTTAGGAATCAATTGTGGACATATAGGAAACGATATATGCCAAATATTCTGATGATGTTGATTTTGATTTGACCTGATTTTCAAGGTCACATAACAAAATGGCCAATATCGCACTTATTATCGATTTTACAGCTTAGGAATCAATTGTGGACATATAGGAAATTATATATGCTGAATATTCTGATAACTTTGAATTTGAACTTTGATCTCATTTTCAAGGTCACAGGACAAAATGGCTAATATCTCTCTTATTATCGATTTTACAGCTTAGGGATCAATTGTGGACATATAGGAAATGATATATGCTGAATATTCTCGTGATTTCGAATTTGACCTCTGACCTCAATTTCAAGGTCAGAGCTCAAAATGGCTGATATCTCGCTTATTATCGACTCTACAGCTTAGGAATCAATTGTGGACATATAGGAAATGATATATGCTGAATATTCTGATGACCTTGAATTTGACCTTTGACGGCATTTTCAAGGTCATAGGACAGAATGGCTAATATCTCGCTTGTTATCGACTTTACAGCTTAGGAATCAGTTATGAACATATATAGGAAATGATAAATGCAGATTATTGTCATGACTTTGAATTTGACCTTTGACCTCATTTTCAAGGTCACAGGACAAAATGGCTAATATCTCACTCATTATCGATTTTACAGCTTAGGAATCAATTGTGGACATATAGGAAATGATATATGCTGAATATTCTCGTGACCTTGAATTTGACCTCTGACCTCATTTTCAAGGTCCAAGGACAAACTGGCTCTTATCTTGCTCCTCTATTGACTGTATGGCTTGGGAATCAATTGTGGACATAGAACATGATATACATTGAATATTTTGATGACCTTGAATTTGACCTTTGTCTAAATTTTCAAGGCCACAGCACAAAATTGCTAATATCTCTCTGATTATTGAATTTACAGCTTAGCAATCAACTGGGGACATGATATACGCTTAATATTATATATGCTGAATATTCTCTTGACCTTGAATTTAACCAGTGACCTGGCTAACATCTAGAATATTAAACATTGTCCGGTAACCTATCTTTGGCCCTTGGCCTAATTTTTCAAAATGGCGGCCGTTTTCGTCGAAAAATGGCCAATTTTGGACTTTGGCGGTCGTTTTCTCAAAATCTGTTCAGTAACTTTTTAGGTTTCCGGACCTATGGTCCGATAACCTATTGGCATGGCGTTGCGTCCGTCGTCCGTCGTCGTCCACTTTTTTTATCTTTTTTGTCTACGGGCGAATTTTTCTGAAATTTTGCAGAAAAATACTTAAAAATAATTCAAGAAGGAGGTATTTTTTAGTTTTTTTATTTTCGCTTTTTCTTCAAAATGGCGGCCGTTTTCGACGAAAAAGGCCTGATTTTGGACTTTGGCGGCCATTTTCTCAAAATCTGTTCAGTAACTTTTTTTCTCTTTGAAACATAAGACTCCTCATATGTACTTCTAGGATGTCTATAAATTTCGTTGCGCTTGAATCGCTCAAAGTGTGTCATTTTGGCCCAAACTCGGCCCAAATGGGACTTTCCCATGTCAAATTCTCCTATGCTTTATAATGGGACACATTAAAACCTAATATCTCACTTAATATTGAGATTAGAGACTAGGAATCAATTGTGGACATATAGGAAATGATATATGCTGAATATTGTCGTGACCTTGAATTTGACCTCTGACTTTGGTTTCAAGGTCAGAGTGGCCGTTTTCGTCGAAAAATGGCCAATTTTGGACTTCGACGGTCGTTTTCTCAAAATCTGTTCAGTAACTTTTTTTCTTATTGATGCATGACACTCCTCCTATGTACCGCTGTGACATGTATTAATTTCGTTGCCCTTGAATCGCTCGAAGTGGGCCATTTTGGGCCCAAACTCAGCCCAAATGGGACATTCCCATGTTAAATTCTCCTATGCTTTATAATGGGACACATTAAGCCTAATATCTCACTTAATATTGAAATTAGAGACTAGGAATGAATTGTGGACGCAACGCCATGCTTTACAGCTTAGGAATCAGTTGTGAACATATAGGAAATGATATATGCTGAATATTTTCGTGACCTTGAATTTGACCTTTGACCTCATTTCCAAGGTCGCAGGACAAAATTGCTAATATCTCGCTTATTATCGACTTTACAGCTTAGGAATCAATTGTGAACATATAGGAAATGATATATGCTGAATATTCTCGTGGCCTTGAATTTGAGCTTTGACGTCATTTTCAAGGTCACAGGACAAAATGGCCAATATCTTGCTTATCAGCGACTTTACAGCTTAGGAATCGATTGTGAACATATAGGAAATGATATATGCTGAAAATTCTCGTGACCTTGAATTTGACCTTTGACCTCATTTTCAAGGTCACAGGACAAAATGGCTAATATCTCGCTTATTATCGACTTTACAACTTAGGAATCAATTGTGAACATATAGGAAATGATATATGCTGAATATTCTCGTGACCTTGAATTTGACATTTGACCTCATTTTCAAGGTCACATGACAAAATGGCTAATATCTCGCTTATTATCGACTTCACAGTTTAGGAATCAATTGTGAACATATAGGAAATGATATATGCTGAATATTTTCATGACCTTGAATTTGACCCTGACCTCATTTCCAAGGTCACAGGACAAAATTGCTAATATCTCGCTTATTATCGACTTTACAGCTTAGGAATCAATCGTGAACATAGAGGAAATGATATATGCTGAATATTCTCATGACCTTGAATTTGACCTTTGACCTGATTTTCAAGGTCACAGGACAAATTGGCCAATATCTTGCTTATTAGCGACTTTACAGCTTAGGAATCAATTGTGAACATATAGGAAATGATATATGCTGAAAATTCTCGTGACCTTGAATTTGACCTCATTTTCAAGGTCACATTACAAAATGGCAATATCTTGCTTATCAGCGACTTAACAGCTTAGAAATCAATTGTGAACATATAGGAAATGATATATGCTGAAAATTCTCATGACCTTGAATTTGACCTTTGACCTCATTTTCAAGGTCACAGGACAAAACGGCCAATATCTTGCTTATTAGCGACTTTACAGCTTAGGAATCAATTGTGAACATATAGGAAATGATATATGCTGAAAATTCTCATGACCTTGAATTTGACCTTTGACCTCATTTTCAAGGTCACATGACAAAATGGCTAATATCTCGCTTATTGTCGACTTTACAGCTTAGGAATCAATTGTGAACATATAGGAAATGATATATGCTGAATATTCTCATGACCTTGAATTTGACCTTTGACATCATTTCCAAGGTCACAGGACAAAATTGCTAATATCTCGCTTATTATCGACTTTACAGCTTAGGAATCAATTGTGAACATATAGGAAATGATATATGCTGAATATTCTCATGACCTTGAATTTGACCTTTGACCTCATTTTCAAGGTCACAGGACAAAATGGCCAATATCTTGCTTATTAGCGCCTTTACAGCTTGGAAATCGATTGTGAACATATAGGAAATGATATATGCTGAATATTCTAGTGATCTTGAATTTGACTTTTGACCTCATTTTCAAGGTCAATAGTACAAAATGGCTAATATCTCGCTTATTATCGACTTTACAGCTTAGGAATCAATTGTGAACATATAGGAAATGATATATTAGGTTACCGGACCTATGGTCCGATAACCTATTGGCATGACGTTGCGTCCGTCGTCTGTCGTCGTCCGTCGTCGTCGTCCACATTTTTATCTTTTTTGTTTACGGGCGAATTTTTCTGAAATTTTGCACAAAAATACTTAAAAATAATTCAAGAGGGAACTATTTTTTAGTTTTTTGATTTTCGCATTTTTTTCAAAATGGCGGCCGTTTTCGACGAAAAATGCCTGATTTTGGACTTTGGCGGCCATTTTCTCAAAATCTGTTCAGTAACTTTTTTAGGTTGCCGGACCTATGGTCCGATAACCTATTGCCATGGCGTTGCGTCCGGCGTCCGTCCGTCCGTCGTCGTCGTCGTCGTCGTCGTCGTCGTGGTCCGTCCACATTTTTATCTTATCTTTAAAGTTTACAGTCCAATCTTTCTGAAAATTTGGGAAAAGATACCTTAAAATAATTTGAGGAGGTATTTTTTATTTTTTTTATTTTTTTCAAAATGGCGGCCATTTTCGTCGAAAAACGGTCAATTTTGAACTTTGGCGGCCATTTTCTCAAAAACTGTCTGATCAGATTTGAGATTTTTGTTTCAAAAGATTCTCGTTATGTACCTCTGTGATGTGTATAAGTTTGGTTGCCCTTGAATCGCCGGTCTGCGTATGGCGGCCATTTTGAATTTTCGGCGGGTCGACGAAAAAAAAAATTTTTGGCCCAAATCGCATTACTATCCATTTTGGGCCATTTCTAGGCAAAAAAAAATTTTCATCCTTTGAAAAAAATTTTGGACTTAGAAAATTTTCGGCACTTTTTTCCTTCATAATGGGAGCTGCCAGGACTGTACTCATAGAACGCTTGAAGATAGAGCTTAGAAATTGGCACTTTCAAATGGGAAGTCATATATGGCGACTTGAATTTGACCTTTGATGACCTTGAAAGGTCAAAACAACCATTTTGGGGTAAAAAAATGCCCAGATTTGCCTCTACACATGAAATGCTTGTAGATAGAGCTCAAGTTTGCATTATGAGCATATAGGAAGTCATATATGGAACAACTGATGATGACCTTGACCTTGACCTCAGATGACCTTGAGTGCTAAATGTCCTATGTGAAATGTGTAAATAAGCCATCGAGGCTTAAACACTTGCACATACAGATTAGGATTGTGTATAAGCTTACAAGAAGTCATGTATTTATAGCACATCTCTTGGAGACCTTGAATTTGACTTTATATATGACCTTGAAATCCAAATCTCACAACCTTGCCTGACCTGACATGTGTAAATTGGCCTCTACAGACAAAATACTTGTTGATAGAGCTTATATGTTTGTATTATGAACATATATGAAGTCATATGCAGCATACCTAATGGTGATATTGCAGTTCACAAAGATGACCTTGATTGGAAAATCTCAAAGTCATATGTCACTTGCAATGCTTAAAGTGATGTTGGCAGGAAAACTATTTTTTCCAAATCAATTACATATATGCCTGTGGTCTCAGAATAATAGGTTACAAAACAAACTTTGCTTGATCAAATGGATAAATCAAGCATATGACAGTACTAGCAGCCGCTTTTTTTTGTTTTGTGCGCCACTCAGAGTTACCTCTGACTTAACCTAGTTCACGCTCGATTGGCTCGAACATACACGAGTAAGCTGGAATCGCACTGTGTCACGGTATACAAAGCACCGAGAATGGCGGTAATGTAAACAAACTCAAAATATCTCCACCAGAAACTCGAAACGAAATCTATTAGAAAGGGGCGTCTGTTTGCGCATACAAGTGCAGATATATAACTGTTATGTTTTCTTCGTTCGATCAGAAACATATGGAAAAATCCATTTAACTTACTGCCAATATCGGTAACCTATCTTAGCCCTTGGGCTAATTTTTTCTTTTTGATACATAAGACTCCTCGTATGTACTCCTATGATGTCTATTAATTTTGTTGCGCTTGAATCGCTCGAAGTGGGCCATTTTGGCCCAAACTCGGCCCAAATGGGACTTTCCCATGTTAAATTCTCCTATGCTTTATAATGGGACACATTATGCCTAATATCTCACTTGATATTGAGATTAGAGACTAGGAATCAATTGTGGACATATAGGAAATGATATATGCTGAATATTCTCGTGACCTTGAATTTGACCCCTGACCTCAGTTTCAAGGTCAGAGCACAAAATGGCTTATATCTCGCTTATTATCGGCTCTACAGCTTAGGAATCAATTGTGGACATATAGGAAATAATATATGCTGAATATTCTCGTGACCTTGAATTTGACCTCTGACCTCAGTTTCAAGGTCAGAGCACAAAATGGCTTATATCTCGCTTATTATCGACTCTACAGCTTAGAAATCAATTGTGGACATATAGGAAATGATATATGCTGAATATTCTGATGATCTTGAATTTGACCTTTGACCCCATTTTCAAGGTCATATGACAAAATGGCTAATATCTCGCTTGTTATCGACTTTAAAGCTTAGGAATCAGTTATGAACATATAGGAAATGATATATGCAGATTATTGTCATGACCTTGAATTTGACCTTTGCTTTCATTTTCAAGGCTACAGCAAAAAATTGCTGATATATCTCTCTGATTATTGAATTTACAGCTTAGCAATCAACTGTGGACATGATATATGCTTAATATTATATATGCTGAATATTCTCTTGACCTTGAATTTAACCATTGACCTGGCTAACATCTAAAATATTAAACATTGTCCGGTAACCTATCTTTGGCCCTCGGCCTAATTTTTTCTTATTCATGCACAACACTCCTCATATGAATCCCTGTGACATGTATAAATTTCGTTGCCCTTGAATCGCTCTAAGTGGGCCATTCTTGGCCCAAGCTCGGCCCGAATGGGACTTTCCCTTCTTAAATTCTCCTATGCTTTATAAAGGGACACATTAAGCCTAATATCTCACTTAATATTGAGATTAGAGATTAGGAATCAATTGTGGACATATAGGAAATGATATATGCTGAATATTCTCGTGACCTTGAATTTGACCTTTGACCTCAGTTTTAAGGTCAGAGAACAAAATGACTAATATCTCGCTTATTATTGACTTTACAGTTTAGGAATCAATTGTGGACATATAGGAATTGATATATGCCGAATATTCTGATGACCTTGAATTTGACCTTTGACCTCATTTTCAAGGTCACAGGACAAAATGGCTAATATCTTTATTCTTATCGACTTTACAGCTTAGGAATCAATTATGAACATATAGGAAATGATATATGCAGATTATTGTCATGACCTTGAATTTGACCTTTGACCTCATTTTCAAGGTCACAGGACAAAATGGCTAATACCTCACTTATTATCGACTTTACAGCTTAGGAATCAATTGTGGACATATAGGAAATGATATATGCCGAATATTCTTGTGACCTTGAAGTTGACCTCTGACCTCGGTTTCAAGGTCAGAGCACAGAATGGCTATTATCTCATTCATTATCGACTTTACAGCTTAGGAATCAATTGTGGACATATAGGAAACGATATATGCCAAATATTCTGATGATGTTGATTTTGATTTGACCTGATTTTCAAGGTCACATAACAAAATGGCCAATATCGCACTTATTATCGATTTTACAGCTTAGGAATCAATTGTGGACATATAGGAAATGATATATGCTGAATATTCTGATAACTTTGAATTTGAACTTTGATCTCATTTTCAAGGTCACAGGACAAAATGGCTAATATCTCTCTTATTATCGATTTTACAGCTTAGGGATCAATTGTGGACATATAGGAAATGATATATGCTGAATATTCTCGTGACCTCGAATTTGACCTCCGACTCAGTTTCAAGGTCAGAGCACAAAATGGCTAATATCTCGCTTATTATCGGCTTTACAGCTTAGGAATCAATTGTGGACATATAGGAAATGATATATGCTGAATATTGCAATGACCTTGAATTTGACCTTTGACCTCATTTTCAAGGTCACAGGACAAAATGGCCAATATCGCACTTATTATCGATTTTACAGCTAAGGGATCAATTGTGGACATGTAGGAAATGATATATGCTGAATATTATCATGACCTTGAATTTGACCTCTGACCTCATTTTCGGGATCACAGGACAAAATGGCTAATATCTCACTTATTATAGACTTTACAGCTTAGCAATCAATTGTGAAAATACAGAAAATGATATATTCTGAGCATTGTCATGACCTTGAACTTGACCTTTGACCTCATTTTCAATGTCGCAGGACAAAATGGCTAATATCTCGCTTATTATCAATTTTACAGCTTAGGAATCAATTATGAACATATAGGAAATGATATATGCTGAATATTGCTATGACCTTGAATTTGACCTTTGACCTCATTTTCAAGGTCAGAGAACGAAATGGCTAATATCTCTCTTTTTATTGAATTTACAGCTTAGCAATCAAATGTGGACATATAGAAAATGATATATTCTGAACATTGTAATGACCTTGAACTTCACCTTTGACCTAATTTTCAAGGTCACAGGACAAAATAGCTATTAGCTCGCATATTATCGACTTCAGACCTTAGGAATCAATTATGAACGTATAGGAAATGATATAAGCTGAAATTTGCTATGACCTTGGAATCAACCTTTGACCTCATTTTCAAGGTCGCAGGACAATATGGCTAATATCTCGCTTATTATTGACTTTACAGCTTAAAAATCAGTTGTGGACATACTATGAATGACATAAGCCGAATATTATTGTGTCCTTGAATTGACCAATGACCTTATTTTCAAGGTCACGGGACAAACTACTAATATCTAAAATATGTATTGTCCGGTAACCTTTCTTAGCCCTTGGGCAAATTTTTTTGATTGAATCGATTATGCAGTTTTGGCGGCTATTTTTATGCCGAAAATGGCTGTTTTTGCATGTTCTCAACTTTAAAAATTATTTTCTCAAAAACTGTCCGATCCGTTTTGAGATTTTAGTTTCAAAATGTTCCCCTCATGTATCTCTATCATGTCTATAAGTTTTGATGCTCTTGAATCGCCGGTCTGCGTGTGGCAGCCATTCTGATGTTGTATACGGGGCCCAAATAGGACTTTCCCATGTTAAATTCCTCTATGCTTTATAATGGGCCACAAAGTTCTTGATATCTCACTTAATATTGAGATTAGAGTTTCGGAATCAATTGTGGACATATAGGAAATGATATATGCTGAATATTCTCGTGACCTTGAATTTGACCTTTGATCTCATTTTCAAGGTCACAGGACAAAATGGCTAATATCTCGCTTATTATCGACTTTACAACTTAGAAATCAATTGTGAACATATAGGAAATGATATATGCTGAATATTCTCGTGACCTTGAATTTGACCTTTGACCTCATTTTCAAGGTCACAGGACAAAATGGCTAATATCTCGCTTATTATCGACTTTACAGCTTAGAAATCAATTGTGAACATATAGGAAATGATATATGCTGAATATTCTCGTGACCTTGAATTTGACCTTTGACCTCGTTTTCAAGGTCAGAGCACAAAATGGCTAATATCTCGCTTATTATCGACTTTACAGCTTAGAAATCTATTCTGACCATATAGGAAATGATATATGCCGAATATTTTGATGACCTTCAATTTGACCTTTGACCTCATTTTCAAGGTCAGAGCACAAAATCGCTAATATCTCGCTTATTATTAGGGCATTTCGGCCCGAAATGCCCTTATGGTTTTGTCTGTTTTGTTTTTAGGTTACCGGACCTTTGGTCCGATAACCTATTGGCATGGCGTTGCGTCCGTCGTCCGTCCGTCCGTCCATCCGGCGTTAACATTTTGATCTTTAAAGTTAGCGATCGAATCTTTCTGAGATTTTGCACAAAAATGCCTAAAAATATTTTGAGAAGGAGGTATTTTTTTGTTTTTTGATTTTCACATTTTTTTCAAAATGGCGGCCGTTTTTGTCGAAAAACGCTCAATTTTGGACTTTGACGGCCATTTTCTCAAAAACTGTCTGATCAGTTTTGAGTTTTTGGTTTCAAAAGATTCCCCTCATATACCTCTGTGATATGTATAAGTTTGGTTGCCCTAAATTCGCCGGTTTCCGTGTGGCGGCCATTTTGAATTTTTGTCGGGTCGGCGAAAAAAAAATTTTTCGCCCCAAATCGCATTACTATCCATTTTGGGCAATTTCTAGGGCAAGAAATTTTTTTCACCCTTTGAAAAAAATTTTGGACGTAGAAAATTTTCGGCACTTTTTTCCTTCATAATGGGAGCTGTTCGGACTGTACTCATAGAACGCTTGAAGATAGAGCTTAGAAATTGGCACTTTCAAATGGAAAGTCATATATGGCGACTTGTGTGGTGACCTTGAATTTGACCTTGGATGACCTTGAAAGGTCAAAACAGCCATTTTTGGGTCGAAAAATGCTCAAATTTGCACCTGGTCTGTATTTTTTCAAAAACTGTCTGACCAGTTTCGAGATTTTTGCTTAAAAAGATTCCTCTTATATACCTCTGTGACACGTATAAGTTTTGTTGCCCTTGAAACGCTGATCTCCGTGTGGTGGCCATTTTGAATTTTTGACGAGTCGGCTAAAACAAATTTTTTCGCCCCAAATAGCATTACTATCCATTTTGGGCCATTTCTAGGCAAAAAAAATTTTTCACCCTTTGAAAAAAAATTTGGCCTTAGAAAATTTTCGGCACTTTTTTCCTTCATAATGGGAGCTGTCAGGACTGTACTCATAGAACGCTTGAAGATAGAGCTCAGAAATTGGCATTTTCAAATGGGAAGTCATATATGGCGACTTGTGTGGTTACCTTGAATTTGACCTTCGATGACCTTGAAAGGTCAAAACAGCCATTTTGGGGTCAAAAAAATGCCCAGATTGGCCTCTATAGATGAAATGCTTGCAGATAGAGCTAATGTTTGCATTATGAACATATAGGAAGACATATATGGCACAACTAATGATGACCTTGAACTTGACGTCAGATGACCTTGAGTGACAAATGTCTGACTTGAAATGTGTAAATTGACCTGAGCGGCCTAAACGATTCCACCCAACATATAGAATATCAAATCCCGCACACATACATGTTATGGTAACATCGAAGTTCATACGGATGACCTTGATTGGTAAATCCCAAGGTCATATGTTTACACTGCGAACCTTGTTTGGTAAAAGCTCTGTTACCTGCCAATGCTGCCATGGCCAAACCAAAATTGTCCGGTAACCTATCTTAGCCTTTGGGCTAATTTTTTTCTTCTTTTTAGGTTACCGGACCTTTGGTCCGATAACCTATTGCCATGGCGTTGCGTCCGGCGTCCGTCGTCCGTCCGTCCGTCCGTTCACATTTTTAGGAAGAGCAGAGCTCTTCCTCTATGATGTTGTTTTTTTTTAGATTTTTGAAATTTTTCTTTTGTTTACATTCTTGAAAGTGCCACTTGGAACCACAACAGGCCATTCATTCATGGCTAATTGGGAGGGCCCGGGGCCCGTTGGGAGGAAAATGACGCCCGTGTACCTAATCATGGTTAATGTAATAAGTTATTAGCGATAATAATCCCAGGAGACGTGTGTTCCGACCGTTTGTTTTTTTTGTATGTCACCGTTTCATACCCATCACCACTCCCGTTTTGATCTTCACTGAAACAGTGCTTTCTTGCAATCATATGCACTCAAACTTTTGCATATACATTCAGCATAATATATAGATACAGTATGCTATTGCAAAAATGAAAAATAAGTTGATACGGCAACATAATAATTGAAAATTTGTGGCGAGTGCTGGTATATCAAGTAGGCCAAATGCAATGACGCGTGGCCCCCTTTCGTGTTCGCTCTACTTCCAGAAAGTAGTCCCGCGAGCCAGGCTTCGTATTGCGCCCCTCTCGTCCTCCCCTGCCCCCCCCCCCCCCCCCCCCTACCAGTGAAGACGTCGGCTGGCCCGGGGGGGAAAATCAGGTCTGCCGAACGGTCCGATGTTTTACCACTGCTTACCGCATGAATATCTAAATTATGTAGAAATAGGATCCATCTCGAAGTTATGCCGGAATTTTTTTTGCGCAGGGCCGAATGTTCGTTGGCTTAGCGTGCCTCATATGTAGCCTAATGAATAATTAATTAGATGGCACGCGGGATTGAAATCTCGCAGGAAAATTTTGCAAGCCACTACAAAACCGTAACTATTCGTATAAGATTACTGCAGTATTTAAGGTCAAAGACCTAGTGCGTTGTGACAAGGCGTGACAATAGTGTGATATTTCACGATGTGTTTGTGATAGGCCTATTAACCTTCAGGTATAGTAAACCTAACTAAGGGCAGGCTAGCAGCCTACCAGCAGCCGTCCAAAACCACTTTAGTGAAGCAATGCCGGCGTCTCGGTCGAATATTACTCCGCTGTGTTACCGGTACCGGTAGGATAGCCATGTGCTCCTGGGCGTTTGCAAGTAAAAATATGTCTATTATCAATCTGGATTAATAAGTGGCACAAAACTGCATTTTATTTGCCGATGATTCAGCAAACATGAACATCGCACTGGTAATAAATGTCATCTACGTATCATTTCAGGTTGCGCCGCAGGTTGTGTGATCATCACCTGATCACACTGATCAATCATCAAATTCAATTATAAATGATGGTTGGTTGAGTCATATTTCAAGCACATATTTCAAGTTGGTTGAGTCATATTTTGAGCACAATATATTTTGAAAATTATCACCAAAAATCGTCAGTCGAGTTCGTATTATACGCAGCACATCATTAGACTTGACAATTGACATCATAATGCACCGCAAAATTTTCCTGTGCATAAACCTGATGCGAGAGCGCCATCTATTGAATGTCACGTATGGTATAATGGTTTGATTGTTACACCACTATTATTGGTGAACTTAGGCATGGGATCGTGATGGAACACTATAACTTAGTATTAGCTGTGTTGTTTGGACAATTTTGAGTCATATGTTCAATGTTGATGGAAATGGCGATATATAAATATATATAGTTTGTTTGATATGTGCTGCAGAGACTCTCCTAGGATATTTGGCAATTTACTTCTTATTTGTATGTGTTAATTCTGAGTTGATTCTGTATCATACTAGTCGAGCGACCGGAGACGGTCAAGTTTGGAAGATGAGAGTAGATGGAATCAGAACCTTAACATGAGTAGTTTATAAAAATAAGGTGGAAATCTCCAATCATCTGAACATTGTCAATCATGTTGGGAGTCAAAGAGTTTCCCGACCGGAAGAAGAAAGTGAAAACAGATATATGGAAACGCTAAATAATGGTATCATTACGTGTTAATCCATTTAATATTAGACCAAATTAACAATAAGCAAATCATGGGTCTGTTGGTACAATGTCAAAGCTACCGTTACAATATGACCACAACATATATGTACCAAATAACATGCAGTATTCAAGGGGTTTTAAATCGTTATGTGCAAACTTTTTCAAAGCTCTTCCTTTGAGGCCAGTGGCCCTTGTTATCTTTAAAGTTTATGATGGAATATTTCTGAAATTTTGCACAAAAATACCTAAAAATATTTCCAGGAAAGGTTTTTTTTAGGTTACCGGACCTATGGTCCGATAACCTATTGCCATGGCGTTGCGTCCGTCGTCCGTAAACAATTTTATCTTTAAAGTTTACGATCGGATTTTTCTGAAATTTTGCACAAAAATGCCTAAAAATATTTCCAGAGGGAGGTATTTTTTAGTTTTTTGATTTTCGCATTTTTCTCAAAATAGCGGCCGTTTTCGTCGAAAAATGGGCAATTTTGGACTTTGACGGTCGTTTTCTCAAAATCTGTTCAGTAACTTTTTTTCTTATTGATGCATAACACTCCTCATATGTACCCCTGTGACATGTATAAATTTCGTTGCCCTTGAATCGCTCGAAGTGGGCCATTTTGGGCCCAAATGGGACTTTCCCATGTTAAATTCTCCTATGCTTTATAATGGGACACATTAAGCCTAAAATCTCACTTAATATTGAGATTAGAGACTAGGAATCAATTGTGGACATATAGGAAATGATATATGCTGAATATTCTCGTGACCTTGAATTTGACCTCTGACATTGGGTTCAAGGTCATAGCGGCCGTTCTCATCGAAAATGGCTAATTTTGGACTTTGATGGTCGTTTTCTCAAAATCTGTTCAATAACTTTTTTTCTTATTGATGCATAACACTCCTCATATGTACTTCTGTGACATGTATAAATTTCGTTGCGCTTGAATCACTCGACGTGGGCCATATTGGGCCCAAACTCGGCCCAGATGTGACTTTCCCATGTTAAATTTTCCTATGCTGTATAATGGGACACATTAAGCCTAATATCTCACTTAATATTGAGATTAGAGACTAGGAATCAATTGTGGACATATAGGAAATGATATATGCTGAATATTCTCGTGACCTTCTGTTAGTTTAGAGATGTACTGCAAATTTGACATTGGACGATAATATTTTGGAACCAGTTCCAGGCCAGGCTTTTTGAGAAGAGGAGTGACGAGAGCAGTTTTCCAGGACGTTGGAAACGATGCAGTACTGGGAGAACAGTTTATGATATGTTGCAATAGAGGCAGAAAGTCATCGACGTGCAACTTAATGATTTTTGTCGGTTGTGGGTCCAGATCGCATGATGTGGATTTGGACTTTTTAACCAGATCGCGAACCTGGTCGAGAGACAATGGCGTGAATGATCTAAGGGTTGTACTAACCTCCTGAGTATGCATGGGAGGTTCATCATCACCCAAAATCCTACGAATGTCAGTAATCTTATCCAGGAAATGTTGACCGAAATTATTAGCCAGCTCCTCATCAGAGTCACACTGAGGAAAAGGCGTTTTACTGGAATGGTCACACAAAGAGTTGACCAGTGCAAAGAGTCTTTTGGAGTTACCTCTGGTTTCGACGATTAGATTAGCCAAATGAATGGTACGTTTCTTGTACAGCGTTCGAACGTACATGTTTCTGGACTGCTGGAATGCCTCGCGTGATTCCTTTGTTCGTTTGCGTCTCCAGATGGCCTCTGCTCTGCGGCGTTTTGATTTGAGAGCTTTCAAGTCATTGTCAAACCATGGCAGACAATGCCTAACTGGAATAGTCCTAGTTATGAGTGGTGCATGGTCATCAATGAGCTGACTGATGCGGGAGTGATATGCTGATGCCAGTTCATTGATATCATTTATGGCACAGAGGCTATTGGAAATGTCTCTAACAGACGCACCAAAAGCGTCATGGTTGATATTCCTGAGTTTACGAAAAGTGACCGTTTTGACTTCTACATGAGGTCTGGGTATATTTATGCTGGTCAGCACAAATGAGTGATCAGAGATCATATAGTCCGGGACGGGGTTCGTCAGGAGCAGTTCGTTGTTATTTCGAGTAATCAGGAGATCTAAGGTGTGACCTGAGCAATGGGTCGCACATTTTACATGCTGGTGAAGATCATAGCTGTTCAGCAAGTCTGATAGTTTCACATAGTCAGGGTCATCACAATTATCCATGTGAATGTTGAAATCACCAGTGATTATCAAGGCATTTCGAGTCTGAACAGCGACTGATAGAAATGCATCAAACTCATCAAAAAAAGATGTTGTTGTTACTCTATGGGCAGTAGAATAGGGTGGACGATAAATGATATGCACGTCCACTTTATGTTTATCAGTCATTAATTCATAATATCCATGTTCAAATGAAGGTTGTGAGTCTTGAGACATTGTTCTGGCCAGGATACTTGACTTGAACATCACAGCAACACCCCCACCCCTGCGTCCATCTGATCGGGGAGTGTCTAGAAGAGTATATCCTTCAGGCTTCACTTCTGCCCTGCAAACGTCATCTTCAGACGTAAGCCACGTTTCCGTGAAGAGTGTAACATCGATATCAGAGCTAGATATATAGTCACAAACATCGACCCCTTTGTTGCGTATTGAACGCGTGTCAGTGATGTATCATTGTTATCTGGAATCCGTTGAATATGAACCAGATGAGCTGGATTACAACCAGGCCGTGTACTTCGTATATTGCGACGATGTTTGCCAGCTCTGGTACCACGAATGTTGAAGAAATCTTTATTAAGCAAATGTAATTGCTTGAGCGTCACAAATTCAGTATAATCCATTCGATAATCTCGAGGCGATAGTCCAGTGTTAACAGCTAATAGCTGAGCCCGGCTGTACTGAATTGGCTTTGACGCCATGGTCAATGGTCAAAACAACTACATTTAAGGTTGTTCGAAACACCCGGAAAGGTGTTTTTATTGAGTAAAAAGTTATATTTCTTGATAGCTAGATATGTGATGGTTACAAAAAGCAGAAAAAAAATAGTAGGTCACCGTATGATATTTTTTGCTATGATGCATTTTGTTGACCTCCTATCAGCCTTGAAAGTACCTCAGCAATAGCCACAATCCATTACATCATGACATGCAATCTAACTGCATATTTTTGCCTAAAACTATATATTTATAGGATTTTTCAGTACAGAACTGTTGTATATGCAACGGTTCATTAAACTGATGAAACAAAATTCGCTAGCACTGAGTTTGATATGTTTCGTGGCAAGAGTAAGAACATGTGTATATATTTCAGCACTGAAATTTTACAGAAAAAGAGTAACTTCTGATAATCCATACAACGTTGAGTATCACTGCTCGGTCAGTAATACAGTATTTTTTTCTAATTTTTTTACACATATTTCTTCAATGATATTTTGGGTTTGTAAAAATAATGTAAAAAATATACCTATCCAGGTTACTTTTCACGATATAAGCGTTAAAACATGAAAAGTGTCATTTTATGGAAACAGAAAATCAATAATTTCATGAATTTGGAGTGCATAATATGTCAAATTATTCAAGTTTTTGTGAGTATGAATTGAAAAAAAAATCATATATTTCATATATTGTATGTTCTGACTTGACTCAGAAATGTATAAAAGGCTGGCATGGTAGATGTGATCATTAGCATGAACGGTATGGCTGCTAGAATGAACCACTAGATGTTGACTGGTCAATTGGCTCAGATGAGATTCTCTCCGGTCGCCAACTCAGTAGGCCTAATAGTTGAAATATCCCCATCAAGTTTGACAAGTCAGTAGAACTTTAGGAATAAATTTCACCCAATTAGCTTGAGCAAGATGACCGCCACATTTGGCACAGGATTTTGCGATAACTTGTAGGCCTATACATACGGACAACGTGAGGATATAGCTTATTATATATAAATGGCTGATAACGGATTTGACTGAGAGGGTAGCGCTGATCTGTGCGCGGTGAATTTTGGAGATTATTTCGTCTATAGGTCTATTTCATGCATCTCGATGAATTTTGGCAGAAAATCGCCTAACAAAAAAGTTAGCCCCATTCGGCTTACATAGCGGAACGGGTATGGTAGACGAAACGTGTCAAAAATGACAACTGTAACGAAAACGGAGCCCCGCGAAATCGAGCCTGGAGGGCTGTAAATGTTGCGGCCCAATGAAGCTGAGCTCTTCTTATGATGTATTCCTCTTAAAGAGTGAACATTTGGTATATTCAGGCTATATAATGGACAGGCTATAGAGGAATTGATGTATGTCAATGGAATGTTGCTTAGTGGAACTGGAAATGCATATGCGTGTTTGGACAAATTTAGGGGCGCATAGGACAAACTATTATAAAAGAGTGTGACGACCTCTGGATATTGTGTGGTGAACTTTGAAGTTCTAAGAGATTGGAATTGTGAAGAAAACACTCCACAGAGGCACAAAATGCAGGATTCGGCGGATGGGAGGATGTGGTAAGAAACGGAAGAAACCCTCACACTTGTTTTATTGGTCTTACACAGATACAAAGTAATGAGCGCCACTTGCGCCAGCAACTCCCCCCCCCCCCCCCCCACCCCTCAAATTTGCTCTTGCATTCGTTGTATCTTTTGTCCTTGGTCCACTCAAGTCAAGTAGCAACAAATTCCATGTGTTATGCCATACTAGTACATTCATTTGAAAGACGGAGAGGACCCGCAGGTGATACGTCCGTGGGGTTCAGGTAGCGACCGTGAACTGAATTTTTGAATTCAGTTTGTTTACAATTCAGAGTGAGCCAACGGATCGATATTATTGTGACGTCATGTATGAATTGTCGGTTGACGTTTTTGGGTATGTTGATCGATGGAAGCGCCTAAAATCGATTGTGACGTGGATGACGTCATAGATCGAAGGGGTCTGGTCCAGGCCCTGGGGCAATGTTGGATATACATGGGGGTCGAACTAATAATGGTTGGCCTGGTAGGCTAAACATGACAGTGGTGCACGGTTTCGTCATGGTGGGACTCATCAGGCCAGGATAGGGGAAAGAATTGGAAATAGAGGGGAGGATGCGAAAGTTAGGGGCAAGAAACCATCCTTAGCTGATTTTTGGGTCAGCTCCCTGTTGTGGGCAAGATCTGAGTGGGTGTTTCAGAAACAGGATGGTCCTCAGGGTATTGAGGAGGAGAGGCTCAGGGCTTTGTGGGCTAAAGAAGGGACACATTTTTAGTGTATCCAGATTTTGTCTGTGAGTGAGGTGAACTGTAAACTGGACGTCTTCCAAGTGTGTTGCACTAGTGGAAGTGGGCTGAGGGTACGACCTTCACGAGATATATAAAAAAGGAACGAGGCAAAGATCAGTTGTACCCTGGACATTCGTCTTCAGTGTTGAGACCCATGGGGAAGTGAGTGTGTAGCCGGTACTGCCACATTTTCTCGAGAGTTTCTCTCAGGTGTCTATTTTCGTCAGTAGGTGCTCCCTGGCAGAAGCCGAGTACATACACCCTGACGTCGCGCAGACCCGCATGTTTGTTGGGGGCATAGTAGTGGAGACCCAGTGCATTGGAAGTGTTGGCGGTCTCGATGTTTCGAAAGTGCTCATAGAGCCTTCGTTGTAGGATACGTTTGGTCTGGCCGACATAGAGTTTGTGGCATTTTTGGCATTGGATGGCGTAAATCAGGTTGTTGCTGAGACTAGGATACATTGGTTCTGGCCTTGTATCTGCGTTTGGTGATGGGATCCATAATGGTACCGTCTTTTTGGATTTTGGTACAGTATTTGCAGTTTGGCTTTTGGCAGTGCACTTTTGGTTGTTTTGGTTTTGGGGTATGGTTAGGGATTTGCGCCCTTACTAGCATGTTCCTAAGGTTGGGGGGACGTCGCTGTCCAAAGATGATTTGTCTCTGGTGTAGGTGTCTGGTAGCTTTATTCCTGAGGAGAATGTCCCAGTTTTGGGTAATTATCTCCCGGAAGCCATGAAAACCTGGTTGGTAAGTAGTGATGGCGAAGAGTTTGTCTGTAGGGGTTGAGGTGGGGGTGTCTGGTTTAGGTTTAGGACGGAGGAGGTTTTCCCTGGACTGTAGTTGTGCTTTGAGGAGGGAATCATCTAGTAGTTTTTGGGGGTAACCTCTTTTTAGAAAGTGTGTCGAGAGTTCAAGTGCTTTTTGCTTGAAATTGTCTGGATCGCTGCTTTTTTTTTTTTTTTATACTAGTACATTCATGCTTATTAGCCCTACGAGATCTGCAATACCATGAATAGTCTTTCAAAATATTATTATCGCTAAGCTTGAGTTGTATTGAAAATTATGCCATGATCCACAGAAGTGTTGTCAATTTATTTAACAGTGTTTTGAATAATTTTACGATCTGTTTGATTATGTTAATCAGAAGATTTGGAAATTGTTAGGTCTACTAGTTTTGTTGTGCAAACGTTTACTCATATACATATTAAAACTATGTAACGAATGGATGTTCTAGTAGTATTATCTTCTTAACCGAGGCTGGCCCACTGAAAGATACTAGACATATGCTGTGATGCTTCCAGTACTTTGTGTGTTCAAGTCGAGACTCCGCC
This sequence comes from Terebella lapidaria, assembly GCA_949152475.1. Classification (NCBI taxonomy): domain Eukaryota; kingdom Metazoa; phylum Annelida; class Polychaeta; order Terebellida; family Terebellidae; genus Terebella; species Terebella lapidaria. The sequence goes on from OX424569.1 coordinate 21,392,063, forward strand.
GTACTGATTACAGACCGCCGGATTTTCCAGTACTCCCATTGCACGGCAACATTCATACCCCGCCGATCCCTATTTCACCCCGCCGTTACATTCGCTGTTTATGACACGTTTGGTCAACCATAGACGGGCCACATTGATGACGCGTTCGGTGTATCGAACAACCTTAACACATTGTCTGCCCCTGAAGACGCCAGTGTGTCTTTGGATAAACTATTTGGTCGGGCTTTGTTTGTTTCTATTGCAAAATGTAGTATTTTACGTTTCTTATTGACATCATCAAAATCTGATTGTATTGGTGGTAATAGATTGAATCTGACATTTACAGCATAGGAATCAATTGCGAATATAGAGGAATGATATATACTGAATATTTTCATGACCTTGAACTTGAACTTTGACCTCATTTTCAAGGTCACATCACAGAATGGCTAATGTCTCACTTATTATCGACTTTACAGCTTAGGAATTAATTGTGGACATACTAGAAGTGATATATATTTGTTGAAAATTTCATGGCCTTGAATTTATCAGTGACTTTATTTTCAAGGTCACTGGACAAAAGGCTATTATCTAAAATGTATATTGTCCGGTAACCTTTCACAGCCCTTGGGCTAATTTTTTAGTTTTCTGATTTTCGAATTTTTTTCAAAATGGCGGCCGCTTTCGTCGAAAAATGGTCAATTTTGGACTTTGACGGTCGTTTTCTCAAAATCTGTTCAGTAACTTTTTTACTCATCGAAGGTGAGTATATGGGATCGACCGTGTGTGTATGTTTGGATGTATGTATGTCACAAACGTGGCACGTTTTGTTGTATGGGGACGGATTTTTTCCATTTGGGGCACGTTCTGGCCCTTTCTGCTCCCTCTATCGATATGCCAACTTTGGAATTTCTTCGTGCATCCATGTTGACATAGTTGCAAATTTAATTGTCGAGTCGGACAAATTCCGCACACAACGCCAGTCGCCAACATATATCTAAGATCGGAGGGAGGGAGATGATAGACGTGACAGCCGTGTTCTGAGATAGGCGAACGCAGGGCTCCACACTAAGGACCTCCCGACCTCCCGGGGCAATTAAGTAATAATTGGGTGAGGGCAAGTGAGAAAATACAAGCAGTCGCCCGACGGGCAATCACAAATTTGCGGCCAAATCATAGACATATTATTCAAATAAATGTGTTCGTTTTTGTCTCACAACCTGTCAAGATTGTTTCACCACCGTATTGATTTGTCGAGTGCTGGTTGACACATCAATACTTTGTATGTACATAAATTATGCAAATTACGCAGTTAGCGACTAGCATTTGCGGGTTTACCATGACACTGCAGAACTTTGTATGTACATAAATTATGCAAATTTCGAAGTCAGCCAATAGCATGCGCGGGTTTCTCAGATCGTGTGCATGTTTACGATGTTGCATAGCAATGCATCTACCAAACGAACATGCTCTAAGTATTTGAAGCATGCCGAATAAGTAGGCGAGATACGGTGGCTGCTGTTTAAGAGATAAAACTGTTTGGCTCAACGGAGATCCCGAGGGATCACAACGGAGATCCCGAGGGATTTTTGTTAGTCACAGACATCGAACCAAACACAGTTTTATCCCGATTATAACATGGCATCCTAACGTGTTGGTTTCTTCCAATCTTTAATGAAAATGATCAACAAACCCGGTTTATTTTCCATGTCAAAAATTTTCCGTTGTTGTTGCAGTCTGCTTGGCTAAGTAGCGCCACGGCTCATTTGCATATCGATCGATCAAATACGCGCATGTGATTGGCCAGTTTTATTTACGTTTTCCACCTCGATCTCTGTAGGCCTACTCGATTAGAAACCGCTGCTGGCCGTTTCAGATTTACGGAAAGACGTTTCTGTCACAGCAATGCCTATAATTTCCGGTTACAAAGCGATACTGGGTTATTGGTAATATCAGAGTATAATATAATTTGATGATTGAAAGGAAGAAATTTGGATCTACAGTACAACAACAAGTTATTAACAACACCATGCATTTCACTGATTGAAATATTGTGTAGTTAACTTGTCAGTCACGAACGATGCAGGTCAGCTGAGATAACATTGCTGAGTTTATTGAACAAAGAGGCTGGCAAGATCTTCTTCGGATTCTGATATGATAAATTTCTACACTGGATTCAAGGATTATAAAACGCTCAAAGGAGTATTTGTGGCACTGCAACCAGCTGCCCAAAATATGATCATATGGGGTCAGATCTAGAGGCATTCCCAGCGCATGAACACTGCCGGTAGTGTTTTCCAGGAATCCTTGCCTTTCGATCGACCAGTTTTTCATGTTTCTATGCAGAATCAAACAGGGATTCAATGAGCAGGACTTGACAGTGAGATTTGGAATATCACAATCATCTGTGAGCAGGATTCTTATTACATGGACGAATTATATGTATTTCATGTTAGGCTCCTTAGTAATATGGCCTATTATAGTTAAATTATATTATATTATTTTATAGTCGTGCTGCCAGAAACACAAACATGCCAGAGTGTTTCAGGTCCACCCCAAAACTAGGGTTGTATTGGACTGCACAGAGTTAAAGGTACCCAGGACGAAAAGCAGCGGTGTTTCAGCAGTATTTTTCAGTAGGTATACAGTAGTACGCAGCAGCGGTAACCGCTTCTTTGGCAGCGGTATACCGCTCCTCAGTCAGCGGTACACTGTCGAATATCAGAGATGCACCGCTGAACATCAGCGGTATTACTATAGGCAGTATAGCCGGCAGTGGTCCGCTGCCTATTCAGCAGTTAACCGCTCCGCATTCAGCGGGTATACAGTTGTGTATCAGCGGTGCTAATTACCATAATTGAAACGCTGAAACACCGCTGCAATACCGCTGATTTGGCAGCGGTATTACATAACGCTGATATACCGCTGCTTTACCGCTGTTTGGCAGCGGTAAATCAGTAGTGAATATGGACTGCAATTTGTACTGCTGATTTACCGCTGCTCAGCAGCGGTGAATCAGCGGTACTGAGCAGCGGTAAATCAGCGGTACACTGATTCAGGCACTGAAATTAGGACCGCTGATTTCCTACTGATATACCGCTGCTTGGCAGCGGTAGTTAATATCATGGCAGCGGTCCGCTGCCCATTCAGCGGTTATACAGTAGGGAATCAGTGGTGCTCATTAGCATAATTGAAACGCTGATATACCGCTGTAACACCGCTGATTTGGCAGTGGTTACCACTGATATACCGCTGCTTTACCGCTGTTCAGCAGCGGTAAATCAGTGGTAAATATGGACTGCAGATTTACTACTGCACATTCAGCGGTGCTACGTATCAGATCGTCGGCTCGCCGCAACACCCAGCTAACCGACATTTTTCGAAATTCAATTGTCAGAAAATGACTTTTGAAGCTGCATGGTAGTGTCATTTAAAATAACAAAAATGTTATTTAAATTTTGTTTTAAAAAATGTCAGTTAGCTGGGTGTTGTGCTAAGCCGATGAATTATATGTTTGAGACGAACCAAGACATCAGCTCATGCAATTTACACACATTGTGACACAAATCAGATAAAATTAGCCCAAAGGCTAAGATAGGTTACCGGACAATTTTGGTTTGGCCATGGCAGCATTGGCAGGTAACAGACCTTGAGATTTACCAATCAAGGTTCGCAGTGTAAACATATGACCTTGGGATTTACCAATCAAGGTCATCCGTATGAACTTCGATGTAACCATTACATGTATGTGTGCGGCATTTGATATTCTATATGTTGGGTGGAATCGTTTAGGCCGCTCAGGTCAATTTACACATTCCAAGTCAGACATTTGGCACTCAAGGTCATCTGACGTCAAGTTCAAGGTCATCATTAGTTGTGCCATATATGTCTTCCTATATGTTCATAATGCAAACATGAGCTCTATCTGCAAGCATTTCATCTACAAAGGCAAATCTGGGCATTTTTTGACCCCAAAATGGCTGTTTTGACCTTTCAAGGTCATCCAAGGTCAAATTCAAGGTCACTACACAAGTCGCCATATATGACTTCCCATTTGAAAGTGCCAATTTCTATGCTCTATCTTCAAGCGTTCTATGAGTACAGTCCTGACAGCTCCCATTATGAAGGAAAAAAGTGCCGAAAATTTTCGAAGTCCAAAATTTTTTTCAAAGGGTGAAAAAATTTTTTTGCCTAGAAATGGCCCAAAATGGATAGTAATGTTATTTGGGGCGAAAATTTTTTTTTTCGCCGACTCGTCAAAAATTCAAAATGGCCGCCACACTGAGATCGGCGATTCAAGGGCAACAAAACTTATACACGTCACAGAGGTATATAAGAGGAATCTTTTTAAGCAAAAATCTCAAAACTGATCAGAGAGTTTTTGAGAAAATACAGACCAGGTGCAAATTTGAGCGTTTTTCGACCCAAAAATGGCTGTTTTGACCTTTCAAGGTCATCCAAGGTCAAATTCAAGGTCACCACACAAGTCGCCATATATGACTTCCCATTTGAAAGTGCCAATTTCTAAGCTCTATCTTCAAGCGTTCTATGAGTACAGTCCGGACAGCTGCCATTATGAAGGGAAAAAGTGCCGAAAATTTTCTAAGTCCAAAATTTTTTTCAAAGGGTGAAAAATTTTTTTTGCCCTAGAAATGGCCCAAAATGGATAGTAATGCGATTTGGGGCGAAAAAAATTTTTTTCGCCGACCCGCCAAAAATTCAAAATGGCCGCCACACGGAAACCGGCAGATTTAGGGCAACCAAACTTATACATATCACAGAGGTATATGAGGGGAATCTTTTGAAACCAAAAACTCAAAACTGATCAGACAGTTTTTGAGAAAATGGCCGTCAAAGTCCAAAATTGAGCGTTTTTCGACAAAAACGGCCGCCATTTTGAAAAAAATGTGAAAATCAAAAAACAAAAAAATACCTCCTTCTCAAAATATTTTTAGGCATTTTTGTGCAAAATTTCAGAAAGATTCGATCGTTAACTTTAAAGATAAAAATGTTAACGCCGGACGGACGGACGGACGGGTGAACGGATGGGCGTTACGGGCGGACCCAATGTTAAATTTCCTATCTTAACTTTCCCCATAAGTCCTGAAAAAATCCCCATAAGACCGCACTTTTGGCTTAAACTGTGGTTGTGGGGCGTTTTCAGCTTTATTCCCCCTAAGAAATCCCCAAAACTCCGTTCCGTTTGCCCGGACGGACGGACGGACGGACGGACGACGGACGCAACGCCATGCCAATAGGTTATCGGACCAAAGGTCCGGTAACCTAAAAAGACCTATGGCTATCAGCTAGCCTATCACAATCATATTTAAGAAATGAACATGTTGAAATTGACTTTATAATCATGTTTATTCACTATATAAACACACAGGACAAAAATCTTGACAAATTTGTCCAGCTTCTTTTTTAGCTAACAGTGAGAACCCTTTTCAAATACATGATACAACATCACGATAAAAGCTAACCGCTTAACATCATGAACATTTTGAAATTTACTTATCATGTTCATACACATAAAAATCCTGACAATTTTTTTTTTTTTTCGTTTAATAATTTAATTTGATTGTAGAACCACAAGTTTACACAATGTTACAATTGACAATCAATATCAGTATCATATTGTGCATTCAAGTTGATCATTTCTTAACACCGCCCGCAATCGACAACGACGACCTTCTGTGAGGTCTGTCCACTCTGTGAGGCGACGTTTTCAAACCTCTGAACGACCTGATAATGGCTGCACTGATTCATAGTGGATTTTTCCTTTTGTAGCTGCAGAAGACAGAGCCGAGAAAATGGCATCCCGAATCTTCGCCCGACCCCAGTTGCTGCTGGATTGGACAAATCCTGAAAAAGTGAATAATTTGTTTGTAAACATGACATGAACAATGCAATATATTTGCTATAGTTGGTAGTTCTGGGCGATATCACCGATGCATCGTGATATTTAATTTCGTGATATTTGAATCGATGCTGTTTTGCAAGTATCGATACGTTATGATATCGCCCGCCCGCCCGCCCGGCCGGATAGAAAATGAACGCTCCGAAGCACGTGCGTTTGTTTACATTCGGGGAAACAGGGCCGGAAATCATGAGTGACAACATTCGAAAAATTTAAAAAAAATGGCGCAACAGCTAATCGTGAAGCCACCAGCAGCGTTTAAGTCAACTGTTTGGAAAGTATTTAACTTCCGTAAAGATGACAAGGACAGCAGGTCGTATGTGGTGTGCAGTCTGTGCGAAGCTGAGTTAAAATAAAGAAAACTGCTGGTAAATTAGTAATCACTTAAAAGGAGCATCTTTGCTAAATTTTTTTGCTTTAATTCAGCTGTCAAAACAATAGCAAAATTGTTATGAACATATCGTGATACGTATCGTATCAGGAGTGTAGTATCGTGATACGTATCGTATCGCGACTTCCCTGGTGATACCCAGCACTAATAGTTGGTGAGGTCGAATGCATAGAAAGAACTAAAATAAGTGATGTGATTAATTATAAATACAGACAAATATTCCACTACACAGCGGATGGAGGGATCCAAAAATAATACCCGAGGTATAGTGAATAACCGTGCCTGTTTTATTGTGAAAAGCTCCTTATTCTCACAGTATATAGACAAAAATATACTAGAGTCCAAGCCCTAACAGTTATATTTAGCCAAATCAGTTGTATAGTGACAAGCTGCATAGTGGCGTTTAATTGTCTGTAACTGATTATTTGGAGTACTTTACCAATGATCGCCTCCACGACGTTGCTCGGCAGTTTCGGCTTGGGGCTCAATTTCGATATGGTACACGTCCTCATCTGTTCGCTTGTAAAGAAGGTCCTCAGCAGGCATCGGGTCAAAGAACCCCCGTTGACCCCGTCGGGAAGATTTTTTTTTCTTTTTGTAGACTCTCTCGCGGTTCTAGCCGTGTTGAGTGCCCTGGTGATGTCCGCCGAATAAACATATATCCCAGTCGTGGGCATTAACTCCACCATCTGAAAAATACAGAGTAGCCATTGTAAAAGTAAAACGCGAAGGTAAATTTCTGCAAACAAATTATTACTTTTGTAAATCAATTTTTACCTAAGTTGCACAAGTTTTGACAGATAGATTTATTCACAATTTGGTGTATTATACATGTATTTTTTACAACATGATAGAAAATAATGATTACCAACTGTGGGGCATTTTTTGATATACATAATATAATACGCTACATTTGTGCAGTTAAAAAGGTTTTTTTTTTTAATTCCCTCTCCTCTGACCCTGGACTTGCCCCCCCCCCCCCCCCCTCCCAAAGCACTGCAGCTTAAATTGAATGGCTAGTCATAAATCTATACATATACTTGCTTTGAATTTTTGTGCCACGTCAAATGGCTGTGGGCCTTGTTTGGGCCGTGCGTGGGGGTGGTTGGTTTGCAGCTGGTCAACTGTAACATTTCAAAAGAATATCACTATGCAATGACATATATAGCTAACAAATTGGTATAAACAGTGAATCTTTTCTTGAAAACGAACGTAAGTTATGATGAAGTATTATTACACCAGTCACCAGAACTGAAACCAGAATCAGCAGACACCATGATCATGTACAAGAATGTGTACAGGGATAAGCTACAAATGGTTTAATACATGTACATCACAGTTGAACGGTTTCACTAATACTAAAGTAAAACGGCGGTTCCAGGATTTTGAAGAAGGGGGTGGGGGGAAGGGGTTCCAAACAAGGGTTTCCCCCCGATTCGCCCAGTATATTGCAGTGTACTCACGTTGATCCTTTAATTCCTCTATCCTAACATTTTTCTCGGCAAGTTCTGAAAAAAAGAAATTGACACATATATAAGCAAAACCATGACCATGTTGAAGACCAAAATACCAAGGAAAATGGGTGTTTTTTTTTTTGTGGGGGCGACGCTAGATATCGTACGAACGATTGATCCAATGCATAAAAAAAAAACACCAAGCGCAAAAAAATTTCATTGTCAACGTAATTTACATCAGTATTAATAAGACATGCGTAGAAGGGTTTTAACAAAATTATTGTCTATTATAACATGACATTGTTTTCCTCGCCATTCGATTGGACAACAGAGAAAACCCCTTTTCTAATCAGCGTGAAAAACTCTGGGTCTCAGACAGACCAACTGCTATGCAAATAAGCAAATAAGAGTTTTAGCTGCTCTGTGTTCAAAGATAAGATTTCAGCGTCATTTTTTAGTTGATTTGAATGAACAAATGCGGAATGAAAGACAAAAAGACACCAAAAAGATGTCATGTCGTCTGAATAAACATTGATTCTGCGTGGTCTCTGTTACGATACTAAAAATTAGAGAGAATCTGTCAGAGATCTGAAACCGAGACGGGACTCGAGGTTTCAGATCTGTGAAAAAACCGGCAAAAAACCTACCTTTTCTCAACACACGGCATGATTGGCACGGCATGATTGGAGTCTTGCGTGGAACTTTGTATGCCTGCAGCGGGTGGCCTTTAGAATTCACTTGACCATCTTGAACCCCTGAGCCTGTGGACATTTCAAGAATTGATAAATTACATGCAGTAATGTCACATAGTGATGAATTTGTTCAACTAATGTCTCAAGTCCGTTTCATTGACTTAAACAAAAAAACTCACACCACCATCTGTCATCGCTACAAATGGTTTGACTTTAGATCAATGACAAAAGCATGAAAACAAATGTAATTATTCCTTCATTAGTGTAACCTATCACTTGACAATCAGTACCTGTGCAAATGATTTCGCTGATTTCGCTGCTCATGTCCTCGCTGATGTCCTCGATCTCGTCGCTGGTCGCTGGTCGGTCATGAAGATGATGGAGCGATCCTGCAAAGTTACAAAAAAGTACATCATGCAATTCCTTGGAAACAACTTTTCTAATGACTACTAACTATCACATGGCCTCACAGCACTGTTTGTTTTGAAAAAGGGGATCAAATAATATCAAACTACATGTAATGAAAATATGTTTCTTAGGTACCTGCATGTAATGTATAGTCCTGGGGATATGAAATCAAGTTACAAGATATTTACTATATTTGTGATATGCTGTATGTAGCTACTTGTCACTTACCAAATGATTCATTGGATTCAATATTGGTGAAGGAATGCACATCAACGTCATCATCATGGTCATGGTTTCCATAAATCAAGGTTTCCATGGCGTGTTCATCATGTTCGTCCTCGTCATCCAAATTATCGCCATTACATGATGCTAGTAAAAGGAACAAATTATCTTTATAAGTAAGCACACAAAATGGCACCTAGGGAGAACAAAAATGATTAACAAAAATGTGAACATGGTCTACATCCACGAGAAAGTGTGCTTGTTTCCAATCGATTTTGTAATTCCTACAAATATTTGAAATAATTAGGAATACTGTAATTATTTAATACTGAAATTTGAGCAGAGTGAAGCTTTTTCTTTTAACATGTTAACTGTAAAAAGTTTGTTCAAGTGGCTCAGAAATTACAAGTTGAACCTGCATAAACGTGGAATTTTATTGTTTGTAATGCATACATTTCCTGTACTCTTGGGTCAATTCTGACAGTAGTTTCTCCCGGGCCTTCTTGATCATATAAGCACTTTTAACAGCTGTGACTATAAAATGTGAACAAAGTAAACACATCTTTACTTTAGATTTTACATCCAACTGAACACATAGAAGGTATACAATTAAAGGAAGTTTTTAGTATAACCTTTCATTACCAAATTCCGATAGTTTTATCCAGTGTACTGGAAACTGGTACATGTATTACTTTACCATGTTTAATTGCGATACAACTTTTATTGTAATATATAGCAATAGTTTACAGTTAGTTCCTACTATATATTAGAGTAAGTTGCCAATATCTTGAAAATGGACCAAATCAATTTATATTAATAGCCTGTGCGCACAGGTTTTGTATTGAGTGAGCTTCAACGCACTTGTACGACTGCCTGTGTCCGTGGTGTCAGCATTCTTTTTCGGTTTCTTTTTTCCCAGTTTCGACCCTGAAATTACATTTAATCAAAAATTAATTTCTCTCACAGTGACACAATACCATCAGAGCAAACATTTTTTTAGGGCTCAGAAAAATTGCTCGAGACTCAAGACAAATATACTAATGTAATAATACTTAAATACTTACTAAATGAATATGAAAAATGAAATCCAAAAGTTGACCAGAATAAATCAATTATGCATGTGCTGAGTGTGCTTATTTTGGCATTGGTGGTAAATGAATTACATGATTTGACAAAAGGTAGTATTACCGTTATCAGCATCAGCCTTCTTTTTTTTGGACTTCTTTTTATGGTTTTCTTTTCCTTTGTTTGACACTGAAAATACAATATAGAAAAAAAAAATGAATAAAAATACATTGTAGAGAAAAAAAAATTCCGTCACAATACCATTGGAGCAAACAAAATTGTTTAAAGGAAAAGAAGTTTTCATCCGTATAAACTCCTTTAGAAAATAATCCATCTCCAAGTAGAGCAATGTTACAATTTGGGGTGAGCCCGGGGGACCTATGACCATGAACAATCTTCCAGAAGTTGACCAAGCAACGATTTATAATTGTGGTAATTTTGGATTGGAGTGGCCGTAAAATGCACAGGCATATGACTCAACACCTAGAAGTGTGAATAATCCTTCACGCATTGGTCCATTCTCCTTATTTTATAAGGGGCAATGGACCAATGTGTGAAGGATTATTCACACTTCTAGGTGTTGAGTCATATGCCTGTGGTAAAATGAACTAAATGATTTACCATGATCAGCCTTCTTCTTCTGTCTTTTGCTCTCCTGTTGTGGCACTGAAAATGCATTTGAGAATAATAAATTTATCTTGTGCCACTGTTGGAGCAAGCAACATGAGCAAGCCTAAACAAAAAGAATAATAATATCTTTCCGATTTGTTAGGCTATAAAAAAGTAATTTCTTAGTAATTCTTACCAAGGTCATCCGTTCCTATGCGCTTGTGAGCTAGGATAGCGTCAAGTTCCTTACGATTATCTGCATTATTGAAATGAAGGAATAAAATTTTTTTGTTGGGTAATTTTCAATGACGGATATTTACGTATGTAAGTATGGTTCTAATTTGCTTGGATCTATAATCCTTCATTAACATCAGCCAATCACAAAGCAGTTTACAAGTATACCTGACCAAGCTGACAACCTACGTCAACAATTGAATATGTTAATTTCCATATTTGGAGTATGGAGCATGCCTGCATTGCTCATTTGCATAAACTTGTTGTCAAAACTCAACTGACAGCAGAGTCGAGCACACACTTTCCCCGGCTTTGATTCCACTGGTAATAGCTGAGTATACAAGTGATAGATATTTGTTCTAACATCTCCAAATGTTCCTTTAATAATGTAGAGGGGCAATTATCTGAGGGAGATGAAAAGCCAGTGGATAAAAGCAATATTTGGGCTGTGCCGGCGACTGTTGCACAACTGACACTTGCCGGTGTCTGATTGTCAGACCAGCAACAGGTGCTCGATCGGGAGATCGAGATTGTGACTGTGAGAACGCCGTTTCTCTGAGACAAATTAGATTGTTTGCCAAAATAAACTTGATGGTGTGTTTTTATCTTTCTATGAAAACAAATAAATGTCTCACATCTGGCGAAATCCTTTCTTCAGTGATGAAAAACCATCCACTGCTCGGCAAGTTTTTTTTGTATTTACCAGTTTACAACCCCGTGGTCACGGTGGTGTGGGCCCCGTGACAGGCTCATTTGCATACACGGCTTATGGGGAGGGAGGGGGGGGGGGGTGTTAGGACAGTAGCAACACTGCAAGTAGGGAGAATCTTTCCTATCATCAGGAGTTAATTACCGATAAATTCATTTTATTTGAAGTTATCAGTTCATTGGACTCGTGAATTTTGATGAATCCGTTGAATTTTGTTTTGCTACAAGGCCATAGCATTATATTCATCACATAAGCCATGTGTTTATCTTTGTTTGCCCGAGATTTTTCGGGTGATTATAGTGATTACTATACATGTGGAAATGATTTCTGGGTCCATCTTTAAAGTTTGTGGGCACCCGAGGCCGACCGCGGTCCTGGGTTATTTTCTCGGGCAATCACGTAATAAGCTTGCTAATTTAAACAATTAGGTGACATCAGATATTCTCTAAGTTGAGTAGGCCCATCATTTATGTTTATTCAGGATGAAAACAGTTACATTTGGAAAGTTCAGTATAATATTTCACCTGAAAATTTTATGCCGCCAATTTTTGACAAATACTTAGTCTACTTGTTGCGGATTTCTGATTGGCTGAGACCTCTGTGTTTCCCGCCCAGTTGTGCAGCCTGTTGAATTTTTTAGGTGGTCATAAACCTGGTGGTCATTGAATGGTTGGTGATCAAGAAATAAAATATCAAATACAATTGACAAAAACATGTATTGTTTTCTGTCTATATTGCTTAGTATGAATCTGTCAGCAGCAGAAGCGAAAAGGAACTCAACAATCCACACAATCGGGCAAACAATGAATGCAAGGCCGCTCGCGACTATATAGCCATTTTGGTACGACTGTAGCTAATTTATTGGTCTGAAATCTTGATAATCTCGATGGAAAATTACAAGTATCCAGACCAAACCATACAACTTGATCTACTAGATCACTCTGAGTTTGACACATGGTTTGACAGCTGTCAAGTAATATGTCTAATTGACTGAAGTGTAAGCAGCCATCATTAACTTGGAGGGACGATTCATCCAACGAACGAAAGAACGAACATGACTGTTCATTAGCGATCTATCTCATACCTTGTAAACTTTATAAAATGTATTTAAACGTGCCGCTGTGCGAGTTTACGAACAATCTATCGTCAAATTGTACTATAGCTTGTAGGTACATTGCTGCAAAAATCGTTGATATTTCACGGACATCCATGAGCCGCCATATTTACTCCTGACCTAATTTAGCGTTTACGTTCCGTGATTGGCTGATTCCTGTCACGTGGTTTGTTGTTGTCATGCTGGTTTGACAGGTCAGCAGATCTATTTGGGGTTAACTTTTGATAAATTAAGAGGCAATATATAATAAGAGCTAGGATGTGTTTGACAAGTGAAAGCAAGTTCACAGTATGTAACCTTGGATCTTTTATGAGTTTCAAATGATTTAGGCTGTGCATGTTACCTGACATGGTGCGAATAGTCGCTTGATACTGCTTCCCGTTGAATCTTGCTTCGACCGCATCTCCAATATTGTATAGCTCTCTCCTGGGGCTTATGATTGCGCTGACTGCCCGGACACTAGATGTATTTTCCCCAGCCCAGTCTAGTATAAAATACATCTTCCGAGTTGTAGTTCCCTGAGCAGCTGAGGCTGAGCTCCTGCAGTCCTGGAAAGACGCGCTGAACTGCAGACGATCTGTGACGTCATTTTCCCGCAAAATTTTTGACCAATAGGCCTACACGTTGCATCAAATTAGCGCGAATTATTGACCAATAGGGTTACACGTTGCATCCAACGAGAAATGGCTTTACCACTTTTAAGGTAAATTTTTTTCGAACATTATTTTGCATCGATGTTTTAACCGTTTAACAGTACGTACAAGAGAAGTGCGTTGGAAAATACAACTCATAAATCATTTGTATGTTTTGTACAGTATCTGTCAAGAAGTAATTATTTTTATTTTTTGTTCTCGTGTGTGTTGAAATAAACATGCGCAGTTTCGATATTTTTTTTGCAGCGGACGCAGTGTCAAGTTTTGAAAAAATCAACAGAACCCACGAACACAGAAGATAAAACTTCATAAAAGGGCCAAACATGGAGGAACAAGGTTAGAAAAGTAACCCTTATCGTATAATTATTGCAACAAACGGTGTCTTGACTTCACGTGAGCCGCAATTTGAGAAGTAGAGCACAAACAAAAGTTTGCACTGCTCGCTGGGCGCCTAAAGTCTGGAGCTGGAGGTGAATGAGTTTCTGCGCGTGCGCGAAAACATACATGTGCGTTTGTTTACCTCCGGGCCGCCTATTTATTGGCACAATATATCATAAATAAACACACAATAACTGTTGATTCACTTCAATATTCACTGCATTATTCCTGTATCGTTGAAATTTCGCCAAGAACCCTGCCAATGTTAGCGCAGGTCGTCAAATTGTACTATAGCTTGCAGGTAGCTCATGTCGCTCTTTGGATGAAATTTCGGCTGGACAGGACCTTCACTTTCGTTCTGTTTTCGTATCTGAAACTCAGTTAGTCACTCAGCGATCACACAATAGCTATGGGGACCGAAATTTCACCACTAATGCCGCCAGACTCTGGAATCTCTTGCCTGTCGACATGAAGCATATGGACTCTTTTTTATGCTTTTAAAAAAGCTCTTAAAACACGACTTTTTATTGAGTGTTATAATTTCTAGTCGCACATCTAGTCATTTCCAGATATATAGTAAATAACATCATTGTTGCCATGTATGTTTGTAAAGCGCATAGAAACCTCTGTTATGTTGCGCTGTATAAATGACATTATAAATAAATAAATATAAAGTAGGCCTAAGTCATACTTGAAAAGAAACAACACAGATAATATTGTTTCATTGAAGAATACTAGCCATGAATGAAGAAATTTGGGGTATTTCGATCTCTGAAAAAAAGTTACAAAACAGTTAATCATGCCTACCTATCATATTTTCAGCAAGATAAAAAGTTAAAGTAAAATAAAAACATTTGCCTACCTACGTATCCTAATGTTTAGAGCATGAAATAGGAAACAGGAAACTTTTTCTGCTAGGCCTAATGAAGTGCTTTCATACCTGTTTGTTGACTCAACCAATCGACTTTCGAAAAAAATTCGATCATCGGAACATGTCACTTTTCTAAGTAAAGTCACTAAACATGCTAAAAATGTATTCTGATGTATTAATAATGTACTTTTCATTAATTTACAGATCAAGGACGGTACACATATCGTGGTCCATACAACACTTCTAGTTCTGCTGTCTCAAGCCAGTCCAGATGTACAAGATGGAGAGCTGAAAAAAGAAAAAATCGTGATAATGACACAGAGAACGAGGATGAATTACACACTGACAATAGCCTTGATGACACTGAAAGCAACCATGCTGAAATGTCTGAAAATGTTAATGATTTTATAGATGACGTCGACATGGAGGAAGATCAAGAAGAAACAAATAAAAGTTCGGACGAAGACATTCCTCTTTACGAAGGGGCACAGATATCTTTGGGAGACAGTATCATTCTCATTTTGTCCTTCTTTCTTCGACACAACCTCACCAAAGCAGCCCTTATTGACTTGCTACAGCTGATTGAGATACACTGCCTTCCCTTGAACTTTTGTCGAAAAACATTGCGTTACTTCAATGAATTCTTCTCAAACCTAAAAAACCCTATACAGTATCATTATTACTGCGTAAATTGCACGAATTATGTGGGTTTGGCAAAACATGATGGTCCATGCCAAGTTTGCGACGCGAACAACTGGAAATACTTCATTGTCATGCCCTTATTCGAACAACTCAAGTCAATACTGTCAAGTAAGTACCTAAGGCCAAGCGAAATACAAATGTACTAAAGTGAGCATCTTAGGCCAAAAAAAAAGATATTAGTAATAGTTTCTCAGGGAAAGCCGCATGCTTTTTTTTCACGTGCACACGCATTGCTTTTTATTATGTTTTTAGAAAAAAAAAAATTAAAATAAAAAAAATATATATCATGTATATTGAAGAAAAAACAATTTAAATTTTTTTTTTCTTTTTTCTAAAAACAGCATTATTGTTGCGGATTGGTATAGATAATGACTGCAAACGGAATGAAAAAGGACTAACCACGCATTATTTACTATTATTTCTGCATCACTTATCAAATTTGCCCGAACTTGCGCTGTGATAGTGTAAAAATCCGGAACAAATTTAAGGTATTTTGGCCATTCATGACCAATAAATCTCTGCCAGGGAGTAAAATGGTCATTTTCCATGGGCTTCACAATAATAATAAAATCCGCCCGCCCGCACCCATTTTTAAAAAAAAAAAGTCCCTGAGAAACTACTAGTAATACTTTTTTTTTTGGGCCTTATTAGGGCTTTTTTTGCAAAATAATGTCTATGGTTTTGTCAATTTTTATTTTTTATTTTTTTAGCTCCGCTGTGCCGAATGGCAGCGGAGCTTATCCGATACCGATTTGTCCGTCGTCGTCGTTGTCCGGCGTCCGTCAACTTTTCCTTCAAATGCTATCTCCTCCTAGAGTTTTTATCAGAATTTCATGAAATTTGGTACAGATGTTCTACAGCACAATGTCTTCAAACTAATAGAGAGCTTTTTTCAAAATTTTGATTTTTCAATTTTTTAAAAAATTTAGAATTTTGAACTTTGCCATTTCCACATGTACAATTTCAAATGCTATCTCCTCCTACAGTTTTCATCAGAATTGCATACAAATTGGTACATATATTCTACAAGGCCATGCCTTCAAACTTTATAGAGAGCTTTTTTTCGAAATTTTGATTTTTCAATTTTTTTTAAAATTTAGAATTTTGAACTTTGCCATTTCCACATGTACAATTTCAAATGCTATCTCCTCCTACAGTCTCCATCAGAATTGGTACATATATTCTATAAGGCCATGCCTTCAAATTAATAGAGAGCTTTATTCAAAATTTTGCAATTTCTCTATGTACAATTTCAAATCTATATGTACAATTTCAAACACTATCTCCTCCCACAGTTTTCTTCAGAATTTCATAGAAATCGGTACAGATATCCTATAGGAGAGTGCTTTCAAACTAGCGGAGAGCTTTATCAAAATTTAGATTTTTCAATTTTTAAAAATAAATTAAATTTTGACATTGCCATTTCTACATGTAAAATTTTGACTTCGCTGCTCACTATTGAGCACACTATCGTATGCTCAGTATTCAGAACCAGGTCTCCCTCTGAAAATTTGTTAATTTAGAATCCGGTCAGTTACAGGTCCCTTGGTCCTATTTTAAATGTTAAAGAACTTCAAATTATGTCAATAGTTTGCAAACCCCAGCGGAGCTCACTAGGCCGAAGAGCCTCTTGTGGTGGTTTCCGGACGATAACTCCAGAACGCCTTGACGGATCGACGTGAAATTTTCACCAGTGATCAAACATGTTGAGGGCAAGAACCCTATTGTTTTGCAGCCGGATCCGGACTCCGGTTGGTCTGAGATCCAGATCCGTTCCGGATCAGATGGTTTCCGGATATAACCCCAGAACGCCTTGACGTGAAATTTTTACCAGTGCTCAAACATCCTAATGGCAGGCACCCTATTGTTTTTCAGCCAGATCCGGATTCCGGTTAGTGTCCGGATTCGTTCCGGATCTGATGGTTTCTGGCCGTATCTCAGAAACGGTGTGTCGTAGAGCGAAACGGACGTTATTTTCGGATTCGTCAGCCTAACTGTAAAATACGATACGTATCGTGACTAGGGTGTATCGTGCCAAGCCTAGCCAGCATCCATCTTGGATTTTCCATTTACCACCGTATCTCAGAAATGGTGGCCTGTAGACCAGAATGCATATAAATTTGTGTCCACAAAAATGAAGTTACAATCATTATCAGGTGATGCGATTAACCTGGAATGCCTGCATTTCTCCGCCGGTAACCTACAGGACCCCTTGGTCCTATAGTTTTTATCATGTATTGCCACAATTTACCAGTTGTTTTTTTAATCTTTTCTATGTTCCTATTTTTCAGAACCAAAAGTACAAGAATCCTTGAAGTCAAGATCATCCAGGATGAACAGCGAAGCGATCACCGATGTTATCAGTGGGGCACTTTATAAGGAAAAGTTTGATTCTCATGGGTTCTTTCAACATTCTTCCGAGGAAGAAAAGCAACAAATTCACCTCTCCATTCAACTAAATACGGATGGAGTCGCCCTTTTCAACTCAACCAAGTTCAGCCTTTGGCCAGTCTATGCAACAATCAACGAGATACAGCCAAATATAAGGTGCGATGTATACATAAATAAGAGCAAAGCTTATTTGTCGTGAAGTGTCCTATGACCGAATGGCTAGAATTTTTCTTATTTTTGCCATTTGGTAGCCATTGGTTGAAGAAGATTAATGGCCACTGTTCTTTTTCAAACAGTGCAATGTGCTAGTGTGCTACATCATAAAGAACCTATTATAAAATGGAAATTACATTCACTGCTTTTCAGATTCAAAAGGGAGCATCGCATCTTTCTTGCCATGTGGTTTGGACAGCAGAAACCTCTACCAGATATCCTTCTGAAGCCGTTGGTGCAGGATTTGAAGACGTGGTATCATGAAGGTAACTAGACGTCAAGGCCTTGGAGGCATTTTTTTTAATAGAGCTACAGATATACGATAACAGATAATCACAAATTCTTGCGTAGTTTGCTTTTGTGCCACCAGGGGTACAAAAATCCTATTTTGATATTAGGCTTCAAGGCTAGGCTCCCTGGGATTGATATTGAGCTCCATTTCGTTTACGACCAACGGTTACCGAGAAAAACTCAACTTCCTTTAGTTCGCCACCAGGGGTACACAAATCTGATTTTGGTATTAGACTTTTAATTCTAGTCCCATGGGTAGAAATTGAGCTCCGTTTTGCTCTACGACCAACGGTTACCGAGAAAAACTCAACTTCCTATTTAGTTCGTTTTTTCGCCACCAGGGGGACGAAAATCTGATTAAAAAAATTCTGCTAAAATCAAAAAATGCCTTAATAAAAGGGTATTTTTGATGTATTATAAAGCCCAGGTCTCATAAGATAGCTATTCAAAATTCATAGTGTTTTTTGTCCTGGCCCGCCTATACTACGAAGAGACTGCCTCAAACTTTTTAGGTTACTGGAGCTTTATCGGGAGCTCCGATAACCTTGTCATGTTTTTCCATCACTCGTCTGTCCGTCCGTCGTCTGTCGTCCATTCCATAGCAGCTGAATCTCAGGAGTTCCTTGGGCGGATTTTTCTGCCAGCGGGTACAAGTGTACTATGGCCGTAATACAACTAAGGTTGTTTTTTTTTTTCAAATTTGTCATAAAGCCATTTTTGGCGATTTGTCAAAATTGGCCATTTTGACCCTTTCTTCAACTTCAAACGTGCCTGTGGCCATATTGCATCATCATTTTCCATCATCCTCAATATCTACGGTTGCTTGTAGCGACCGACCGAGCGAGGGTGACGCTGAGGCGTTCATAGAGCTGCTAGTCGCAGCTAAAAATAAAATGTCCCACCCCTGTTTTCATTGCCTAAGACAGATTAAAATCACAAAATTAAAAAAGTTCTGTCCTCCCTCAAGTCTTGATCGTAGACTTTTAGTAGTTTTAATGGTCGAGACATTGATGACTAACATGTAGCATAGATCTGCAAATTCAAATAGATCGACTTTGAATAGCTTTTGAAGACTTGAAACACTTTTGACTGAATAAATTAATCAAACTCGCCTATCATTACTGTCTTTTCAGGGTTCACGATGTCCATTGATGACAATATTACTACAGTGAGGGGCATTCTACTATCAACGGTGGCTGATGCACCAGCCAGGTGCATGATTAATCACATGATACAATTCAACGGGAAATTTGGATGTCCTGTCTGTTATGCAGAGGGAGAAACTTTCCAGTTTGGACCAAGAAAACAAGCTCACGTATACCCATATGATGTTTCAGACAATAATAAACTTGCAGGACACCCAGAGATCAGGACTGACGCAGAAACAAGAGATATTGCAGCAAAAGTGGAAAACGAATATTTGCAAAGTGACCGCAAAACATGTAAGCCAGAATGTGGTGTAAAAGGCATCTCCCTACTTAGCGATATTCCACAATATGACTTGATCAAAGGCTGTGCAATCGATCCTATGCATTGCGTGTACCTGGGCATTATGAAAATGCTATGCTCCTTGTGGTTTGATGCTGAGCACAAAACTTCACCATGGTCAATCAGAAATCAACTACAGAATGTATCCAAACGGCTTGCAGAAATGTCGCCACCAAACTTTGTTTCTAGATTACCTCGAAGTTTGGAAGATCTCCCACGATGGAAAGCATCAGAGTTTCGTTCCTTCCTGCTCTTCTATTCTGTTCCAATTTTGATGGATATCCTTCCCAAAGATTACTTCGAACACTACGTTCTCCTCGTTCAGGCAGTGTATCTTTTGACCTCCACGTCTGTGACGGATGCAAACTTGAAAAAATCAGCACTGTTACTACGCCAATTTTGTGCAATGATGGATGTTTTGTACAGTGTTCGTAAATGTACATTTAATGTACATTGTTTGCTGCATCTTCCAGATAAAGTGAAAGAACTGGGCCCATTATGGAGTCAGTCCTGCTTTTTTTACGAAGACCTCAATGGAGACCTCAGGAAATTATTTCATGGCACACAAAATTCCCAAGGCCAGATTGCAGCTGCCGTTTGTGCCCAACAAAAGCTTACTGAAAGTGTTCAAGAGCTAGAACCAAATTCAAAGGTTTATTTGCTGTACAATAGCTTCATGACGTCACGTACTATAAGTGAGAGGTTTCTGGAACAAGCTGCTGATAGTGTGTTTGCCATTGGTCCCTTCAAGATATTCAATGCAAAACCTGAAGTGTTGATACATCTTCGAGGAATGAAGGAGTTTCAGATGTTCTTGAGAGCCCGATGCAAGCAACATACAATACATTCCGCCATGTACAGAAACACCAGCACTGTGAGGAACAGTAAGACCATTTGCTATCAGAAGGAAAAGTTTGGAGATGTACAGTACTTTGTACGATGTAGAAACGACGAGGACCAAATGCTCTACTTTGCAGTTGTCAAAAGAATGGAAGTGATTCAGAAAGACTTGTCATCACATCCAGTTGGGAAATGTGACGAATTCCATGTTGTTCGAAACACAGACCTGGTGGATATATGTCCCCTAATTGACATTGAATATCTCTGCGTATTTGTACATGTAAGAGACAATAATATGCGTGTATTAATACCACCTCCAGGTTGTTATGGAATTAATTAATTAATTTCTTTCCTGGGGTGGTAGGTTTGAAGGACATGATCGCATATTTTTGTCTCTCACATGTACAAATATGCAGAGATATTCCATGTCAATTAGGGGTCCCCTAATTGACATTGAATATCTCTGCGTATTGTTTCGAACAACATGGAATTCGTCACATTTCCGAACTCTTTCTGAATCACTTCCATTCTTGAATCACACCCATTGTTCAACGGACAAAGAGAGTAACCACTCGTATGTGACTTTTTATGCAGCAAATGTTTTTATTCTGCTGAAAGTCAGTATTGTTATTTCAAGATTCACTGCCGGGAAAATATACACAAGTGTGACACTTGTGGCAAATGTTTTACTCGGCCAAATAAATAAATACGTGTGCTAACATCTTCCTATTGCATGGTGAAAAATAAGAGTAGGTAGACATGGTATAGACAGGGGGCAACATAAAGATACCACATAATTGTATCTCCCCGAACGAGTTCGGGAGATACACTGGTTTAGTTACCGTTCCGCCGCCGCATCCGCCGCAGAGATTTCGACGTCCGGGCTCTAGAATTTGCAATAGAGCACCAATCGCCCTAATATTTCTCTGAGATATGGATAATAGGTTGAACTATAAATAAGAGCCTATTGAAAATCGGGGTCATATCTCCAATATTGACCGACTAGACAGCCGTTTCGTGCACAAATCATATCCCCCAATGATAAATGGGCTGTATCTCACTTATTATCAAAGTTAGAGAGTTAGTATTTATTGTGAATATAAACATAATTTTTTTTTTTGATTTTTTTTTTTTTTCCGAATTTTTTTTTTTTTTTTTTTTAACATGTTAAACCCCCAATAATAGATTTTCGTGGTTTCTGTCATCCAAGATGGTCGCCGGTAGCCATTTTGTCCGAAAAAACAAGCATTTAATTCGTCAATGAAAGCGTTCAAGATTTGGCCATTTGGGGGAGATACACGAGTCGGACCTCTGGCGCCCGACTATATCTAGTTATTTCATAGACTGAAATTTGAGCAGAGAACAATAATTCTGTTATAATTACTGTAAGCCACTAATATCTTTGGTTAACACGGTTAATGCATCAGAAATAAAAATTCCAGATTAGACTCCATATACAATACATGTACACGTATCATGAGATCGCCAATGTATCTGCTGCCATATACTCTGTAAAATAGTACTAGCTAGAACTGTATAGTCGATAATGATATTTTCTATGTAATAAAACTATGGATTGAAAATATTGCATTATCTTGTTCAATTTTCTTTGTTCTAATAAAATTACACTGATGTTCATCATATGATGATCATGGACAAAAGAATTTTAAGTGATATAAAAGAGAATAACTTGGCTCTTCTAATGTTAAACCAAAACCGTGAGCCTGGCGGTCTGGACTTGAAGGTCCCTTGTCTGGAGTATGCACATAGAACATGATATCACCACAATTTCAAAGCGATCCATGCAGAACTGTGGGACTGATTTCTTTGAAGTGTTAACATGGGCGAGATACAGATTTTTTCCAAGTCAAGACCGCCAGGCTGGCGGTTTTTGGTTTAACCTTGACTGAATATTGGAGCAAACACCCACATCTATGTTAAAACTATCCAAGTTCATATTATCTTTGGTATCATAGCTGTCTTGAATGTATAGAAATTAGAAAGTGATTTCAGCGGTGCTGCAGCGGTGAAATAAACTACATATAATTTTCAGAGTGCAAGCAGCAGCTTAATTGGCAGCGGTATCTTTAACTGTCATTTTTGTACAGACGTTTAGCAGCGGTGTTTCAGCGGTTACATGTGCAGAAGGAGCAAGTCGAATCAGTGGTGAATCAGCGGCCCACTGCATGGCAGTAGTACATGTGGTACAAGCTGCACAGGTAGCAGCAGCAAACACCGCTTCCAAGCAGCGGTCACCGCTGCACAGGAAGTAGTAGAACAGCGGTATTTCAGTGGTAACCGCTGTTTCTGCAGCGGTACCGCTGTCTAGAAGCGGTACAGTATACTGCTGCCTATGCAGCGGTCACCGCTGCAAAAGCAGCAGCCTATCAGCGGTATATCAGCGGTAACCACTGCTGATGCAGCGGTATCTATACCGCTGCACTGAAGCAGTAACCGCTGCAGGGACAGCAGTGAATCAGTGGTCAATCAGCGGGTACCGCTCCTTCTGCAGCGGTTACCGCTGATATGGCAGCGGTCCGCTGCTGCTCGGTCTGGGTACTGTCGCCGAGTTCCAAGGTCTTAAACTCGGATTCTATAATTATGAACGTCACACCACATTTAAAGGCCTGATAGGTATATCACCTTGTGAAATGGTTACTTTTATCAGTTCTTCGTATACTGGCTACATTTCTGACAAAGAAATAACATCAAGATCTGGAATCGTGGATTTACTAGAACCCAACGACGACGTCATTGCGGACAAAGGATTTCTTATTCAGGATCTTTTGTCAAGCAAGAAATCGGGTCTTGTGATTCCACCCTTCTTAGGCCAGAAAGGAAAGTTTTCTGAGAGGAAGTGCAGCTGACACATGAAATCGCAAGGCTTCGTATCTACGTTGAACGGGCAATCAGAAGGATAAAAGAATATCATATTTTTGATGGTGTTCTTCCACTCAGTGTGGCTTCTTGTATCAACCAGATTTGGACAATCTGTGGGATTTTGACCACATATTCGTGCAGTAGTTGTAGTACACTTTCCAGAGTAATACATGTCTTGAGACTTCAACATGTACAAAATACTTTTCAGCAGACATGTACAGTATATTTGTGTATACAAATACTACTGTGTTGTAACTCAGTAGAGTATTGTCAGGTGCATATTTAAGTATTTATAGCTTAATTAGCAGTACTTGAATATATTACACCACGTATCCCAATGTATGTGTGCTTAACAAATAAAGGTCTTTCAAATATAATTTTGAATTGAGTGACTCAAGATATATGCTGGCGAGATAGAGTGTGTCCCAAAAAAAAGAAGTATACCGGAAATTGTAAAGTATATACTTTCCTTTTATCCTAAACTGAACCTCTGGCCTAAACATCAAAAAGCTCATTTTATCAATTATATATATGATATTCATACATGTGTATTGCCACAGTATATTCCAGGTATTTTCTGTAAACTTGTAGGACACACTGTATTTTATTCGGTAAAAAAACTGCCATAGGTGTATGAAACATGAATTTTGTCCTTGGGATGATTATTGGTATTCAAATTTAGCTGGTATGCTACAGGAAACGTGGTCCTATTTTGTAATTTGTATTTCTGTAAGATTGCATAGGGGTACATTATGATAGGCTGCATCACGTCATAATGGGAACATTAATGCATGCTGGAGCCCGTCATAATGTACCCATATGTACCCATCTTCGGTGAATACGGCGCCCCATGGGCCCTTGTTTTCTTATCGATGCATAACACTCCTCATAGGTACCTCTGTGACATGTATGAATTTCGTTGCCCTTGAATCGCTCGAAATGGGCCATTTTGGGCCCAAACTCGGCCCAAATGGGACTTTCCCATGTTAAATTCTCCTATGCTTTATAATGGGACACATTAAGCCTAATATCTCACTTAATATTGAGATTAGAGACTAGGGATCAATTGTGGAGATATAGGAAATGATATATCCTGAATATTCTGGTGACCTTGAATTCGACCTCTGACCTCGGTTTCAAGGTCAGAGGGCCATTTTCGTCGAAAAATGGCCAATTTTGGACTTTGACGGTCGTTTTCTCAGAATCTGTTCAGTAATTTTTAGGTTACCGGACCTATGATCCGTAACCTATTGCATGGCGATGCGTCCGGCGTCGTTGTCGTCCGTCGTCGTCGTCGTCCGTCAACAATTTTATCTTTAAAGTTTAGGATCAAATTTTTCTGAAATTTTGCACAAAAATGCCTAAAAATAATTCTAGAGGGAGGTATTTTTTAGTTTTTTGATTTTCGCATTTTTTTCAAAATGGCGGCCGTTTTCGACGAAAAATGCCTGATTTTGGACTTTGGCGGCCATTTTCTCAAAATCTGTTCAGTAACTTTTTTTTTTATTGATGCATAACACTCCTCATATGTACCCCTGTGACATGTATAAATTTCGTTGCGCTTGAATCGCTCGAAGTGGGCCATTTTGGGCCCAAACTCGACCCAAATGGGAC
Organism: Terebella lapidaria; assembly: GCA_949152475.1. NCBI lineage: Eukaryota > Metazoa > Annelida > Polychaeta > Terebellida > Terebellidae > Terebella > Terebella lapidaria. The sequence goes on from OX424569.1 coordinate 21,417,181, forward strand.
TTTCCCATGTTAAATTCTCCTATGCTTTATAATGGGACACATTAAAGCCTAGTATCTCACTTAATATTGAAATTAGAGACTAGGAATGAATTGTGGACATATAGGAAATGATATATGCTGAATATTCTCGTGACCTTGAATTTGACCTTTGACCTCATTTTCAAGGTCACAGGACAAAATGACTAATATCTCGCTTATTATCGACTTTACAGCTTAGGAATCGATTGTGAACATATACGAAATGATATATGCTGAATATTCTCGTGACCTTGAATTTGACCTGTGACCTCATTTTCAAGGTGACATAACAGAATGGCTAATATCTCGCTTATTATCAACTTTACAGTTTAGGAATCAATTGTGAACATATAGGAAAGGATATATGCTGAATATTTTCGTGACCTTGAATTTGACCTTTGACCTCATTTCCAAGGTCACAGGACAAAATTGCTAATATCTCGCTTATTATCGACTTTACAGCTTAGGAATCAATTGTGAACATATAGGAAATGATATATGCTGAATATTCTTGTGACCTTGAATTTGACCTTTGACCTCATTTTCAAGGTCACAGGACAAAATGGCCAATATCTTGCTTATTAGCGACTTTACAGCTTAGGAATCAATTGTGAACATATAGGAAATGATATATGCTGAAAATTCTCATGACCTTGAATTTGACCTTTGACCTCATTTTCAAGGTCACAGGACAAAATGGCCAATATCTTGCTTATTAGCTACTTTACAGCTTAGAAATCAATTGTGAACATATAGGAAATGATATATGCTGAAAATTCTCATGACCTTGAATTTGACTTTTGACCTCATTTTCAAGGTCACATGATAAAATGGCTAATATCTCGCTTATTATCGACTTTACAGCTTAGGAATCAATTGTGAACATATAGGAAATGATATATGCTGAAAATTCTTATGACCCTGAATTTGACCTTTGACCTCATTTTCAAGGTCACATGACAAAATGGCTAATATCTTGCTTATTATCGACTTTACAGCTTAGGAATCAATTGTGAACATATAGGAAATGATATATGCTGAATATTCTCATGACCTTGAATTTGACCTTTGACCTCATTTCCAAGGTCACAGGACAAAATTGCTAATATCTCGCTTATTATCGACTTTACAGCTTAGGAATCAATTGTGAACATATAGGAAATGATATATGCTGAATATTCTCGTGACCTTGAATTTGACCTTTGACCTCATTTTCAAGGTCACAGGACAAAATGGCCAATATCTTGCTTATTAGCGACTTTACAGCTTAGGAATCAATTGTGAACATATAGGAAATGATATATGCTGAATATTCTAGTGACCTTGAATTTGACTTTTGACCTCATTCTCAAGGTCAACAGGACAAAATGGCCAATATCTTGCTTATTAGCGACTTTACAGCTTAGGAATCAATTGTGAACATATAGGAAATGATATATGCTGAAAATTCTCATGACCTTGAATTTGACCTTTTACCTCATTTTCAAGGTCACATGTCAAAATGGCTAATATCTCGCTTATTATCGACTTTACAGCTTAGGAATCAATTGTGAACATATAGGAAATGATATATGCGGAATATTCTCATGACCTTGAATTTGACCTTTGACCTCATTTCCAAGGTCACAGGACAAAATTGCTGATATCTCGCTTATTATCGACTTTACAGCTTAGGAATCAATTGTGAACATATAGGAAATGATATATGCTGAATATTCTCGTGACCTTGAATTTGACCTTTGACCTCATTTCCAAGGTCACAGGACAAAATTGCTAATATCGCTTATTATCGACTTTACAGCTTAGGAATCAATTGTGAACATATAGGAAATGATATATGCTGAATATTCTCGTGACCTTGAATTTGACCTTTGACCTCATTTTCAAGGTCACAGGACAAAATGGCCAATATCTTGCTTCTTAGCGACTTTACAGCTTAGGAATCAATTGTGAACATATAGGAAATGATATATGCTGAATATTCTAGTGACCTTGAATTTGACTTTTGACCTCATTTTCAAGCTCAACAGGACAAAATGGCTAATATCTTGCTTATTATCGACTTTACAGCTTAGGAATCAATTGTGAACATATAGGAAATGAGATATTCTGAATATTTTAATGGTATTGAGTTTGACCTTTGACCTAAATTTCAAGGTCAGTCATTTTATTTTCAAAGTCAGATTACAAAATGGCTTATATCTCGCTTATTATCAAACTTACAGCTTAGGGGTCCATAGTGAACATATAGGAAATGATGTATGCTGAATAGTTTGGTGATCTAGAATTTAACCTTTGATCCCATTTTCAAGGTTAGAGATATGGCGATTTCAGTGGTCACCTTGAATTTGACCTTCAACTTTCTCGGCTTAACTCTGTATATTTCTCCGGTAACCTTTCTAGCCCATTGGGCTAATTTTTTTTTTTTTTTACTTTCCGCCGTTTGGTTTCCGATCAATAACTTGGGAACGCCTGAACGGATCTTGTCCAAATTTGCACCACTGGTCAGAAATATTACATGGAAGACCCCTATTGTTTTGGAGGCGGCTCCGGGGTCCGTGAGGTCCGTGATGATGAAATCAAGGTTGATTTTGAGACTTGGGTTTCCGAGCGATAACTCAAAAAGTATTCATGCAATGGCAAGTATTCTATGCATGGGAGTTCAATACCACCCGGGAAGAACCCTATTGATTTTGGGATCAATCCGTCGAACGACCTTTGACCTAGAGCTCGGAAGAATTTTTGCTGATTCATCCTTGAGGCTTTCATGCATATCTCGGAAACGGTGCGTCATAGAGTGAAACGGAGCTCAATTTCGGCCTCCTGGCACTAGACAAACTAGTCTAGGGGGTATCTTGGGTCGAATCGACCCCTGGTGTCGAATTTTTTTTTGCCGACTCGGCACTTACTGTTTGGCCGTATCACGGAAACGGTGTGTCGTAGAGCGAAACGGAGCTCAATTTCGGCCTCCTTGCACTAGACAAACTAGTCTAGAGGGTATCTTGGGTCGAGACAACCCCTGGTGCCGAAATTTTTTTCGCCAACTCGGCACTTCCTGTTTGGCCGTATCTCGGAAACGGTGCGTCGTAGAGCGAAACGGAGCTCAATTCGGGCCTCCTGGCACTAGACAAACTAGTCTAGGGGGGTATTATGTGTCTAGACAACCCCTGGTGTCAAATTTATTTTCGCCGACTCGGCACTTCCTGTTTGGCCGTATCTCGAAAACGGTGTGTCGTAGAGCGAAACGGAGCTCAATTCCGACCTCCTGGCACTAGACAAATTAGGCTTATTTGTATTTTGGGTCTAGACAACCCCTGGTGTCAAATTTATTTTCGCCGACTCGGCACTTCCTGTTTGGCCGTATCTCGAAAACAGTGTGTCGTAGAGCGAAACGGAGCTCAATTCCGGCCTCCTGGCACTAGACAAACTAGGCTTATGGGTATTTTGGGTCGAGACGACCCCTGGTGTCGAATTTATATTCGCCGACTCGGCACTTCCTGTTTGGCCGTATCTCGGAAACGGTGTGTCGTAGAGTGAAACGGAGCTCAATTCCGGCCTCCTGGCACTAGACAAACTAGGCTTATGGGTATTTTGGGTTGAGCCGACCTCTGGTGTCGAACTTTTTTTCGCCGACTCAGCACTTCCTGTTTGGTCGTATCTCGGAAACGGTGTGTCGTAGAGCGAAACGGAGCTCAATTTCGGGCCTCCTGGCACTAGACAAACTAGTCTAGAAGGTATCTTGGGTCGAGACGACCCCTGGTGTCAAATTTATTTTCGCCGACTCGGCTCTTCCTGTTTGGCCGTATCTCAGAAACGGTGCATCATACAGGGAAACAGAGCTCATTTCCAGCCTTCTGGCACTACACAAACTAGTCTAGTGGGTATCCTGGGTCGAGACGACCCCTGGTGTCGAATTTTTTTTTGCCGACTCGGCACTTCCTGTTTGGCCGTATCTCGGAAACGGTGCGTCGTAGAGCGAAACAGAGCTCAATTTCGGCTTCCTGGCACTAGACAAACTAGGCTTAGGGGTATTTTGGGTCGAGACGACTTCTGGTGCCGTATCTCGAAAACGGTGCGTCGTAGAGCGAAACGCAAAGATGCCTAAGGGCGGGGTATGTCACCTAAACTTTGACCACGGACAGTTCCAGAGTCATCATGGTTCTAGACACGGTCTCTTAGGTATATGTTAGCTAGGAATAGAACTCACACGAAATGCCCCAAGGCATCTTCAGGCCTTGACGTCTAGTTCACTTTACAGCTTGGGAATCAATTGTGGACATATAAGAAATGATATAAGCTGAATATTCTCATGACCTTGAATGAGAGCTTTGACCTTACTTTCAAGGTCAAAGCACAAAATGGCTAATATCTCGTTTATTATCGACTTTACAGCTTAGGAATCAATTGCAGACATATAGGAAATGATACATGTCGAATACTCTGATGACTTTGAAATTGACCTTTGACCTAATTTTCAAGGTCAAAGCACAAAATGGCTATTATCTCGCTTATTAACTACTTTACATCTTAGAAATCAAATGTGGACATATAGGAAGTGATATATGCTGAATATTCTCGTGACCTTGAAGGTCAGAGCACAAAATGGCTAATAGCTTGCTGATTATCGACTTTACAGCTCAGGAATCAATTGTGAACATTATAGGAAATGATATAGTCTGAATATTCTGATGACCTTGAATTTGACTTTTGACCTCATTTTCAAGGTCAAAGGACAAAATGGCCAATATCTCGCTTATCCACTTTACAGCTTGGGACTAAATTGTGGACGTATAGGAAATGATGAATGCTGAATATTTTGATGACCTTGATTGACCTTTGACCTCATTTTCAAGGTCAGGCACAAAATGGCTAATATCTCACTTATTATCGACTTTACAGGTTAGGAATCAATTGTGCACATATAGGGAATGACATATGCCGAATATTCTTGTGACCTTGAATTTGACCTTCGACCTTATTTTCAAGGTCAGAGCACAAAATGGCTAATATTTCGTTTATTGTCGACTTTGCAACTTGAGAATCAATTGTTGACATGTAGGAAATGATATATGCCGAATATTGTCATGACCTTGAATTTGACCTTTGACCTCAGTTTCTAGGTCACATGACAAAATGGCTAATATGTCGCTTATTATCGACTTTACAGCTTAAGGATCAATTGTGGACATATAGGAAATGATATATGCTGAATATTGTCGTGACCTTGAATTTGATCTTTGACTTCATTTTCAAGGTTGAGCACAAAATGGCTAATATCTCGCTTATTATCGACTTTACAGCTTGGGAATCAATTATATGTCTAATATGTCGCTTATTATCGACTTTACAGCTTAAGGATCAATTGTGGACATATAGGAAATGATATATGCTGAATATTGTCGTGACTTTGAATTTGACCTCTGACCTCGGTTTCAAGATCAGAGCACAAAATGTCTAATATCTCGCTTATTATCAACTTTACAGCCTAGGAATCAATTGTGGACATATAGGAAATGATATATGCCGAATAATCTGATGACTTTGAATTTGACGTTTGACCTCATTTTCAAGGTCACAGAACAAAATGGCTAATATCTCACTTATTATCGATTTTACAGCTTAGGGAACAATTGTGGACATAAAGGAAATGATATATGCTGAATATTCCCGTGACCTTGAATTTTACCTCTGACTTCAGTTTCAAGGTCAGAGCACAAAATGGCTAATATTTCGCCTATTATTGATTTTACAGCTTAGGAATCAATTGTTGACATATAGGAAATGATATATGCCAAATATTCTAATGACCTTGAATTTGACCTTTGACCTCATTTTCAAGGTCACAGGAAAAGTGGCTAATATCTCGCTTCTTATCGACTTTACAGCTTAGGAATCAATTATGAACATATAGGAAATGATATCTCGCTTATTATTGACTTTACAGCTTAGGAATCAATTGTGGACATACTAGAACTGACATATGCCGAATATTATGGTGTCTTTGAATTGACCAATGACCTTATTTTCAAGGTCACGGGACAAAATACTAATATCTGAAATATATATTGTCCGATAACCTTTCTTAGCCCTTGGGCTGATTTCGTTTTTTTTGGGCTGATGAATTTGTCCATAAATTTGTGTGAATATGTATTGGGTCAATACCCTTAGACCTTTTTTTTCGTTTTTTGGTTTAATTGATTATGCAGTTTTGGCGGCAATTTTTTTGTCGAAAATGTTCGTTTTTGCATATTTTCAACTTTAAAAATTATTTTCTCAAAAACTGTCTGATCAGTTTTGAGATTTGAGCTTCAAAATGTTCCCCTCAAGTATCCTTATAATGTGTATAAATTTAGATGCTCTTGAATCGCCGGTCTGAATATTGTCATGACCTTGAGTTTGACCTTTGACCTCAGTTTCTAGGTCACATGACAAAATGGCTAATATGTCGCTTATTATCGACTTTACAGCTTAAGGATCAATTGTGGACATATAGGAAATGATATATGCTGAATACTGTCGTGACCTTGAATTTGATCTTTGACTTCATTTTCAAGGTTGAGCACAAATGGCTAATATCTCGCTTATTATCGACTTTACAGCTTGGGAATCAATTATATGTCTAATATGTCGCTTATTATCGACTTTACAGCTTAAGGATCAATTGTGGACATATAGGAAATGATATATGCTGAATATTGTCGTGACTTTGAATTTGACCTCTGACCTCGGTTTCAAGATCAGAGCACAAAATATCTAATATCTCGCTAATTATCAACTTTACAGCCTAGGAATCAATTGTGGACATATAGGAAATGATATATGCCGAAAAATCTGATGACTTTGAATTGACGTTTGACCTCATTTTCAAGGTCACAGAACAAAATGGCTAATATCTCACTTATTATCGATTTTACAGCTTAGGGAACAATTGTGGACATAAAGGAAATGATATATGCTGAATATTCCCGTGACCTTGAATTTTACCTCTGACTTCAGTTTCAAGGTCAGAGCACAAAATGGCTAATATTTCGCCTGTTATTGATTTTACAGCTTAGGAATCAATTGTTGACATATAGGAAATGATATATGCCAAATATTCTAATGACCTTGAATTTGACCTTTGACCTCATTTTCAAGGTCACAGGAAAAGTGGCTAATATCTCGCTTCTTATCGACTTTACAGCTTAGGAATCAATTATGAACATACAGGAAATGATATCTCGCTTATTATTGACTTTACAGCTTAGGAATCAATTGTGAACATACTAGAAATGACATATGCCGAATATTATGTTGTCCTTGAATTGACCAATGACCTTATTTTCAAGGTCACGGGACAAAATACTAATATCTGAAATATATATTGTCCGATAACCTTTCTTAGCCCTTGGGCTGGTTTCGTTTTTTTTGGGCTGATGAATTTGTCCATAAATTTGTGTGAATATGTATTGGGTCAATACCCCTAGACATTTTTTTTCGTTTTTTGGTTTAATTGATTATGCAGTTTTGGCGGCCATTTTTTTGTCGAAAATGTTCGTTTTTGCATATTTTCAACTTTAAAAATTATTTTCTCAAAAACTGTCTGATCAGTTTTGAGATTTTAGCTTCAAAATGTTCCCCTCAAGTATCCTTATAATGTATATAAATTTAGATGCTCTTGAATCGCCGGTCTGCGTGTGGCGGCCATTTTGATGTTTTTTACGGGGCCCAAATAGGACTTCCCCATGTTGAATTCTCCTATGCTTTATGATGGGCCACAATGTTCCTGATATCTCACCTAATATTGAGATTAGAGACTTGGAATCAATTGTGGACATATAGGAAATGATATATGCTGAATATTCTCGTGACCTTGAATTTGACCTGTAACCTCATTTTCAAGGTTAGACCACAAAATGGCCGATATCTCGCTTATTAATAACTTTACAGCTTGAGAATCAATTGTGGACATATAGGAAGTGATATATGCTGAATATTCTCGTGACCTTGAATTTGACCTTTGACCTCATTTTCAAGGTCAGAGCACAAAATGGCTAATATCTCACTTATTATCAACATTACAGCTTAGAAATCTATTGTGACTATATAGGAAATGATATATGCCGAATATTCTGATGACCTTGTATTTGACCTTTGATCTCATTTTCAAAGGTCAGAGCACAAAATCGCTAATATCTCGCTTATAATTCACATTACAGCTTGGGAATCAATTGTGGACATATAAGTAATGGTATAAGCTGAATATTTTCATGACCTTGAATTTGACCTTTGACCTTATTTTCAAGGTCAATGCACAAAATGGCTAATATCTCACTTATTATCGACTTTAGAGCTTAGGAATCAATTGTGGACATATAGGAAATGATATGTGTCGAATACTCTGATGACCTTGAAATTGACTTTTGACCTAAATTTCAAGGTCAAAACACAAAATGGCTAGTATCTCGCTTATTATCGACTTTACAGCTTAGAAATCAAATGTGGACATAAAGGAAATGATATACCAGGTATGCCGAATATTCTGATGACCTTGAATTTGACGTTCCACCTCGTTTGCAAAGTCAGAGTACAAAATGGCTAATTTCTCGCTTATGATTCACATTACAGTTTTGGAATCAAATGTGAACATATAAGGAATAATATATGCTGAATATTCTCATGACCTTGAATATGATCTTTGACCTCATATATAGGAAATGATATATGCTGAATCTTCTGATTACCTTGAATTTGACCTTTGACCTCATTTTCAAGGTCAGAGCACAAAATGGCTAATATCTCGCTTATTATTTACTTTTCAGCTTGGGAATCAATTGTGGACATATAAGAAATAATATATATGGAATATTCTCGTGACTTTGGATATGACCTTTGACCTCATTTTCAAGGTCAGAGCATGAAATGGCGCATATCTCACTTGTTGTCAACTTTACAGCTTACAAATCAATTGTGGACATGATACATGCTGAAAATACTTGTAACCTTGAAGTTACCAGACCATCGATCCGATCACCTATTGGCTAGCCGGTAAGCTACAGGTCCCTTGGGCCTATGTTTTCAAAATGGCGGCTGTTTTCGTCGAAAAAACGGTCAATTTTGAACTTTGGCGTCCATTTTCTCAAAAACTGTCTGATCAGATTTGAGGTTTTTGTTTCAAAAGATTCTCGTTATGTACCTCTGTGATGTGTATAAGTTTGGTTGCCCTTGAATCGCCGGCCTGCGTATGGCAGCCATTTTGAATTTTCGACGGGTCGACGAAAAAAATTTTTCGGCCCAAATCGCATTACTATCCATTTTGGGCCATTTCTAGACAAAAAAAAAATTTCCCTCTGTAAAAAATTTTGGACTTAGAAAATTTTCGGCACTTTTTTCGTTCATAATGGGAGCTGCCAGGACTGTACTCATAGAACGCTTCAAGATCGAGCTTAGAAATTGGCACTTTCAAATGGGAAGTCATATATGGCGACTTGTGTGGTGACTTTGAATTTGACCTTGGATGACCTTGAAAGGTCAAAACAGCCATTTTGGGGTCTGAAAATGCCCAAATTTGCACCTTGTCTGTCTTTTCTCAAAAACTGTCTGATCAGTTTTGAGATTTTGGTTTCAAAAGATTCCTTATGTACCTTTATGATGTGTATAAGTTTTGTTGCCCTTTACTGGAATCGCCGGTCTCTGTGTGACAGCCATTTTGAATTTTTGACGGGTCCACGTAAAATTTTTTTTTTTGCCTCAAATCGCATTACTATCCATTTTAGGTCTTTTCTAGGCAAAAATAAATTTTCACCTTTTGAAAAAAATTTTGGACTTTGAAAATTTTCGGCACTCCCTTCATGATGGGAGCTGCCAGGACTGTGCTCATAGAACGCTTGAAGATAGAGCTTGGAAATTGGCACTTTCAAATGGGAAATCATATATGGTGATTTGTGTGGTGACCTTGAATTTGACCTTTGATGACCTTGAAAGGTCAAAGCAGCCATTTTTGGGTAAAAAAAATGCCCAGATTTGCCTCTACAGGTTAAATGCTTGCAGATGGAGCTTTAGTTTGCATTATGAGCATATAGGAAGTCATATATTGAACAACTGATGATGACCTTGACCTTGACCTCAGATGACCTTGACTGCTAAATGTCCGATGTGAAATGTGTAAATTAGCCACCGAGGCTTAAAGACTTGCACTTACAGGTTAGGATTGTGTATAAGCTTACAAGAAGTCATGTATTTATAGCACATCTCCTGGAGACTTTGAATTTGACCTTATGTATGACCTTGAAATTCAAATCTCACAACCTTGCCTGACCTGACATGTGTAAATTGGCCTCTACAGACAATGTACTTGTTGATAGAGCTTATATCATGTATATGTTTGTATTATGAACAATATGAAGTCATATGCAGCATACCTAATGGTCATATTGCAGTTCACAAAGATGACCTTGAATGGTAAATCTCAAAGTCATATGTCACTTGCAATGCTTAAAGCCAAAATTGTCCGGTAACCTATCTTAGCCCTTGGGCTAATTTTCTCGGTCCAGTATGACTATTTGAGATGATAAGAACAAATTGGGGGATGCCACAATGCCTATAGGCTTTTATGTCTAGTTTATCCCTCACAGAAATTAATATTATGTTATTGATGTAAAATGTTTCAAAAAAAAAAGATTACATTCTGAATTGTTTTCAGCATATTCTACAATATTGATATAGACTTCATTTGGTACGATTACCAGAATGCTTTTGCTTTCGAACCGGTATGTTTAGTTTTTAGGTTACCGGACCTTTGGTCCGATAACCTATTGGCATGGCGTTGCGTCCGGCGTCGTCGTCCGTCGTTCGTCGTCGTCGTCCGTCAACAATTTTATCTTTAAAGTTTAAGATCGAATTTTTCTGAAATTTTGCACAAAAATGCCTAAAAATATTTCGAGAGGAAGGTATTTTTTAGTTTTTTTATTTTCGCATTTTTTTCAAAATGGCGGCCGTTTTCGACGAAAAATGCCTGATTTTGGACTTTGGCGGCCATTTTCTCAAAATCTGTTCAGTAACTTTTTTTTTTTATTGATGCATAACACTCCTCATATGTACCCCTGTGACATGTATAAATTTCGTTGCCCTTGAATCGCTCGAAGTGGGCCATTTTGGGCCCAAATGGGACTTTCCCATGTTAAATTCTCCTATGCTTTATAATGGGACACATTAAAGCCTAATATCTCACTTAATATTGAGATTAGAGACTAGGAATGAATTGTGGACATATAGGAAATGATATATGCTTAATATTCTCGTGACCTTGAATTTGACCTTTGACCTCATTTTCAAGGTCACAGGACAAAATGACTAATATCTCGCTTATTATCGACTTTACAGCTTAGGAATCAATTGTGAACATATAGGAAATGATATATGCTGTATATTCTCGTGACCTTGACTTTGACCTTTGACCTCATTTTCAAGGTCACATGACAAAATGGCTAATATCTCGCTTATTATCGACTTTACAGTTTAGGAATCAATTGTGAACATATAGGAAATGATATATGCTGAATATTTTCGTGACTTTGAATTTGACCTTTGACCTCATTTCCAAGGTCACAGGACAAAATTGCTAATATCTCGCTTATTATCGATTTTACAGCTTAAGAATCAATTGTGAACAGATAGGAAATGATATATGCTGAATATTCTCGTGACCTTGAATTTGACCTTTGACCTCATTTTCAAGGTCACAGGACAAAATGGCTAATATCTTGCTTATTATCGACTTTACAGCTTAGGAATCAATTGTGAACATATAGGAAATGATATATGCTGAAAATTCTCATGACCTTGAATTTGACCTTTGACCTCATTTCCAAGGTCACAGGACAAAATTGCTAATATCTCGCTTATTATCGACTTTACAGCTTAGGAATCAATTGTGAACATATAGGAAATGATATATGCTGAAAATTCTCATGACCCTGAATTTGACCTTTGACCTCATTTTCAAGGTCACATGACAAAATGGCTAATATCTTGCTTATTATCGACTTTACAGCTTAGGAATCAATTGTGAACATATAGGAAATGATATATGCTGAAAATTCTCATGACCTTGAATTTGACCTTTGACCTCATTTCCAAGGTCACAGGACAAAATTGCTAATATCTCGCTTATTATCGATTTTACAGCTTAGGAATCAATTGTGAACATATAGGAAATGATATATGCTGAAAATTCTCATGACCCTGAATTTGACCTTTGACCTCATTTTCAAGGTCACATGACAAAATGGATAATATCTTGCTTATTATCGACTTTACAGCTTAGGAATCAATTGTGAACATATGGGAAATGATATATGCTGAATATTCTCATGACCTTGAATTTGACCTTTGACCTCATTTCCAAGGTCACAGGACAAAATTGCTAATATCTCGCTTATTATCGACTTTACAGCTTAGGAATCAATTGTGAACATATAGGAAATGATATAAGCTGAATATTCTCGTGACCTTGAATTTGACCTTTGACCTCATTTTCAAGGTCACAGGACAAAATGGTGAATATCTTGCTTGTTAGCGACTTTACAGCTTAGGAATCAATTGTGAACATATTGGAAATGATATATGCTGAATATTCTAGTGACCTTGAATTTGACTTTTGACCTCATTTTCAAGGTCAACAGGACAAAATGGCTAATATCTTGCTTATTATCGACTTTACAGCTTAGGAATCAATTGTGAACATATAGGAAATGATATATGCTGAATATTCTAGTGACCTTGAATTTGACTTTTGACCTAAATTTCAAGGTCCGTCATTTTATTTTCAAAGTCAGATTACAAAATGGCTTATATCTCGCTTATTATCAAATTTACAGCTTAGGGGTCCATAGTGAACATATAGGAAATGATGTATGCTGAATAGTTTGGTGATCTAGAATTTAACCTTTGATCCCATTTTCACGGTTAGAGATATGGCGATTTCAGTGGTCACCTTGAATTTGAACTTCAACTTTCTCGGCTTAACTCTGTATATTTCTCCGGTAACCTTTCTAGCCCATTGGGCTAATTTTGTGTTACATTGTGTTTGGTTGTGTTTTCAGGGATGTTCGATAAAGATTACAGCGGGACCATTGACATGAATGAATTTGCAGCTTTGTGGAATTACATTCAGCAATGGAAGGGGATTTTTGACCAGTTCGATCGAGATAGATCTGGCTTCATCGATGCCAATGAACTGTGCAATGGTCAGTGTTAGCAACAGACTGGTGGTATGTAGAAATTCAGACATTTGTCAGTGTTTGTGACAGACTGGTGGTATGTAGAAATTCAGACAATGGTCAATGTTAGTAACAGACTGGTGGTATGTAGAAATTCAGACAATGGTCAATGTTAGTAACAGACTGGTGGTAAGTAGAAATTCAGACAATGGTCAATGTTAGTAACAGACTGGTGGTATGTAGAAATTCAGACAATGGTCAATGTTAGTAACAGACTGGTGGTAAGTAGAAATTCAGACAATGGTCAATGTTAGTAACAGACTGGTGGTATGTAGACATTCAGACAATGGTCAATGTTAGTAACAGACTGGCGGTATGTAGAAATTCAGACAATGGTCAATGTTAGTAACAGACTGGTGGTAAGTAGACATTCAGACAGTGGTCAATGTTAGTAACAGACTGGTGGTATGTAGAAATTCAGACAATGGTCAATGTTAGTAACAGACTGGTGGTAAGTAGAAATTCAGACAATGGTCAATGTTAGTAACAGACTTGTGGTATGTACATGTAGAAATTCAGACAATGGTCAGTGTTAGTAACAGACTGGTGGTATGTGTTCCGACCATCTTTTTAGGTTACCGGACCTTTGGTCCGATAACCTATTGACATGGCGTTGCGTCCGGCGTCGGCGGCGTCCGTCCACATTTTTATCTTTAAAGTTTACGATCGGATCTTTCTGAAATTTTGCACAAAAAATATTCAAGAGGGGGTTATTTTTTTGTTTTTTGATTTTCACATTTTTTCCAAAATGGCGGCCATTTTCGCCAAAAAACGGTCAATTTCTGACTTTGGCGGCCATTTTCTCAAAAACTGTTCAGACAGTTTTGAGATTTTTATTTCAAAAGATTGCTCTCACATACCTCTGTTATATGTTCAAGTTTCGTTGCCCCTGAATCGCTGGTCTGCGTGTGGCGGCCATTTTCATGTTCTCGAAGGGTCCCAAATAGGACTTTCCCATGTTAAATTATCCTATGCTTTATAATGGGACACATTATGCCTAATATCTCACTTATTTTTGAGATTAGAGACTAGGAATCAATTATGGACACATCGGAAATGATATATGCTGATTATTGTCATGACCTTGAATTTGACCTTTGACCTCATTTTCAAGGTCAGAGAACGAAATGGCTAATATCCCGCTTTTTATCGACTTTACAGCTTAGGAATCAATTATGAACATATAGGAAATGATAAATGCTGAATATTGTCGTGACCTTGAATTTGATCTTTGACCTCATTTTCAAGGTCAAGAGCACAAAATGGCTAATATCTCGCTTAATATCGACTTTACAGCTTAGGAATCAATTATGAACCTATAGGAAATGTTATATTCTGAATATTGTCATGACCTTGAATTTGACCTTTGATCTGATTTTCAAGGTCTGAGCACAAAATGGCTAATATTTCGTTTATTGTTGACTTTACAACTTGAGAATCAATTGTTGACATGTGGGAAATGATATATGCCGAATATTGTCATGACCTTGAATTTGACCTTTGACCTCAGTTTCTAGATCCAAAATGGCTAATATGTCGCTTATTATCGACTTTACAGCTTAAGGATCAATTGTGGATACATGTATATAGGAAATGATATATGCTGAATATTGTTGTGACCTTGAATTTGATCTTTGACATCATTTTCAAGGTCAAGAGCACAAAATGGCTAATATCTCGCTCAGTCTGGACTTTACAGCTTAGGAATCAAATATGATTATTGTCATGGCTTTGAACTTGACCTTTGACCTCATTTTCAAGGTCAGAGCACGAAATGGTTAATATCTCGCTTATTATCGACTTTACAGCTTAGGAATTAATTGTGAACATATAGGAAATGATATATGCTGAATATTCTCGTGACCTTGAATATGACCTTTGACCTCGTTTTCAAGGTCACAGGACAAAATGGCTAATATCTCGTTTATTATCGACTTTACAGCTTAGGAATCAGTTGTGAACATATAGGAAATGATTCTTGCTGAATATTCTTGTGACCTTGAATTTGACCTTTGACCTCATTTTCAAAGTCACGAGACAAAATGGCTAATATTTTGCTTATTATCGACTTTACAGCTTAGGAACCAATTGTAGACAATTGTAGTCCACATTTTTATCTTTAAAGTTTACGATCGGATCTTTCTGAAATTTTGCACAAAAAATATTCAAGAGGGGGTTATTTTTTTTGTTTAGGTTACCGGACCTTTGGTCCGATAACCTATTGGCGTGGCGTTGCGTCCGTCGTCGTCTGTCGTCGTCGTCCGTCTACATTTTTAGGTTACCGGACCTATGGTCCGTAACCTATTGGCATGGTGATGCGTCCGGCGTCGGCGTCGTCGTCGTCCGTCGTCGTCCGTCAACAATTTTATCTTTAAAGTTTACGATCGAATTTTTCTGAAATTTTGCACAAAAATGCCTAAAAATATTTCGAGAGGGAGGTATTTTTTAGTTTTTAGGTTACCGGACCTATGGTCCGATAACCTATTGGCATGGCGTTGCGTCCGTCGTCCGTCCATTCGTCGTCCGTCCGTTCACATTTTTATCTTTAAAGTATACGGTCCGATCTTTCTGAAATTTTGCACAAAAATACCTAAAAATATTCCCAGGGAAGTTTTTTTTTAGTTTTTTGATTTTCGCATTTTTTTCAAAATGACGGCCATTTTCGACGAAAAATGCCTGATTTTGGACTTTGGCGGCCATTTTCTCAAAATCTGTTCAGTAACTTTTTAGGTTACCGGACCTATGGTCCGATAACCTATTGGCATGGCGTTGAGTCCGTCGTCCGTCCGTTCACATTTTTATCTTTAAAGTATATGGTCAAATCTTTCTGAAATTTTGCACAAAAATACCTAGAAATATTTCCAGGAAAGGTTTTTTTTAGTTTTCTGATTTCCGCATTTTTTTCAAAATGGCGGCCATTTTTGACGAAACTCGGCCCAGATGTGACTTTCCCATGTTAAATTTTCCTATGCTTTATAATGGGACACATTAAGCCTAATATCTCACTTAATATTAAGATTAGAGACTAGGAATGAATTGTGGACATATAGGAAATGATATATGCTGAATATTCTCGTGACCTTGAATTTGACCTTTGACCTCATTTTCAAGGTCACAGGACAAAATGGCTAATATCTCGCTTATTATCGACTTTACAGCTTAGGAATCCATTTTGAACATATAGGAAATGATATATGCTGAATATTCTCGTGACCTTGAATTTGACCTTTGGCCTCATTTTCAAGGTCACAGGACAAAATGGCTAATATCTCGCTTATTATCGACTTTACAGCTTAGGAATCAATTGTGAACATATAGGAAATGATATATGCTGAATATTCTCGTGACCTTGAATTTGACCTTTGACCTCATTTCCAAGGTCACAGGACAAAATTGCTAATATCTCGCTTATTATCGACTTGACGGCTTAGGAATCAATTGTGAACATATAGGAAATGATATATGCTGAATATTCTCGTGACCTTGAATTTGACCTTTGACCTCATTTTCAAGGTCGCAGGACAAAATGGCCAATATCTTGCTTATTAGCGACTTTGCAGCTTATGGAATCAATTGTTAACATATAGGAAATGATATATGCTGAATATTCTAGTGACCTTGAATTTGACTCTTGACCTAAATTTCAAGGGTAGTCATTTTATTTTCAAGGTCAGAATACAAAATGGCTTATATCTCGCTTATTATCAAATTTACAGCTTAGGGGTCCATAGTGAACATATAGGAAATGATATATGCTGAATATTTTGGTGATCTAGAATTTGACCTTTGATCTCATTTTCAAGGTCAGAGAACAAAATGGCTAATATGTCGCTTATTATCATCTTTACATCTGCCCCTGATGACGCCAGTGTGTCTTTGGATAAACTATTTGGTCGGGCTTTGTTTCTATTGCAAAATGTTGTATTTTACGTTTCTCATTGGCGTCATCAAAATTTGATTGTATTGGTGGTAATAGATTGATACTTACATTTATACCACTGAGTCGGTGTCACTGCTGGCGGACGTTAAATCTGTCCCCGAGGATACCATCAACTCAGTAGCCTTCGGGCTTGTGATTGGGTACTTTTGTACTTGTCATGTTTCTATTCCATGGGGTTAGATTCGGATTTCTAAATTATTTTCATAGGTTGTTGGGCAGTTGTATACTAATTCCATCTGGTGTACAGTAGAAACAACTACATTTAACACATTGTCTGCCCCTGAAGACGCCAGTGTGTCTTTGGATAAACTATTTGGTCGGGCTTTGTTTGTTTCTATTGCAAAATGTAGTATTTTACGTTTCTTATTGGCATCATCAAAATCTGATTGTATTGGTGGTAATAGATTGATACTTACATTTACAGCATAGGAATCAATTGCGAATATAGAGGAATGATATATACTGAATATTTTCATGACCTTGAACTTGAACTTTGACCTCATTTTCAAGGTCACATCACAGAATGGCTAATGTCTCACTTATTATCGACTTTACAGCTTAGGAATTTATTGTGGACATACTAGAAGTGATATACTTGTTGAAAATTTCATGGCCTTGAATTTATCAGTGACTTTATTTTCAAGGTCACTGGACAAAAGGCTTATATCTAAAATGTATATTGTCCGGTAACCTTTCTTAGCCCTTGGGCTAATTTTTGATTTTCGCATTTTTTTCAAAATGGCGGCCGTTTTCGACGAAAAATGCCTGATTTCGGACCTTGGCGGCCATTTTCTCAAAATCTGTTCAGTAACTTTTTTTTTAGTTTACCGGACCTACGGTCCGATAACCTATTGGCATGGCGTTGCGTCCGTCGTCCGTCATCGTCGTCCACATTATTATCTTTTTTGTTTACGGGCGAATTTTTCTGAAATTTCGCAGAAAAATACCTAAAAATAATTCAAGAAGGAAGTATTTTTTAGTTTTTTGATTTTCGATTTTTCTTCAAAATAACGGGCGTTTTCGACGAAAAATGCCTGATTTTGGACTTTGGCGGCCATTTTCTCAAAATCTGTTCAGTAACTTTTTTTCTTTTTGATACATAAGACTCCTCATATGTACTTCTATGACGTCTATAAATTTCGTTGCGCTTGAATTGCTCGAAGTGGGCCATTTTGGCCCAAACTCGGCCCAAATGGGACTTTCCCATGTTAAATTCTCCTATGCTTTATAATGGGACACATTATGCCTAATATCTCACTTGATATTGAGATTAGAGACTAGGAATCAATTGTGGACATATAGGAAATGATACCGGTATATGCTGAATATTCTCGTGACCTTGAAATTGACCTCTGACCTCAGTTTCAAGGTCAGAGCACAAAATGGCTTATATCTCACTTATTATCGACTCTACAGCTTAGGAATCAATTGTGGACATGTAGGAAATAATATATGCTGAATATTCTCGTGACCTTGGATTTGACCTCTGACCTCAGTTTCAAGGTCAGAGCACAAAATGGCTTATATGTCGATTATTATCGACTCTACAGCTTAGGAATCAATTGTGGACATATAGGAAATGATATATGCTGAATATTCTGATGACCTTGAATTTGACCTTCGAACTCATTTTCAAGGTCACAGGACAAAATGGCTAATATCTCGCTTGTTATCGACTTTACAGCTTAGCAATCAATTATGAACATATAGGAAATGATATATGCAGATTATTGTCATGACCTTGAATTTGAACTTTGACCTCACTTTCAAGGTCACAGGACAAACAGGCTAATATTTCACTTATTATCGATTTTACAGCTTAGGAATCAATTGTGGACATATAGGAAATTATATATGCTGAATATTCTCGTGACCTTGAATTTGACCTCTGACCTCATTTTCAAGGTCCAAGGACAAACTGGCTCATATCTTGCTCCTCTATTGACTGTATGGCTTGGGAATCAATTGTGGACATGATATAGGAAATGATATACATTGAGTATTTTGATGACCTTGAATTTGACCTTTGTCCCTTCCTTTTCAAGGCAACAGCACAAAATTGCTAATATCTCTCTGATTATTGAATTTACAGCTTAGCAATCAACTGTGGACATGATATATGCTTAATGTTATATATGCTGAATATTCTCTTGACCTTGAATTCAACCAGTGACCTGGCTAACATCTAAAATATTAAACATTGTCCTGTAACCTATCTTCGGCCCTTGGCCTAATTTTTTATTGATGCGTAACACTCCTCATATGTACCCCTGTGACATGTATAAATTTCGTAGCGCTTGAATCGCTTGAAGAGGGCCATTTTGGGCCCAAACTCGGCCCAAATGGGACTTTCCCATGTTAAATTCTCCTATGCTTTATAATGGGACACATTAAAGCCTAATATCTCACTTAATATTGAGATTAGAGACTAGGAATCAATTGTGGACATATAGGAAATGATATATGCTGAATATTGTCGTGACCTTGAATTTGACCTCTGACCTTGGTTTCAAGGTTAGAGCGGCCGTTTTCGTCGAAAAATGGCCAATTTTGGACTTCGACGGTCGTTTTCTCAAAATCTGTTCAGTAACTTTTTTTTCTTATTGATGAAAAACACTCCTCATATGTACCCCTGTGACATGTATAAATTTTGTTGCGCTTGAATCGCTTAAAGTGGGCCATTTTGGGCCCACACTCGGCCCAAATGTGACTTTCCCATGTTAAATTTTCCTATGCTTTATAATGGCACACATTAAGCCTAATATCTCACTTAATATTGAAATTAGAGACTAGGAATGAATTGTGGACATATAGGAAATGATATATGCTGAATATTCTCGTGACCTTGAATTTGACCTTTGACCTCATTTTCAAGGTCACATGACAAAATGGCTAATATCTCGCTTATTATCGACTTTACAGCTTAGGAATCAATTGTGAACATATAGGAAATGATATATTCTGAATATTTTAATGATATTGAATTTGACCTTTGACCTAAATTTCAAGGTCAGTCATTTTATTTTCAAAGTCAGATTACAAAATGGCTTATATCTCGCTTATTATCAAATTTACAGCTTAGGGGTCCATAGTGAACATATAGGAAATGATGTATGCGGAATAGTTTGGTGATCTAGAATTTAACCTTTGATCCCATTTTCAAGGTTAGAGATATGGCGATTTCAGTGGTCACCTTGAATTTGACCTTCAACTTTCTCGGCTTAACTCTGTATATTTCTCCGGTAACCTTTCTAGCCCATTGGGCTAATTTTATCTTTAAAGTTTACGATCAAATCTTTCTGAAATTTTGCACAAAAATGCCTAAAAATATTTCGAGAGGGAGGTATTTTTTAGTTTTTTGATTTTCGCAATTATTTCAAAATGGCGGCCGTTTTCGTCGAAAAATGGCCAATTTTGGCTGTCGTTTTCTCAAAATCTGTTCAGTAACTTTTTTTCTTATTCATGCATAACACTCCTCATATGTACCTCTGTGACATGTATAAATTTCGTTGCCCTTGAATCGCTCGAAGTGGGCCATTTTGGGCCCAAACTCGGCCCAAATGGGACTTTTCCATGTTAAATTCTCCTATGCTTTATAATGGGACACATTTAGCCTAATATCTCACTTAATATTGAGATTAGAGACTAGGAATCAATTGTGGACCTATAGGAAATGATATATGCTGAATATTGTCGTGACCTTGAATTTGACCTTTGCCCTCATTTTCAAGGTCATAGGACAAAATGGCTAATATCTCGCTTATTATCGACTTTACCGCTTAGGAATACATTGTGAACATATAGGAAATGATATATGCTGAATTTTCTCGTGACCTCGAATTTGACCTTGACCTCATTTCCAAGGTCTTATTACAAAATTGCTAATATCTCGCTTATTATCGACTTTACAGCTTAGGAATCAATTGTGAACATATGGGAAATGATATATGCTGAATATTTTTGTGACCTTGAATTTGACTTTTGACCTCATTTTCAAGGTCAACAGGACAAAATGGCTAATATCTTGCTTATTATCAACTTTACAGCTTAGGAATCAATTGTGAACATATAGGAAATGATATATTCTGACTATTCTCATGACCTTGAATTTGACCTTTGACCTAAATTTCAAGGCCAGTCATTTTATTTTCAAGGTCAGAATACAAAATGGTTTATATCTATCTCTCTTATTATCAAATTCACAGCTTAGGGGTCCATAGTGAACATATAGGAAATGATGTATGCTGAATATTTTGGTGATCTAGAATTTGACCTTTGATCCAATTTTCAAGGTCAGAGAACAAAATGGCTAATATGTCGCTTATTATCATCTTTACAGCTTAGGGATCAATTGCGAAAATAGAGGAATGATATATACTGAATCTTTTCATGAACTTGAACTTTGACCTCATTTTCTAGGTCACATCACCGATCACAGAATGGCTAATATCTCACTTATTATCGACTTTACAGCTTAGGAATTTATTGTGGACATACTAGAAGTGATATATTTGTTGAAAAATTATTTTCAAGGTCACTGGACAAAAGGCTAATATCTAAAATGTATATTGTCCGGTAACCTTTCTTAGCCCTTGGGCTAATTTTTTAGGTTACCGGACCTATGGTCCGATAACCTATTGGCATGGCGTTGCGTCCGTCGTCCGTCGTCGTCGTCCACATTTTTATCTTTTGTTTACAGGCGAATTTTTCTGAAATTTTGCACAAAAATACTTAAAAATAATTCAAGAAGGAGGTATTTTTTAGTTTTTTGATTCTCGAATTTTTTTCAAAATGGCGGCCGTTTTCGACGAAAAATGCCTGATTTTGGACTTTGGCGGCCATTTTCTCAAAATCTGTTCAGTAACTTTTTTGATAAATAACACTCCTCATATGTACTCCTATGATGTCTATAAATTTCGTTGCGCTTGAATCGCTCGAAGTGGGCCATTTTGGCCCAAACTCGGCTCAAATGGGACTTTCCCATGTTAAATTCTCCTATGCTTTATAATGGGACACATTATGCCTAATATCTCACTTGATATTGAGATTAGAGACTAGGAATCAATTGTGGACCTATAGGAAATGATATATGCTGAATATTCTCGTGACCTTGAATTTGACCTCTGACCTCACTTTCAAGGTCAGAGCACAAAATGGCTTATATCTCGCTTATTATCGACTCTACAGCTTAGGAATCATTTGTGGACATATAGGAAATGATATATGCTGAATATTCTGATGACCTTGAATTTGACCTTCGACCTCATTTTCAAGGTCACAGGACAAAATGGCTAATATCTCGCTTGTTATCGACTTTACAGCTTAGCAATCAATTATGAACATATGGGAAATGATATATGCAGATTATTGTCATGACCTTGAATTTGACCTTTGAACTCATTTTCAAGGTCACAGGACAAAATGGCTAATATTTCACTTATTATCGATTTTACAGCTTAGGAATCAATTGTGGACATATAGGAAATGATATATGCTGAATATTCTCGTGACCTTGAATTTGACCTCTGACCTCATTTCCAAGGTCCAAGGACAAACTGGCTCATATCTTGCTCCTCTATTGACTGTATGGCTTGGGAATCAATTGTGGACATGATATACATGATATAGAAAATGATATACACTGAATATTTTGATGATCTTGAATTTGACCTTTGCCCCTTCATTTTCAAGGCTACAGCATAAAATTGCTAATATCTCTCTGATTATTGAACTTACAGAGCAATCAACTGTGGACATGATATATGCTTAATGTTATATATGCTGAATATTCTCTTGACCTTGAATTCAACCAGTGACCTGGCTAACACCTAAAATATTAAACATTGTCCGGTAACCTATCTTTGGCCCTTGGCCTAATTTTTTTGATTTTCACATTTTTTTCCAAAATGGCGGCCATTTTCACCGAAAAACGGTCAATTTCTGACTTTGGCGGCCATTTTCTCAAAAACTGTTCAGACAGTTTTGAGATTTTTATTTCAAAAGATTGCTCTCACATACCTCTGTGATATGTTCAAGTTTCGTTGCCCCTGAATCGCTGGTCTGCGTGTGGCGGCCATTTTCATGTTCTTGAAGGGTCCCAAATAGGACTTTCCCATGTTAAATTCTCCTATGCTTTATAATGGGACACATTATGCCTAATATCTCACTTATCATTGAGATAAGAGACTAGGAATCAATTATGGACACATAGGAAATGATATATGCTGATTATTGTCATGACCTTGAATTTGACCTTTGACCTCATTTTCAAGGTCAGAGCACGAAATGGTTAATCTCTCGCTTATTATCGACTTTACAGCTTAGGAATCAATTGTGAACATATAGGAAATGATATATGCTGAATATTCTCGTGACCTTGAATATGACCTTTGACCTCGTTTTCAAGGTCACAGGACAAAATGGCTGATATCTCGCTTATTATCGACTTTACAGCTTAGGAATCAATTGTGAACATATAGGAAATGATGCTTGCTGAATATTCTTGTGACCTTGAATTTGACCTTTGACCTCATTTTCAAGGTCACGAGACAAAATGGCTAATATCTTGCTTATTATCGACTTTACAGCTTAGGAACCAATTGTAGACATATAGGAAATGACATATGCCGAATATTCGACCTTGAATTTGACCTTTGACCTCAGTTTCTAGGTCACATGACAAAATGGCTAAAATGTCGCTTATTATCGACTTTACAGCTTAAGGATCAATTGTGGATATATAGGAAATGATATATGCTGAATCGTGTCGTGACCTTGAATTTGATCTTTGACATCATTTTCAAGGTCAAGAGCACAAAATGGCAAATATCTCGCTCAGTATGGACTTTACAGCTTAGGAATCAAATATGAACCTTTAGGAAATGTTATATTCTGAATATTGTCATGACTTTGAATTTGACCTTTGTTCTGATTTTCAAGGTCAGAGCACAAAATGGCTAATATCTCGCTTATTATTGAATTTACAGTTTAGTAATCAATTGTGAGCTTGTAGGAAATTATATACTGGTATGCGGAATACTCTCGTGACTTTGAATTTGACCAGTGACCTTATTTTCAAGGCCACGGAACAAAATAACTATTATATATTGTCCGGTAACCTATCTTAGCCCTTGGGCTAATTTTTTCTAATTACCGGGATGAACCATGCATCGGGACTCGATATTTTCTCCATAAACGTAAACGGAGCATCGTCTAAACTGGAAAACCCTTGATTTTATCAAAGAATGTAGCAAGTATGACATTGTGGTTTTATCAGAACTAAAACATGCATACCCACTAGAGTTTGCCAGGCTTCAAATGTTTGAGAAGCAAAAAGATTGTTGGCGAGGAACACAAAGGGGGAGTAGCAGTGATGATCAAAACAGTACTATGGGCTAAAGTGACAAAACTTAGGATTTGCAAAGACCATGTGTGGCTAGGCTTTCAACACCTGCCAGACCTGTTGCTAGGAGCAGTGTACATCGCTCCCAGAGACTCGGTGTTCTATGACCCATCAGCTATAGCCATTATACAAGAACAACTGCTATTAAACCAGGATTTTACTGTTATAATTGGCAATGTGAATGCCCGAATCAAAAACCTTCCAGACTTTAATCAGATGCTGCCCGGTCTAAGCTATAGTCTCAATCCCAACCCGAGTCAGAATATAAATGGACAACTAATCAAGAATTTGTGCGTGTCACATGGCCTTGTGCCTGTAAACCACGCAAACTATCAAAATCTTCATTGTGATGGTCAACTCACTTACCGAAAGGGTGCAAACTGGACATCACAGATAGACTGGGCTATCACAACAGCCAAAACTGTGCCATATATGAAACTTTTCAAAATCCAGAAAACAGTGGGTATCTCCACCGATCATGCAGCACTAAGTCTGTCTGTACAAGACCTCCCAATGCGACCTTCCAACCTGCTACAACGGGCGTCACAACTAGTCCAATACGAGGAACCACAAGAAAAGAAAAAGGCTAAATCTGTCCCGTTCCGCCTCATCAACGAACAAGATTTCCGGCAAATCTTGGCCAGTACAGAGCCTTTGTGGCTGTCAGCGGAGTCAATCATGATCGACACTGTCTGTGGAGACATCACAAACATAATGAATCAAGCCATATCTGCCTCAACCATCAAAGAAAGCCGGACACGAAGCAAGACCATTGACGCTACTAGCCGATGGAGAAAGCTCAGTGACAATCGCGATGCCAAAAGTATATGGTCAGCTATAAACTGGAAAGGCGAACTGAGCATTCCAGACCGAGGGAGCGAGGGACCGAGTGACCAAGATTTTTGTGAACATTTCCAGAAACTGTTGAATCCAGAGCCACAGTTGGGCCAAGATGACAACCTACTCGACAATGTGCAATTCAAG
Organism: Terebella lapidaria; assembly: GCA_949152475.1. Lineage (NCBI taxonomy): Eukaryota > Metazoa > Annelida > Polychaeta > Terebellida > Terebellidae > Terebella > Terebella lapidaria. The sequence goes on from OX424569.1 coordinate 21,442,784, forward strand.
TACATACCAATACTGGACGACCCATATCAAGTAGGCGAAGTAGTTGACAGTATCGCCTTTCTAAAGAGTTCAAAAGCAGCAGGACCCGATAACATACCCCCTGGTGTTTTCAAGTACATGCCGGATGAATGGTTACTATTGCTCACCTATACTTTCAATATTATTTTCCACAGAGACTACCCACATATGTGGAAGCTATCCAAAGTCTTCACCATCTTTAAAAAAGGAGAGAAATCAAAACCCTCTAATTAGGCATCCCGATTGAAAATCGGGAGGCCTTATGTTTTTGTCTGTTTTTTTTTTTTTTTTCTTCTTCTTTTTTTTTTTTTTTTTTTTTTTTTTCTTCCGCCGTTTGGTTTCCGGATCATAACTCTTGAATGCCTCGATCTATCTTTCCGAAATTTTCACAGCTCATCCGAAATACTTTGCTTCTAACCCCTATTGTTTTTCGTCGAGATCCGAAATCCAAGATGGCCGCCAGCGGCCATTTTGGAAAAAAAAATCGGGCGATTCCTGTCAATGTCATAATTTGATTCAGGCAATTTTCAGAGGAAAAAAAATTTTGTAGGTGCATTTTTTTTTTTTTTGGACTTAGAATTTTCCCTCGCCTGCACCCATGCAGATGTAATACTGTAACTGAGCCATGCTACTGTATTCACTGACTGCATCCTGCATGTCCAGCATGAGGCTAGGCTCTGCCCTCTCAGCCAGTGCAGGAGATCAGCCAGTCTGTCCAGCACAGCAATGGGCTCTGCCCCTCTCAGCCAGCCCTGCTCGGTCATGCCTTACAAGATCAGCCAGTTTGTCCAGCTCAGAAATAGGCTCCGCCCCTCTCAGCCAGCCCTGCTCAGTCATGCCTGACAAGATCAGCCAGTCTGTCCAGCACAGAAATAGGCTCCACCCCTCTCAGCCAGCCCTGCTCAGTCATGCCTGACAAGTGATACAGCTAGCATGTCCAACATGACCCTAGGCTCATATCCATGCATTATCCCTCACTCCCCCCTCCAAAGCCTGGTTTACTAGTGTGTGTACATGGTAAAAGAATGAAGTTACATCCCACAGAATACAATAGTTGGTTAATAAGCCAACACACATGACACAACATGCTTGGGGGATGATTTGCCCTGTCTGCATTTATATTGTACAAACATGTATTGTTTGAATGTTTTGTTATTCAACTCTATTTCACATGCAATGACCAAAATCATCATTGTTTTAGTTAGCTGGCAAATGTTTGGCTTTGGTTATAATATGAATGCGAAAATTCCGCTGTATTGTACAAGTTTTGAAATCACAAAATTGGCCAAGATGACACAGCATTCTTTTAGTCACGTATCATTTTATATTTGACAGGAGCACCTGAAAAATATCACGAACATTCTGATTAAATATACTAGTACGCTGAATAATATTGGCTGGGTAATTGTCCATTCATTTGGGGTGGCAAATGTCTGGTGGGCCAAGTTGTCAAGATGATAAAAAGCAGTTCTGGTAAGAAACTGTCTGATGAGCTCTCACTCTTACCCACATACAATGGCCTATGTATCCTTTTTTCTCAGTCCAGTATGACCATTTGAAATGATAAGAACAAAATGGGGGATGCCACAAAGCCTATAGGCTTTTATGTCTAGTTAAGGCATTTCTTTTGCCTTTATGGTTTTAGCAGAATTTTTTTTTTTTTTTTTTTTTTTTTTTCCCCGCCGTTTTGGTTTCCGACTGATAACTTCAGTTTGCCTTGATGTATCTTCGCCAAATTTTCAGCATCAGTCAGACATATTATGTGGAAGAACCCTATTGTTTTTCAGCCGGATCCGAGGTCCATGAGGTCAGTGAGGATGAAATCAATGTCGTTTTTTGGACTTTGTTTCCGCACGATAACTCAAAAAGTATGTAGGCAATGGCTGCATGGAGGTTCATATATCAACAGGGAAGAACCCTATTGATTTTGGGATCAATCCGTCAAACGACCTTTGACCTAGAGGTCGGAAGAGTTTTCGCCCAGTCATCCTTGAGGTTTCCTGCATATCTCGGAAACGGTGCGTCGTAGAGCGAAAAGGACGTTATTTTCGGACTTGTGGCACTAGACAAACATGTCTAAGGGGTATTAAGGATGACCTTTGACCTTGACCTGAAATTTTTTCGCCGAGTCAGCATTTTTCGTTTTTGTCGATATCTCGGAAACGGTGCGTCGTAGAGCGAAATGGATGTTATTTTCAGACTCATGGCACTAGACAAACATGTCGTAAGGGTATTACAAATATGTCTGATGGGTATTAAGGATGAACTTTGACCTTGACCTTGAATTTTTCTGCCGAGTCTGCTTTTTTCTTTTTCGTCGATATCTTTGAAACAGTGTGTCGTAGAGCCTAGGGTAAACATGTTATAAATATTATAAATTAGTCTTAACACCGAAATGCCTCCAAGGCATCTTTAGGCCTTGACGCCTAGTTATTGTGGAATCAGTATATTATCTGCTATAGCCAAAATATACGACAGAATATTAAGTACACGCTTCAATAGCTGGTACATACCACACGTGGAACAAGCTGGAGCACAAAAGGGTCGGAATTGTGAAGAGCAGATCTTGGGGTTACGGTTCCTCATTGATATTGCGAAAGACTTGGAATACTTTATATATTATGTTCATTGACTATGAAAAAGCCTATGACAGGGTGAGTCGCACTAAGCTCCTGAAACGCATGGACGAGAAAGGATGTGGGACAGTTTTCTTGAAAGCTTTCGAAAAAGCGTTGCAGTCTGAGGGGGTAATAGGAGAACACCACTTCAGCACATCCAGAGGGGTTAAGTAAGGCAGTTCTACCAGCTGCAATGCCTTCACCTTTTATATTGATCACACCGTGGAACGAGTAAAATCAGTCGGCAAGGATGGTTGGTTGGGAGGCAATCATATCCTATTATTAAGGCATTTCGGAAGAAATGCCTTTGTGGTTTTAGCAGAATTTTTTTTTTCCTTTTTTTTTTTTTTTTTTCTTTTTTTTTTTCCCCGCCGTTTTGGTTTCCGACCGATAACTTTAGTTTGCCTCGATGTATCTTCGCCAAATTTTCAGCATTGGTCAGACATATTATGTGGAAGAACCCTATTGTTTTTCAGCCGGATCCGAGGTCCGTGAGGTCCGTGAGGATGAAATCAATGTTGTTTTTTGGACTTTGTTTACGCATGATAACTGAAAAAGTATGTAGGCTATGGCTGCAGAACTTTGCACAGAGGTTCATATATCAACAGGGAAGAACCCTATTGATTTTGGGATCAATCCGTCAAACGACCTTTGACCTAGAGGTCGGAAGAGTTTTCGTCAAGTCATCCTTGAGGTTTCCTGCATATCTTGAAAACGGTGCGTCGTAGAGCAAAACGGACGTTATTTTCGGACTCGTAGCCCGAGACAAACATGTCTAAGGGGTATTAAGGATGACCTTCGACCTTGACCTTGAATTTTTCTGCAGAGTTGGCGTTTTTCGTTTTCATCGATATCTCGGAAACGGTGTGTCGTAGAGCGAAACAGACGTTATTTTCGGACTCGTGGCACTAGACAAACATGTCTAAGGGGTATTATGGATGAACTTTGACCTTGACATAAAAATTTTTCTGCCGAATCGGCATTTTTCGTTTTCGTCGATATCTCGGAAACGGTGCGTCGTAGAGCGAAACGGACGTTATTTTCGGACTTGTGGCACTAGACAAACATGTCTTAAGGGTATAATGGATTAGTCTGTGCGCCATTCTGAAAAAAAAAATTTTCGTCGCCAAATCGGGCATATTAGGTTTATTGGTGTCATTTTGTAGGTTTTCATGTCAGGAAAAATATTAGACCAGGTAACCTTCTCTAAAAGTGTCCAAACAATGGAAAAAATGACTTTTTCCAAGATGGCCGCCGAGTCCGATCAAAAAGTTTGTTTTTGTTTTTGTTTTTTCTCTGCTTCTAGACGTGCTAGAAGTGTAATCTTGGTGTCCTTTCTAAGGACAAACACCTTCCAATAACAATTATGCATTAGTTCAATTGTAAAAATTAGCCCAAAGGCTAAGATAGGTTACCGGACAATTTTGGTTTGGCCATGGCAGCATTGGCAGGTAACAGACCTTGAGATTTATCAATCAAGGTTCGCAGTGTAAACATATGACCTTGAGATTTACCTATCAAGGTCATCCGTGTGAACTTCGATGTCACCATTACATGTATGTGTGCGGCATTTGATATCCTATATGTTCATAATACAAAGATATATCTGGGTGGAATCGTTCAGGCCGCTCAGGTCAATTTACACAACCGAAGTCAGACATTTGGTCCTCAAGGTCATCTGACGTCAAGTTCAAGGTCATCATTAGTTGTGCCATATATGTCTTCCTATATGTTCATAATGCAAACATGGGCTCTATCTGCAAGCATTTCATCTATAGAGGCAAATCTGGACATTTTTTGACCCCAAAATGGCTGTTTTGACCTTTCAAGGTCATCGAACGTCAAATTCAAGGTCACCACACAAGTCGCCATATATGACTTTCCATTTGAAAGTGCCAATTTCTAAGCTCTATCTTCAAGCGTTCTATGAGTACAGTCCGGACAGCTCCCATTATGAAGGAAAAAAGTGCCGAAAATTTTCTAAGTCCAAAATTTTTTTCAAAGGGTGAAAAAATTTTTTTGCCCTAGAAATGGCCCAAAATGGATAGTAATGCGATTTGGGGCGAAAAAATTTTTTTTCGCCGACCCGCCAAAAATTCAAAATGGCCGCCACACGGAAACCGGCGAATTTAGGGCAACCAAACTTATACATATCAGAGATGTATATAAGGGGAATCTTTTGAAACCAAAATCTCAAAACTGATCAGACAGTTTTTGAGAAAATGGCCGTCAAAGTCCAAAATTGAGCGTTTTTCGACAAAAACGGCTGCCATTTTGAAAAAAATGCGAAAATCAAAAAACAAAAAAATACCTCCTTCTCAAAATATTTTTAGGCATTTTTGTGCAAAATTTCAGAAAGATTCGATCGTTAACTTTAAAGATAAAAATGTTAACGCCGGACGGACGGACGGACGGACGACGGACGCAACGCCATGCCAATAGGTTATCGGACCAAAGGTCCGGTAACCTAAAAATGCAATTCAACTGGTAGTTGAACGTCAGAAACAGCTATTTGCGAAGGAAATATGTTTTCAAATGTAGTTGCGCTATTCATTACCACGTATTACCATTTCGTACAAAACAATCCCATGAATACATCATTAAGAGTTTATTGTATCCCCTGAACAAAGTTAAGATACTATGGATTTGCGATTGTCGTGCCGCTACAAGTGCCGTACAGACTTCCTTGTGAACACTCCACAAGGTGCAAATCTGAACTGTTTCTGACAATATTCCATATATGGATATGCCTTATATTAGAAACCCATAAGAGATCCTCTTATGAGTTTCTACTTATAGTAACATCCCAAAACCTATCGATTTTGGTTGCCATGGCGACCAAGATGGCCGATTGGCGACACATTTCGTGACAAAATGATCTGTTTTGACACACATGGCTTGTGAAGGCTCCAGGGGTGGTACTTTTACAGGTATCACTAGGATATTGGAGAGGCATATCGAGCAGTGACCAGACACAGAAATATTAAATAATTGTATCCCCCGAACAAAGTTTGGCGGATACTATGGATTTGGCTTCGTCGTCCGCGTCCGCAGAGATTTACTTGTGAACGCGCTACAGGCGGCAATTCTCACCCGATCACCATTATTTTTTGCAGGCACATATATAATGGTAAGATCCCGACACCAATCGATTTTGGTTGCCGTGGCAACTGAATTGGTCCTTTGAGGACACATTTTGCATTGAAAACAGCCTGTTTGAGACACATGGCTTGTGAACGCGCTACAGGCCGCAATTCTCACCCGATCACCATTATTTTTCACAGGCACATATGTTATGGTAAGATCCCGACACCAATCGATTTTGGTTGCCGTGGCAACTGAATTGGTCGTTTGGGGACACATTTTGCATTGAAAACAGCCTGTTTGAGACACATGGCTTGTGAACGCTCTACTGATGGCAATTTTTGACGAATCTCGATAATATTTGGAAGTTTTGTTGGGAAGGGCTGTCACACGAAACCAATCGTTTTTAGGTTACCGCACCTATGGTCCGATAACCTATTGGCATGGTGTTGCGTCCGTCGTCCGTCGTCCGTCGTCGTCGTCCGTCGTCGTCGTCCACAATTTTATCTTTTTTGTTTACAGGCGAATTTTTCTGAAATTTTGCACAAAAATACTTAAAAATAATTCAAGAAGGAGGTATTTTTTAGTTTTTTGATTTTCACATTTTTTTCAAAATGGCGGCCGTTTTCGACGAAAAATGCCTGATTTTGGACTTTGGCGGCCATTTTCTCAAAATCTGTTTCATTAACTTTTTTTCTTTTTGATAAATAAGACTCCTCATATGTACTCCTATGATGTCTATAAATTTCGTTGCGCTTGAATCGCTCGAAGTGGGCCATTTTGGCCCAAACTCGGCCCAAATGGGACTTTCCCATGTTAAATTCTCCTATGCTTTATAATGGGACACATTATGCCTAATATCTCACTTAATATTGAGATTAGAGACTAGGAATCAATTGTGGACATATAGGAAATGATATATTCTGAATATTCTCGTGACCTTGAATTTGACCTCTGACCTCAGTTTCAAGGTCAGAGCACAAAATGGCTTATATCTCGCTTATTATCGACTCTACAGCTTAGGAATCAATTGTGGACATATAGGAAATAATATATGCTGAATATTCTCGTGACCTTGAATTTGACCTCTGACCTCAGTTTCAAGGTCACAGGACAAAATGGCTAATATCTCGCTTGTTATCGACTTTACAGCTTAGCAATCAATTATGAACATATAGGAAATGATATATGCAGATTATTGTCATGACCTTGAATTTGACCTTTGACCTCATTTTCAAGGTCACAGGACAAAATGGCTATTATCTCACTTATTATCGATTTTACAGCTTAGGAATCAATTGTGGACATATAGGAAATGATATATGCTGAATATTCTCGTGACCTTGAATTTGACCTCTGACCTCATTTCCAAGGTCCAAGGACAAACTGGCTCATATCTTGCTCCTCTATTGACTGTATGGCTTGGGAATCAATTGTGGACATGATATACATGATATAGAAAATGATATACATTGAATATTTTGATGACCTTGAATTCGACCTTTGCCCCTTCATTCTCAAGGCCACAGCACAAAATTGCTAATATCTCTCTGATTATTGAATTTACAGCTTAGCAATCAACTGTGGACATGATATATGCTTAATGTTATATATGCTGAATATTCTCTTGACCTTGAATTCAACCAGTGACCTGGCTAACATCTAAGATATTAAATATTGTCCGGTAACCTATTTTCGACCCTTGGCCTAATTTTTAGAATGATCATATAAATATTAATATGTTAACAACCTAACTTATTACAGAATTTGGAAATATCCATTTTGACATGTGAGATCATTCCAATAGCCTGTACAATGGAAGGTAATGACACTGGTATCTTGTTCAGAATGGAGAACTGATGTTTTCAGTGAAAACAGGACAATATTACTGAATAAGTTAACATTAGTTTTACTAGTTAAGTCTATTATTGTCCACAATAAAAATAGTTAAGACGAGAAACGTTTATTATTAGGCTCAACAAGGTAAAGGTTTTGTCCAGTACAGATTTCATGGGTGTAACTGAATAAGTTAATATTATTTTTAATAGTTAAGTCTATTATTGACCACAATAAAAATAGTTAAGACAAGAAATATTTATTATTAACCTCAACAAGGTAAATGTTTTGTCCAGTACAAATTTCATTGGTGTAACCGAATAAGTTAACATTATTTTCACTAGTTAAGTCTATTATTGACCACAAATAAAATAGTTAAGTCTATTATTGACCACAATAAAAATAGTTAAGAGGAGAAATATTTATTATTAAGCTCAACAAGGTGAAAGTATGTCCAGTACAGATTTCATGGGTGTACTGAATAAGTTAACATTATTTTCACTAGTTAAGTCTATTATCGACCACAATAAAAATATTTAAGACAAGAAATATTTATTATTGGGCTCAACAAGGTAAAGATTCTGTCCAGTAGACATTATATGTCTGTAACCAAATAAGTTAACATTTTTGTGCTAGTTAAGTCTATTATTGACCTCAATAAAAATAGTTAAGATGAGAAACAATTATTATTGAGCTCAGCAAGGTTAAGGTTTTGTCCGGTAGAAATTTCTGGGTGTAACCAAATAAGTTAACCACACGAAACCAATCGTTTTTTAGAATGATCATATAAATATTAATATGTTAACAGCCTAACTTATTACAGAATTTGGAAATATCCATTTTGACATGTGAGATCATTCCAATAGCCTGTACAATGGAAGGTAATGACACTGGTATCTTGTTCAGAATGGAGAACTGATGTTTTCAGTGAAAACAGGACAATATTACTGAATAAGTTAACATTAGTTTTACTAGTTAAGTCTATTATTGTCCACAATAAAAAATAGTTAAGACGAGAAACGTTTATTATTAGGCTCAACAAGGTAAAGGTTTTGTCCAGTACAGATTTCATGGGTGTAACTGAATAAGTTAATATTATTTTTAATAGTTAAGTCTATTATTGACCACAATAAAAATAGTTAAGACAAGAAATATTTATTATTAACCTCAACAAGGTAAATGTTTTGTCCAGTACAAATTTCATTGGTGTAACCGAATAAGTTAACATTATTTTCACTAGTTAAGTCTATTATTGACCACAATTAAAATAGTTAAGTCTATTATTGACCACAATAAAAATAGTTAAGAGGAGAAATATTTATTATTAAGCTCAACAAGGTGAAAGTATGTCCAGTACAGATTTCATGGGTGTACTGAATAAGTTAACATTATTTTCACTAGTTAAGTCTATTATTGACCACAATAAAAATATTTAAGGCAAGAAATATTTATTATTGGGCTCAACAAGGTAAAGATTCTGTCCAGTAGACATTATATGTCTGTAACCAAATAAGTTAACATTTTTTTGCTAGTTAAGTCTATTATTGACCTCAATAAAAATAGTTAAGATGAGAAACAATTATTATTGAGCTCAACAAGGTTAAGGTTTTGTCCGGTAGAAATTTATGGGTGTAACTGAATAAGTTAACTTTATTTTTACATGTTAAGTCTATTATTGACCACAATGAAAATAGTTAAGACAAGAAATATTTATTATTGGGCTCAACAAGGTGAAGGCTTTGTCCAGTAGAGATTTTATCGCTGTGACCAAATAAGTTAACATTATTTTTTTGCTAGTTAAGTCTATTATTGATCAAAATAGCTTTTTATGAAAACATTGATCAACTTTTACTTTGAATTTTCAACTTGAGACCATGTTTGGCACAAATTATGAGTTAAATTATACATGTAACTTATGGTGAAAAATTCGATCTGGCTCCAATTTCGTCATTTTGAAATGCAGTTTTGGTCAACTTTTACTTTGAATTTCAACTTGAAAGCATGTTTGGCACATATTATAAGTCGAAATATAACTTATGGTGAAAAGTTCGATCTGGCTCCATTTTCGTCATCTTGAAATGCAGTTTTGGTCAATTTTTAGTTTGAATTTCAACTTGAAACCAAGTTTGGCACATATTATGAGTTAAAATATAACTCATGATGAAAAGTTTGATCTGGCTCCAATTTTGTCATCTTGAAATGCAGTTTTGATTAACTTTTACTTTGAATTTCAACTTGAAACCATGTTTGGCACATACATGTATCATGAATCGAAATATAACTTATGGTGAGTAGTTCAATCTGGCTCCAATTTTGTCATCTTGGAATGCATTTTTGGTCAAATTTTACTTTGAATTTCAACTTGGAACCAAGTTTGTAAAATATTCTGAGTTGAAATATAAATAGGTGAAAAGATTGATCTATCTGTATTTTCGTTATTTTATCAATCATGTCGAATGGAAATTCATCTTAAGAGATTTCAGTGGTGATTTTGAATTCGACCTTCAATAACCTCGGAAAATCAGTGCAGCAATTTTGGTGGGGAAAAGAAAACAGTTGTGACTTGAGATTTAACATTTCTCTGGTAATCTTTTTTAGCCCTTCCTCTAGTTTTTCACACTTGACAGTGATATATTTGGGGCAACAGAGATGATAGGGCTACGGGGGATACACCCAAGCGGTCGTAGGCGACCGGAAGCGTCTAGTTATAATTATAGTTAATGAAAAGAGTTAATATCCAGCTCGAGGTCAGCGATCATTCCTTTTGGTTGCAATTAGGAACCATATCACACTGAATGTGTGTACAAGTATGGAGCTGATGGATTTGTTCAAATTAAATATATACTAGTGTTGTATTATCGAATACATTAATTTGACTTTCATCAGTTAAGTCTATTATTGCCCACAATAAAAAATAGTGAAGATGAGAACATTTCATTATATGACTAAACATAGTAAGTCTTTTGTCAGGTACAGTCAAACTTCCATTAGTGAACACCTCCGATCAGTGAACAACTCGTATTAGTGAACAGTTTTTCCCGGTCCCAACTGAACGCCTATCCTTTAACGTTGGAGCTCTCTTCCGATTAGTGAACACCTCTCTACTGTGAACAGTGAACACCTTTTTGGGTCCCAAAGGGGGCATTTCAATGTTAATAGACCTCTATTTAGTGAACATATGCAATCCAATGTTAACCAATTATCAGGGTATCATTGACCCTAACTGCCAAACACCGTCGGCTCCCATCCCCCCTCCCTCCCCTAATACCTCCTAAGCCATCTCTGCTTTCAGTTATCATAGATTCTGTGACCAGCATTGTCACACCTCATTGACCGCCAGCTTCTCCTTCCCAGCTTCTCTGTTATTACAGTCTAAAGCAAGGGGATTCACTAGGCAAAATCAATCTTGCCTGACCAAGTGTAAACATGTCAAGTAGAAAATAGACTCATGCCTATAACCTAAAGAAAGATTTCACCTCATGCACCAAGAATGACAGTTTGAACTCGAGTTAAATTGATGATAGTGGATTAACAAAAGAAAAAACTTGTCATTGTACAACTCTCGTTCAGAATTCCCCAGACCCATTCTTCCGATTAGTGAACACCTCCAGTTAGTGAACATTTTGGCCTGGTCCCTTTAACGTTCACTAATGGGAGGTTTAACTGTATATATTTTATATCTGCAGTAATAATATTAATTAGTTAATATCATCAACTTATTACAACAGTTGAATCATATTCATTATCAGTGAATGTAGATAAAGAAATCACTTGTATTGTTGGGAATTGGATATGCTAAGATATTTGGTAAGAAATAATTTGGTGAATATTTCAGTAGTTGAAAGTATTACTGCACGGCATAAATTTAGCTAAGGCTTGGAACTTTTATTGCTGACATTGATGAAAGACATTGGGGCAGCAGTGCTATTTTGATATAAGATATTTTGTCTGAATTAACATAATATATTCTGGGCAACAGAGATGACAGGGCATCACGGGGATACACCCATGTGGTTGTAGGCGACCGGAAAGCATCTAGTTTATGAACATCAAATACATATATTGTAACGGTTCTAGGGTTGATATAGTAGTAACATATGTTCGTTGGTTTGAGGTTCGTTCCCCGCCTTGCTTAGCTAACCGGGTGCCTATGAGTTTGGCTCTTTGCCTCGTCTCAGACTGCAGGGGTCGCTCGGTTGACTCTGGTTCTCTGGCTGGAATGGCCGCTTGGCTGACTCTGGTTCTCCTTCTGGAATAGTCACTCGGCTGACTCTGGTTTTCCGACTGCAGGGATCGTTCATTTGACTCTGGTTCTCTGGCTAGAATGGCCGCTCGGCTGACTTTGGTTCTTCGGGTGCAAAGGTCATTCGGCCGCACAACTGACTCTGGTTCTCCGTCTGGAATGGTCACTCAGGTGACTCTTGTTCTCGGGCTGCAGGGGTCGTTCAGCTAACTCTGGTTCTCCGGCTGGAATGGCAGGTCGGCTGACTCTGGTTCTCCGGCTGGAATGGTTACTCAGCTGACTCCTGTTCTCGGGCTGCAGGGGTCGTTCAGCTAACTCTGGTTCTCCGGCTGGAATGGCAGGTCGGCTGACTCTGGTTCTCCGGCTGGAATTGTTACTCAGCTGACTCTTGTTCTCTGGCTGCAAGGGGCCTTCGGCTTACTCTGGTTCTCCGGCTAGAATATCTGGACGGCTGACTCTGGTTCTCCGGCTGGAATGGTTGCTCGGCTGACTATAGTTTTCCAGATGCAGGGGTTGCTTGGCTGACTCTGGTTCTCCGGGTGCAGGGGTCACTCGGCTGACTCTGGTTCTCCATCTGGAATGGTCACTTGGCCGACTCTGGTTCTCTGGCTGTTGGGCTCGCTTGGCTGACTCTGGTTCTCCAGGTGGAATGCTCACTCGTCTCACTCTGATTCTCCAGCTGGAATGCTCACTTGGCAGACTCTTGTTTTCCTGCTGTAGTGGTGTTTCGTGAGACTTTGGTACTCCGGCTGCAGTTTGTCTCGAATAACTTCGGCACTCTGGCTTTGGGTTGTTTCGGGTGACGTCGGTTCCCTGACTGCAGGTCGTCTCGGGTGGTAGCCAATTGCCAATCATTTGGGTTTTAGTTCGCTTTCCTCATCGACCTCTTCCTCTTCGTCTGGTTGTTCAGTTGATAGCTTGGGTTCTGAGCTGTCTCAGATGTTATCAGCTTTATTTTACCCGACTGGTCTTCCAATCAATTCTACGTTCAATTTTGGTTGACTTTACTTCTTGAAATTATCTAAGTTTGGTTTCATTCCATCTGTGTACCTGACCACGGAGTCGGCGCTGGGCCGACTCAAAGATCAACTCTCAGCTCGATTTTGAGGTTTCTTGACGAATCACACATTCGGATGAAATTGTTGCAGATACATCTAGAGAGAAAGTTGACTATGATCGAACTCAACCACATGTGTTATATATGTTGTACAACAATTGCCAAGTTTATTTGTTTCACATATACCCGGTACAGTATTAAATATGAAGTAGAAAAAAAAATAAGACAACCTTAGAAACGAATGTTCAGCAAGTAGATAGCATATGACCTATATGGCCATTGTTCCAGTTTTCTTCATATAAAAATTTGGATGTGCATAAACTGATATGTTGATGATTTATTCATGGAATTGTTTTGTAGTACCTGGCAATGAATAGCGCAGCTACATTTAAAACAGACTTCCTCCGCAAATCGCTATTTCTGACGTTCAAATACCAGTTAAAGTGTAGTTTTTCAATTGAAATTATGCATAAATGTTCATGAAATGCATTCCATTGGATTCCTCAACCTTCAAAACCTAAGAAAAGACACCAAGATTATACTTCTAGCTTGTCTAGAAGCAGAGAAAAAACAAAAACTAACTTTTTGATCGGACGTGGCGGCCATCTTTGAAAAAGTCATTTTTTCCATTGTTTGGACACTTTTTGAGTAGGTTACCCGGTCTTATATTTTTCCTGACATGAAAACCTATAAAGTGAAACCAAGAAACCTAATATGCCCGATTTGGCGACGAAAACCTATTTTAGAGGTCTCCTGGAAAATGGCCTAAGGACTAGATGAACTTTGACCTTGACCTGAAATTTTTTCGCCGAGTCGGCATTTTGGTTTTCGTCGATATATCGGAAACTGTGCGTCGTAGAGCGAAGCGGATGTTATTTTCGGACTCGCCGTCCTAGACAAACATGTCTAAAGAGTATTAAACATGACCTCTGACCTTGACCTTGATTTTTTCTGTCGATTTGGCATTTTCGATATCTCGGAAACGGTGTATCGTAGAGAGAAACGGATGTTATTTTCGGACTCGTGGCACTAGACAAACATGTCGAAGGGGTATTATGGATGAACTTTGACCTTGGCCTGAAATTTTTTCGCTGAGTCGGCATTTTTCGTTTTTGTCGATATCTCGGAAACAGTGTGTCGTAGAGCGAAACGGACGTTATTTTCGGACTCATCGCCCTAGACAAACCTGTCTAATGGGTATTGTGGATTAACTTTGACCTTGACCTTGAATTTTTCTGCCGAGTTTTCATCGATATCTCGGAAACGGTGCGTCGTAGAGCGAACGGACCTTTTTTTCGGACTCGTGGCAGTAGACAAACATGTCTAAGGGGTATGATGGATGAACTTTGACCTCGAGTCGAAATATTGCCGAGTCGGCATTTTTCGTTTTCTTCGATATCTCGGAAACGGTGCGTCGTAGAGCGAAACGGACGTTATTTTCGGACTCGTGGCACTAGACAAACATGTCTAAGGGGTATTAAGGAAGACCTTCGACCTTGACCTTGAATTTTTCTGCGGAGTCGGCATTTTTCGTTTCCGTCGATATCTCGGAAACGGTGCGTCGTAGAGCGAAACGGACGTTATTTTCAGACTCGCGGCACTAGACAAACATGTCTAAGGGGTATTATGGATGAACTTTGACCTTGACCTTCAATTTTCTCGCCGAGTCAGCAATTTTCGTTTTCGTCGATATCTCAGAAACGGTGCATCGTAGAACGAAACGGACGTTATTTTCGGACTCGCGTCACTAGACAAACATGTCTAAGGGGTATTATGGATGAACTTTGACCTTGACCTGAAATTTTTTCGCCAAGTCGGCATTTTTCGTTTTTTCGTCGATATCACGGAAACGGTGCATCGTAGAGCGAAACGGACGTTAATTTCGGACTCGTGGTACTAGACGAACATGTCTAATGGGTATTATGGATGAACTTTGACCTTGACCTGAAATTTTTTCGCCGAGTCAGCATTTTTCGTTTTCGTCGGTATCTCGGAAACGGTGCATCGTAGAGCAAAACAGACGTTATTTTCGGCCTCTTGGCACTAGACAAACATGTCTAAGGGGGTATTATGAATGAACTTTGACCTTGACCTGAAATTATTTCGCCAAGTCGGCATTTTTCGTTTCCGTCGATATCTTGGAAACTGTGTCGTAGAGCATTGTAGAGCCCATGGTAAACGTGATAAATATTACAAATTAGTCTTAACACCGAATCTTGACGTCTAGTTTATGGATGACACTGTCCTCCTGTCTTCCTGTCGAGACACCATGTTTGAGAAGCTTCAACTCAGAGATTGATATGATAATACATCCTGGAAAAAACAAATTTGTTTCAGTAAATTCCCAAAACAATGATCCTTTCAAGGTGAAAGACCTAGTCATTGAGCACACGGACAGTTATATATACCTTGGAGTACCAATCTCAAATATGGACATAAATGATCAAATCGCTGAACAACTTGTATTGAAAAACAGTCACGTACATAACTTTACGTCATTCCTATCAAAAAACAGTGACTGCCCTTTCCCAGTTAAATTTAACATTTGGACCAGCGCCCTGATGTCAGCTATTTTCTACGGTGCAGAGACTTGGTTTACAAAAAATATGAAACAACTCGATAAACCCTACTTCATCTACACTCAAACAGCTGTTGGGTGTAAGGCTAACTACGTGTACTGATGTTGTCCTTTTAGAACTGGGAGTGGGCGACGCCAAAGCTACAATCAAGGACCGCCAGGTGAAATTTTTTCAGAAATTGCAACAATGACCAGGAGACTTTTACGTCAAGGACTTGATCCAATTGGCCATAACAACACATTCTAAGATGGGCAATGTAATCAATCATCTCAAGCACAACCCGATAAACCATACTGAGTCTCACCTGCACCATTTGAAAACCACAGTGAGAGCCTTTGGTTCGACTAGAAGAGCTACATATCTGGAATTAAACAATGATTTGACCCCAGTCCTATATACAAGAGCCTAGAAACCCACATACCGGAACACCACAGGACCTATTGCAGCAGGCTACGACTCGGGTCACACCGATTGAAAATCGAATCTGGCCATTGGACACGCACCCCTAGGGAACAGAGATTGTGTGAATGTGGCGAAGCCATTCAGATTGAACAACATGTTCTGTTCGAGTGTAAATTGACTGATCATCTCAGAGGCCAGCTGCCAAAAACATTAACAAATATAAACGAACTGTTTTCGTTAGACGCCAAGGTGGCTGCAGAGTTATGTTTTCTGGTGTTAACCTTCTTTGAACGGAGTGTTTGATGGACAACGTAAACTTTGAGTATATGAACTATAATCAAGAACTCGTTTATTAATTGGACATATTTTGATACTGATACTTCATCCCGCATTGTAAATGTCAATAAATATTACTACTTACTACTAGAAATTCAGACAATGGTCAGTGTTAGTAACAGACTGGTGGTATGTAGAAATTCAGACAATGGTCAGTGTTAGTAACAGACTGGTGGTATTTAGAAATTCAGACAATGGTCAGTGTTAGTAACAGACTGGTGGTATGTAGAAATTCAGACCATGGTCAGTGTTAGTAACAGACTGGTTAATTAAATTTTGAAATGTTTGAATTATTAAATTCACGATAAAATTGTCCGTCAAAACGGAAAAACCGCAAACCCATATTTATCATTATCATACGCGAGTTGACAGATACCGGCGTTCATCATGGTGGTTGGAACTGGGGCTTGTACTGTACGATTGATAGGTTAACCGCAAACAACTAGCATTTTTAGAAAACTCGAATAACTGGCTGCTAAATCGCCCAGTAACTGTTGTTTATAATCTCACATTGATACTAAATTTAAGTCATATTGCATGTGCAATCGAGTCACTCGAATCGGAAAAAACTTCGCAAACCGCCTGGCACTCTGAGGTCCGCGCTTTCAGTATTTCTGCTCATATCATAGAGGTACATTATGAGCCCGTCATAATGTACCTCTATTGCTCATCTTGGTAATTGCAAACACTGCCACCTGGCAAATATATCGCTGATTACTCATTTCGTAGTGCTGCTGCCTGGTGAGTTGTCAGTTTTGGCATCTGACAAGTTGATTTCTTTCAATGTTTCAATCGAAATTTGCCTGTTCGAACTGAACGAGTCAATTTGAAAATTATTGTCTTCAATAATTTTGGGTGTTCTAATTATTAGAGTGTTCGAACTAATTGAATAAATACGGTAGTTTCACTTTTTAGGTTACCGGACCTATGGTCCGATAACCTATTGCCGTCGCGTTGCGTCCGTCGTCCGTCCGTCGTCCGGCGTCCGTCGTCCGTCCGCATTTTTATCTTTAAAGTTAACAGGCGGATTTTCCTGAAATTTTGCACAAAGTTGCCTAAAAATATTTCAAGAGGGGGTTATTTTTTAGTTTTTTGATTTTCGCATTTTTCTCAAAATGGCGGCCATTTTTGACGAAAAATGGCCAATTTTGGACTTTGGCGGCCATTTTCTCAAAAACTGTCTGATCAGTTTTGAGATTTTTGTTTCAAAAGATTCCCCTTATGTACCTTCATGATGCGTATTAGTTTTGTTGCCCTTGAATCGCTGGTCTCCGTGTGGCGGCCATTTTGAATTTTTGACGGGTCGGCGAAAAAAAAATTTTTTGTCCCAAATCGCGTTACTATCCATTTTGGGTCATTTCTAGACAAAAAAAAAATTTTCACCCTTTGAAAAAAATTTTGGACTTAGAAAATTTTCGGCACTTTTTTCCTTCATAATGAGAGCTGCCGGGACTGTACTCATAGAACGCTTGAAGATAGAGCTTAGATATTGGCACTTTCAAATGGAAAGTCATATATGGCGACTTGTGTGGTGACCTTGAATTTGACCTTGGATGACCTTGAAAGGTCAAAACAGCCATTTTTGGGTCGAGAAATGCTCAAGTTTGCACCTGGCCTGTCTTTTCTCGAAAACTGTCTGATCAGTTTTGAGATTACTGTTTCAAAATATTCCCCTTATGTACCTTTATGATGTTTATAAGTTTTGTTGCCCTTGAATCGCCGGTCTCCGTGTGGCGGCCATTTTGAATTTTTGACGGGTCAGCGAAAAAAAATTTGTTTGCCCCAAATCGCATTACTATTCATTTTGGGTCATTTCTAGACAAAAAAAATTTTTTCACCCTTTGGAAAAAATTTTGGACTTGGAAAATTTTCGGCACTTTTTTCCTTCATAATGGGAGCTGCCAGGACTGTACTCATAGTACGCTTGAAGATAGCGCTTAGATATTGGCACTTTCAAATAGGAAGTCATATATAGCGAGTTGGGAGGTGACCTTGAATTTGACCTTTGATGACCTTGAAAGGTCAAAACAGCCATTTTTGGGTGAAAAAATGCCCAAATTTGCCTCTACAGATGAAATGCATGTAGATAGAGCTTCAGTTTGCATTATGAACATATATAGGAAGTCATATATGGAACAACTAATGATGACCTTGATTTTGACCTTGGATGACCTTGAGTGCTAAATGTCTGACTTGAAATCTTGAAAGTGGCCTCTGAAGCATAAACTTTTGCACATACAGGTTGTGTAAAAAGTCATGTATAAATGGCACATTTTTCGGTGACCTTGAACTTGACCTTGAAGGGCGAATCTCAAAATCTGAAATTGGCCTCTACACACGAAATACTTGTTGATAAAACTTATATGTTTGTATTATGAACATTCGAACTCATATGCAGCATACCTGATGGTGACATTGAGATTCACAAAGATGACCTTGACTGGTAAATCTCAAAATCATATGTCACCTACAATGCTTGAAACCAAAATTGTCCGGTAACCTATCTTAGCCCTTGGGCTAATTTTTCAACTTCTGAGAAAAAACTTTGGGCCTAATAAACAGAAAAATTACAATCAAATTTTTGGAATTTTCTAAAGATTTTGTTCCATTTAAAAGGGATGAAAAACATATGTTTATACGTTTCAAGGTCATTACCTTGAAGGGAGAAAAAATATGTAATCCTTTGAACCTATGTGACTACTATGCGAACCGTCAGTGGTGTTTGTGTCTGATGTGACAAATGTTTTGTACAGTTTTTGTTGTAACATCACAGAAATAATCTGTTATATTGGAATATGGGGTCTGAAAACACGCTGTGAAACCCAACATACCGGTAGATTGGGGGCAAGTTGACTAACAAAGTTATCCCCTCATTATTATAAACAGTGGGTTGCTGTAGTTCAGATCAAGTGTAAAAAAATAAATAATTGTATTTTAACAATATTCAAAATAATATTTTTGTATCGTGCTGCTGAAGTCGAGCGAAATCAGCAAAAATGACCCAGTGGCAATGTTTGTACCACTACGTACCTGTATACGTAATTTTACAATATAAGTGAAACGAGACTTACAAGCCCTAATCCAATCTTGTGACGAGCTTCTCTGGGAAATATTCAGTTAGAAATAATAAGTGTATGAATATTTTAGTTGTTGAAAGTATCACTGCATGGAATAAAAATAGTTAGGCTTTTATTTCTAGCATTGATGAACGACTTTTGCCCAGAAGTACTGTTATTGTATCCCCCGAACAAAGTTCGGCAGATACTATGGATTTACGATCGTCGCGCCGCCGCGTCCGCGTCCGCAGACACTTTCTTGTGAACACGCTGCAGGTTGCAAATATGAACCGATTTTGATAATATTTTATATGGACATGTCTTATGGTGAGATCTGGACACCTATCGATTTTGGTTGCCATAGCAACCAAAATAGCTGATTGGCGTAACATTTTGTGCTCAAATCGCACAGGCTCAATGAGAAAGACCATCACACGAAACCTATTGTTTTTCAGAATGATCGAATGAATATTAATAAGTTTGAGAGGTTAACTTATTACGACAATTAAAATACCTACTTTGACATGTGTGATCACTCCAATAACCTGTACTATGAAAGCAAATTGCACTGGATTCTTGTTCAGAATACAGAACTGATGTTTTTGGTGAAAAAAGAACAATATTACTGAATAAGTTAACATTGGTTTTACTAGTTAAGTCTATTATTGACCACAATAAAAATAGTTAAGACGAGAAACATTTATTATTGAGCTCAACAAGGTAAAGGTTTTGTCCAGTAGAGACTTCACAGATGTAACCGAATAAGTTAACATTCTTTTTACTAGTTAAGTCTATTACTGGCCACAATAAAAATAGTTAAGACAAGAAACATTTATTATTGGGCTCAACAAGGTAAAGCTTCTGTGCAGTAGAGATTTCATGGCTGTAGCCGAATAAGTTAACATCATTTTTACTAGTTAAGTCTATTATTGACCTCAAGAAAAATAGTTAAGACAAGAAACATTTATTATTGAACTCAACAATTTAAAAGTTTTGTCCAGTAGAGATTTCATGGGTGTAACCGGATAAGTTAACATTATTTTTACCAGTAAAGTCAATTTTTATTTTGAATTTCAACTTGGAACCAAGTTTGGCACATATTATAAATTAAAATATAATTTATGGTGAAAAGATCGATCTGGCTCCAATTTCGTCATCTTGAAATGTAGTTTTGGTAAACTTTTACTTGAATTTCAGCTTGAAACCAAGTTTGGCACATATTATGAATTAAAATTTAAATTATGGTGAAAAGTTGATCTGGCTCCAATTTCGTCATCTTGAAATGTAGTTTTGGTCAACTTTTACTCTGAATTTCATCTTGGAACATAGTTTGAGTTGTTTGGCACATAGTATGAAATATAACTTACAGTGAAAAGTTTGATCTGGCTCCAATTTAGTCATCTCGCAACTTAGTTGCGAACCAAGTTTGTCAAATATTCTGAGTTGAAATATAGCTTTAGGTGAAAACTTTTATCTGGCTGTAATTTCGTTATTTTTTTCGAACATGTCGAAATGGAAATTCGAATGCAGTGATTTTAGTGGTGATTTTGAATTCGACCTTCAATAAGCTTGAAAGGTTTCACACTCACAATGTACATCAGCGATATATTTGGGGCAACAGGGATGATAGGGCTACGGGGGATACACCCAAGCGGTCGTAGGCGACCGGAAGCGTCTAGTTTTGACTGAATTCAATGTACCGGTAACATATTTTGGGCAATAGGGATGATACGGCATCAGAGGGGTTACACCCACACGGTCATCAGCAACCGTAGAACATCTAGTTTCAAAGTATTTTTGTGCAAAATTTCAGAAAAAAAAAATGACTTAATGTTAAATGCAAGAATATTTCATCAAAAATTTTATCGTGAGAATATAAACCAGACATAAACTTCATAGCTTATGCATTGTAATATAGATGACGATTTATTTACATTTATCTTGTTTCTTCTACCCCCCCCCCCCCCCCCCCCTTGTTCCCACACACACACAATCAGCTTTGAATACGCTAGGCTACCGTCTGACTATGCAGTTCTCTCAGCTTATTGTCACTCGGTACGACTTTCATGCTCGCTCGCGCCTCTCCCTGGATAACTTCATTCAAGCTTGCGTTCTTCTCAAGTCCATTACAGACACTTTCCGACAGAAAGACACAGCCATGCAAGGCAACATCAGGATTAGCTATGAAGAGTTTATGACGATGGCCATGCTTAACAAACCATAGAATCCTTTTCTTCTGTTTACCATTTTGATGTGTCTGTCTTTCTGCAATGTCTGTGTCAATCAGACGTAATGTGATCGATGATTAATTTTTTTTTTTTTGGATGTTAGTTGATGATAATGTTCATCATATTGTATTGCTGTACTTGAATGATATAAAAGAGATGATGTGAAAAAAATTAAGGAGATCAGCATGCATTTTCTTTTCAAATTCTATTTACCATGTTTGTATATAAAATATTACTACAGTACTTTGAAAAATGTGAACATATGTGTTAACATGTGTACATGTCATACAGTTGTGCCTTATTTCACATTCAGGTACAAAACACATGTAACAAGGCATAGTGTGTGTTCATTTTGACACTAGTGGCGCTTGATCTGTGAATCATAGTTTGTCCTCTGGTGCAATGATGATTGATTATGAAAGATATCTTATGTAAAATGAAGTTCCCTTCAGCTTTGCATATTCTGTTGTAATTCAATGACAAATAATAGTTGATTGAATTGATGTTAATGCTTGGAATAAAAGTAATTTTTTGACATTCCTGTTGTGTATTCATTCATTTGCTCCACTTACTTATATTATGAAAGGACAACTAATAAACATGATAAAGAAAGAAACTAAAGTTATCTGTTCTGTCTGAATTTTGTCAATGATTTTGTCAAGAACGAAGTTTTTTTGAGTTTGTCTTTTTTAGGTTACCGGACCTTTGGTCCAATAACCTATTGGCATGGCGTTGCGTCCGGCCACATTTTTATCTTTAAAGCTTACGATCGAATCGTTCTGAAATTTTGCACAAAAATAGCTAAAAATATTCCCATGAAAGATTTTTAGGTTACCGGACCTTTGGTCCGATAACCTATTGGCATGGCGTTGCGTCCGTCGTCCGTCCGTCCGTCCGTCCGGCGTTAACATTTTTATCTTTAAAGTTAGCGATCGAATCTTTCTGAAATTTTGCACAAAAATGCCTAAAAATATTTTGAGAAGGAAGTATTTTTTTGTTTTTTGATTTTCGCATTTTTTTCAGAATGGCGGCCGTTTTTGTCGAAAAACGCTCAATTTTGGACTTTGACGGCCATTTTCTCAAAAACTGTCTGATCAGTTTTGAGTTTTTGGTTTCAAAAGATTCCCCTCATATACCTCTGTGATATGTATAAGTTTGGTTGCCCTAAATTCGCCGGTTTCCGTGTGGCGGCCATTTTGAATTTTTGTCGGGTTCGCGAAAAAAAAATTTTTCGCCCCAAATCCCATTGCTATCCACTTTGGGCCATTTCTAGGCAAAAAAAAATTTTCACCCTTTGAAAAAAATTTTGGACTTAGAAAATTTTCGACACTTTTTTCCTTCATAATGGGAGCTGTCAGGACTGTACTCATAGAACGCTTGAAGATAGAGTTTAGAAATTGGCACTTTCAAATCGAAAGTCATATATGGCGACTTGTGTGGTGACCTTGAATTTGACCTTGGATGACCTTGAAAGGTCAAAACAGCCATTTTTGGGTCGAAAAATGCTCAAATTTGCACCTGGTCTGTATTTTCTCAAAAACTGTCTGATCAGTTTTGAGATTTTTGCATAAAAAGATTCCTCTTATATACCTCTGTGACACGTATAAGTTTTGTTGCCCTTGAAACGCCGATCTCCGTGTGGCGGCCATTTTGAATTTTTGACGAGTCGGCGAAAAAAAATTTTTTCGCCCCAAATAGCATTACTATCCTTTTGGGCCATTTCTGGGCAAAAAATTTTTTTCGCCCTTTGAAAAAAATTTTGGACTTAGAAAATTTTCGGCACTTTTTTCCTTCATAATGGGAGCTGTCAGGACTGTACTCATATAACGCTTGAAGATAGAGCTCAGAAATTGGCATTTTCAAATGGGAAGTCATATATGGCGACTTGTGTGGTGACCTTGAATTTGACCTTGGATGACCTTGAAAGGTCAAAACAGCCATTTTGGGGTCAAAAAAATGCCCAGATTGGCCTCTATAGATGAAATGCTTGCAGATAGAGCTCATGTTTGCATTATGAACATATAGGAAGACATATATGGCACAACTAATGATGACCTTGAACTTGACGTCAGATGACCTTGAGTGCCAAATGTCTGACTTGAAATGTGTAAATTGACCTGAGCGGCCTAAACGATTCCACCCAACATATAGAATATCAAATCCCGCACACATACATGTTATGGTAACATCGAAGTTCATACGGATGACCTTGATTGGTAAATCCCAAGGTCATACGTTTACACTGCGAACCTTGATTGGTAAAAGCTCTGTTACCTGCCAATGCTGCCATGGCCAAACCAAAATTGTCCGGTAACCTATCTTAGCCTTTGGGCTAATTTTTTTGATTTTCGCATTTTCCTTGAAATGACGGCCATTTTCGCTGAAAAATGCCCAACTTTGGACTTTGACGGCCATTTTCTCAAAAACTGTTCAGACAGTTTTGAGATTTTTGATTTTCAAAAGATTCCCCTCATGTACCTCTGTGAAGTGTATAAGTTTGGTTGCCCTTGAATCGCCGGTCTGCATGTGGGGGCCATTTTGAATTTTTGACGGGTCGACGAAAAAAAATTTTCGGCCCAAATCGCGTTACTATCCATTTTGGGCCATTTCTAGACAAAAGTTTGTTTTACCCTTTGAAAGAAAAATTTTGGCACTTTTTTCCTTCATAATGGGAGCTGCCAGGACTGTACTCATAGAACGCTTGAAGGTAGAGCTTAGATATTGGCACTTTCAAATGGGAAGTCATATATGGCGATTCGGGAGGTGACCTTGAATTTGACCTTCGATGACCTTGAAAGGTCAAAACAGCCATTTTTGGGTAAAAAAATGGCCAAATTTACCTGTACAGATGAAATGCAAGTAGATTCAGTTTGTATTATGAACATATAGGAAGTCATATATGGATCAACTAATGATGACCTTGATCTTGACCTTGGATGACCTTGAGTTCTAAATGTCTGACTTGAAATCTGTAAAGTGGTCTCTGAAGCTTAAACTTTTGCACATAGGTTAGGATTGTGAATAAGCCTATAAAAAGTAATGTATATACGGCACATCCTTTGGTGACCTTGAACTTGACCTCAAACGACCTTGAAGGGCAAATCTCAAAATCTTAAATTGGCCTCTACAAATGAAGTACTTGTTGATGAAACTCATATGTTTATATAATGAACATATATGAAGTCTTATGCAGCATACCTAATGGAGACATTGAAATTCACAAAGATGACCTTGACTGATAAAAGTCATAATTATGTCACTTACAATGCTTAAAACCTATCTTAGCCCATAAAATTGTTTGCTTTCATGGTCTAAAATGGCTAGAAAATGTCAGCATTTGTAATTAGATCTCTCCCGATGGGTATGCTTATCATGATGCGGCATTTAATAATAAGTTAATCGACTGGATACATTGTTTGAGGCCCTCGGTCGTGTCTGGGCCACGGACGCACAAGCTTGCTACAGCCCAGACACGACCTCGCTCCTCAAACACTGTATCCATTCCATGTGCCTATAAATATACCATGGTACTTTATGACGTCTGGTCTGATAACATATTGCCATAGTTTTGCGTCCTTCTGTCCGTCGTCATCCACATTTTAGTTACCGGATCTTTGGTGGTGATAACCTGTTGACATGGCATTTTGTCTGCCTACATTTTATTAGGCATCCCGATTGAAAATCGGGAGGCCTTATGTTTTTGTCTGTTTTTTTTTTTCTTTCTTTTTTTTTTCTTCTGCCGTTTGGTTTCCGGATCATAACTCTTGAACGCCTTGATCTATCTTTCCGAAATTTTCACAGCTCATCCGAAATACTTTGCTCCTAACCCCTATTGTTTGTCGTCGAGATCCGAAATCCAAGATGGCCGCCAGTGGCCATTTTGGAAAAAAAAATCGGGCGATTCCTGTCAATGTCATAATTTGATTCAGGCAATTTCCAGGGGGAAAAAATTTTTTGGGTGTATTTTTTTTTTTTGGACGGAATTTTTCCCACGCCTGCCCCCATGCAGATGTAATACTGTAACTGAGCCATGCTACTGTATGCACTGACTGCAGCCTGCATGTCCAGCATGAGGCTAGGCTCTGCCCTCTCAGCCAGTGCAGTATATGAGAGCCCTGCTCAGTAATGCCTTACAAGATCAGCCACTCTGTCCAGCACAGCGATAGGCTCCGCCCCTCTCAGCCAGCCCTGCTCAGTCATGCCTTACAAGATCAGCCAGTCTGTCCAGCACAGTGATAGGCTCCGCCCTGTCAGCCAGCCCTGCTCAGTCATGCCTGACAAGTGCTACAGCTAGCATGTCCAACTTGACCCCAGGCTCATATCCATGCATAATCCCTCACTCCCCCCTCCAAAGCCTGGTTTACTAGTGTGTGTACATGGTAAAAGAATGAAGTTCCACCCCACAGAATACAATAGTTGGTTAATAAGCCAACACACATGACACAACATGCTTGGGGGATGATTTGCCCTGTCTGCATTTATATTGTACAAACATGTATTGTTTGAATGTTTTGTTATTCAACTCTATTTCACATGCAATGACCAAATCATCATTGTTTTAGTTAGCTGGGAAATGTTTGGCTTTGGTTATAATGTGAATGCGAAAATTCGGCTGTATTGTACAAGTTTTGAAATCACAAAATTGGCCAAGATGACACAGCTTTCTTTTAGTCACGTATCATTTTACATTTGACAGGAGCACCTGAAAAATATCACAAACATCCTGATTAAATATACTAGTACTCTGAATATTGGCTGGGTAATTGTCCATTCATTTTGGGTGGCAAATGTCTGGTGGGCCAAGTTGTCAAGATGATAGAAAGCAGTTCTGGTAAGAAACTGTCTGATGAGCTCTCACTCTTACCCACATACAATGGCCTATGTATCCTTTTTTCTCAGTCCAGTATGACCATTTGAAATGATAAGAACAAATTGGGGGATGCCACAAAGCCTATAGGCGTTTATGTCTAGTCTTTAGAATGAAGTCAAATGTTCATTCTATACATCACCAATCTAAACTAGTGCATGCTCTGGTGTTAGTTGTTTGACGGACGCGACCAGGGACCAGGCGGCCTCACGTTCCTCTCAGCATGGACCCTGTGGGTCGTCCACAAGAACCTCGATTGGGTCTTTCAGATCCGTCGGTTGGGGGAGGGGGGCTTGGTTGTGACAATCGGGACCATTCCTCATCGGAAGACGAGGCTACCGATTGTGGTGAAGATTCTAACTTTTGCTGGGCTCTGGAGTCGAAAGCAAGGCATATGGACTTGCTATCGGCTCGTCTTCAGTTCGTCAACTGGTCTGGCTGTCTGTGGCCCCCGCCTTGACATAGGTTATGACCAAAATCAATGAAGGGGTGATGGCGAAGTAGGACATGGCTCAGTCGGAGTCATTGTTCCCTAATCGTACATACCTACCCTGGCTCACTGGCAGGTGTTGTCCCATCAGGTGATGGGTCAACTCTCATTGCCCGACCACCTCACCACCTTGGTGCAGGAGTTTGTGGACAAGGCAAACATGGAGGACGGGGATCGTGCTAACATCTTGGCAGCACTGGGAGTTTTGTCCGGAGTGCTCCAGGCTGGTGAGCATGATAGTGTGCACCTGGGCGCACATTGGACCTCACCGCGTGCAATGCCGACCTGCGTACTCTGGATGTCACTCCTGTCAGAGTTATGTGGGAGGCCTTTGTTCACCGGTCATGTTTTGGCGAGCTTTCTCAGGCAGATGTTACAGTTGTCTGTGAGCATTTCCGGGATGAGCTGTTGGCCAAGGCAATCGTGGTCAAGGCGGGATAGTCGTCTAGCAAGAAAGCTAAGAGCCAGAAGCCAGCGCAGCCTCAGGTACCGCATGTATCTTCCACTTAACAGCAGCCCTTTTGGAGGGTTCAGCATGCGGGATGGAAAGGCAGGTGGGCGCTTCAAGGGCAAGTCCACTAAGAAGTAACTTGTTGCCAGGAGGGTAGGCTCTTCGGGATCTCAAGTTCTGAGGAAAGGAATGATCCTACAACCTGGTCTATTCGAGGGTCGGCTAGCGCAGTTCTCCAGGAACTGGCCTGACCTCACGACCTCCGACACCAGTGTTGTGGCATGGTTGACGGAGGGTCTCAACTTTCGATGGTATACTGGAACTACCACTAAGAACAATAGCTTGGTTCTTGCCTATGCCAGGCAGTCGGGAAAAGTACTCTCTCTTGAAGCAAGAAGACCAATTGCTAAAGAGGGCCATCGAGGTGGTCAAGGATGAAAGAGGATTTTATTCAAGGATCTTCCTTGTTCCCAAGAAGGCAGGCGGGTGCCATCCTGTATTCGATCTGGCCACGAGTTCTCAAGATGAAAGTGGCGATCGAGGAGGCCTTGTTCCTACCATCGATAACAGTATGCCAGTATCTTTTGATCATCTGTCGATCAGGTCTGCTAGCGTCTATGGAGAAACAAGTTCCGTTCGACAGATGCTTTCCCAGACCCAATCAGTGATTGTGGCCCTGCAGTGGCGGATCCTCGCCAATCGATTGGACCAGATCGTGGTGCTGGAAGATCATGCCAGGGGTGCTATGTGATGGTGGTTCAATCCTGTCAATTTGGACAGGGGAATGCCACTGTCGAAGTATCTGCCCGATCGGACATGTTCACAAACACAAAACATCTGGATCGAATAAATCAACAATGATTCAAAACCATGCTCAGGACACATCATAGATGATAGAGCACCTGATGTCAGCTTCTGGTCGGGGTTGCCTGGCCGGCCCCGACCCCCCATGCACGCTCATCCAGGCCAATCCAGGTCTCTGGTATTTGCATCTCCCCCTCCCCCTCCCCCTGCAAAAACCCTTCGGATATTTCTGTTCAGTTAATATGTTACACATCATTTCAAATTCATGTCAATGAATACCAATAAACATTATAGCTATTATATATATTATAGCTACATTCCTAGCTACATGTACAGCTCTAGCTACATGTACGGCTCTAGCTACATGTACAGTCCTAGCTACATGTACAGTCCTAGCTACATGTACAGCTCTAGCTACATGTACAGATCTAGCTACATGTACAGCTCTAGCTACATGTACAGTCCTAGCTACATGTATAGCTCTAGCTACATGTACAGTCCTAGCTACATGTACAGCTCTAGCTACATGTATAGCTCTAGCTACATGTACAGCTCTAGCTACATGTACAGCTCTAGCTACATGTACAGTCCTAGCTACATGTACAGCTCTAGCTACATGTACAGCTTTAGCTGTAAGCCTGGTTTACTAGTGTGTGTACATGGTAAAAGAATGAAGTTCCACCCCACAGAATACAATAGTTGGTTAATAAGCCAACACACATGACACAACATGCTTGGGGGATGATTTGCCCTGTCTGCATTTATATTGTACAAACATGTATTGTTTGAATGTTTTGTTATTCAACTCTATTTCACATGCAATGACCAAATCATCATTGTTTTAGTTAGCTGGGAAATGTTTGGCTTTGGTTATAATGTGAATGCGAAAATTCGGCTGTATTGTACAAGTTTTGAAATCACAAAATTGGCCAAGATGACACAGCTTTCTTTTAGTCACGTATCATTTTACATTTGACAGGAGCACCTGAAAAATATCACAAACATCCTGATTAAATATACTAGTACTCTGAATATTGGCTGGGTAATTGTCCATTCATTTTGGGTGGCAAATGTCTGGTGGGCCAAGTTGTCAAGATGATAGAAAGCAGTTCTGGTAAGAAACTGTCTGATGAGCTCTCACTCTTACCCACATACAATGGCCTATGTATCCTTTTTTCTCAGTCCAGTATGACCATTTGAAATGATAAGAACAAATTGGGGGATGCCACAAAGCCTATAGGCTTTTATGTCTAGTCTTTAGAATGAAGTCAAATGTTCATTCTATACATCACCAATCTAAACTAGTGCATGCTCTGGTGTTAGTTGTTTGACGGACGCGACCAGGGACCAGGCGGCCTCACGTTCCTCTCAGCATGGACCCTGTGGGTCGTCCACAAGAAGCTCGATTGGGTCTTTCAGATCCGTCGGTTGGGGGAGGGGGGCTTGGTTGTGACAATCGGGACCATTCCTCATCGGAAGACGAGGCTACCGATTGTGGTGAAGATTCTAACTTTTGCTGGGCTCTGGAGTCGAAAGCAAGGCATATGGACTTGCTATCGGCTCGTCTTCAGTTCGTCAACTGGTCTGGCTGTCTGTGGCCCCCGCCTTGACATAGGTTATGACCAAAATCAATGAAGGGGTGATGGCGAAGTAGGACATGGCTCAGTCGGAGTCATTGTTCCCTAATCGTACATACCTACCCTGGCTCACTGGCAGGTGTTGTCCCATCAGGTGATGGGTCAACTCTCATTGCCCGACCACCTTGGTGCAGGAGTTTGTGGACAAGGCAAACATGGAGGACGGGGATCGTGCTAACATCTTGGCAGCACTGGGAGTTTTGTCCGGAGTGCTCCAGGCTGGTGAGCATGATAGTGTGCACCTGGGCGCACATTGGACCTCACCGCGTGCAATGCCGACCTGCGTACTCTGGATGTCACTCCTGTCAGAGTTATGTGGGAGGCCTTTGTTCACCGGTCATGTTTTGGCGAGCTTTCTCAGGCAGATGTTACAGTTGTCTGTGAGCATTTCCGGGATGAGCTGTTGGCCAAGGCAATCGTGGTCAAGGCGGGATAGTCGTCTAGCAAGAAGGCTAAGAGCCAGAAGCCAGCGCAGCCTCAGGTACCGCATGTATCTTCCACTTAACAGCAGCCCTTTTGGAGGGTTCAGCATGCGGGATGGAAAGGCAGGTGGGCGCTTCAAGGGCAAGTCCACTAAGAAGTAACTTGTTGCCAGGAGGGTAGGCTCTTCGGGATCTCAAGTTCTGAGGAAAGGAATGATCCTACAACCTGGTCTATTCGAGGGTCGGCTAGCGCAGTTCTCCAGGAACTGGCCTGACCTCACGACCTCCGACACCAGTGTTGTGGCATGGTTGATGGAGGGTCTCAACTTTCGATGGTATACTGGAACTACCACTAAGAACAATAGCTTGGTTCTTGCCTATGCCAGGCAGTCGGGAAAAGTACTCTCTCTTGAAGCAAGAAGACCAATTGCTAAAGAGGGCCATCGAGGTGGTCAAGGATGAAAGAGGATTTTATTCAAGGATCTTCCTTGTTCCCAAGAAGGCAGGCGGGTGCCATCCTGTATTCGATCTGGCCACGAGTTCTCAAGATGAAAGTGGCGATCGAGGAGGCCTTGTTCCTACCATCGATAACAGTATGCCAGTATCTTTTGATCATCTGTCGATCAGGTCTGCTAGCGTCTATGGAGAAACAAGTTCCGTTCGACAGATGCTTTCCCAGACCCAATCAGTGATTGTGGCCCTGCAGTGGCGGATCCTCGCCAATCGATTGGACCAGATCGTGGTGCTGGAAGATCATGCCAGGGGTGCTATGTGATGGTGGTTCAATCCTGTCAATTTGGACAGGGGAATGCCACTGTCGAAGTATCTGCCCGATCGGACATGTTCACAAACACAAAACATCTGGATCGAATAAATCAACAATGATTCAAAACCATGCTCAGGACACATCATAGATGATAGAGCACCTGATGTCAGCTTCTGGTCGGGGTTGCCTGGCCGGCCCCGACCCCCCATGCACGCTCATCCAGGCCAATCCAGGTCTCTGGTATTTGCATCTCCCCCTCCCCCTCCCCCTGCAAAAACCCTTCGGATATTTCTGTTCAGTTAATATGTTACACATCATTTCAAATTCATGTCAATGAATACCAATAAACATTATAGCTATTATATATATTATAGCTACATTCCTAGCTACATGTACAGCTCTAGCTACATGTACAGCTCTAGCTACATGTACAGTCCTAGCTACATGTACAGCTCTAGCTACATGTACAGTCCTAGCTACATGTACAGCTCTAGCTACATGTATAGCTCTAGCTACATGTACAGCTCTAGCTACATGTACAGCTCTAGCTACATGTACAGCTCTAGCTACATGTACAGCTCTAGCTACATGTACGGCCCTAGCTACATGTACAGCTCTAGCTACATGTACAGCTCTAGCTACATGTACAGTCCTAGCTACATGTACAGCCCTAGCTACATGTACAGTCCTAGCTACATGTATGGCCCTAGCTACATGTACAGCTCTAGCTACATGTACAGTCCTAGCTACATGTACAGCTCTAGCTACATGTACAGCTCTAGCTACATGTACAGCCCTAGCTACATGTACAGTCCTAGCTACATGTACGGCCCTAGCTACATGTACAGCCCTAGCTACATGTACGGCTCTAGCTACATGTACAGCTCTAGCTACATGTACAGATCTAGCTACATGTACAGCTCTAGCTACATGTACGGCCCTAGCTACATGTACAGTCCTAGCTACATGTACGGCCCTAGCTACATAGCTACATGTACAGTCCTAGCTACATGTACAGCTCTAGCTACATGTACGGCCCTAGCTACATGTACAGTCCTAGCTACATGTACGGCCCTAGCTACATGTACAGTCATAGCTACATGTACGGCCCTAGCTACATGTACAGTCCTAGCTACATGTACGGCCCTAGCTACATGTACAGCTCTAGCTACATGTACAGCTCTAGCTACATGTACGGCCCTAGCTACATGTACAGTCCTAGCTACATGTACGGCCCTAGCTACATAGCTACATGTACAGTCCTAGCTACATGTACAGCTCTAGCTACATGTACGGCCCTAGCTACATGTACAGTCCTAGCTACATGTACGGCCCTAGCTACATGTACAGTCATAGCTACATGTACGGCCCTAGCTACATGTACAGCTCTAGCTACATGTACAGTCCTAGCTACATGTACAGCTCTAGCTACATGTACAGTCCTAGCTACATGTACCGCCCTAGCTACATGTACAGTCCTAGCTACATGTACAGTCCTAGCTACATGTACAGCCCTAGCTACATGTACAGTCCTAGCTACATGTACGGCCCTAGCTACATGTACAGCTCTAGCTACATGTACAGCTCTAGCTACATGTACGGCCCTAGCTACATGTACAGTCCTAGCTACATGTACGGCCCTAGCTACATAGCTACATGTACAGTCCTAGCTACATGTACAGCTCTAGCTACATGTACGGCCCTAGCTACATGTACAGTCCTAGCTACATGTACGGCCCTAGCTACATGTACAGCCCTAGCTACATGTACAGTCCTAGCTACATGTACGGCCCTAGCTACATGTACAGCTCTAGCTACATGTACAGCTCTAGCTACATGTACAGTCCTAGCTACATGTACAGTCCTAGCTACATGTACAGCCCTAGCTACATGTACAGCCCTAGCTACATGTACAGCTCTAGCTACATGTACAGCTCTAGCTACATGTACAGCTCTAGCTACATGTACAGCTCTAGCTACATGTACAGCTCTAGCTACATGTACAGTCCTAGCTACATGTACAGCTCTAGCTACATGTACAGCTCTAGCTACATGTACAGCTCTAGCTACATGTACAGCTCTAGCTACATGTACAGCTCTAGCTACATGTACAGCTCTAGCTACATGTACAGCTCTAGCTACATGTACAGTCCTAGCTACATGTACAGCTCTAGCTACATGTACAGCTCTAGCTACATGTACAGCTCTAGCTACATGTACAGCTCTAGCTACATGTACAGCTCTAGCTACATGTACAGCTCTAGCTACATGTACGGCTCTAGCTACATGTACAGCTCTAGCTACATGTACAGTCCTAGCTACATGTACAGCTCTAGCTACATGTACAGCTCTAGCTACATGTACAGTCCTAGCTACATGTACAGCTCTAGCTACATGTACAGCTCTAGCTACATGTACAGTCCTAGCTACATGTACAGCTCTAGCTACATGTACAGCTCTAGCTACATGTACAGTCCTAGCTACATGTACAGTCCTAGCTACATGTACAGCTACATGTAAGAACATTGTAAGAAGGGGGTAATGTGGCGATTTTGCCCAAAGATCACGGCAGGAGTCTTTGCAAAACACTAGCCAAGAGGCAGGACGAGAGGCTCGCCATGAGCTTTACGTCCCTGTATCTTGGGTAAGGCCCACGCGGGCCCTGGGGATGAGTTCCGGTACCGTGCCGAGGCCTCATGGAAGGTACCCGGCGGAGCCTTGAGAGCTTCCGGACTTTGTCGGCCGAATGTGAGCAGCGTGCTTTCGCCCAAGGGCAAGCCGCCGCTCGAGCCGAGCAGTCCGAAAGGACCTCCGTCTCCCCCGAGGTGACCGCAAGGATGGAACAACTGGAGGCTGAGAATCAGCAGCTACAGCGTCGTCTCGACGAAGCCGAGGCTGCTAGGACTCGCCTGCTCCAGGGCGTTGATGACCTCCCGTCGTCCGCCATGGACCAGTCTGTTCTCCAGCGGGCGGATGCTGATTTGGAGCTGGCTATCTACCCTATCCTAGTTAGGATATGGGGAGAACGTACGGCCAGCGCCCAGCGCACCCGCGATATGGTAGACATGTTTGACACCGTAGCCCAGCTCGGCACCACGGCTCTACCAGCCTCCTTTGCTACGGCTCCGGCAGGACCTGGTATGCGGGGTTCCCCAGTGAAACCCCTGCAACCGCCACCAGGCCTGTCTCGTCCGCCCGTGCAGCCGGATTACTCCATGCCGGCCCCCCTGCTTCCGCAGCGTAGGGACCCTTCTCCACCGCCGAACCCCAAGACAGGCGGCACGGACGAGGAGTCGATGCAGGAGGAGGCGGCTAGGGTCTAGCCTCGTCGCTGCGGCAACGCGGTGGCATGCCGAAGTCGCTTCGGTGGCTCCGCCCTGCCTCAGATCCGTCCTGCGGACCTGAGGCGCTGGCCGGCAGGGCGGCCGGCAACCCTTTTTAGAGGTACTATCACTTTTGATCACTCGGTGTCTCGTTTTACCAAATTTCCAAATTTAAAGGTTAACCCTAAAGATATTCCAAAAACTCAACACACGGTCCCTTTCGGCGGATGACCTTCCAAGGTCACCACACCTTTTTGGACCACCTCGGTCAAAATTTTAGCTTGTTTATGAGGATTTATTCAAAATTGTAAAGCGCGTTATAGTTTACTCCGTAAGTCCGGAGGTCGTTCCCCATTCTTCCAGAAGGGACCCTTAAGGTCCTAGTCTTTTACGCCGTGACTTCCGGGTGTTGCCATCTTGCCTTCTTCCGGACCCCGCCATGCGAAGCCTTCGTCGGGTTTTCAGCAGTTTTGGGCGCGGGCGGAACATGTTGGGGACCAACATTGTAAGAAGGGGGTAATGTGGCGATTTTGCCCAAAGATCACGGCAGGAGTCTTTGCAAAACACTAGCCAAGAGGCAGGACGAGAGGCTCGCCATGAGCTTTACGTCCCTGTATCTTGGGTAAGGCCCACGCGGGCCCTGGGGATGATTTCCATTGGGGGCCCAGGTGGGGGAGAACGTTGTTGACTCGGGGGCTCACGCCCTGTGGATCACCGGATTTCTACCACCTGGGGTGGTGTGACACAGGCTCTGGCAGACCGTCGGGCTGGCTCAGAGTTCCATCTCTGTGACAGTGCCTTCGGCGAGGCCGGCCAGCAACAAGCCCACGTGTACGGGTTCCGTGGTGCCGCTCCCATGGCATCTTGGGCTCTACATATGGCTACATTACCATAACTATGTAATATGCATGTTGTAGTTGAGGAGTTGGTGAGATGCATGTGTTATGTCATAGTGTATGACGGCCGGACTCGTTCCGGGCTGACTGTACCTGGTTGTAGTGTTCCGTAGAGTAGTGCCGGACGCCCTGTAGCGGGCGCCCGCCGAACTTTACATATATCATTTCCTATATATCCACAATTGATTCCAAGTCTCTAATCTCAATATTAAGTGAGATATCAAGAACATTGTGGCCCATTATAAAGCATCTATAGGAGAATTTACCATGGAAAAGTCCTATTTGGGCCCTGTAGTAAAACATCAAAATTGCCGCCACACGCAGACTGGCGATTCAAGAGCATCGAAACTTATACACATTATAAGGATACATTAGGGGAACATTTTAAAACTAAAATCTCAAAACTGATCAGACAGTTTTTGAGAAAATAATTTTTAAAATTGAAAACATGCAAAAACGGCCATTTTCGGCATAAAAATGGCCACAAAATTGTACAATCGATTGAATAAAAAAAAATGAAAAAAAAACGTCTGGGGGTATTGACCCAATACATATTCACACAAATTTATGGAGGAATTCATCAGCCCGAAAAAAAGATAAAAAATGCTAACAGATGATGTGGCGGACGACGACGACGGACGAAAAAACCACGACAATAGCTTATCGGCCCTTATGGGCCGGTAAGCTAAAAATAGGGGGTCACCGTGCTGGTTTCTTCGACATATTCAATAAAAATCACAAACATTTACCTAAAATGACATAAATTATGGCATTTTTGCACATTTTTCCCCTATATTCACATCTCGCATCGTGTTTTCCATGTGAACGGACACGGTGACCCCCTATTTTCTTTTCAGTTTTAGGATGCTGATCAGTTACACTTACTATATAAAATATGTCATTTTGAAGATCTAGGATAGATCTATGTTGATGCAGTTATTTGTTTAAAAAAAAAACTTTGACCCCCTCCCCTTACTGTTTGGAGCGGACTATCTCAACAGCCGGAGCCTGTTCTGAATCAACGTTCAAGCATTTTATATAGCGGAGTAGTCCCCACAAAGCGTTCAGACCGAGGAAACCAAGATGGCGGCGCCCATGGCACGGTTCTACTCTTGGTTGTCAAACGTTTATCGCCGTCAGTTTTCCACATCTGCGCAACCTTCGTCGTTATTTGATACACTGACATGCCGTAGATATTGTTTTACAACTAACCTGCCTCTGAACTATGTTACCTGTCCATCAAGGCGCTGTTTCTGTACCACGGGATACAAACTGTTGGCTTCGGAGGACGGTTCCAGTTCACCGCCTAGGATCAATGTTGGAACAATTGGACATGTGGACCACGGGAAAACCACCCTGACCGCAGCCATAACGAAGGTAC
The DNA here is from genome assembly GCA_949152475.1 of Terebella lapidaria. Lineage (NCBI taxonomy): Eukaryota > Metazoa > Annelida > Polychaeta > Terebellida > Terebellidae > Terebella > Terebella lapidaria. The sequence goes on from OX424569.1 coordinate 21,479,278, forward strand.
TGACAGAGCAAGGCCGAGCGAAATTTATGCGTTATGAAGACATCGACAGAGCACCCGAAGAGAAAAGTAGAGGGATCACAATCAATGCTTGTCATGTGGGCTACTCCACTGCAAAACGAGAGTATGCTCACACGGACTGTCCTGGTCATATAGATTATATAAAGAACATGATCGTCGGCACTTCACAGATGGACGGCGTGATTCTTGTAGTAGCAGCCACGGATGGTACAATGCCGCAAACGCAGGAACATCTGATGCTCGCAAAACAAATCGGGGTATCCGACTTAGTGGTTTACATAAATAAAGTTGACGCAGTGGATGCTGAATTGGTGGATCTTGTTGAACTTGAAGTTCGAGAGCTAGCCACAAGTTTGGGATATGATGGTGAAACAATTCCAATCATTTCTGGTTCCGCATTGTGTGCATTAAATGGCACCAACCATGAATTAGGAAGAGACTCCATTTTGAAATTGATGGACGTTCTAGATAATCATATAAAAGAACCAAAAAGGAACGAAGATGGTCCATTCATTATGCCAATTGAGAAGGCAGTCATGGTTCCTGGTAGAGGTACAGTTGTTATCGGGACACCTGCACAAGGAACTGTTCACCGAGGTGATCCGGCTGTGATTTTGGGATTCGATAGGGAGTTCAAAACTTCAGTGAGCAGTATTGGGAGGTTTGACAGCAGCTTGGAGAGTGCACCAGCAGGCACTAACGTCGGTCTTCTAATCAAGGGAGTCAAAAGGGAAGCAATGCAGAGAGGCATGTATCTTTGTCATAGAGATGCAGGAATGACACAGCACAACGCGATGAAAGCTCGAGTTTATGTGCGAATGAGGTCTGAAGGTGGTCGCAGCAAACCCATAGTACAGAAGTACATCAACACAATGTTCATGGACATTTGGGATATGTCAGCCTGTATGATGCTTCCAGAAGGTCAAACATTGCTCATGCCAGGTGAAACCGTGGAAACAGATGTTCTTCTAAGAGTACCGATGGTTGTACGGGAAGGGCAGAAGTTCTTTATCAGAGATGGCCCGGCAACGACTGTTAGTGGTGTGGTTCTGAAAACTTTACCAAGAAGCAACTTAGAATTGAAGGGATTCAACTTTGACCTGAGGGCGACAAATAAAGTGACCATTGAGAGCAACACTGGAGTAGTCAGGAAAAAGAGGTTCGAAACAATGGCGAAAGCTTCTGCCAAACAGAAAAGACCTCGCTGATTTCCATGTATCACACCGCTTGTTGTAATAAAAAATTAGCCCAAGGCCTAAGAAAGGTTACCGGAGTAATGTACAGTGTCATACATGCAGCTTTATTTTCAGTAGATTGCTGCTTTGACGTATCATATTCAATACATGTCAATTCAAGGTGACCAAAAAAGCACCTGATGTAACTGCCAATATAATGCTCATAATACAAACCTAAGTTTCATCTACAAGCATTCTGTCTGCATCGGTCAGTCTACATTATTGATGTTGAATGTTATTTCGACAATTCAATACCATTCAAGGGCATCTTAGGTCCCTGAGTTCAAGGTCACCAAGAGATGCCCCATATGAGACGTTCTATATGATTAATTACAAACCTGGGGTATATTTACAAATGTTTTGACCTAGAGGTCAGTTTGTGGATACTAGTAGTAGTAGCATGCCACTTTGGGCCTTTCTGGCATATGTATCGGGCCTTATGAGGAATTCAAATCACTCCATCTTTCAATTAATGCAGCATCAAGTATCCCAATTGGCACATTCTGGAATAAAAATCTAGAAACTGATCAGATAGTTTTTGAGGCAAGACAAAGTGAAGATTTGACATTTTTTTACCCAAAAATGGCTGGGTTTTTTTCGAAGTTCATCGACGATCAAATTCAAGGTCACCACAAAAATCGCCATTCCCATTTGAAAGTACCAATATCTAAGCCTTACAGTATCTTCAAGCTTTCTAGTAATATAGCTTCGGCAGCCCCCGTTATGGAGAAATCAAGTCCAAAAATTTTTCCAAAGGGTTTTTTTTTCTAACCTGAAAAAATTTTACCGACCAGTCAAAAAATGAAAATGGCTGCCACACAAAGACCGGCGATTCGAGAGCAACGAAACTTATACATGTCACCAGAAACCCATAAGAAATGTGAAAAAAAACATGAGTTTAATTATTTACCGCGCGAATAAAATTGCTTTGGTAATTAAGGCATTTCGGTAAAATGCCTTTATGGTTTTGTCAGAACTTCTTTCTTTTTCTTTTTTTTTTTTCTTTTTTTTGTTTCTTCCGCTGATTTCGTTTCCGCGCGATAACTCGAGAACACCTCGACGGATGGACTTGAAATTTTCACCACATTTCAGATATATTATGTAGATGTGCTGTATAGTTATTGAGCCGGATCCGAGGTCCATGAGGTCCGTCAGGATGAAATTGAGGTCATTTTTTGGACTTTATTTCCGCACGATAACTCAAGAACTATTCAGGCAATGGCTGCAAAACTTTGCATGGAGGTTCATATATCACCAGGGAACAATCCTTTCGATTTTGGGTTCATATGGTCAAACGACTTATGACCTAGAGGTCGAAAGAGTTTTCGCCGAGTCATCCTTGAGGCTTTTTGCATATCTCGGAAACTGTGCGTCGTAGAGTGAAACGGACGTTATTTCGGACTCGTCGCCCTAGACAAACATATATCTAAGGGGTATTAGGGATGACTTTGACCTTGAATTTTTCTGCTGAGTTCGCATTTTTCATTTTCGTCGATATCTCGGAAACGGTATTTTTGGACTCGTCGCTTTAGACAAACATGTCAAAGGGTTATTAGGGATGACCTTTGACCTTGACCTTAAATTTTTCTGCTGAATCAGCATTTTTCGTTTTCGTTGATATCTCGGAAACGGTGCGTCGTAGAGCAAAAGGCCAAAAAAAAAAAATTGTTTTGGTTTGCGTTCCCGCGCGCGTCGTCCCAAACCTCCCTCGTCAGATTTTTTTTTGTCAGGATGGTATAAGCAGCGGCCACATTTCAATTCTGTGCAAGTCGATGAGCTTCCCCAAAGTGGCTGTATTAGTGACTGCCGAGGATTGCAATCTTGCAGGACCAATCAGGCGTTTAACTGTGAAAGCTACAAACCAAAAAATTAGCAACCCAATACTTTACAGAATCGTTTTAAGATAATTGTTGGTCGTTATAATAACACTGGCTGATAACAAGGAGAGAAGGAGAGTCGTCCGGTAAATGATTTTTCAAATTCCAACACTAGCATAATCCCTTGCCGCGGAAGTAATGACACCTAACTTTCCATACGAGCCCCTTCCACTTGACATTGATTAAAAGAGCAGATCACCCCCAGTGAACCGGTTCGTGAGAAACTTGTTTCATACAGACATGGGGAGTTGCATGCGTGGCAATCTAGACACTCTTGCTTAGAAACAATACGAGTTTATATCGTTGATATATTTTGTAGCGAGAATCTGCCAAAGTTTTCAAAGTAAACATTTACTTTTGTATTTTTTTAGTTGTTTTATGATTTTTTTTATTACATGACTATTTTTAGTCATTTTGATTCTGTTATCAATTACTATTTTCAACTCGTTATTTGATCCATACTGTGGCTGATTTAGGACGTGCAAAAAATTGTATTATCTTGTTATAGGAAACCAAAAAAATATTGTTTTTTAATCTCGTTATTTCGAGATAGTTATCTCGTTATTTCGAGAGTAATCTCGTTATTTCGAGATAACGAGGTAACTATCTCAAAATGACGAAATAAAAAAGCAGTATTTTTTTGAGTCCTATATAACTACTACCGTATTGGTCCTAATACTAGAGCGCCCACCTCTTTTGCCCAAAATTGTTCGATTTCTGTAACCTTATAATTCAGTTCATATCTTTCTAATAAGATCTTGGAATGTACCAATCCGCACATTCATGTTACTTGAATCATAATAAAGTGGATTGAAGGCTATGGGTATATTATTCAATGATTTTCTTAAATTTGACCTCAAGTTTGACCTCATTTTTGCGCGTGCTGCTGCACAAGCTCTTGCTTTGGCTCGCCGCGCTACTATTAGGACCAATACGGTATCTCAATGTAACGACATAATCATCTCGAAAAAACACGCCAAAAAAAATACATAAACCGGTACTCAAAAAATAAGAAAACCTCAGCGCCATAGCACCGATTTCGGAGCATCACCGGGACGCAAACCAAAACATTTTTTTTTTTTTGGCCAAACGGACGTTATTTTCGGACTCGTCGCCCTAGACAAGCAAGTCTGAGGGGGTATTAAGGATGAACTTTGACCTTGACCCGTGATTTTTTTGCTAAGTCGGCATTTTTCGTTTTCGTCGATATCTTGGAAACAGTGTGTCGTAGAGTGAAACAGATGTTATTTTTGGACTCGACGCTCTAGCCAAACATGTCTAACAGGTATTATGGATGAACTTTCACCTTGACCTGAATTTTTTTGCTGAGTCAACATTTTTCATTTTAGTCGATTTCTTGGAAATGGTGTGTCATAGAGCTCGTGGCAAACAAGTTATGAAAGTTATAAAAATTAGTCTTAACACCGAAATGCCTCCAAGGCATCTTTATGCCTTGACGTCTAATGTAATTCATGAATCTATTAATAAAACTCGCAATTTTTATTGTTTGAGCAATTTTGTTCGCGAGGAAAATAATGAATACTCATGAATTGTTTTTTAGAGAAACGGACAGCTCGAAAAAAAATTCAGATAGAAGGTGCCGTATATATCAGATACGTATGGTTTTCATCGCTATTACCAACATTTCACCTTAATTGGCAGAACACAAAATTACAATATTTGGCGTATTTCTTTTACTATTTGCTTCGTAGACATACGGGTATGTGTACTCTTATGGTTTGTCAGAATTCTTTTTTTTTCACTTTTCACACATGATAACTCAAGAACGCCTGTACGTATCTCCGAGAAATGTTCACCAGTTATCAGTCATATTATGTAGATGAACCCTATTGTTTTGGAGCTGGCTCCGAGGTCCGGTTAGTCCGCGAGGATAAATTTTATGTCAAATGGTTTCCGGGTGATGACTCGAAAAGAACTTGCGCTACACGTCTGGAACTTGACACATAGGTTGATATTGTGTCAGAGAGGAACCCCATTGATTATGAGGTAAATCAGTCAAATGACCTATGACCCAGAGGTCAAAAGAGATTTCGTTGAGTCATCCTGGAGGCCCAATGCATATCTCGGAAACGGTGCGTCGTAGAGCGAAATGGATGTTATTTTCGTACTCGTCGCACTAGACAAACATGTCTAACAGGTAATATGGATGAACTTTGACCTTGACCTGAATTTTTTTTGCCGAGCTGGCGTTTTTTGTTTTCGGCGATATCTCGGAAACTGTGTGTCATAGAGGGAACCGGACATTATTTTTGGACTCGTCGCCCTCGTCGCAAAACGGACGTCATTTTCAGACCCATCGTCCTAGACAAACATGTCTAATCATGGATGAACTTTGACCTTGACCTGAAATTTGTTTGCCGAGTCTCTTTTTTTTTTTTCGTCGATATTTGGGAAACAGTGCGTCGTAGAGCGAAACGGACGTTATTTTCGAACTCACTGGGTGTAAACCTTGACGTCTAATGTAATTCATGAATCTATTAATAAAACTCGCAATTTTTATTGTTTGAGCAATTTTGTTCGCGAGGAAAATAATGAATACTCATGAATTGTTTTTTAGAGAAACAGACAGCTCGAAAAAAAATTCAGATAGAAGGTGCCGTATATATCAGATACGTATGGTTTTCATCGCTATTACCAACATTTCACCTTAATTGGCAGAACACAAAATTACAATATTTGCCGTATTTCTTTTACTATTTGCTTCGTAGACATACGGGTATGTGTACTCTTATGGTTTGTCAGAATTCTTTTTTTTTCACTTTTCACACATGATAACTCAAGAACGCCTGGACGTATCTCCGAGAAATGTTCACCAGTTATCAGTCATATTATGTAGATGAACCCTATTGTTTTGGAGCTGGCTCCGAGGTCCGGTTAGTCCGCGAGGATAAATTTTATGTCAAATGGTTTCCGGGTGATGACTCGAAAAGAACTTGCGCTACACGTCTGGAACTTGACACATAGGTTGATATTGTGTCAGAGAGGAACCCCATTGATTATGAGGTAAATCAGTCAAATGACCTATGACCCAGAGGTCAAAAGAGATTTCGTTGAGTCATCCTGGAGGCCCAATGCATATCTCGGAAACGGTGCGTCGTAGAGCGAAATGGACGTTATTTTCGTACTCGTTGCACTAGACAAACATGTCTAACAGGTAATATGGATGAACTTTGACCTTGACCTGAAATTTTTTTGCCGAGCTGGCGTTTTTTGTTTTCGGCGATATCTCGGAAACTGTGTGTCATAGAGGGAACCGGACATTATTTTTGGACTCGTCGCCCTCGTCGCAAAACGGACGTCATTTTCAGACCCATCGTCCTAGACAAACATGTCTAATCATGGATGAACTTTGACCTTGACCTGAAATTTGTTTGCCGAGTCTCTTTTTTTTTTTTCGTCGATATTTGGGAAACAGTGCGTCGTAGAGCGAAACGGACGTTATTTTCGAACTCACTGGGTGTAAACCTGATGTAGGTAACTAAGTTACCTACATCCCAAGATGGCCACGGGACAGAACGCTTCAAATTGCTATTGGCGATTACAGATTATTTACGAGGCTTTGGTTGAAGAACTGTGTATAATTACATACTACTGGTTATAGTTCTTGACATACAGGCGTCGTTGTTCGTTTATTAAACTGGAACAGGCGTTTAGAGCGATTGATATTTTCGAAAGGGATGTAGGTAACGGAAAGGTTCGCTAACAAGAAGATGTAGGTAACGTGTGTGGTAGGATGTAGGTAACGGATTATTCAGAAGGTGAATATATCGAGCGATAAATTCAATACACGCTGGTAAATACTGATTTCTTTCTTCTCACAATCAGGTTTACACCCAGTGGAACTGGCACTCTAGACAAACATGTCTTTGGCAAACGTAGACAAACATGCCAACTTTGCCTTGGCAGTTGAAATGCCCCAAGGCATCTTTAGGCCTTGACGTCTAGTTCTACTAGCTTTCAATATCGTACGCAGCAAATAGATTGCCCTTAGTGCTTATGTGATGGAATAGCGTGTCTCCTGGTGTGTCTACGCCGACAGGATCGTAAAGTACGATGCATGTCGTGCGTTAACACAAGACAGGAGTCTGACGTATCTTTCAACAATAATCCGAGGTTTATTAGGATGATTTAGTCCGATGTAGATCACGGCCACTCACACACACGTAATCCCAATATATAGTCTGACATTCACTGTCTTTTATATAACTTCTTATTTCACAATATTCTTCGTTTGCACCTCTCAATTAGAACATCTTCATTCATCATTACACGTCTTCATCATATCAAAATCTTCTAACCAACTCTCAGAGTCCGGGAAAGCGCGGGGCCATGTGCTGGGTGTCTGTAATTTTCCTGCGTCGTGGGACAGGAGTTCATGTGATTCGTTGAATGTGATGTAATGTCTGGGTGGGCGTGGTTAAGTGTCTGGAAATGTGGTGATCGAAGGAATGAGGGGTGTGTCATCGTGAGTAGAGTTGTTTACATGAGGTGTGGTGCTAAGACGGTGTCTGCTGGTGACGTAAGGTAAGTATGAAGTCATGTGACGAGTCTGTGTCATGTATGTCGAGTGGGAGAATGTGTAAGGGAGGGGTTTCGGGCCGATAACGGTCATAAATATTCTACAAAACACCCCTTCGTGAAATTACCCTCTGGGAATTTACCCTCCCCGAAACCTAACTGTCCAAAAATCTAAACATGATAAGCTGGAAGTCCTAAAGGGAAAACACATTCACCGCGCGAGACAATGGTAAAGCAATGATTACAATAAAAGTTTTATCTGTCAAAATAAAGCCATCAGTCAGTCAGTCAACAGTCACTAAGATGATATGAACACATTGGACAAATACATTTATGACAACGACAGGTGAAAATGAAACACTTAAATCAAACATATATATCACAGGTTAAAACGAATTACATATATGTGCATTATTGGAATGAAACAACAGTCCTCTATGCTCTCTAATAGAACGGAAACATTTTAAAGTTCGTTTTTCCTGAAAGAAACAGGTGTGGATTAGTTCGACATATTATAATGCAGTTTGACATGTTACACGACAGTACGACCCACTACACTAAAGTACGAGTAGCCAGGGTTAGCCATTCGAACTGACACAGCTATCCTGGTGCTGGGAGTTCGTTGTACCAACTATCTTCCGAGTTCACATACTGGTACTTAGTCCGAAGTACGGTCGCGTCGTCTGGACGCTGGAGGCAGGGCAGCTGGCGATGCCTGTTGCATCAGTCGGCACTGCTCATCGGCCGGCAGATGGGGAAGGACCGACACAATGGTCGTCCAGAGTTCATCCGGAATTCCAGGAGACTCCGGTGGCGAGGACGGTGTCGTCGTAAGGCGGGTTCGGAGTTGTTGTATCTCCTCCCGCAAGTCCGTATTAGTTTGTTACGCAGTGCGGAGCTCCTCCCGGAGCCGTCTGTTCTCCTCGCAGGAGAGGGTGCGGAGAAGTTGGAGTCTGTCGCTCGTGTAGCGACCCCATTCCAAATCCGATGGACATGGCGTTGTACTCCGCTTGACGGATATGTGCGTCCATGGCAAGAATATAGCCCCGACGTATGGCACGGAAGTGCTGCTGGGCTAAATCGCCCGCACTAGCTAGCGCCATTGATGGGAGATGGTGTTTGGCGTCCTCGGCCAGGAGCAGGGGGTCCGCGTCCATCACGGCACGAGTAATCTGCTCCGACCAATAGGCCTGATGTGGCCCAGGTCCGGAAGGAAGACGACGGGTATCGTCGTCCTGGTAGGGTTCGGCAAACTCCGGGTTGATTCCGGGAAGGACTTGTAGTCTGGGCAAAGTCTGCTCGATATGTCGCTGCCCATGTTGGCGCAGCAACTGGTAATCCGCCCCGAACTCACCAGATCCATGGAGTCCGAGGTTCAGTTCGATGTTACGGGGTAATGGGTCCTAGTCCTCCAAGACCTCCATCCGCAGACGGGGCCGGGCAGGGTCATTGGCCTGAGTGACAAGGGTGGTTGCGGGCGGCATCATCTTCTCGTAATCCAGATAGGGAGGAGGCGGCCCGAAATTAATAAGTCCGCGGGATGGTTCCATTGGCGAAACCGGTTCGGTGTCATGTGTCTGACGCTGTTGTGGTGCCGGCTCGTCCTCAATAGCTCGGAGTGGCGGCGGCTGATCACACTCCATTGGCGACGCTGAGTCCGGAGCTTGGGAGACCATCTCTGGGGACGGTTCATCGACCACAGTGTCCGTATCCTTGGCCGTTTCCGTAGCTTGGTAGAGGCGGGTACTCGTCCGGGGGTGGCACGAGTCCCTCCCGTACTTTATAGTCCGTAACATTTGGCGCTGTTGGCCTCTCCACAGTACGACGTTTGGGTATAGCTCCCGTGGGCGAACTCCAAACAGGGGTCGAGCCTCCAGCCGCCTGTGAGACTAAAGTCCGTGGACGAGGTTCGGCCGCCTTCATGGCCGTAGTCCGAAAAAGTGATGGGTCGCTCAAAGTAGAATGCCGCTGGCTTCCGGTATCGTACGTAGCGATTCAGTAGTTGAATATCGCGGACCATGCGCTCCATGCACTCTTCGTCGGCCCGTGTCTTTAACTGTGCGAATTCAATCCTAGCCAGGACCAGTTGCACTTCCGGTGCAGAGTTCGATGGATACTGTGTCATCAACAAGGGTGCCATTGCCCAAATTCCAAATGTGAGGACTGAGTCCGGAGTATGCCTAAAGATCGGCACCTGCGCTGGTACGCGTGGTTGGGCGGTGATTTCGGGGTAAAGTTCATTCAGAATAACCTTCAATAATCCTTTAAACAACTGTCAATCTATCAGCTATATTCCGCACGATGCTCTCTCTTCAGTGTCCGCAGCCAGAATGACCCACTTCTAAAACTTTCCACTTATCTGGAATTCGTACACACGCAAGGTGCTGACAGTGTCTTTTTGCGGGTTTTTCCACAATCGGGGGGTACACTCAGTCTATTGTCTATATACGTTTTTACGTTCGCTTAATTCATTTCGGCTCTCAGTCGTGCAAAGAGGGGCGGTCCATCACCTAGGCAACGCGTGTACAACAAGCTCTGGTTCATCACACCAGTCCGGGGGGGGGGGGGGGGGGGGGGGGCAGTAGGTTAAAGGGCCACTGTATGGGATTCGGCTTTTAGGGGATTTCCAAGATTTTTCTCCTGACGCTTCTATTTATAGAACAAAAGGTCAGATGACGTTTTTGACCCATGGTCTGTACCGAGCCAATGCTCAGATCAGCTCAGGTCGGCTCGGCAGAGATCCTAGGTCAAAAACGTCATCTGACGTTTTGTTCTATAAATAGAAGCGTCGGGAGAAAAATCTTGGAAATCCCCTAAACGCCGAATCCCATACATCGGCCCTTTAAGCATTGAGAAAGTACCAGTAAGAACTTGAAAGTAAGCAGCAAGGAGATGGAAGTTAGAACTATGCAGTAAGAATATGTAAATTCGACACAGAAAGTTTAGAAACAGTAATGTGGAATAAAGAATTTCACGGTTGAAACAATCATTCACAACAAGAAAATCTACAATGCATGTCAAAATGCTCCATAATAAATTTCCTAGGTCTTAAGACGTTTTTCTTCCTATGCCTCGACAATTTTATTTATAAGCATGGGAAGTTATCTTCCAATAATTTTTTACATTGTTAAAAACTGAACCAAGATAATCTGCGTTGTAAATTTTATAACGAAATAAAACGCTTTTTAGACAAACGTGACGAAATAATGCCTGACAGTAAATCCCGCGTCATGTATAAAGACATTGAAAGCCTATTGAATAACATATGTGGCGATTTTGCCCTAAGCACGCGGCAGGTGATTGTAAACATACATGCCATTTATGTGGCCTTTTCGTACTTGGCCTTGTTTTGACACGCTCCGATCGAGCGTGCGTTGCCACGGCGACGCATTGTAATTTACGCTCCAGTAAACTATAACAATGGATCGATTAGACCTCGCGTGCGTCCTACAGCTTGTGGTGTATTATATATACACTGGAAGCGACTCGATCGAGGAGATTGTCCGAGAGAGAGTAACTGGGACGCACACGAGGCTCGCCATGAGCTTTGTGTTCCCTAGTTGTGAGTAGTGGGCTCCTAGAGCCCTGGGGACGATTTCCATGGGGAGGCCCGGGCTGGGAGAGACAAGTTGCTGACTCGGGGGTGTAAGCCCTGTGGATCGCCAGTTCTCTCCCTTCCCGGGACGTGTGACATAGACTCTGGCCAGCATGTCGGACTGTACGGGGTTCCGTCCCCGAGGCAGACCGCGGCTCGCCAGGCCCCGCCAGTTAACACCGTGGTGATGAAACAGTTTCTGAACGGTGTCCGTAGGCCTGGGAGTGTCGGGTGGGCTGTTACCTGGTTACCGTTAATGCTGAAGTAGTTACCATGTCCGCAGTGACCTCCGGTGAGCGGCGCCGCCGCAAGGATCCGGAATAGCGGATGCGCGTCCGCAAGGACTCGTGGTGAGAGGACTATCCTCGAGGATCCCGAAGAGCGGACGGTAGTCAATAACTTTACACTTACATAATATTGATATATTCTATGTTATATTATAATTGATAACTTAAAGGCCACAAGGCCCCTATAAAAGGGGGGCTAGGGCAAATCCATGGCCGAAGCCTGTTTTGGCATGCAGAGCAGAGGGGTACTATGCATGTTCATTCCAGTTCTATGAATTATGAGCTCTATTTTCGGTTACTTCTTCATGGTAACTTCCACGAAATTTCGTGGACACACCAAAATTTGGTGGGACGACACAAGCTATGCTATCGACGGGATATGATGGCTCGTCGATGTCGACAATCGTGACGATAGCCCACAGACCTTTTCATCGACGGAGTCTGGAGGTTCGTCGATGTCGACAATCGCGTCGATACAGCAGCCCACATATCGACGAGATCTGATGGCTCGTCGATGTCGACAATCACGACGATAGCCCACAGACCTTTTATCGACGGAGTCTGGGGGTTCGTCGATGTCGACAATCGTGTCGATACAGCAGCTTCTGTATCAACGGGATCTGATGGCTCGTCGATGTCGACAATCGTGACGATAGCCCACAGACCTGTTATCGACGGAGTGTGGGAGTTCGTCGATGTCGACAATCGCGTTGATACAGCAGCCTTGATATCGACGAGATCTGATGGCTCGTCGATGTCGAAAATCGTGACGATAACCCACAGACCTGTTATCGACGAAGTCTGGGGGTTCGTCGATGTCGACAATCGTGTCGATACAGTAGCCTCCATATCGACGGGATCTGATGGCTCGTCGATGTCGACAATAGCGTCGATAGAACACAGCCGGGCTATCGCGAAGTCTGGGGGTTCGTCAATGTCGACAATCGCGTCGATACAGCAGTGTCTCTATTGACGGGATCTGATCGGTCGTCGATGTCGACAATCGTGACGATAGCCCCCAGAACTGTTATCGATGACATCTGGGTGTTTGTCGATGTCGACAATCGTGTCGATAGAGCAGCTTTTCTATCGACAGGATCAGATGGCTCGTCGATGTCGACAATCGCGTCGATAGCACACCGTGACATATCTAGAGTTGTATCAGGAATAATAAGTCATGCATGCTAAATATTACTCCAGCCAGAATCTGCATTTGTACTAGATAAGAAAATTCCTTAAAGAAATCTTTTCACCTAGTCTTATTCTGATCTAAAATATGATTCACTGTAGTGAAACTAATGGGTCTATCCACAAACATTGTCCCATTTATAACAAAAAGGAAACCCTAGCCGTTCTGACACTGTAATGCAATACATACCATGATGTCAGATCAGTGCTGTTTGTTTTTGAATTACCATCAAACATAAATGAAATCTGCTAGGTGGGATATACTGTTTTCACAAGTCCAAGGTTGTTTATGACTTGTAACAAGGCCATCCCCTAAGTTTCTTCAATCACACATTAGTGTGCATTGGAGTGAGACTCCTGTGAGCCTTGTCTGTATGAGCCCTTTGATCACCGCTGGCCTTAAAAGGGGCTGATCTCTGCCTTCATAATGAACTTTGCTGGGGTAGGTGGGTTGTGCAAAATGTTTATTGGACATACAATGTACAAAGTAACAATGTATACAATGTATTTTGGTTAACTCTTGTTATGTATTTCTAGTTCCGATATTGAATACAAAAAGAACATAATAAGAAATGTACAATACAAATTTATCACTAGAGTTAGTAGAGTAATAATATTAACTTGAAAATATTGTGAACATTAGTTTCACTAGTAACAGTGTGATTAAATAATTCCAACAGTTTTAATATACAAATACATTGTATATAATCATGATAATAGGTTTACTTTCACTCGAAGAATATTGCTGATTAAGTTAACATCAGTTTTACAAGTTCTGTGTGTTATTTTATTTACATGTACAAATAAAAATGTAATAGGCTTGCTCTAACTGGAAGAATATTGTTGATCAAGTTAACATTAGTTTTACTAATTCAGTGTGTTATTTTATTTACTGATAGATGTACAAATAAAATTGTATTATAGGTTTGCTCTAACTGAAAGAATATTGTTGATCAAGTTAACATTAGTTTTACTAGTTCAGTGTGTTATTTTATTTACTAATACATGTACATGTTCGAATAAATTGTATTATAGGTTGGCTTTAACTGGAAGAATATTAGTGATCAAGTTAACATTAGTTTTACTAGTTCAGTGTGTTATTTTATTTACTAATACATGTACAAATAAATTGTATTATAGGTTTGCTCTAACTGGAAGAATATTGCTGATCAAGTTAACATTAGTTTTATTAGTTCAGTGTGTTATTTTATTCTATACATGTACAAATACATTGTATATAATAGGTTTGCTTTCACTCGAAGAATATTGCTGATTAAGTTAACATTAGTTTTATTAGTTCAGTGCATTATTTTATTCCCATGTACAAATATATAATAGGTTTGCTATAACTGGAAAAATATTGCTGATTAAGTTAACATTAGTTTTATTAGTTCAGTGCATTATTTTATTTCCATGTACCAATATATAATAATAGGTTTGCTATAACTTGAAAAATATTGCTGATTAAGTTAACATTAGTTTTACTAGTTCAGTGCATTATTTTATTCCCATGTACAAATATATAATAATAGGTTTACTATAACTGGAAAAAATATTGCTGATTAAGTTAACATTACATGTAGTTTTACTAGTTCAGTGCATTATTTTATTCCCATGTACAAATATATAATAACAGGTTTGCTATAACTGGAAAAATATTGCTGATTAAGTTAACATCAGTTTTATTAGTTCAGTGCATTATTTTTTTTCCAATGTACAAATATATAATAACAGGTTTACTATAACTGGAAGAATATTGCTGATTAAGTTAACTTTAGTTTTACTAGTTCAGTGTGTTATTTTATTTACATGTACAAATTAGTTGTATTATAGGTTTGCTCTAACGGGAAAAATATTGTTGATTAGGTTAACATTAGTTTACTTTAAATCAGGACAGCATTTTTACACAAACTTTCAGTCAGATTAGCATAAAGACATAAATTCTTTCATATTACAAAATCTCAAAGATAATACACAGGCAAAAGACCAAATATATATCATTGAATAAATATGAGATGAATCTGTAGTCTGTACTATTAATATGTTCATTGTATATACATGCCACATATTCTAATTTCCTGTGAAATATTGTTCAAAATAATGTTCATGTTGTAGCTTAGATTGGTGATGTCTACAATGAATAGAATGATTTGTTTACCCCCCCCCCCAATATACACACACACCTAAACTTCCATTGTAAGACAGAGATCAACCTATTTTGGTGATCAAAGAGCTCAGAGACATCACTTCAAAAACTTCTCACTTCATTGTACACAAGTCTGTTATTTAATATCATGTAGGAGATGACCTGATCATACCTTGGCTTGCACCTGCAAATTATGCCACCAGCAGATTTTTGCAGACAAATAATTTTCAAAATAACAAATGGCAGTAGTTATGGCCCAAGTATCATATCCTGCACCTTCCTCTATATTCAATGAGGATTAAAAAGGTGACAGACGGATTAAATGGCATTCATTCAGTGGACGAGTAGTATTATGGCGCAGCGTATGATACTTGGGCCGTAGTTATGTGACATTGTTTCGAAAAACAAAATCTTTCTGGTGAAATTCTAGTATGGTACATATGATATCGCTGGTGGGTAAAAACATTAATTACTGATGATCATGATGATGCTAGCTTATTCGAAGACTAGCATCAATAAGTTCTGGCAACTATTGAAATAGAAATCATCACAACGAGATAGCAGTACCAGGTTTGTGGTCCATCGACGCTATTGTCAACATCAATGTGCAACCAGACTATGTCGATACCAAGTCTGTGGGCTACTGGCCTGAAAGTCGACCAACGAGCCATACATGTACAGATCTTGTCGATAGAAAAGCTGCCGTATCGACGCGATTGTCGACCCCCCAAACTCTGTCGATAACAGGTCTGTGTGCTATCGTCATGATTGTCGACATCGATGAGCCTTCAGGTCCCGTCGATAGAAAGGCTGCTCTATTGACCCGAATGTCGACATCTACGAACACCAAGATTTCGTCAACAACAGGTCTGTAGGCTATCGTCATGATTGTCGACATCGACGAGCCATCAGATCCCGTCAATAGAAAGGTGGCTGTATCGACGCGATTGTCGACATCGACGAACCCCCAGACAGCGTCGATAACAGGTCAGTGGGCTATCGTCTCGATTGTCGACATCGACGAGCGATCAGATCCCGTCGATAGAAAGGCTGCTTCATCGACGCGATTGTCGACATCGACCAACCCCAAGATTTTCGTCGATACCAAATATGTGGGCTATCGTCATGATTGTCGACATCGACGAGCCATCAGATCCCGTCGATAGAAAGGCTGCTCTATCGACGTGATTGTCGACATCGACGAACCCCAAGAATTCGGCGATACCAAATCTGTGGGCTATCGTCACGATTGTCGACATCGACGAACTCCCAAACTCCGTCGATAACAGGTCTGTGTGCTATCGTCACGATTATCGACATCGACGAACCGCCATATAGCCTCGATAACAGGTCTGTGGGCTATCGTCACGATTGTCGACATCGACGAGCCATCAGATCCCGTCGATAGAAAGGCTGCTCTATTGACGCGATTGTCGACATCGACGAACCCCAAGAATTCGTCGATACCAAATCTGTGGGCTATCGTCACGATTGTCGACATCGACGAACTCCCAGACTCCGTCGATAACTGGTCTGTGTGCTATCGTTACAATTGTCGACATCGACGAACCGCCATACATCGTCGATAACAGGTCTGTGGGCTATCGTCACGATTGTCGACTTCGACGAGCCATCAGATCCCGTCGATAGCATAGCCTGTGTCGTCCCACCAAATTTTGGTGTGTCCACGAAATTTCGTGGAAGTTACCATGAAGAAATGACCCTATTTTCACCTAATATTTTCTGCTCAGCCGGTAGATGAAATATCCAAGACCGGGTAGGCCTATTCATTGTGTCTTGAAAAAAAGGGAATCAATTAACTGAAAATATTAGTGGATAAACTTTGAAAGTTAGGCAAAGGAATGGGGTACCTGCTGATGCCATGTGCTTTTGGGCCTCTGAAACAGTCTATTATGCCCAAAAAGTACAAAAAACGTCATGTCCATTGTTTGTATTATGTGATCGTGCAGAAAATATAGTGTCATTGTCGTTCTCTTTCTATTCGGTGACCAACTTTGACCTTGACATTGAAAATCCTAGCGAGGTTGTGTAGAAGTCGAAATCGACATGGCTGTCAGATTACTGCGTTTGTCTCAAAATTTCCGTGCGCTTTGGTAAATTGATTAGATTTGCCTTTTTTTAATCTAGATCTATATCGGGTGAAATCAGAGAACTTTACTCGTAGCACATATAGGTGCCAGTGCGCACAGTCACACTGCAGGCGTGTATAGAGTAGGGAAAGGGTACCAGTGATCGGACAGGTACCAGTGATCGGACACTCTTAAATATTGCCCCCAAAAAGGTAAAATATCTATAACTCCTATAAAAAAAATATCAGTTCACGTTGCGCAATTCATTGTTTACATTTCTCGTGCTATTTTATCTTCTGGGATGGCCTGCACACGCGCAGTTGTTCACAAAACCTTAACAAACTCAGCGAAATCTAATAAAGGACTGTGATTATTATCATAATGGGTCTGTTTTTTCGCCCGGTTTGCCGATATCACCGCATAGGTTCGTATCTTACTTATTACTTTGAGTACATGAAGGTATTACAATATTTTAAATGAAATACGTAGGCAAAATTATATTATATTCAAATTTATTCATTCTTTAAATCTGACAATCTACTAAGTTAATTGCTCATCACTCAAGTTGTATATGTTATTGCTCAAATATAAATTGAATGTAAGTCATCATGGTCAAAATATATCTAGGTACAGGTATTTATAGGTTATGAAGGTATTACTATTCACTACTATTATTATTTTTATGTAACACAGGGCGCACATTCAAAGTAAGCTCAAGCATGACAAGGAAAAACTGAAAATGTTATTTATGTTATGTCTATAATGATAAATGTAAATGTTGTGTGTAAAAGGGATCCTTATGTTAAATTTCTTGTGGTATATCTATGTCAATGTCATAATATACCTTGTCATAATATATTGCATCAATGCTGTAACATATTTCGTGCTGTGTCTTATGAATGAGTTCATGCGGTGACTAAATCATAATGTGTCCGATCACTGGTACCCATTTTTCAATGCTACAACGCGCCACAATCATTATTTATGTGTGACCATGTTTTCGTAAATATTGCACATTCGTGCACAAAAACAACACAGTCAATAAAGGCGAGTCTTTATTCTTCATTTGAGTATAAAATATTTATAAATCTCATTCAATACTTTTGACAGGGAAAAGAAACATTGGTTTTGGTGTCCGATCACTGGTGGCTTTTGGCTAAACCATACAGTTTTCGGCACAGGCACTTGGAAACCATTTAATTGAGGGTGCAATGTGCTATCTATAATAATATATACAAGGCACTCAAGCCCCTGTCGGGAAAATGGTGGTTGGACAAACACTCTAAACTTCAAAGCTCCAAAAATGCTACTTGTCCACCAAATTGATACAAACCCGCATATCCCGTGAAAGCCGTGAAGACTCTATATCCAAATTAGTATAGTATTGACACATAATATTCATGAAGTGAAGGTTTTCTAGCTCATTTTATACCACCACTACCGCTTCCAAGACCTTACGTGGCTGGAATTTGGATTCAAAACATCCGTTGTTCATTTGTTTGTGTGAAAAACACATGAGCTCATTGAACCATGTCCGTTTCTTGCAACATAATTGGTCAGCAAAAACAGCCGAACTGATGTGAGTACATCTCGCTCTAATCGTAAACTATACTCATATAGAAATCTATATATCTGGTATGACTCACAGTTCGTGATCCCACGTTTGAGCAATGTCAAAACAACGTGTTCGACCAAAAACAAGTGCACAACGGATGTTTTGAATCCAAATTCCAGCCACGCAAGGTCTTGGAAGCGGTACTGGTGATATAAAATGTGCTAGAAATCCTTTATTTCATGAATATATGTTTCAACAGTGTACTAATTTGGATATATTGGCTTCATAGCCATCACAGAATATCCTGGTTTGTATCAATCTCGTGGGCAAGTAGCGTTTTGGGAGCTTTGAAGTTTCGAGTGTTTGTCCAACCGTCATTTTCCTGACAGGGGCTTGAGTGCCTTGTATATATTATTATAGATAGCACATTTTACCCTCAATGGAATGGTTTCCAAGTGCCTGTGGTTTTCAGACACTTAGGGTGAAATCTCAATAATGACTGTAATGAAAAATGCTAGATGATTTATTCTATATGCAACCAAATATGCACGTATTATGTGGTAGAAGATATAAATTCGTATGGAAATATTATTTTGTGCTCACTTCAATATTGGTAAATTACGAGCTGTGAGTTCAAATGACAGTAATCGGACACCCTAGACAGAAATCGGACACCTACTGTATCTTTAATAATAATAGCCATATCATTACAAGTTAGGGTTATATACATGAAGCAGTCATCGATAGTTGTTGCAAGGCCATTAAATGAGTTATGAGAGTCATGATTTCCCAATTCCGTCAACAAGCCCACCAGGCATGTACTTTCTTATGAACACCGTCGAAATAAGACGAAAACAGGCAGAATTTCCTGGATCTCGAAGTTATCAGAGGCTGTTAAGATCAAAAAATTATGGTCATGTTTGATTTGAATAATTGATTTTTCAAAAACGTAATCGATAATTTAATTGAAGACAGTTTCAATCAATCATCAAAGACAATCGATGATTGATCCCATCACTACTTGTGAATTCCAGCAATATCAGCAAAACTGACAACGTGACCAAGCCAGCCCCTAGAAGTACAAAATTACACCGTAACGTTTTTTTTATGGATAGTCCTACACATGCAACTATATTTCGGCGCCATGTTGCATGTGGCCCTCAATACTTGTGTTTCCCTCCCCATATGTTGCACAAGACATGCCTGAAGCTTTTGTGTGTGATTGAAGAAGAGTATGCACCAATATGTACCAAGACTTCATTCGAAATCTACATTAAGCGTTGCATTTTACTACTAAGTGTGCCCTGTGGGCCTATAAGTATTACCAAACCCATTTCAAAGTGAACGTCCTGGCTGACAGTTATGATGCCCTTTAAAGAAAGTGTTTATCTTCGATGAATCGTCATAATGATTTCAATCATCGCAAAAATTGTTTCTTCAATCATCGCAAAAATGCTACTGTCTCATTAATCGATTAATCATTACCCGGTAATCTATAAAATTAAAATTTTTAATATTGTATCCTTACCCTACCAGTTTACGCAGGTTAGTCCGCGAAATATAGACCATGATGTTATCAACTTCTAATGCAAATACAATACAAGAGAGGTAAACTAGAAGGAAAACTAGAGAGAAAAGCCAAAATGACGAGAAAACCATATCGATTTTGCCGGTTCCTTGCACTGCGTAACCCTGTAAACCGTCTGCTACAACTCGGCAACACACGTGAGCTGTTTGTTTACCCCCGAAAGTAGCTCCCTATATTTCCCAGAGTCCTATGCGTGTTGTAGCAGAGATGAGATTCGGCGTGAATCACGAGCGATGCAGTGTGGGCCAGAGGCCTGAAGACGAATAAACCCAGGTGCCCCACTCATTGAGCGCGAAGCGCAAGTGGAACACAGATTGTAGCGGACATTGGGCCCTAACTATTCTACATTTCGATCGTGACCAAGCCACAACTTGCATGACCAGACATTTACCTGCTACTGAGATGCTCTTCAATATCTTCTGAAACTATTTGCGTACTCAGATTTCTTGGTCATGTGCTTATTTATCCAATCATAGCATCATTTCAAATCGACATGATAATCCACAACTTCTGATTTCGCCATTCCTGGGCGATAAATGAGCTGTTGCTCATTGGCACAGCTCATAATGGGAGCTGTCAGGACTGTACTCATAGATTGCTTGAAGATAGAGCTTAGAAAATGGCACTTTCAAATGGGAAGTCATATATGGCGACTTGTGTGGTGACCTTGAATTTGACCTTGGATGATCTTGAAAGGTTAAAACAGCCATTTTTGGGCCGAAAAATGCTCAAATTTGCACCTGGTCTGTATTTTCTCAAAAACTGTCTGATCAGTTTTGAGATTTTTGTTTAAAAATATTCCTCTTATATACCTCTGTGACGTGTATAAGTTTTGTTGCCCTTAAATTTTTGACGAGTCGGCGAAAAAATTTGTTTATTTTATACATCACCAATCTAAACTACTACATGCTCTTTTTTGATCGTTCTGGATAGAAATTCGCGTACTGAAAGCAAGGCACGATCGTCTACCTGCATGACTCGAGCGCTCCTTTTGCCGCCAAAACCGCCGCGCATATGCGCGCGCAGCTGCGCAGAAGCTTCACTTTTCTGTCCACCGCCATTTTTGCTGGCAGCTTTGGATATTTGGTCCCGGTGAATTCGTAGAATTTAGTCTGTAAACTAGCTTTTTGCGATATATTCTTGCGGAATTTCACCTGCCACGTTCATAGACATTGTTTTGTGTCTATTTGGATAAGTATTGGTCGATAGTTTGTTACTTGCTAGATCGTCAGCGATTTGTATAGCCAGTCCACCCTATTATCGTCCATCCGTCATACTTGATAGTGTACCTGTTGTTTACATCTATCATTAATTCTACGTTAATTTTCTACTATATATTTATTGCCATATACTGTAGTTCATATATTCGTAGTCCTCTTAGGGTTCTTTTTCAGCGCAGTCTCAGGTTTGCTTATTAGGGTTAGTCTAGTGGGTATTTTGGGTCGAGACGACCCCTGGTGTCGAATTTATTTTTGCCGACTCGGCACTTCCTGTTTGGCAGTATCTCGGAAACGGTGCGTCGTAGAGCAAAACGGAGCTCAATTCCAGGCTTATGGCACTAGACTAGGCTTATGGGTATTTATTTTAGCCGACTCGGCACTTCCTGTTTGGCAGTATCTCGGAAACGGTGCGTCGTAGAGCGAAACGGAGCTCAATTCCGGCCTTATGGCACTAGACTAGGCTTATGGGTATTTATTTTAGCCGACTCGGCACTTCCTGTTTGGCCGTATCTTGGAAACGATGCGTCATACAGGGAAACAGAGCTCAATTCCGGCCTTCTGGCACTAGACAAACTTGTCTAGTGGGTATCCTGGGTCGAGACGACCCCTGGTGTCGAATTTTTTTTTGCTGACTCGACACTTCCTGTTTGGCCGTATCTCGGAAACGGTGCGTCGTAGAGTGAAACGGAGCTCAATTTCGGCCTTCTGGCACTAGACAAACTAGCCTAGTGGGTATTTTGGGTCGAGACGACCCCTGGTGTCGATTTTGATTTTCGCCGACTCGGCACTTCCTGTTTGGCCGTATCTCGGAAACGATGAGCCATAGAGCGAAACGGAGCTCAATTCCGGCCTTCTGGTACTAGACAAACTAGGCTAGGGGGTATTTTGGGTCGAGACGACCCCTGGTGTCGAATTTATTTTTGCCGTCTCGGCACTTCCTGTTTGGCCGTATCTCGGAAATGGTGCGTCGTAGAGCGAAATGGAGCTCAATTCCGGCCTTCTGGTACCAGACAAACTAGTCTAGGGGGTATTTTGGGTCGAGACACCCCTGGTGTCGAATTTATTTTCACCGACTCTGCACTTCCTGTTTGACCGTATCTCGGAAACGGTGCGTCGTAGAGCGAAGCAGAGCTCAATTTCGGCCTCCTGGCACTAGACAAACTAGGCTTAGGGGTATTTTGGGTCGAGAAGGCCCCTGGTGTCGATTTTTTTTTTTTGCCGACTCTGCACTTCCTGTTTGGCTGTATCTCGGAAACGGTGAGTCGTGGAGCGAAATGGAGCTCAATTCCGGCCTTCTGGTTCTAGACAAACTAGTCTAGGGGGTATCTTGGGCCGAGACGTCTTCTGGTGTCAAATTTTTCGGCACTTCCTGTTTGGCTGTATCTCAGAAACGGTGAGTTGTAGAGCTAAACGTAGCTTAATTTCAGCCTCCTGGCACTAGACTAACTAGCCTAGAGGGTATCTTGGGTCGAGACGACTTCTGGTGTCAATTCTTTTTCGCCGACTCAGCACTTCCTGTTTGCCATGTCTCGGAAATGGTGCGTCGTAGAGCGAAACGCAAAGATGCCTAAGGGCGGGGTATGTCACTTAAACTTTGACCACGGACAGTTAAAAGAGTCATCATGGTTCTAGACACGGTCTCTTAGGTATATGTTAGGTAGGAATAGAACTCACACGAAATGCCCCAAGGCATCTTCAGGCCTTGACGTCTAGTTTTGCCCGCCCTGTTACTGTGTGTTGTTGTTCCCTTTGGTGATCATGACTTCACAATCCTCCCTTGGTACCGGGGCCATGGACGAACGTCCGTGCCCGAAGTGTCTGGTCAATACCCTCCGAGGAGGGGAGAAACACAGCTTGTGTTTCGACTGTTTGGACCATGGCCTGGTATCTATGGAGGATTTGAGGTGTGATCTGTGCCGTTTCTGGCGTCCCTCTTCCTTCGTGCAGGAGACTGCAAAGTATTCTGAAGCCTCGGTGGCTCATCAGGATGCTTTGAGGCTTGCGGAAGCTACGGCTCCGCAAGTCTGCCAGTCGCCCATGGAGGTGGAGGCTCCGCCTGTGACTGCTCAGATCAAGTCCGGTGTTAGTCAGCCCCTGGGGCTAAACAGGACATGGTCAACGCGGCTGTGCAGTCCTTTAACCTATTGGCATGGCGTTGCGTCCGTCGTCCGTCCGTCCGTCTAGCCGGGCAAACGGAACGGAGTTATGGGGATTTCTTAAGGGGAATAAAGCTGAAAACGCCCCACAACCACAGTTTAAGCCAAAAGTGCGGTCTTATGGGGATTTTTTCAGGACTTATGGGGAAAGTTAAAATAGGAAATTTAACATTGGGTCCGCCCGTAACGCCCATCCGTTCACCCGTCCGTCCGTCCATCCGTCCGGCGTTAACATTTTTATCTTTAAAGTTAATGATCGAATCTTTCTGAAATTTTGCACAAAAATGCCTAAAAATATTTTGAGAAGGAGGTATTTTTTTGTTTTTCGATTTTCGCATTTTTTTAAAAATGGCGGCCATTTTTGTCGAAAAACGCTCGATTTTGGACTTTGACGGCCATTTTCTCAAAAACTGTCTGATCAGTTTCGAGTTTTTGGTTTCAAAAGATTCCCCTCATATACCTCTGTGATATGTATAAGTTTGGTTGCCCTAAATTCGCCGGTTTCCGTGTGGCGGCCATTTTGATTTTTTGGCGGGTCGGCGAAAAAAAATTTTTTCGCCCCAAATCGCATTACTATCCATTTTGGGCCATTTCTAGGCATAAAAAAATTTTCACCCTTTGAAAAAAATTTTGGACTTAGAAAATTGTCAGCACTTTTTTCCTTCATAATGGGAGCTGTCCGCACTGTACTCATTGAACACTTGAAGATAGAGCTTAGAAATTGGCACTTTCAAATGGGAAGTCATATATTGCGACTTGTGTGGTGACCTTGAATTTGACCTTGGATGACCTTGAAAGGTCAGAACAGCCATTTTTGGGTCGAAAAATGCCCAAATTTGCACCTGGTCTGTATTTTCTCGGAAACTGTCTGATCAGTTTTGAGATTTTTGTTTTAAAAGATTCCTCTTATATACCTCTGTGACATGTATAAGTTTTGTTGCCCTTGTATCGCCGATCTCCGTGTGGCGGCCATTTTGAATTTTTGACGAGTAGGTGAAAAAAAAAATTTTCACCCCAAATCGCATTACTATCCATTTTGGGCCATTTCTAGGCAAAAAAAAATTTTCACCCTTTGAAAAAAATTTTTTCCTTCATAATGGGAGCTGTCAGGACTGTACTCATAAAACACTTGAAGATAGAGCTTAGAAATTGGCACTTTCAAATGGGAAGTCATATATGGCGACTTGTGTGGTGACCTTGAATTTGACCTTCAATGACCTTGAAAGGTCAAAACAGCCATTTTGGGGTCAAAAAATGCCCAGATTTGCCTCTATGGATGAAATGCTTGCAGATAGAGCTCATGTTTGCATTATCATGATTATGAACATATAGGAAGACATATATGGCACAACTAATGATGACCTTGAACTTGACGTCAGATGACCTTGAGTGCCAAATGTCTGAATCTGAATGTGTAAATTGACCTGAGTGGCCTAAACTATTCCACCCAGATATATCTTTGTATTATGAACATATAGAATATCAAATGTCGCACACATACATGTAATGGTGACATCGAAGTTCACACGGATGACCTTGATTGGTAAATCTCAAGGTCTGTTATCTGCCAATGCTGCCATGGCCAAACCAAAATTGTCCGGTAACCTATCTTAGCCTCTGGGCTAATTTTAGGCTTCCGGACCTATGGTCTGATAACCTATTGCCATGGCGTTGCGTCCGTCGTCCGTCCGTCCGTCTGTCCGTCTGTCCGGCGCCCGTCCGTCAACAATTTTATCTTGAAAGTTTATGACCGTTTTTTCTCAAATTTTGCACAAAAATGCCTAAAAATATTTCGAGAGGGGAGGTATTTTTTAGTTTTTAGGTGACCGGACCTTTGGTCCGATAACCTATTGCCGTGGCGTTGCGTCCGTCGTCGTCGTCGTCCGTCGTCCGTCAACATTCATATCTTTAAAGTTTATGATTGAATCTTCCTGAAATTTTGCACAAAAATGCTTAAAAATATTTCGAGAGGGAGGTATTTTTTAGTTTTTTGAATTTCGAATTATTTTCAAAGTGGCGGCCATTTTTGACGAAAAACAGCTAATTTTGGACTTTGACGGTCGTTTTCTCAAAAACTGTCTGATCAGATTTGAGATTTTTGTTTCAAAAGATTCTCCTTATGTACCTCTGTGATGTGTATAAGTTTGGTTGCCCTTGAATCGCCGGTCTGCGTATGGCGGCCATTTTGAATTTTCGACGGGTCGACGAAAAAAAAATTTTTCGGCCCAAATCGCATTACTATCCATTTTGGGCCATTTCTAGACAAAAAAATTTTTTTCACCCTTTGAAAAAAATTTTGGACTTGGAAAATTTTTGGCCCTTTTTTCCTTCATAATGGGAGCTGTGAAGACTGTACTCATAGAATGCTTGAAGATAGAACTTAGAAATTGGCACTTTCAAATGGAAAGTCATATATGGCGGCTTGTGTGGTGACCTTGAATTTGACCTTGGATGACCTTGAAAGGTCAAAACAGCCATTTTGGGGTCAAAAAATGCCCAGATTTGCCTCTATAGATGAAATGCTTACAGATAGAGCTCATGTTTGCATTATGAACATATAGCAAGACATATATGGCACAACTAATGATGAACTTGACGTCAGATGACCTTGAGTGCCAAATGTCTGACTTGGAATGTGTAAATTTACCTGAGCGGCCTAAACGATTCCACTCAGATATATCTTTGTATTATGAACATATAGAATATCAAATGCCGCACACATACATGTAATGGTGACATCAAAGTTCACACGGATGACCTTGATTGGTAAATCTCAAGGTCATATGTTTACACTGCGAACCTTGATTGGTAAATCTCAAGGTCTGTTACCTGCCAATGCTGCCATGGCCAAACCAAAATTGTCCGGTAACCTATATTAACCTTTGGGCTAATTTTAGATTTTCGCATTTTTTTTCAAAATGGCGGCCGTTTTCGTCGAAAAATGGCCAATTTTGGACTTTGGTGGCCATTTTCTCAAAAACTGTCTGACCACTTTTGAGATTTTTGTTTCAAAAGATTCCTCTCATATACCCCTGTGACGTATATAAGTTTCATTGGCCTTGAATCGCCAGTCTGCGTGTGGCAGCCATTTTAATTTTTTCGACAGGTCCCAAATGGGACTTTCCCATGTTAAATTCTCCTATGCTTTATAATGGGAAACATTTTTCCTGATATCTCACTTAATATTGAGATTAGAGATTAGGAGTTAATTGTGTACATATAGGAAATGATATGTGCCAAATATTCTTGTGACCTTGAATTTGACCTCTGACCTCATTTTCAAGGTCAGAGCACAAAATGGCTAATATCTCGCTTAACATCGACTTTACAGCTTTTGTGGACATATAGGAAGTGATATATGCTGAATATTCCCATGACCTTGAATTTGACCTTTGACCTGTTTTTCAAGGTCAAAGCACAAAATGGTTAATATCTCGCTTATTATCGACTTTACAGCTTAGGAATCAATTGTGGACATATAGGAAACCATACATGCTGAATATTTTCATGACCTTGAATTTGACCTTTGACCTCATTTTCAAGGTCAGAGCACAAAAAGGCTTATATCTCGCTTATTATCAACATTACAGCTTAGGAATCAATTGTGGACATATAGGAAATGATGTATTCTCAATGTTGTCATCACCTTGAATTTGACCTTTACCTCATTTTCAAGGTCAGAGAACGTAATGGATAATATCTCGCTTTTTATCGACTTTACAGCTTAGGAATCAAGTATGAACATATAGGCAATGATATATGCTGAATATTGCTATGACCTTGAATTCGACCTTTGACCTCATTTTCAAGGTCACAGGACATAATGGCTAATATCTCGCTTAATATTGACTTTACAGCTTAGGAATCAATTGTGGACATACTAGAAATGACATATGCCGAATATTATCGTGTCCTTGAATTGACCAATGACCTTATTTTCAAAGTCACGGGACAAAATACTAATATCTAAAATATATATTGTCCGGTAACCTTTCTTAGCACTTGGGCTAATTTTTTGCACAGTCGCTGTCGTCCCTTCAATGTCCCCTCCTGCCGGGCCTCTCTTCTCTGCTTGGACAGGGAGTCCCGGCCGGTTCTTTGGCTGCCCCTTCGTCGTAGGGAGAGCTTGCTCCCCCTGCTGGCAAGAAGTCGAAATCTTCTAAGAAGAAGGTTTTGTTTCTTGCCAAGACGAAAGTGGCCAAGGAACCGCACTTCACCTTCGTCGTCTCTCAGTCGGGGCCGATCGAAGTGGAGGGGGTCCGTTACCTCTTCCCCTGGGCCTTCCAAGAAGAGGAAGCACGCTTCCTCTAAGCGCCGTGGTGCTGAGACCACATCGATTTTCGATGTGGCTCAGGCTTCGTCCGACCTCTCGGTGGGCGACGATCATTCCTCGGGCTTCGATCGGCGGAGCATCTTGGATGGTTCTTTCGAGTCCTCGGTCCTCGGTGTAGATCGGGAGTCGGACACTTGGCGGTCGTGCTCCTGGTCCTCGATCAGGGCACGATCGGGCGGGTGGTGCTGAGGTCGTTCCTCAGGACCACTCAAGTCCTGTTTATGCTGATGTCAGTCGCTGGACGGGCACGTTCGCTGAGCAGGCATTCCCTCGCCCGTCCTTTGATGTACCCTTGGGGTCATCGAGGTCTTCGATCGGACCTGTGAGGTCCAACGATCGGGGGGGTCGAGTGGAAGCTGATCAGGAGTCGTCCTCCTCGGAGGATGAGACTTCCGATCAGGCCGGGGGTTCTAACTTCCGATGGGCTTTAGAGTCGGTGGCAAGGCGTATGGACTTGCCGATCGATGCTCCAGGGCCCTCGTGGGGAACTAGGTTCGCGTCGGCGCCAGTTCGTCGGGCGATCCGGCTCCCTGTGGCTCCCGCGTTAGTCAAGTCTTTCGACAAGATTAACACGGGAGTTACGGCTAAGAAGGATGTGGCTCGTGCGGAGTCGACATTCCCGACTAGCCGTGTTCGACCTGAGTCGATCGACACCTATCGGACTATAGAATCCGAAGGTGGACATCAGACTTCCGTCCCGGTCGAAGACCCTAACCTTCAGCTGCTTTCCCGAAAGCAGGGTACGGTCTGGTCAGCTTATGTGAAAAAGGCTCGCCTTTCTCACTGGCAGACGCTGTCTCATCAATTGATGGGTCAGCTCTCGTTGACAGATCACCTGACCACCTTGGTCCAGGAGTTTGTTGACGAGGCGATCTGGAGGAGGGGAGTCGCGCCAACATTCATGCGGCACTCGGCGTCTTGGCCGGAGTGTTCCATGCTGCTGAACGTGACAGTGCACACAATTGGATCTCACCATGCGTGATGCCGATCTTCGTTTGCTTTACGTGTCCGCTACGGACGTCGCTGAGCTAAATGGGAGGCCGCTTTTCTCGGGCTATACCTACGCCAACCTCTCTATCGGATATTTCCGTCATGCGGGAACATCTTTGGGATGAGGCTATGGCCAAGGCTTTGCTCGGGAAGTCGGCGGGGTCTGGGACAGGCAAGAAGACCAAGGGTCAGAAGCCTGCCCAACCCCAGGCACCACATGCACCCGCTTCCGCGCAGCCGCCCTTTCGGGGAGGCCCCCTCCTCAGGGGGAGGGCAAGCGTGGAGGCAAAGGGGATGGACGCTTTAAGGGCAAAGGGAAATCTTCTGCTAAGAAGTGACTCGTTGCAGGAAAGCGTAGGCTCTGTGGAAGGTTCAGTTCTTTCGGAATTCGATCTTCCACAACCTGGTCCAGTCGGGGGGCGCCTGGCTCAGTTCGTTCAGAACTGGAGCGATCTGGCGTCGTCAGACAAATCAGTTGTGGCATGGGTGAAGTTCGGTCTCACCTTCAGATGGGAGGCTGGAAAACCACCGATCAGACCGAAAGCGTGGTTCTTCCCTGTGCCCGGCAATCGGGAAATGTTTCAGCTTCTCTAGCACGAGGAGCAGCAGTTGCTAGAGAAACGTGCGATTGAGATGGTCAAGGACGAGAGGGGATTTTATTCTCTCATCTTCCTAGTGCCGAAAAAGACAGGCGGGTGGCGTCCCGTTTTCGACCTGTCAAACCTCAACAAATTCCTGATCATACCCAGGTTCAAGATGGAGTCGGCGCTTTCCGTTCAGAAAGCTCTGTTTAAGGGGAAGTGGGCTGTCAGTATCGATGTCAAGGATGCGTACTTGCATGTGCCCATACACCCAGCCGATCGGCGATATCTCAAGTTCGCCTTCGAGGGCTCGGTGTATCAGTTCAGGGTACTTCCTTTTGGAGTAGCCACCGCCCCTTACGTGTTCACCCGTATCGTAAGGGCGATGGCAGCCAGGTTTCGATCGGTTGGAATTCAATTCCACCATTACATCGACGATTGGCTAATCATAGCCGACTCCCTGTCTCAGGCTATAGAGCAATCTGGGTTCGTCCTCAGGTTGGCGACCAGCCTTGACTGGATCCCCAATTGGGCGAAGTCTTATCTGTCCCCGACTTAGAGATTCGAGTATGTCCGGGTGGATTACGATCTAGATCGAGGAGTAGCTCTTCCTCCGGGGAAGAGAGTTTTCAAGGCGATTGCGGCGATGGATGTCGCGCTGACGCAGTTGTCGATCACAGCTTGACAGTTCCTGTCCATCATCGGTCTGTTGGCGGCGATGGAGAAACAGGTGCCATACGGCAGGTGCTTCCTCAGACCCATTCAATGGTGTCTAGCGTTGCAATGGCGGATCCTCACCGATCGACTAGACCAAGTCGTGTCAGTGGACGATCGTGCTCGGGAAGCAATGCATTGGTGGCGGGACCATCGGAATCTTTTCTGAGGGATGCCACTAGCGGAGTATCTGCCAGATCGGACCTTCTTCACCGATGCGTTAGAATTGGCTTGGGGAGCTCATATGGACGAGCACGAGCTCTCGGCTGTGTGGAACACGAGCGAGAGGTCGTTGCACATCAATGTCTTAGAGCTGCGAGCGGTGAGACGTGCGTTCGAGATCGGGGGCCTCAGAGTCCCCCAAGGACGAAGAGGCTGGTCTTCACGGACAACAGCACAGTAGTGGCGCACGTAAACAAACAGGGTGGAACTTGTTCGAGTCAGCTTTGTTTGGAAGCCGAGTGTCTGATCAGGTTTGCCTTCAAGTCCCGTCTCTATATCAGGGCAAGGCACCTACCGGGTCACAGGAACATCCTAGCAGACGCCCTGTCGAGGCCGAACAAGATCATAGGCACGGAATGGAGTTTACATCCGGGGTGTTTCGTCGCATTTGTCAGGCGTTCGGGACACCGAACATAGACCTGTTCGCAACCTCTCGGAATCACAAGCTCCCAGTCTTCTTCTCACCTCTGCCAGATAGCGTCCCAGTCGTGGGACGGGATGTACGGGTATGCGTACCCACCAACCCGGTTCCTAACAGAAGTGCTGCACAAAGTAGCCAGGTCTCAGTACGAGATTCTGTTGGTGGCGCCATGCTGGCCGATGCAGGCATGGTTCCCGCTGCTACTGTCCCTCCTAATCGATGTACCTCGGGTCCTCCCGATCGAGAACAGGTTGCTGAGGCAACCGGGGCGGGATATATTTCACGATTCCGTCCACGTGCTCAAGTTACATATGTGGAGGCTATCGAGCGATCCTTCCAGGAGGCAGGATTTTCTCAGCAGGTGTCCGTACATCTCGCGAGAAAGAATAGGAGATCCTTCTCTAAAACGTATGAAGCTAAAAGGAGAGTATTCTTACGTTGGTGTAACGGAAGGCGCATTGATCCGCTCTCTGCCCCTCTGAATGCAGTGCTAGACTTTCTCTGCTATCTCTTTGATAGGCTTAATTTGAAGCCTACGATCGAGGGATACAGGTTCATGTTGGGCCCTGTATTCCATGCTAGGGGGATCGATTTAAGTAATAATCGTATCCTTGCTGATCTGTTAGTGTCCTTTAGGACGCAAAGGCCACGGGGAGTTCCTACTCTACTGGATTGGGACATGGCTTTTGTGCTGTATTGTCTTACTAAAGCACCTTGGGAGCCTCTCAAGGAAGTTTCCTTGCAGAGGTTAACTCTTAAGACTTTCTTGTTAGTCATGCTAGCAAGTGGTCGAAGACGCTCAGATGTCGCAGCGATCGACGTATCGCGAGTGGCATTTGGCGCGGATGGGTCCGTTTTCTTATACCCAGTACGTGATTTTATGCCTAAAACACGTGCTGCGGTTGAGGGCGGGAAAGCGTTCTCCCCTATCGTAATTCCGTCACTGAGCGATTACGTAGGACGGAATGAGCCGGACGCACTCTTATGCCCGGTCGATGAAAGTTCGGAGGATACTATGGATTTACGATCGTCGCGCCGCCGCGTCCGCGTCCGCAGACACTTACTTGTGAACGCGCTACAGCTTGCAAATCTGAACCGATTTTGATAATATTTTATATGGGCATGTCTTATGGTGAGATCACGACACCTATCTATTTTGGTTGCCATAGCAACCAAATTCGCCGATTGTCGACACATTTTGTGACAAAATCAGCAATTTCAACACCCATGGCTTGTGAACGCTCTAGAAGTTGTAATTTTACAGGAATCACTACAATATTGAACAGGCTCGTTGAGCAATGCTCAGGCACGAAACCTATTGTTTTTCGGAAAGATTGAATAAATATTAATAAGTTCATGAGATAACTTATTACAACAATGTGAAATATCCAGTTTGAGATCTCTTATCATTCCAGTTGATTGATATCTGCAAACAAATTACATGGGATATGTGTATAAATTTACAGTTGATAGTTTTGTGTGAAGAGATTACTTTTACTGAATAAGTTAACATAAATTTGAATAGTTTAACATTAGTTTTACTAGTTAAGTTTATTACTGGCCACAATAAGAATAGTTAGGCAAAGAAACATTTATTATTGGGCTCAACAAGGTAGAGGTTGTGTCCAGTACTGACTTTATGGCTGCAGTACCATTGATATTCGTGAATAAGTTAACATTAGTATTGCTAGTTAACATGGTTAGGTCTATTATTGAGCACAATAAAAATAGTTAAGGTAAGGGACATTTACTATTGGGATCAATGAAGAAAAGGTTGTGTCCAGTAGTGATTTTATGGTGTAGTATCATTGATATTAATGAATAATTAACATTAATTTGGCTAGTTAAGTCTATTATTGAGCACAATAAAAATAGTTAAGGTAAGGAACATTTATTACTGGGCACATATTATGAGTTAAATTATAACTTGCGGTGAAAGTTCGATCTGGCTCCAATTTCGTCATCTTGAAATACAGTTTTGGTCAAATTTTACTTTGAATTTCAACTTGAAACCAAGTTTGACACAAATTATGAGTTAAAATATAACTTATGGTGAAAACTTCGATCTGGCTCCTATTTCGACATCTTGAAATTCATTTTTGGTCAACTTTTACTTTGAATTTCAGTTTGAAACCAACTTTGGCACATTAATATGAGTTAATATCCAACTTATGGTGAAAAGTTAGATCTGGCTCCAATTTCGTCATCTTGAAATGCAGTTTTGGTCAACTTTTACTTTGAATTTCAGCTTGAAATCAAGTTTGGCACATATTATGAGTTAAAATATAACTTATGGTGAAAAGTTCGATCTGGCTCCAATTTCGTCATCTTGAAATGCAGTTTTGGTCAACTTTTACTTTGAATTTCAACTCGAAACCAAGTTTGGCACATATTATAAGTTAGAATATAACTCATGGTGAAAAGTTTGATCTGGCTTCAATTTCGTCATCTTGAAATGCAGTTTTGGTCAACTTTTACTTTGAATTTCAACTCGAAACCAAGTTTGGCACATATTATGAGTTAGAATATAACTCATGGTGAAAAATTTTATCTGGCTTCAATTTCGTCATCTTGAAATGCAGTTTTGATCAACTTCTGCTTTGATTTTCAGCTTGAAACCAAGTTTGTCAAATATTCTGAGTTGAAATATAACTTTTTATGAAAACTTTGATCTGGCTTTATGGTTTTAGCAGAATTTTAGGTTACCGAACCTTTGGTCCGCTAACCTATTGGCATGGCGTTGCGTCCGTCGTCCGTCGTCGTCCACAATTTTATCTTTTTTGTTTACGGTCGAATCTTTCTGAAATTTTGCACAAAAATGCCTAAAAATATTTCGAGAGGGAGGTATTTTTTTGATTTTCGCATTTCTTTCAAAATGGCGGCCGTTTTCGTCGAAAATCGGCAAATTTTGGACTTTGGCAGCCATTTTCTCAAAATCTGTTCAGTAACTTTTTTTCTTTTTGATACATAACACTCCTCATAAGTACTCCTATGATGTCTATAAATTTCGTTGCGCTTGAATCGCTCGAAGTGGGCCATTTTGGCCCAAACGCGGCCCAAATGGGACTTTCCCATGTTAAATTCTCCTATGCTTTATAATGGGACACATTAAGCCTTATATCTCATTTAATATCGAGATTAGAGACTAGGAATCAATTGTGGACATATAGGAAATGGTATATTTTGAATATTCTCGTGACCTTGAATTTGACCTCTGACCTCGGTTTCAAGGTCAGAGAACAAAATGGCTAATATCTCGCTTGTTATCGACTTTACAGCTTAGGAATCAATTGTGGACGTATAGGAAATGATATATGCAGATTATTGTCATGACCTTGAATTTGACCTTTGACCTCATTTTCAAGGTCACAGGGCAAAATGGCTAATATCTCACTTATTATCGACTTTACAGCTTAGGAATCAATTATGAACATATAGGAAATGATATATGCAGATTATTGTCATGACCTTGAACTTGACCTTTGACCTCATTTTCAAGGTCACGGCAAAATGGCTAATATCTCGCTTCTTATCGACTTTACAGCTTAGGAATCAATTATGAACATATAGGAAATGATATATGCAGATTATTGTCATGACCTTGAATTTGACCTTTGACCTCATTTTCAAGGTCACAGGACAAAATGATTAATATCTCACTTATTATCGATTTTACAGCTTCGGGATCATTTGTGGACATGTAGGATATGATATATGCTGAATATTCTTGTGACTTTGAATTTGACCTCTGACCTCATTTTCAAGGTCAAGAACACAAAATGGCTAATATCTCACTTATGGTCGACTTTATAGCTTAGGAATCAGTTGTGGGCATATAGGAAATGATAAACGCCTAATATTCTGATGACCTTGAATTTGACCTTTGACCTCATTTTTAGGTTACCGGACCTAAGGTCCGATAACCTATTGGCATGGCGTTGCGTCCGTCGTCGTCGTCCGTCGTCGTCGTCGTCCGTCGTCGTCCACATTTTTATCTTCTTTGTTTACTGGCGAATTTTTCTGAAATTTCGCACATAAATACTTCAAAATAATTCAAGAAGGAGGTATTTTTTAGTTTTTTGATTTTCGCATTTTTTTCAAAATGGCGGCCGTTTTCGATGAAAAATGCCTGATTTTGGACTTTGGCGGCCATTTTCTCAAAATCTGTTCAGTAACTTTTTCTCTTTTTGATACATAGGACTCCTCATATGTACTCCTATGATGTCTAGAAATTTTGTTGCGCTTGCATCGCTCGAAGTGGGCCATTTTGGCCCAAACTCGGCCCAAATGGGACTTTCCCATGTTAAATTCTCCTATGCTTTATAATGGGACACATTATGCCTAATATCTCACTTGATATTGAGATTAGAGACTAGGAATCAATTGTGGACATATATGAAATGATATATGCTGAATATTCTCGTGACCTTGAATTTGACCTCTGACCTCAGTTTCAAGGTCAGAGCACAAAATGGCTTATATCTCGCTTATTATCGACTCTACAGCTTAGGAATCAATTGTGGACATAAAGGAAATAATATATGCTGAATATTCTCGTGACCTTGAATTTGACATCTGACCTCAGTTTCAAGGTCAGAGCACAAAATGGCTTATATCTCGCTTATTATCGACTCTACAGCTTAGAAATCAATTGTGGACATATATGAAATGATATATGCTGAATATTCTCGTGACCTTGAATTTGACCATTGACCTCATTTTCAAGGTCACAGGACAAACTGGCTCATATCTTGCTCTTCTATTGACTGTATGGCTTGGGAATCAATTGTGGACATGATATAGAAAATGATATACATTGAATATTTTGATGACCTTGGATTCTACCTGTGCCCCTTCATTTTCAAGGCCACAGCACAAAATTGCTAATATCTCTCTGATTATTGAATTTACAGCTTAGCAATCAACTGTGGACATGATATATGCTTAATGTTATATATGCTGAATATTCTCTTGACCTTGAATTCAACCAGTGACCTGGCTAACATCTAAAATATTAAACATTGTCCGGTAACCTATCTTCGGCCCTTGGCCTAATTAAGGCATTTCGGCAGAAATGCCTTTATGGTTTTAGCAGAATTTTTTTTTTTTTTTTTTTTTCTTCTTCCGCCACTTTTGGTTTCCGGACGATAACTTTAGATTGCCTTGACGGATCCTCGTCAAATTTTCACCACAAGTCAGAAATGATATGTGGAAGAACCCTATTCTTTTTGAGCCGGATCCGAGGTCCGTGAGGTCCGTGAGGATGAAATCAAGGCTAATTTTGAGACTTGGTTTCCGGACGATAACTGGAAAAATATTTATGCAATAGTTGCAGAACTCTGCATGGAGGTTCATATGCCACCAGGGAAGAACCCTATTGATTTTGGGATCGATCCGTCAAACGACCTTTGACCTAGAGGTCGAAATAATTTTTTGCTGATTCATCCTTGAGGCTTCCTGCATATCTCAGAAACCGTGCATCGTAGAGCGAAACGGACGTTATTTTCGAACTCGTCGCCCTAGACAAACATCTCTAGGGTGTATTATTTTTTTTTGATCCGGCTCCGAGGTCCTTGAGGTCCTTGAGGATGAAATCGAGGCTGATCTTGAAACTTGGTTTCCGGACGATAACTCGAAAAATATTCAGGCAATAGTTGCAGAATTTTGCACGGAGGTTTATATATCAACAGGGAAGAACCCTATTGATTTTGGGATCGATACGTCAAACGACCTTTGACCTAGAGGTCGAAATAATTTTTTGCTGAGTCATCCTTGAGGCATCCTGCATATCTCGGAAACGGTGCGTCGTAGAGCGAAACGGACGTTATTTTCGGACTCGTCGCCCTAGACAAACATGTCTAATGGGTATTATGGATGAACTTTGACCTTGACCCCAAATTTTTATCCCGAGTCGGCATTTTTCGTTTTCGTCGATATCTCGGGAACGGTGTGTCGTAGAGCGAAACGGACGTTATTTTCGGACTCGTCGCCCTAGACAAACATGTCTAAGGGGTATTATTGATGAACTTTGACCTTGACCCGAATTTTTTTTGCCAAGTCGGCATTTTTCCTTTTTGTCGATATCTCGTAAACGGTGCTTCGTAGAGCGAAACGGACATTATTTTCGGACTCGTCGCCCTAGACAAAGATGTCTAAGGGGTATTATGGATGAACTTTGACCTTGACCCCAAATTTTTTTGCCGAGTCGGCATTTTTCGTTTTCGTCGATATCTCGGGAACGGTGTGTCGTAGAGCGAAACGGACGTTATTTTCGGACTCGTCGCCCTGGACAAACATGTCTAATGGGTATTTTGGATGAACTTTGACCTTGACCCAAAATTTTTTTGCCGAGTCGGCATTTTTCGTTTTCGTCGATATCTCGGAAACGGTGCTTCGTAGAGCGAAACGGACGTTATTTTCGGACTTGTCGCCCTAGACAAACATGTCTAAGGGGTATTATGGATGAACTTTCACCTTGACACGAAATTTTTTTGCCGAGTCGGCATTTTTCGTTTTCATCGATATCTCGGAAACGGTGCTTCGTAGAGCGAAACGGACAATATTTTCGGACTCGTCGCCCTTGACAAACATGTCTGAGGGGTATTATGGATGAACTTTGACCTTGACCCCAAATTTTTTTGCCGAGTCGGCATTTTTCGCCCGTCGATATCTCGGGAACGGTGTGTCGTAGAGCGAAACGGACGTTATTTTCGGACTCGTCGCCCTAGACAAACATGTCTAAGAGGTATTACGGATGAACTTTGACCTTGACCCGAAATTTTTTTGCCGAGTCAGCATTTTTTGTTTTCGTCGATATCTCGGAAACGGTGCGTCGTAGAGCGAAACGGACGTTATTTTCGGACTCGTTGCCCTAGACAAACATGTCTAAAGGGTATTATGGATGAACTTTGACCTTGACCCGAAATTTTTTTGCCGAGTCGGCATTTCTCGTTTTCGTCGATATCTCGGGAACGGTGTGTCATAGAGCGAAACGGACGTTATTTTCGGACTTGTCGCTCTGGACAACATTTATCTTATATGTATTATGGATGAACTTTGACCTTGACTAAAAAATTTTTTGCCGAGTTGGCATTTTTCGTTTTCGTCGATATCTCGGAAACACTGAGTCGTAGAGCGAAACAGACTTTTTTTTCGGACTCGTCGCCCTAGACAAACATGTCTAAGGGGTATTATTTTAACGGTAAATTTTTTTGCGGACTCAACATTTTTCATTTTCGTTGATATCTAGTATATATTATAAATTAATCATCACACCGAAATGCCTCCAAGGCATCTTTAGGCCTTGACGTCTAGTTTTTTAAATCTTTTACTTCTTGCTGAAGATTTGGAAACTATTGAAATATAACCTCAACATATATGTATAATTAATGAACTAAACTGTATTAACTGTACATATTTTGCATATTACTGAATATATGTGCTCTTTCCAGTTCTCATTGCGTTATACCTGACATTGCACATTCTTTCACATATACAATCCTTACCATTCGAAGTTAAGCCTGAGGCGAAGTGTTTGGGGTTCACTTCTTAATACGTCCCCCGAATGGTTTTGATTGCTATATGTCTATGTGTGTGTAGGTGTCTTTGTGTTTCATTTAAGAAAACTTGTATTTCCCCTATTTAACTTCGTTAATTTCGATATTAATATGAGAGAAAGCCGCGAGCCTGTGTATCTGTGAAAGATGCACACACATAATCCCTTTAGCAGGTGGCACGCATCCACGCGACCGCGACAAACCGCAGATCGCTTTATGGCCCGATGGCGACAAAGTTAACGAGTTTAAATGCCCTCAAAAGCATGCCTCAGGAGCATGAGCAGACAGTTTGGTGATCACTGATCAAGGTTATAAAAGACAGTTAACCGGTGTTTGACGGTTAACCGGTTAATCGTTTGGAGATTTAACAGCCGGTTGTTCGCGGTTATTAAAAAAATGCTAGCCGTCGGCGGTTAACCCATTAGTCGTGCAGGCCCTAGAAATTGGCACTTTCAAATGGAAAGTCATATATGGCGACTTGTGTGGTGACCTTGAATTTGACCTTGGATGACCTTGAAAGGTCAAAACAGCCATTTTTTGGTCGAAAAATGTCCAAATTAGCATCTTGTCTGTCTTTTCTCGAAAACTGTCTGATCAGATTTGAGATTTTTGTTTCAAAAGATTCTAGTTATGTACCTTTGTGATGTGTATAAGTTTGGTTGCCCTTGAATCGCCGGTCTGCGTATGGCTGCCATTTTGAATTTTCGACGGGTCGACGAAAAAAACATTTTTCGGCCCAAATCGCATTACTATCCATTTAGGGCCATTTCTAGACAAAAAAATTTTTTCACCCTGTGAAAAAAATTTTGGACAGAAAATTTTCGGCACTTTTTTCCTTCATAATGGGAGCTGCGCGGATTGTACTCATAGAACGCTTGAAGATAGAGCTTAGAAATTGGCACTTTCAAATGGGAAGTCATATATGGCGACTTGTGTGGTGACCTTGAATTTGACCTTTGATGACCTTGAAAGGTCAAAACAGCCATTTTGGGGTAGAAAAAAATGCACAGATTTGCCTCTACAGATGAAATGCTTGTAGATAGAGCTTTAAAAGTTAGAATTATGAGCATATAGGAAGTCATATATGGAACAACTGATGATGACCTTGACCTCAGATGATTTTGAGTGCTAAATGTCTGATGTGAAATATGTAAATTAGCCAAGGCTTAAACACTTGCACATACAGGTTAGGATTGTGTATAAGCTAACAAGAAGTCATGTATTTATAGCACATCTCTTGGAGACCTTGAATTTGATCTTATATATGACCTTGAAATCCAAATCTCACAACCTTGCCTGACCTGACATGTGTAAATTGGCCTCTACAGACAAAATACTTGTTGATAGAGCTTATGTTTGTATTACGAACATATATGAAGTCATATGCAGCATACCTAATGGTGATATTGCAGTTCACAAAGATGACCTTGATTAGTAAATCTCAAAGTCATATGTCACTTGCAATGCTTAAAGCGAAAATTGTCCGGTAACCTATCTTAGCCCTTGGGATAATTTTTTTTTTTCCTTCTTTTTTTTCCGCCGTTTTGGTTTCCGACCGAAAACTTTAGTTTGCCTCGATGTATCTTCGCCAAATTTTCAGCATTGGTCAGACATATTATGTAGAAGAACCCTATTGTTTTTCAGCCGGATCTGAGGTCCGTGAGGTTCGTGAGGATGAAATCAATGTTGTTTTTTGGACTTTGTTTCCGCACGATAACTCAGAAAGTATGTAGGCAATGGCTGCAGAAATGTGCGTGGAGGTTCATATATCAACAGGGAGATTTTGGGATCAATCCGTCAAATGACCTTTGACCTAGAGGTCGGAAGAGTTTTCACTCAGTCATCCTTGAGGTTTCCTGCATATCTTGGAAACGGAGCGTCGTAGAACGAAACGGACATTATTTTCAGACTCGTGGCACTAGACAAACATGTCTAAGGGATATTATGAGTGAACTTTGACCTTCACCTAAAATTTTTTCACCGAGTCGGCATTTTTCGTTTTCGTCGATATCTCGGAAACGGTATGTCGTAGAGCGAAACAGACGTTATTTTCGGACTCGTCGCCCTAGACAAACATGTCTAAGGGGTATTAAGGATGACCTTCAACCTTGACCTTGAATTTTTCTGCTGAGTCGCCATTATTCGTTTTCGTCGATATCTCAGAAACGGTGCGTCGTAGAGCGAAAAAGACGTCATTTTCGGACTCGTGGCACTAGACAAACATGTCTAAAGGGTATTAAGGATGACCTTTGACCTTGACCTTGAATTTTTCTGCCGAGTCGGCATATTTTTCGTTTTCGTCGATATCTCAGAAACGGTGCGTCGTAAAGCGAAACGAACATTATTGTCGGATTCGCCGCCCTAGACAAACATGTCTAAGGGGTATTAAGGATGACCTTCGACCTTGACTTTGAATTTTTCTGACGAGTCGGCATTTTTCGTTTTGTCGATATCTCGAAAACAGTGAGTCGTAGAGCGAAACGGACGTTATTTTCGCATTCGTGGCACTAGACATACATGTCTAAGGGGTATTATGGATAAACTTTGACCTTGACCTTGACCTTGAATTTTTCGTTGAGTCGGCATTTTTCGTTTCCGTCGATATCTTGGAAACAATGTGTCGTAGAGCATTGTAGAGCCACAAATTAGTCTTAACACCGAAATGCCTCCAAGGCATCTTTAGGCCTTGACGTCTAGTTTCGTTATCTTATCGAACATGTTGAAATGGAAATTCATATGCACTGATTTCAGTGGTGACCTTGAATTTGACCTTCAATGACTTTGAACGGTCAATGCAGCAATTTTTGTGGGAAAAAACAGTTTTGAGCATGTTAGGAGCATGTTAGGATTTTACATTTCTCTGGTAATCATATTAGCCCTTGCTCTAGTTTTTCATGCTTATCAGTAGTATTTGGGGCGACAGGGTTGATGGGGCCACGGGGGATACACCCAAGCGGTCGTAGGCGACCGGAAGCGTCTAGTTTACTAAAGATATATCAAAAATGTAGCATTTTAGCGATTCACTTGAAATCAAGACTATCGTCTGTTTTCATGACTCTCTAGCACAGCTGCTCCACCGCCTATCCTTTGATTCTAAGGAGCATGTAGTAGTTTAGATTGGTGATGTATAAAATAAATTCCCAAATTTTAATTGTAAATTTGCCGTTTATTGTTATTACTCACCTCTAAACTACTACAGTAAAGACCCTCTCATCCATCTCCGCCAGTTTTGCGCTAGGGGCTACCTTTTGTCGTTTTTTTGACAGAAAAGTGAAGCTTCTGCGCAGCTGCGCGAGCATATGCGCGGCGGTTTTGGCGGCAAAAGGAGCGCTCGAGTCATGCAGGCAGACGATCGTGCCTTGCTTTCAGTACGCGAATTTCTATCCAGAACGATCCACAGGATCGAAAAGGAGCATGTAGTAGTTTAGAGGTGAGTAATAACAATAAACGGCAAATTTACAATTAAAATTTTGGAATTTTCGCCCCAAATCGCATTACTATCCATTTTGGGCCATTTCTAGGCCAAAAAAAAATTTCACCCTTTGAAAAAACTTTTGGACTTTTTTCCTTCATAATGGGAGCTGTCAGGAATGAACTCATAAAACACTTGAAGATACAGCTTAGAAATTAGCACTTTCAAATGGGAAGTCATATATGGCGACTTGTGTGGTGACCTTTTTGAGTTTTCCATGACCTTGAAAGGTCAAAACAGCCATTTGGGGGTAAAAAAATGCCCAGATTTGCCTCTATAGATGAAATGCTTGCAGATAGAGCTCATGTTTGCATTATGAACATATAGGAAGACATATATGGCACAACTAATGATGACCTTGAACTTGACGTCAGATGACCTTGAGTGCCAAATGTCTGACTCGGAATCTGTAAATTGACCTGAGCGGCCTGAACGATTCCACCCAGATATATCTTTGTATTATAAACATATAGAATATCAAATGCCGCACACATACATGTAATGGTGACATTGAAGTTCACACGGATGACCTTGATTGGTAAATTTCATGGTCATATGTTAAAACTGCGAACCTTGATTGGTAAATCTCAAGGTCTGTTACCTGCCTATGCTGCTATGGCCAAACCAAAATTGTCCGTTAACCTATTTTAGCCTTTGGGCTAATTTTTTCATTAGCTTACCGGACCAAAGGTCGGATAAACTATTGTCGTCATGTGGCGTCCGTCCGTCGGCGTTGTCAAACGCTGGGAAGAATCTGTTTGAAGAATATTCCTTTACTTCATAAAATATGTTCTGTGGGCCCATTTCTTCGGACTATCTTTTTTTTTCGTCGATTGAATTGATTTTTCCAAAATGACGGCCATTTTTGTCGAAAAATGGCCAATTTGGGATTTTGGCGGCCATTTTCTCAAAAACAATTTTAATCAGATTTGAGATTTTTGTTTCAAAAGATTCCCCTGATATACCTTTGTGCTGTGTATAAGGTTTGTTGCCCTTGAATCGTTGGTCTGCGTGTGGCAGCCATTTTGATTTTTTCGACCGGTCCCAGATAGGACTTTCCATGTTAAATTAGCCTATGCTTTATAATGGGGACAAATTTCGCCTCTCGTGACCTCGAATTTGACCTTCGACTTAATTTTCAAGGTCACAGCACAAAATGGCTAATATCTCGCTTATTATTGACTTTACAGCTTAGGAATCAATTGTTGACTCATAGAAAATGATATATGATGAATATTCTCATGACCTTGAACTTGACCTTTGACCTTATTCCCAAGGTCAGAGCACAAAATGGGTAATATCTCGCTTATTATCAACTTAGCAGCTCAGGAATCCATTGTGTACCTATAGGAAATGATATATGCCGAATATTCTGATCACCTTGAATTTGACCTTTGACCTCATTTTCAAGGTCAGAGCACAAAATGGCTAATATCTCGTTTATTATTTACTTTACAGCTCAGGAATCAATTCTGAACATATAGGAAATGATGTATGCCGAATATTTCAATGACCTTGAATTTGACCATTGACCTCATTCTCAAGGTCAGAGCACAAAATGGCTAATATCTCATTTATCATATACTTTACACGTTAAGAATCAATTGTGAACATATAGGAAATGATGTATTTCAATGACCTTGAATTTGACCATTGACCTCATTCTAAAGGTCAGAGCACAAAATGGCTAATATCTCATTTATCATATACTTTACACGTTAAGAATCAATTGTGAACATATAGGAAATGATGTAGGCCGAATATTTTGATGACCTTGAACATGACATTTGACCTCGTTTTCAAGATCAGAGCAAAAAATCGCTACTATCTTGCTTATTATCGACTTTACAGCTTAGGCATCAATTGAGGACATATAGGAAATTATATATGCCGAATATTCTTGTGAGCTTGAATTTGACCTTTGACCTCAATAAACTGAAACCGTTACAAAAGCAAAGAATATCTTTGACAGTACTAGTCAGTTCCATTCTAGTTTCATATCATTGTATATTAGGCCCTAACACGATCGACTGACGTAGAGCAAGTTTTAGGCGTGAATGATGTGCAATCATTCTCATGACTTCATGACATTGCCTTCAGCTTACATATAACTGTCTTGGATCCGGTAAGCGCAGAGCCCTACGGCTCTATGTTTCTGGTGTAAGTTTCTCATTGTCACCTGAGACGCGGCAACGATGGGAGAGCCGCGACTCTAACGAATCCTATTTGGACAGAAAATGCATTCTGGCAGCATTTAAAGCTTGTTTGACTTGAACGTGGTCGCGTTTATTCAGCCACAATTTATTGATTCGTCCACAGTCACAATTAAACGTCCTCCCAAAAAAGGGTCTCGTTTGCTTTTTTAGTCGGACACGTCCTCTGCATAGGGATACTTGTTAGGTAAGGACGGTCGCAAAAGAGATTGTCCCATGAGCAAACCCGTCCTAAACGCAGTAGGTCGGGTTATTAAGCTAGTTCGGCTAGTGAACTTTTCGACTGACACCACTGTATTTGGCTACCCAGAAGGGGCAATTTTGACCCCTTATAACATATTTATGACCTCGTTTCAATAATTATGACCTATAGTAGTTAATGAATAACTATATTTCGACTGCATCCTGACAAATGAAACCACGCAACAAGTTTGTCATTTTCTACAGAAAAACATCACCACATATTGTGCCAAAGAGCAAATGAGAAATTTCATAACCTTCGAACATTCAGTACCACGATATCTTCGTTACGTTATCAACATTTTTGGCACATGAGGGACATTCACTTTCACGTCCAATACTCTCAC
This sequence comes from Terebella lapidaria, assembly GCA_949152475.1. NCBI lineage: Eukaryota > Metazoa > Annelida > Polychaeta > Terebellida > Terebellidae > Terebella > Terebella lapidaria. The sequence goes on from OX424569.1 coordinate 21,523,861, forward strand.
TCACAAAAGTTATGTTGCAATTAATTGTATCCCCCGAACAAAGTTCGGCGGATACTATGGATTTGGCTTCGTCGTCCGCGTCCGTGTCCGCGTCCGCGTCCGCAGAGATTTTCTTGTGAACGCGCTACAGGCGGCAATTCTCACCCGATCACCATTATTTTTTGCAGGCACATATATAATGGTAAGATCCCGACACCAATCGATTTTGGTTGCCGTGGCAACTGAATTGGTCGTTTGGAGACACATTTTGCATTGAAAACAGTCTGTTTGAGACACATGGCTTGTGAACGCGCTACAGGCCGCAATTCTCACCCGATCACCATTATTTTTTGCAGGCACATATATTATGGTAAGATCCCGACACCAATCGATTTGGGTTGCCGTGGCAACTGAATTGGTCGTTTGGGGACACATTTTGCATTGAAAACAGCCTGTTTGAGACACATGGCTTGTGAACGCTCTACAGATGGCAATTTTTGACGAATCTCGATAATATTTGGAAGTATTGTTGGGAAGGGCTGTCACACGAAACCAATCGTTTTTTAGAATGATCATATTAATATTAATATGTTAACAGCCTAACTTATTACAGAATTTTGAAATATCCATTTTGACATGTACGATCATTCCAATAGCCTGTACAATGGAAGGTAATGGCACTGGTTTCTTGTTCAGAATGGAGAACTGAAGTTTTCAGTGAAAACAGGACAATATTACTGAATAAGTTAACATTAGTTTTACTAGTTAAGTCTATTATTGTCCACAATAAAAATAGTTAAAACGAGAAACGTTTATTATTAAGCTCAACAAGGTAAAGGTTTTGTCCAGTACAGATTTCATGGGTGTAACTGAATAAGTTAACATTATTTTTAATAGTTAAGTCTATTATTGACCACAATAAAAATAGTTAAGACAAGAAATATTTATTATTAACCTCAACAAGGTAAATGTTTTGTCCAGTACAAATTTCATTGGTGTAACCGAATAAGTTAACATTATTTTCACTAGTTAAGTCTATTATTGACCACAATAAAAATAGTTAAGTCTATTATTGACCACAATAAAAATAGTTAAGATGAGAAATATTTATTATCAAGCTCAACAAGGTGAAAGTATGTCCAGTACAGATTTCATGGGTGTACTGAATAAGTTAACATTATTTTTACTAGTTTAGTCTATTATTGACCACAATAAAAATAGTTAAGACAAGAAATATTTATTATTGGGCTTAACAAGGTAAAGATTCTGTCCAGTAGACATTTTATGTCTGTAACCAAATAAGTTAACATTTTTTTTGCTAGTTAAGTCAATTATTGACCTCAATAAAAATAGTTAAGATGAGAAACAATTATTATTGAGCTCAACAAGGTTAAGATTTTGTCCGGTAGAAATTTCTGGGTGTAACCGAATAAGTTAACTTTATTTTTACATGTTAAGTCTATTATTGACCACAATGAAAATAGTTAAGACAAGAAATATTTATTATTGGGCTCAACAAGGTGAAGGTTTTGTCCAGTAGAGATTTTATGGCTGTGACCAAATAAGTTAACATTATTTTTCTGCTAGTTAAGTCTATTATTGATCACAATAGCTTTTTATGAAAACATTGATCAACTTTTACTTTGAATTTCAACTTTAGACCATGTTTGGCACAAATTATGAGTTAAAATATAACTTATGGTGAAAAATTCGATCTGGCTCCAATTTCGTCATCTTGAAATGCAGTTTTGGTCAACTTTTACTTTGAATTTCAACTTGAAAGCATGTTTGGCACATATTATAAGTCGAAATATAACTTATGGTGAAAAGTTCGATCTGGCTCCATTTTTGTCATCTTGAAATGCAGTTTTGGTCAATTTTTAGTTTGAATTTCAACTTGAAACCAAGTTTGGCACATATTATGATTTAAAATATAACTTATGATGAAAAGTTCGATCTGGCTCCAATTTCGTCATCTTGAAATGCAGTTTTGGTCAACTTTTAGCTTGAATTTCAACTTGAAACCAAGTTTGGCACATATTATGAGTTAAAATATAACTTATGACGAAAAGTTCTATCTGGCTCCAATTTCTTCATCTTGAAATGCAGTTTTGGTCAACTTTTACATTGAATTTCAACTTAATACCAAGTTTGGCACATATTATGAGTTGAAATATAACTCATGGCGAAAAGTTTGATCTGGCTCCAATTTCGTCATCTTGAAATGCAGTTTTGGTCAACTTTTAGTTTGAATTCCAAATTGAAATCAAGTTGGGTAGGTATTATGAGTTAAAATATAACTCATGACGAAAAGTTTGATCTGGCTCCAATTTTGTCCTCTTGAAATGCGGTTTTGATTAATTTTTACTTTGAATTTCAACTTGAAACCATGTTTGGCACATACATGTATTATGAGTCGAAATGTAACTTATGGTGAGAAGTTCAATCTGGCTCCCATTTCGTCATCTTGAAATGCATTTTTGGTCAAATTTTACTTTGAATTTCAACTTGGAACCAAGTTTGTAAAATATTCTGAGTTGAAATATAAATAGGTGAAAAGATTGATCTATCTGTATTTTCGTTATTTTATCAAGCATGTCGAATGGAAATTCATATAAAGAGATTTCAGTGGTGATTTTGAATTCGACCTTCAATAACCTCGGAAAATCAGTGCAGCAATTTTGATGGGGAAAAGAAAACAGTTGTGACTTGGAGATTTAACATTTCTCTGGTAATCTTTTTTAGCCCTTGCTCTAGTTTTTCACACTTGACAGTGATATATTTGGAGCAACAGAGATGATAGGGCTACGGGGGATACACCCAAGCGGTCGTTGGCGACCGGAAGCGTCTAGTTCATACAAGGTGATGACACATTTAGGTTATCACATAATAAAAAAACTGTTTAAATAATTAGCAAATCTATCTCAATGCAATGATAACGTAGTGATCTATATCAAATTACTGTAGATTACATCAGCCAAAATTTCGAAATACATTTGTAGATCGTCAATTCACTATGTATTGCACTTGGGCTGCCAGTAGTCACAAATGGTATAGAGATCTGGTTTATCCGGATTCCAAGTGCTGTGTGTAATTAACTAAATCATTACTTGAGATCCCACAAATTGATTGGCAGGCAAGAAAATTGATAGGGAAATCCACAAAAATTAAAAGAAAACAAAGTAAAATGGGGTAATAGTATTACGCTGCTGTTGTTTTTTGTTTGCTAGGGGAGTCCCGGTTCGCTCCATGTCGCAGACAGGCGAGTGGGGAGAAGGTGTTGGAAAGGTAATCATTGTTCACCTTATACAGCTAATTGACACATTCTGAAAAATAAGGAACCATTGGTGCTATTCACATATCTCGACAATATTTTAGTTCCTTCCAAAACATATATATTTCACTATTATTAGCTTACCGGGCCATAAGGGCCGATAAGCTATTGTCGTGGTTTTTCGTCCGTCGTCGTCGTCGTTGTCCGCCACATCATCTGTTAACATTTTTTATCTTTTTTTCGGGCTGATGAATTTGTCCATAAATTTGTGTGAATATGTATTGGGTCACTACCCCCAGACGTTTTTAGGTTACCGGACCTATGGTCCGATAACCTATTGGCATGGCGTTGCGTCCGTCGTCGTCGTCATCGTCGTCGCCCACATTTTTATCTTTTTTGTTTTAAGGACAAATTTTTCTGAAATTTTGCACAAGAATACTTAAAAATAATTCAAGAAGGAGGTATTTTTTAGTTTTTAGATTTTCGCATTTTTTTCAAAATGGCGGATGTTTTCGACGAAAAATGCCTGATTTTGGACTTTGGCGGCCATTTTCTCAAAATCTGTTCAGTAACTTTTTTTCTTTTTGATACATAAGACACCTGATATGCACTCCTATGATGTCTATAAATTTCGTTGCGCTTGAATCGCTCGAAGTGGGCCATTTTGGCCCAAACTCGGCCCATATGGGACTTTCCCGTGTTAAATTCTCCTATGCTTTATAATGGGACACATTATGCCTAATATCTCACTTGATATTGAGATTAGAGACTAGGAATCAATTGTGGACATATTGAAAATGATATGCTGAATATTCTCGTGACCTTGAATTTGTCCTCTGACCTCGGTTTCAAGGTCAGAGCGGCCATTTTCGTGAAAAAATGATTGTGAACATATAGGAAATGATATATGCTGAATATTCTCATGACCTTGAATTTGACCTTTGACCTCATTTTCAAGGTTACAGGACAAATTGGCCAATATCTTGCTTATTAGCGACTTTACAGCTTAGGAATCAATTGTGAACATTTAGGAAATGATATATGCTGAAAATGCTCATGACCTTGAATTTGACCTTTGACCTATTTTCAAGGTCACAGGACAAAATGGCCAATATCTTGCTTATTAGCAACTTTACAGCTTAGGAATCAATTGTGAACATTTAGGAAATGATATATGCTGAAAATGCTCATGACCTTGAATTTGACCTTTGACCTATTTTCAAGGTCACAGGACAAAATGGCCAATATCTTGCTTATTAGCGACTTTACAGCTTAGGAATCAATTGTGAACATATAGGAAATGATATATGCTGAAAATGCTCGTGACCTTGAATTTGACCTTTGACCTATTTTCAAGGTCACAGGACAAAATGGCCAATATCTTGCTTATTAGCGACTTTACAGCTTAGGAATTAATTGTGAACATATAGGAAATGATATATGCTGAAAATTCTCATGACCTTGAATTTGACCTTTGACCTCATTTTCAAGGTCAACAGGACAAAATGGCTAATATCTTGCTTATTATCGGCTTTACAGCTTAGGAATCAATTGTGAACATATAGGAAATGATATATTCTGAATATTTTAATGATATTGAATTTGACCTTTGACCTAAATTTCAAGGTCAGTCATTTTATTTTCAAAGTCAGATTACAAAATGGCTTATATCTCGCTTATTATCAAATTTACAGCTTAGGGGTCCATAGTGAACATATAGGAAATGATGTATGCTGAATAGTTTGGTGATCTAGAATTTAACCTTTGATCCCATTTTCACGGTTAGAGATATGGCGATTTCAGTGGTCACCTTGAATTTGACTTTCAACTTTCTCGGCTTAACTCTGTATATTTCTCCGGTAACCTTACTAGCCCATTGGGCTAATTTTTAGGTTACTGGACCTATGGTCCGATAACCTATTGCCATGGCGTTATGTCCGTCGTCCGTCCGTCCGTCCGTCCGTCCGGGCTAACAGAACGGAGTTGGGGGCCTGGGAAAAGCTGAAAACGGCCCCTAACCATGGTTTAGGCCAAAAGTTAGATTTTAGGGGCCAGTTTTGCAATTTTAGGGGCCAGTCGAGATAGGAAATTTCCGTCCGTCCGTCCGTCGTCCGTAAACAATTTTATCTTTAAAGTTTACGATCCGATTTTTCTGAAATTTTGCACGAATATACCTAAAAATATTTCGAGAGGGAGGTATTTTTAGGTTACCGGACCTATGGTCCGATAACCTATTGGCATGGCGTTGCGTCCGTCGTCCGTCGTCGTCCGTCGTCGTCCACATTTTTATCTTTTTTGTTTACAGGCGAATTTTTCTGAAATTTTGCACAAAAATACTTAAAAATAATTCAAGAAGGACGTATTTTTTAGTTTTTAGGAAGAGCAGGGCTCTTCCTCTATGATGTTGGTTTTTTTTGGATTTTTGTTGGATTTTTGTTTCTTTTGTTTACATTCTTGAAAGTGCCACTTGGAACCACAACAGGCTATTCAACTGTGGCTAATTGGGAGGGCCCGGGGCCCGTTGGGAGGAAAATGACGCCCGTGTACCTAATCATGGTTAATGTAATAAGTTATTAGCGATAATAATCCCAGGAGACGTGTGTTCCGACCGTTTTTTTTTTTGTATGTCACCGTTTCATACCCATCACCACTCCCGTTTTGATCTCCACTGGAACAGTGCTTTCTTGCAATCATATGCACTCAAAGTTTTGGATATACATTCCGCACAATATATAGATACAGTATGGTATTGCAACAATGAAAGACAAGTTGATACGGCAACATAATAATTATGTGTTAGTGGTGGTATTCCATATTCCAGTGGGCAAATTCAATTCTCGTGTGGCCCCGATAAGCAGTCATGGCAGTCGGCCCGCCAGCCAGAGAGTCACTGAATTGTCCAATCGGGAAGCTGTCTTGGCGGACACACCCACATGTTTATGAAATACACGTGGATATAATGATATGCAAATGATCACGTGAGCGAGTCCCGCCAATTAGCGTACTGCCCCAAAAAATTGCTGCAGGGTCAAGGTCAAAATGCCAGCCGCCAAGAGATCGTCCAACCATAGAACTCCCAACTGAGTGCGGTATTTGTGGAAATACTTGTTACGACCCAAATAAATGGTCTTTTCTATGACTCTTTCCTACTTCACTGGTAATACTTCATAAAAATATCACCACCGAAAGCTTGTTTATGGGGGAATTTAATTAAAAATGCCATTGAAGTGAAGCGAGATTTCAACGAGATTTGACTAAAAGGAACAGTCGGAAACAAACAAACAAAACTTGGCAGATTTGCGGAGCTTTTACACGGGAAAAAACTTAGTTTCCTCCTAAAATAAGCAGAAACAAATGGATACTAGATCTAGCACTTTTATCATGTTTATGATAGTTTCATATTGCCGACGAGAATTGTCAGTGCTGATTTTGATAGCAGTCACACGAGCGCCGATTCGGGGTGGGGGGTGTGCCTGGGCTACTTCAGTACTATTTGGCAGCTGACACTACACACTGCACACTGACACAACATGTACGCTGATCTTCAAACCAACATTTGGGCAAGGAGAAACATGATCGCATTGATGAAAAAAGCTTTCATACATGTCATGAATTATTGGAAATGCAGACAAGTTACTGGAATGTCTCTGCAGTACAAATCAAAACACTGAAAAAAAATCCATAAAGAAATTTAAATTTAAGACTAAAGCTCAAAAAACATTGTGCCTCCTAAATCAGAAAAACATAATCAGAACCTTGAAAATCTTACACATTGGTCCCAAAAATAGTCGGGTGATTTTTAAACGTGTTCAACAAGGTAAAGCTTCTGACTTGGAGAGATTTCATGGCTGTAACGGAATAAGTAACATTAGTTTTATTGATTAAGTCTTATTGGCCAGAATAAAAATAATTATTACAAGAAACATTTATTATTGGGTTCAACAATGTAAAGGTTCTGGGGCCCAGACGAGTCGACAGGTACCCAAATTCGGGGCGGGTCATACAATTACCTGGATCGGAATTTTGTTACTCGTATTTGAGAACAAATAAAGATATAGTTTTGAATATTTGTGATAAAAACTAGTAAAATCACAAGAATGACAAGGAAATCATCAGGAAAAAAAACGATAGTTTTATGAGGTCATGACATTGTGATCTTTCTCAAACTTGAAAATACTGGTAATTACTGACGAAACAAATAATATGTGTCAAAGATCAATGTCTGGCGTTTACGTGTTACAAATTGCTTCAGTGAGTATCATTCAAATTTTGCTATATATTTGGACGGGTCGGGTCAGACGACACAGGTACCCGGTTCGGAAATTTCCGACTCACTCGGGCCCTAAAAAGTTCTATCCAGTCATGACTAACCGAATAGGTTATCATTAGTTTTACTAGTTAAGTCTATTATTGACCACAATAAAAATAGTTACATGACAAGAAAATAGTTACATGACAAATTTATTGGCCCAACAAGGTATAGATTCTGCTCAGTAGAGTTACAATATGGCCACAACATATATGTACCAAATCAAATACAATATTCAAGGGTTTTTAAATAGTTCTGTGCAAACATTTTCGAAGCTCTTCCTTTGAGGCTAGTGGCCCTTGTTTTATTTTCGCATTTTTTTCAAAATGGCGGCCGTTTTCGACGAAAAATGCCTGATTTTGGACTTTGGCGGCCGTTTTCTCGAAATCTGTTCAGTAACTTTTTTTCTTTTTGATAAATAACACTCCTCATATGTACTCCTATGATGTCTATAAATTTCGTTGCGCTTGAATCGCTCGAAGTGGGCCATTTTGGCCCAAACTCGGCTCAAATGGGACTTTCCCATGTTAAATTCTCCTATGCTTTATAATGGGACACATTATGCCTAATATCTCACTTGATATTGAGATTAGAGACTAGGAGTCAATTGTGGACCTATAGGAAATGATATATGATGAATATTCTCGTGACCTTGAATTTGACCTCTGACCTCACTTTCAAGGTCAGAGCACAAAATGGCTTATATCTCGCTTATTATCGACTCTACAGCTTAGGAATCAATTGTGGACATATAGGAAATGATATATTCTGAATATTCTCGTGACCTTGAATTTGACCTCTGACCTCAGTTTCAAGGTCAGAGCACAAAATGGCTTATATCTCGCTTATTATCGACTCTACAGCTTAAGAATCAATTGTGGACATATAGGAAATGATATATGCTGAATATTCTGATGACCTTGAATTTGACCTTCGACCTCATTTTCAAGGTCACAGGACAAAATGGCTAATATCTCGCTTGTTATCGACTTTACAGCTTAGCAATCAATTATGAACATATAGGAAATGATATATGCAGATTATTGTCATGACCTTGAATTTGACCTTTGACCTCATTTTCAAGGTCACAGGACAAAATGGCTATTATCTCACTTATTATCGATTTTACAGCTTAGGAATCAATTGTGGACATATAGGAAATGATATATGCTGAATATTCTCGTGACCTTGAATTTGACCTCTGACCTCATTTCCAAGGTCCAAGGACAAACTGGCTCATATCTTGCTCCTCTATTGACTGTATGGCTTGGGAATCAATTGTGGACATGATATACATGATATAGAAAATGATATACACTGAATATTTTGATGACCTTGAATTTGACCTTTGCCCCTTCATTTTCAAGGCTACAGCGTAAAATTGCTAATATCTCTCTGATTATTGAACTTACAGCTTAGCAATCAACTGTGGACATGATATATGCTTAATGTTATATATGCTGAATATTCTCTTGACCTTGAATTCAACCAGTGACCTGGCTAATACCTAAAATATTAAACATTGTCCGGTAACCTATCTTTGGCCCTTGGCCTAATTTTAGCTTACGGCCCTTTGGGCCGATAAGCTTTTGTCGTGGTATTTCGTCCGTCGTCCGTCCGGGTCTGTAACTTTTTTTTGACGTGATGAATTTCTCCATAAACTTGTCAGAACATGCCTTGGGCCAGTATCTAAAGACGTTTTTAGGTTACCGGACCTTTGGTCCGATAACCTATTGCCGTGGCGTTGCGTCCGTCGTCCGTCGTCGTCGTCGTCCGTCGTCGTCCGTCGTCCGTCTACATTTTTATCTTTAAAGTTTACGATCGAATCTTTCTGAAATTTTGCACAAAAATGCCTAAAAATATTTCGAGAGGGAGGTATTTTTTAGTTTTTTGATTTTCGCAATTATTTCAAAATGGCGGCCGTTTTCGTCGAAAAATGGCCAATTTTGGACTTTGGCTGTCGTTTTCTCAAAATCTGTTCAGTAACTTTTTTTCTTATTCATGCATAACACTCCTCATATGTACCTCTGTGACATGTATAAATTTCGTTGCTCTTGAATCGCTCGAAGTGGGCCATTTTGGGCCCAAACTCGGCCCAATTGGGACTTTCCCATGTTAAATTCTCCTATGCTTTATAATGGGACACATTAAGCCTAATATCTCACTTAATATTGAGATTAGAGACTAGGAATCAATTGTGGACATATAGGAAATGATATATGCTGAATATTGTCGTGACCTTGAATTTGACCTTTGACCTCATTTTCAAGGTCACAGGACAAAATGGCTAATATCTCGCTTATTATCGACTTTACAGCTTAGGATTCAATTGTGAACATATAGGAAATGATATATGCTGAATTTTCTCGTGACCTCGAATTTGACCTTGACCTCATTTCCAAGGTCACATGACAAAATGGCTAATATCTCGCTTATTATCGACTTTACACCTTAGGAATCAATTGTGAACATATAGGAAATGATATATGCTGAATATTTTTGTGACCTTGAATTTGACCTTTGACCTCATTTTCAAGGTCACAGAACAAAATGTCCAATATCTTGCTTATTAGTGACTTTACGCCTTATGAATCAATTGTGAACATATAGGAAATGATATATGCTGAATATTCTAGTGACCTTGAATTTGACCTTTGACCTCATTTTCAAGGTCAACAGGACAAAATGGCTAATATCTTGCTTATTATCAATTTTACAGCTTAGGAATCAATTGTGAACATATAGGAAATGAGATATTCTGAATATTCTCATGACCTTGAATTTGACCTTTGACTTAAATTTCAAGGCCAGTCATTTTATTTTCAAAGGTCAGAATACAAAATGGTTTATATCTCTCTTATTATCAAATTCACAGCTTAGTGAACATATAGGAAATGATGTATGCTGAATATTTTGGTGATCTAGAATTTGACCTTTGATCCAATTTTCAAGGTCAGAGAACAAAATGGCTAATATGTCGCTTATTATCATCTTTACAGCTTCGGAATCAATTGCGAATATAGAGGAATGATATATACTGAATCTTTTCATGAACTTGAACTTTGACCTCATTTTCTAGGTCACATCACCGATCACAGAATGGCTAATATCTCACTTATTATCGACTTTACAGCTTAGGAATTTATTGTGGACATACTAGAAGTGATATATTTATTGCAAAATTATTTTCAAGGTCACTGGACAAAAGGCTAATATCTAAAATGTATATTGTCCGGTAACCTTTCTTAGCCCTTGGGCTAATTTTTAAATTTTTAGGTTACCGGACCTATGGTCCGATAACCTATTGGCATGGCGTTGCGTCCGTCGTCCGGCGTCCGTCCGGCGTCCGTCCGTTCACATTTTTAGGTTACCGGACCTTTGGTCCGATAACCTATTGCCGTGGCGTTGCGTCCGTCGTCCGGCGTCCGGCGTCCGTCCGTCCACATTTTTATCATTAAAGTTTACAGTCGAATATTTCTGAAATTTTGCACAAAAATACCTAAAAATATTTCCAGGAAAGGTTTTTTTTAGTTTTTTGATTTTCGCATTTTTTTCAAAATGGCGACCGTTTTCGTCGAAAAATGGCCAATTTTGGACTTTGACGGTCGTTTTCTCAAAATCTGTTCAGTAACTTTTTTTCTTATTGATGCATAACACTCCTCATATGTACCCCTGTGACATGTATAAATTTCGTTGCACTTGAATCGCTCGAAATTGGCCATTTTGGGCCCAAACTCGGCCCAAATGGGACTTTCCCATGTTAAACATTAAGCCTAAAATCTCACTAAATATTGAGATTAGAGACTAGGAATCAATTGTGGACATATAGGAAATGATATGTGCTGAATATTCTCGTGACCTTGAATTTGACCTCTGACCTCGGTTTCAAGGTCAGAGCACAAAATTTCTAATATCTCGCTTATTATCGACTTTACAGCTTAGAAATCAATTGTGGACATATAGGAAATGATAAATGCCGAATATTCTGATGACCTTGAATTTGACCTTTGACCTCATTTTCAAGGTCACAGGACAAAATGGCTAATATCTCACTTATTATCGATTTTACAGCTCAGGGATTAATTGTGGACATATAGGAAATGATATAAGCTGAATATTCTCGTGACCTTGAATTTGACCTCTGACCTCGGTTTCAAGATCAGAGCACAAAATGTCTAATATCTCAGTTATTATCAACTCTACAGCCTAGGAATCAATTGTGGACATATAGGAAATGATATATGCCGAATATTCTCGTGACCTTGAATTTGACCTTTGACCTCATTTTCAAGGTCACAGGACAAAGTGGCCAATATCTTGCTTATTAGCGACTTTACAGCTTAGGAATCAATTGCGAACATATAGGAAATGATATATGCTGAATATTCCCGTGACCTTGAATTTGACCCCTGACTTCAGTTTCAAGGTCAGAGCATAAAATGGCTAATATTTCGCTTATTATTGACTTTACAGCTTAGGAATCAATTGTGGACATATAGGAAATGATATATGCAGATTATTGCCATGACCTTGAATTTGACCTTTGACCTCATTTTCAGGATCACAGGACAAAATGGCTAATGTCTCAGTTTTTCTCGACTTTACAGCTTAGGAATCAATTATGAACATATAGGAAATGATATATGCTGAATAATGGTATGACCTTGAATTCGACCTTTGACCTCACTTTCAAGGTCGCAGGACAAAATGGCTAATATCTCACTTATTATCGACTTTACAGTGTAGGAATCAATTTTGAACATATAGGAAATGATATATGCTGAACATTGCTATGACCTTGAATTTGACCTTTGACCTCATTTTCAAGGTCAGAGAACGAAATGGCTAATATATCGCTTCTTCCCGACTTTACAGCTTAGCAATCAATTGTGAACATATAGAAAATGAATTTCACCTCTGACCTAATTTTCAATGTCACAGGACAAAATGGCTAATATCTCGCTTATTATCGACTTTACAGCTTAGGAATCAATTATGAACATATAGGAAATGATATATGCTGAATATTGCTATGACCTTGAATTCGACCTTTGAACTCATTTCCAAGGTCACAGGACATAATGGCTAATATCTCGATTATTATTGACTTTACAGCCTAGGAATCAATTGTGGACATACTAGAAATGACATATGCCGAATATTATCGTGTCCTTGAATTGACCAATGACCTTATTTTCAAGGTCACGGGACAAAATACTAATATCTAAAATATATATTGTCCGGTAACCTTTCTTAGCCCTTGGGCTCATTTTAGGTTACCGGACCTATGGTCCGATAACCTATTGGCATGGCGTTGCGTCCGTCGTCCGTCCGTTCACATTTTTATCTTTAAAGTATATGGTCAAATCTTTCTGAAATTTTGCACAAAAATACGTAAAAATATTTCCAGGAAATTTTTTTTTAAGTTTTCTGATTTCTGCATTTTTTTCAAAATGGCGGCCATTTTTGACGAAAAATGCCTGATTTTGGACTTTGGCGGCCATTCTCTCAAAATCTGTTCGATAACTTTTTTTCTTACTGATGCATAACACTCTTCATATGTACTTCTACGATGTGTATAAGTTTCGTTGTCCTTGAATCGCTCGAAGTGGGCCATTTTGGGCCCAAACTCGGCCCGAATGGGACTTTCCCATGTTAAATTCTCCTATGCTTTATAATGGGACACATTAAGCCTAATATCTCACTTAATATTGAGATTAGAGACTAGGAATCAATTGTGGACATATAGGAAATGATATATGCTGAATATTCTTGTGACCTTGAATTTGACCTCTGACCTCGGTTTCAAGGTCAGAGCGGCCATTTTAGTCGAAAAATGGCCAATTTTGGAGTTTGACGGTCGTTTACTCAAAATCTGTTCGATAATTTTTTTTCTTATTGATGCACAACACTCCACATATGTACCCTTGTGACATGTATAAATTTCGTCCCCCTCGAATCGCTCTAAGTGGGCCATTTTGGCCCAAATAGGACTTTCCCATGTTAAATTCTCCTATGCTTTATAATGGGACACATTATGCCCAATATCTCACTTAATATTGAGATTAGAGACTAGGAATCAATTGTGGACATATAGGAAATGATATATGCTGAATATTCTCGTGACCTTGAATTTGACCTCTGACCTCAATTTCAAGGTCAGAGCACAAAATGTCTGATATCTCGCTTATTATCGACTCTACAGCTTAGGAATCAATTGTGGACATATAGGAAATGATATATGCTGAATATTCTGATGACCTTGAATTTGACCTTTGACGGCATTTTCAAGGTCATAGGACAAAATGTGTAATATCTCGCTTGTTATCGACTTTACAGCTTAGGAATCAGTTATGAACATATAGGAAATGATATATGCAGATTATTGTCATGACCTTGAATTTGACCTTTGACCTCATTTTCAAGGTCACTGGACAAAATGGCTAATATCTCACTTATTATCGACTCTACAGCTTAGGAATCAATTGTGGACATATAGGAAATGATATATGCTGAATATTCTGATGACCTTGAATTTGACCTTTGATGGCATTTTCAAGGTCATAGGACAAAATGGCTAATATCTCGCTTGTTATCGACTTTACAGCTTAGGAATCAGTTATGAACATATAGGAAATGATATATGCAGATTTTTGTCATGACCTTGAATTTGACCTTTGACCTCATTTTCAAGGTCACAGGACAAAATGGCTAATATCTCACTTATTATCGATTCTAAAGCTTAGGAATCAATGGTGGACATGTATGAAATGATATATGCTGAATATTCTCAGACCTTGAATTTGAGCTCTGTCCTCATTTTCAAGGTCCAAGGACAAACTGGCTCATTTCTTGCTCCTCTATTGACTGCATGGCTTGGGAATCAATTGTGGACATGATACAGAAAATGATATACACTGAATATTTTGATGACCTTGAATTTGACCTTTGCCCCTTCATTTTCAAGGCCACAGCACAAAATTGCTAATATCTCGCTGATTATTGAATTTACAGCTTAGCAATCAACTGTCGACATGATATATGCTTAATGTTATATATGCTGAATATTCTCTTGACCTTGAATTCAACCAGTGACCTGGCTAACATCTAAAATATTAAACATTGTCCGGTAACCTATCTTTGGCCCTTGGCCTAATTTTTTAGTTTTTTGATTTTCGCATTTTTTTCAAAATGGCAGCCGTTTTCGTCGAAAAATGGCCAATTTTGGACTTTGATGGTCGTTTTCTCAAAATCTGTTCAGTAACTTTTTTAGGTTACCGGACCTATGGTCCGATAACCTATTGGCATGGCGTTGCGTCCGTCGTCCGTCGTCGTCGTCCGTCGTCGTCGTCGTCGTCGTCGTCCACATTTTTATCTTTTTTGTTTACGGGCGAATTTTTCTGAAATTTTGCAGAAAAATACTTAAAAATAATTCAAGAAGGAGGTATTTTTTAGTTTTTTGATTTTCGCTTTTCCTTCAAAATGGCGGCCATTTTCGACGAAAATGGCCTGATTTTGGACTTTGGCGGCCATTTTCTCAAAATCTGTTCAGTAACTTTTTTTAGGTTACCGGACCTATGGTCCGATAACCTATTGGCATGGCGTTGCGTCCGTCGTCCGTCGTCCTTCTGTCCGTTCACATTTTTATCTTTAAAGTTTACGATGGAATATTTCTGAAATTTTGCACAAAAATACCTACAAATATTTCCAGGAAAGGCTTTTTTTTAGTTTTTTGATTTTCGCATTTTTTTCAAAATGGCGGCTGTTTTCGTCGAAAAATTGCCAATTTTGGACTTTGATGGTCGTTTTCTCAAAATCTGTTCAGTAACTTTTTAGGTTACCGGACCTTTGGTCCGATAACCTATTGGCATGGCGTTGCGTCCGTCGTCCGTCCGTCCGTCCGTCCGGCGTTAACATTTTTATCTTTAAAGTTTACGATCGAATCTTTCTGAAATTTTGCACAAAAATGCCTAAAAATATTTTGAGAAGGAGGTATTTTTTTGTTTTTCGCATTTTTTTCAAAATGTCGGCCGTTTTTGTCGAAAAACGCTCAATTTTGGACTTTGACGGCCATTTTCTCAAAAACTGTCTGATCAGTTTTGAGTTTTTGGTTTCAAAAGATTCCCCTCATATACCTCTGTGATATGTATAAGTTTGGTTGCCCTAAATTCGCCGGTCTCTGTGTGGCGGCCATTTTGAATTTTTGGCGGGTCGGCGAAAAAAAATTTTTTTGCCCCAAATCGCATTACTATCCATTTTGGGCCATTTCTAGACAAAAAAAAAATTTCCACCCTTTGAAAAAAATTTTGGACTTAGAAAATTTTCGGCACTTTTTTCCTTCATAATGGGAGCTGCCCGGACTGTACTCCTAGAACGCCTGAAGATAGAGCTTAGAAATTGGCACTTTCAAATGGGAAGTCATATATGGCGACTTGTGTGGTGACCTTGAATTTGACCTTGGATGACCTTGAAAGGTCAAAACAGCCATTTCTGAGTCGATAAATGCCCAAATTTGCACCTTGTCTGTCTTTTCTCCAAAACTGTCTGATCAGTTCTGAGATTTTTGTTTTAAAAGATTCCCCTTATGTACCTTAATGATGTGTATAAGTTTTGTTGCCCTTGGATTGCCGATCTCCGTGTGGCGGCCATTTTGACGAGTCGGCGAAAAAAAATTTTTTCGCCCCAAATCGCATTACTATCCATTTTGGGCCATTTGTAACCAAAAATTTTTTTCACCCTTTGAAAAAAATTTTGGACTTAGAAAATTTTCGGCACTTTTTTCCTTCATAATGGGAGCTGTCAGGACTGTACTCATAGAACACTTGAAGATACAGCTTAGAAATTGGCACTTTCAAATGGGAAGTCATATATGGCGATTTGTGTTGAGACCTTGAAATTGACCTTCGACGACCTTGAAAGGTCAAAACAGCCATTTTGGAGTCAAAAAATGCCCAGATTTGCCTCTATAGATGAAATGCTTGCAGATAGAGCTTATGTTTGCATTATGAACATATAGGGAGACATATATGACACAACTAATAATGACCTTGAACTTGACATCAGATGACCTTGAGTGCCAAATGTCTGACTCGGAATGTGTGAATTGACCTGAGCGGCCTAAATGATTCCACCCAGATATATCTTTGTATTATGAACGTATAGAATATCGAATGCCGCACACATACATGTATAATATAATGTAATGGTGACATCGAAGTTCACACGGATGACCTTGATTGGTAAATCTCAAGGTCATATGTTCACACTGTGAACCTTGATTGGTAAATCTCAAGGTCTGTTACCTGCCAATGCTGCCATGGCGAAACCAAAATTGTCCGGTAACCTATCTTAGCCTTTGGGCTAATTTTTTTCTTATTGATGCATAACACTCCTCATATGTACCCCTGTGACATGTATAAATTTCGTTGCCCCTGAATCGCTCGAAGTGGGCCATTTTGGGCCCAAACTCGGCCCAGATGGGACTTTTCCATGTTAAGTTCTCCTATGCTTTATAATGGGACACATTAAGCCTAATATCTCACTTAATATTGAGATTACAGAGTAGGAATCAATTGTGGACCTATAGGAAATGATATATGCTGAATATTCTCGTGACCTTGAATTTGACCTTGACCTTGGTTTCGAGGTCAGAGCGGCCGTTTTCGTCAAAAAATGGCCAATTTTGAACTTTGACGGTCGTTTTCTCAAAATCTGTTCAGTAACTTTTCTTCTTATTGATGCATAAACCTCCCCATATATACCCCTGTGACGTGTGTGAGTTTCGTTGCCCTTGAATTGCTCGAAGTGGGCCATTTTGGGCCCAAACTCGGCCCAAATGGGACTTTCCCATGTTAAATTCTCCTATGCTTTATAATGGGACACATTAAGTCTAATATCTCACTTAAAACTGAGATTAGAGACTAAGAATCAGTTGTGGACATATAGGAAATGATATATGCTAAATATTCTCGTGACCTTGAATTTGACCTGTGACCTTGGTTTCAAAGTCAGAGCGGCCGTTTTCGTCTAAAATGGCCAATTTTGGATTTTGACGGTTGTTTTCTAAAAATCTGTTCAGTAACTTTTTTTTCCTATTGATGCATAACACTCCTCATATGTACCCCTGTGACATGTATACATTTCGTAGCCCTTGAATCGCTCGAAGTGGGCCATTTTGGGCCCGAACTCGGCCCAAATGGGACTTTCCGATGTTAAATTCTCCTATGCTTCATAATGGGACACATTATGCCTAATATCTCACTTAATATTGAGATTAGAGACTAGGAATCAATTATGGACATATAGGAAATGATATATGCTGAATATTCTTGTGACCTTGAATTTGACCTCTGACCTCGGTTTCAAGGTCAAAGCACAAAATATGTAATATCTCGCTTATTATCGACTTTACAGCTTAGGAATCAATTGTGGACATATAGGAAATGATATATGCCGAATATTCTGATGAACTTGAATTTGACCTTTGACCTCATTTTCAAGGTCACAGGACAAAATGACTAATATCTCACTTACTATCGATTTTACAGGTTAGGGATCAATTGTGGACATATGGGGAATGATATATGCTGAATATTCTCGTGACCTTGAATTTGACCTCTGACCTCCGTTTCAAGGTCAGAGCACAAAATAGCTAATATCTCGCTTATTATTGACTTTACAGCTTAGGAATCAATTGTGGACATATAGGAAATGGTATATGCCGAATATTCTGATGACCTTGAATTTGACCTTTGACCTCATTTTCAAGGTCACAGGACAAAATGGCTAATATCTCACATTATTGACTTTACAGATTAGGAATCAATTGTGGACATATAGGAAATGATATATGCCAAATATTGCTATGAATTTGAATTTGACCTTTGACCTCATTTTCAAGGTCACAGAACAAAATGGCTCATATCTCACTCATTATCGATTTTACAGCTTAGGGATCAATTGCTGACATGAAGGAAATGATATATGCCGAATATTCTGATAACCTTGATTTTGACCTTTGACCTCATTTTCAAGGTCACGGGACAAAATACTAATATCTAAAATATGTATTGTCCGGTAACCTTTCTTAGCCCTTGGGCTAATTTTCTTATGATACATAAGACTCCTCATATGTACTTCTATGATGTCTATAAATTTCGTTGCGCTTGAATCGCTCGAAGTGGGCCATTTTGGCCCAAACTCGGCCCAAATGAGACTTTCCCATGTTAAATTCTCCTATGCTTTATAATGGGACACATTATGCCTAATATCTCACTTGATATTGAGATTAGAGACTAGGAATCAATTGTGGACATATAGGAAATGATATATGCTGAATATTCTCGTGACCTTGAATTTGACCTCTGACCTCAGTTTCAAGGTCAGAGCACAAAATGGCTTATATCTCACTTATTATCGACTCTACAGCTTAGGAATCAATTGTGGACATATAGGAAATAATATATGCTGAATATTCTCGTGACCTTGAATTTGACCTCTGACCTCAGTTTCAAGGTCAGAGCACAAAATGGCTTATATCTCGCTTATTATCGACTCTACAGCTTAGGAATCAATTGTGGAGATATAGGAAATGATATATGCTGAATATTCTGATGACCTTGAATTTGACCTTCGAACTCATTTTCAAGGTCACAGGGCAAAATGGCTAATATCTCGCTTGTTATCGACTTTACAGCTTAGCAATCAATTATGAACATATAGGAAATGATATATGCAGATTATTGTCATGACCTTGAATTTGACCTTTGACCTCATTTCAAGGTCACAGGACAAAATGGCTAATATCTCACTTATTATCGACTTTACAGCTTAGGAATCAATTGTGGGCATATAGGAAATGATATATGCTGAATATTCTCGTGACCTTGAATTTGACCTTTGACCTCATTTCCAAGGTCACAGGACAAAATTGCAAATATCTCGCTTATTATCGACTTTACAGCTTAGGAATCAATTGTGAACATATAGGAAATGATATATGCTGAATATTCTCGTGACCTTGAATTTGACCTTTGACCTCATTTTCAAGGTCACAGGACAAAATGGCCAATATTTTGCTTCTTAGCGACTTTACAGCTTAGGAATCAATTGTGAACATATAGGAAATGATATATGCTGAATATTCTAGTGACCTTGAATTTGACTTTTGACCTCATTTTCAAGCTCAACAGGACAAAATGGCTAATATCTTGCTTATTATCGACTTTACAGCTTAGGAATCAATTGTGAACATATAGGAAATGAGATATTCTGAATATTTTAATGATATTGAGTTTGACCTTTGACCTAAATTTCAAGGTCAGTCATTTTATTTTCAAAGTCAGATTACAAAATGACTTATATCTTGCTTATTATCAAATTTACAGCTTAGGGGTCCATAGTGAACATATAGGAAATGATGTATGCTGAATAGTTTGGTGATCTAGAATTTAACCTTTGATCCCATTTTCAAGGTTAGAGATATGGCGATTTCAGTGGTCACCTTGAATTTGACCTTCAACTTTCTCGGCTTAACTCTGTATATTTCTCCGGTAACCTTTCTAGCCCATTGGGCTAATTTTTTCTTATTGATGCATAACACTCCTCATATGTACCCCTGTGACATGTATAAATTTCGTTGCCCTTGAATCGCTCGAAGTGGGCCATTTTGGGCCCAAACTCGGCCCAAATGGGACTTTCCCATGTTAAATTCTCCTATGCTTTATAATGGGACACATTAAGCCTAATATCTCACTTAATATTGAGATTAGAGACTAGGAATCAATTGTGGACATATAGGAAATGATATATGCTGAATATTCTCGTGACCTTGAATTTGACCTCTGACTTTGGTTCCAAGGTCATAGCGGCCGTTCTTGTTGAAAATGGCTAATTTTGGACTTTGATGGTCGTTTTCTCAAAATCTGTTCTGTAACCTTTTTTCTTATTGATGCATAACACTCCTCATATGCACTTCTGTGACATGTATAAATTTCGTTGCGCTTGAATCACTCGAAGTGGGTCATTTTGGGCCCAAACTCGGCCCAGATGTGACTTTCCTATGTTAAATTTTCCTATGCTTTATAATGGGACACATTAAACCTAATATCTCACTTAATATTGAGATTAGAGACTAGGAATCAATTGTGGACATATAGGAAATGATATATGCTGAATATTCTCGTGACCTTGAATTTGACCTTTGACCTCATTTTCAAGGTCACAGGACAAAATGGCTAATATCTCGCTTATTATCGACTTTACAGCTTAGAAATCAATTGTGAACATATAGGAAAGGATATATGCTGAATATTCTCGTGACCTTGAAATTGACCTTTGACCTCATTTTCAAGGTCACAGGACAAAATGGCTAATATCTTGCTTATTATCGACTTTACAGCTTAGGAATCAATTGTGAACATATAGGAAATGATATATGCTGAATATTCTCGTGACCTTGAATTTGACCTTTGACCTCATTTCCAAGGTCACAGGACAAAATTGCTAATATCTCGCTTATTATCGACTTTACGGCTTAGGAATCAATTGTGGACATATAGGAAATGATATATGCTGAATATTCTAGTGACCTTGAATTTGACCCTTGACCTAAATTTCAAGGTTAGTCATTTTATTTTCAAGGTCAGAATACAAAATGGTTTATATCTCGCTTATTGTCAAATTTACAGCTTAGGGGTCCATAGTGAACATATAGGAAATGATGTATGCTGAATATTTTGGTGATCTAGAATTTGACCTTTGATCTCATTTTCAAGGTCAGAGAACAAAATGGCTAATATGTCGCTTATTATCATCTTTACATCTGCTCCTGATGATGCCAGTGTGTCTTTGGATAAACTATTTGGTCGGGCTTTGTTTCTATTGCAAAATGTTGTATTTTACGTTTCTTATTGGCATCATCAAAATTTGATTGTATTGGTGGTAATAGATTGATACTTACATTTATACCACTGAGTCGGTGTCACTGCTGGCGGACGTTAAATCTGTCCCCGAGGATACCATCAACTCAGTAGCCTTCTGGCTTGTGATTGGGTACTTTTGTACTTGTCATGTATCTATTCCATGGGGTTAGATTCGGATTTCTAAATTATTTTCATAGGTTGTTGGGCAGTTGTATACTAATTCCATCTGGTGTACAGTAGAAACAACTACATTTAACACATTGTCTGCCCCTGAAGACGCCAGTGTGTCTTTGGATAAACTCGGGTCGGGCTTTGTTTGTTTCTATTGCAAAATGTAGTATTTTACGTTTCTTATTGGCATCATCAGAATCTGATCGTATTGGTGGTAATAGATTGATACTTACATTTACAGCATAGGAATCAATTGCGAATATAGAGGAATGATATATACTGAATATTTTCATGACCTTGAACTTGAACTTTGACCTCATTTTCAAGGTCACATCACAGAATGACTAATGTCTCACTTATTATCAACTTTACAGCTTAGGAATTTATTGTGGACATACTAGAAGTGATATATTTGTTGAAAATTTCATGGCCTTGAATTTATCAGTGACTTTATTTTCAAGGTCACTGGACAAAAGGCTAATATCTAAAATGTATATTCTCCGGTAACCTTTCTTAGCCCTTGGGCTAATTTTCATTTGTTTTATTGAATCGATTATGCAATTTTGACAGTCATTTTTATGCCGAAAATGGCCGTTTTTGCATGTTTTCAAATTTAAGAATTATTTTCTCCAAAAATGTCTGATCAGTTTTGAGATTTTAGTTTCAAAATGTTCCCCTCATGTATCTTTATAATGTGTATAAGTTTTGATGCTCTTGAATCGCCGGTCTGCGTGTGGCGGCCATTTTGATATTTTACTATGGGGCCCATATAGGACTTTCCCATGTTAAATTCTCCAATGCTTCATAATGGGCCTCAATGTTCTTGATATCTCTTATTGTATCCCCCGAACGAAGTTCGGCGGATACTATGGATTTGTCTTCGTCGCGCCGCCGCCGCCGCGTCCGCGTCCGCAGACACTTTCTTGTGAACGCGCTACAGGTTACATATCTCAACCGATTCTAAAAATTTTTTATACAGACACATCTTATGGTAAGATCCCGACACCAATCGATTTTGGTTGCCATAGCAACCAAATTGGCTGATTGGTGACACATTTTGTGCTCAAATTAGCCTGTTTAACACACGTGGCTTGTGAACGCTCTACGAGTGAACGTTTTCAATGAATGATGATGAAATCGCGCAGACTCGGAGAGAAAGACTCTCACACGAAACCTATCGTTTTTCAGAATGATCGAATAAATATTAATTAGTTAACGGACTAACTTATTACGACCATTAAAATACCGACTTGAACATCTGTGATCAATCCAATACCCTGTACTATGAAAACAAATAGCACTGGATTCTTGTTCAGAATAGAGAACTGATGTTTTTAGTGAAAACAGATCGATATTATCGAATAAGTTAACCTTAGTTTTACTAGTTAAGTCTATTATTGACCACAATTACAATAGTTAAGATGAGAAACATTTATTATTAAGCTCAACAAGGTGAAGGTTTTGTCCAGTACAGATTTCATGAGTGTAACCGAATAGGTTAACCTTATTATTACTAGTTAAGTCTATTATTGACCACAATAAAAATAGTTAAGACAAGAAATATTTATTGGGCTCAACAAGGTAAAGGTTCTGTCCAGTAGAGATTTTACGGCTGTAACCAAATAATTTAATATTATTTTTGCTAGTTAAATCTATCATTGACCTCAATAATAATAGTTAAGACGAGAAACATTTATTATTGAGCTCAACAAGGTAAATGTTTTGTCCAGTAGAGTGTCTGGGTGTAACTGAATAAGTTAACATTATTTTCACTGAAACATTGATCTGGCTCGAATTTCATCATTTTGTGGCCTAAGATTTGACATTTTTCTGGTAATCTTCTCTACCCCTTGTTCTAGTTTTTCACACTTATTATTAATATATTTGGGGCAAGAGGAATGAGAGTGCTACGGGGGATACACCCAAGCGGTCGTAGGCGATGCGTCTAGTTTAATATTGAGATTAGAGACTTGGAATCAATTGTGGACATACATGTATAGGAAATGATACATGCTGAATATTCTCGTGACCTTGAGTTTGACCTTTAACCTCATTTTCAAAGTCAGAGCACAGAATGGCCAATATCTCGCTTATTATTGACTTTACAGCTTAGGAATCAATTGTGGACATATAGGAAGTGATAAATGTTGAATATTCTCGTGACCTTGAATTTGACCTTTGACCTCATTTTCAAGGTCAGAGCACAAAATGGCTAATATCTCGCTTATTTTTAGCTTACCGGCTCTTTGGGCCGATAAGCTATTATCGTGGTTTTTCGTCCGTCGTCCATCCATCGTCCGGCGTCCGTCGTCCGTCCGGATCTGTAACTTTTTTTTGGCATGATGAATTTCCCCATAAATTTGTCAGAATATACCTTAGGCCAATATCTAAAAAAAATTTTTAATTTTTTTTATTGAATCGTTTTTGCCGATTTGGCGGCCATTTTTGACGAAAAATTGCCAATTTTGGACTTTGGTGGACATTTTCTCAAAAACTGTCTGATCAGTTTTGAGATTTTTGTTTCAAAACATTCCTCTCATGTACCTCTATGACATGTATAGGTTTCGTTGCCCTTGAATCGCCGGTCTGCGTGTGGCGGCCATTTTGATTTTTTGGCGGGTCGGCGAAAATTTTTTTGTCCCAAATCAAGTCACTATTCGTTTTGAGCCATTTCCAGCAAAAAAAAAAAAATTTTTTTTGACCATTGAAAATTTTTTTGGACTTAGAAAATTTCACCCAATTTTTCCTTCATAATGGGAGATATGCAGAGTAATCTCATAGAACACTTCAAGATAGAGCCTAAGTATTGGCATATTCAAATGGGAAATCATATATTGCGATTTGAGTGGTGACCTTGAATTGGACCTTCAATGACCTTGAAAGGTCAAAACGACCTTTTTTGTCGAAAAATCGATGAATTTTGCCTTTGGTGGTCATTTTCTCGAAATCTATTCAGACAGTTTTCCTCAAAATCATGTATAAGATTCTCCTTATGTACCTTTGTGATGTATATAAATTTTGTTGCCTTTGAAATGACGGTCTGCGTGGGGCGGGCATTTTGATTTTTTGACGAGTCGGCAAAAAAAATTTTTTTTGTCCCAAATCAAGTCACTATTCGTTTTGAGCCATTTCCAGGGAAAAAAAAAAAATTTTTTTTTGACCATTGAAAATTTTTTTGGACTTAGAAAATTTAACCCAATTTTTCCTTCATAAGGTGAGATATGCAGAGTAATCTCATAGAACACTTCAAGATAGAGCCTAAGTATTGGCACAATCAAATGGGAAATCATATATTGCGTTTGAGTGGTGACCTTCAATTTGACCTTCAATGACCTTGAAAGGTCAAAACGACCTTTTTTGTCGAAAAAACGATGAATTTTGCCTTTGGTGGTCATTTTATCCAAATCTATTCAGACAGTTTTCTTCAAAATCATGTATAAGATTATCCTTATGTACCTTTGTGATGTGTATAAGGTTTGTTGCCTTTGAATCGACTGTCTGTGAAAATTTGTCATTAACGAAAAAATTCTTTCAAGATGTAACTTGATTTCGTATTATAGTCCATACAGAGAATGTGTTTCTATCAACATTTACGAAGATGTTTTAACATATAGATTTTAACATCAGTGTAACAATTTATATGTATTCAGTATTCTACGCAATTCACATGATTGCCGGTAAGCTACAGCACCCTTGGTGCTATGTTTTATTTTTCAGCTTGGGAATCAATTGTGAACATATAATATATAATATATATTCAGTATATAATATATACTGAATATTATCGTGACTTTGAATATGACCTTTGACCTCATTTTCAAGGTCAGAGCATGAAATGGCGCATATCTCACTTGTTGTCAACTTTGCAGCTTACAAATCAATTGTGGACATATAGGAAATGATATATGCTGAATATACTTGTAACCTTGAAGTTACCAGACCATCGGTCTGATCACCTATTGGTTGGCCGGTAAGTTACAGGTCCCTTGGGCCTATGTTCTATAAATGTATGCACCTTGAAATCAGTGTATTGCTGCATTTTATGTCACTTCCTTACTCGGCAGGGTGGTGGCTCTGGTGGCTCAGTAAGGTATGTGTGTTCTTCATATTCACCTTTGCCTGCCTTTGAGACAGTTCTAAATCTTAATCATTTATCAGGATTAGAAGCGTGTACCTAATCCATGTACTTATTAGCTTACCGGGTCATATGATAATGTCGTTGGTCTTTTGGCGTCCGTCGTCCGTCCAACAAACAACTTTTTAGGTTACCGGACCTATGGTCCGATAACCTATTGGCATGGCGTTGTGTCCGGCGTCCAGCCGTCCGTCCGTCTGTCCGGGCAAACGGAACGGAGTTATGGGGATTTCTTAGAGGGAATAAAGCTGAAAACGCCCCACAACCACAGTTTAAGCCAAAAGTGCGGTCTTATGGGGATTTTTTCAGGACTTATGGGGAAAGTTAAGATAGGAAATTTAACATTGGGTCCGCCCGTAACGCCCATCCGTTCACCCGTCCGTCCGTCCGTCCGTCGTCTGTCGTCCGTCCACATTTTTAGCTTACCGGCCCTTTGGGTCGATAAGCTATTATCGTGGTTTTTCATCCGTCGTCCGTCCGTCGTCTGTCGTCCGTCGTCCGTCCGGGTCTGTAACTTTTTTTTGGCATGATGAATTTCTCCATAAATTTGTCAGAACATACCTTAGGCCAATATCTAAAAACGTTTTTTTTTTTTCAATTTTTTTGATTGAATTGTTTTTGCTGATTTGGCGGCCATTTTAGGTTACCGGACCTATGGTCCGATAACCTATTGCCATGGCGTTGCGTCCGTCGTCCGTCCGTCCGTCCGTCCGTCCGTCCGTCGTCCGTCGTCTGTTAACATTTTTATCTTTTTTGTATACGGACGAATTTTTCTGAAATTTTGCACAAAAATGCTTGAAAATAATTCAAAAAGGAGGTATTTTTTAGTTTTTTGATTTTCGCATTTTTTTCAAAATGGCGGCCGTTTTTGTCGAAAAATGGGCAATTTTAGACTTTGACGGTCGTTTTCTCAAAATGTGTTCAGTAACTTTTTTTCTTATTGATGCATAACACTCCTCATATGTACCCCTCTGACATGTATAAATTTCGTTGCCCTTGAATCGCTCGAAGTTGGCCATTTTGGGCCCAAACTCGGCCCAAATGGGACTTTCCCATGTTAAATTCTCCTATGCTTTATAATGGGACACATTAAGCCTAATATCTCACTTAATATTGAGATTAGAGACTAGGAATCAATTGTGGACATACAGGAAATGATATATGCTGAATATTCTCGTGACCTTGAATTTAACCTCTGACCTCGGTTTCAAGGTCAGAGCGGCCGTTTTTTTCGAAAAATGGCGAATTATGGACTTTGACGGTTGTTTTCTCAAAATCTGTTCAGTAACTTTTTTTGTTATTTATGCATAACACTCTTCATATGTACCCCTGTGATGTGTATAAGTTTTGTTGCCCTTGAATCGCTATTTTTTCCAAAATGGCAGCCGTTTTTGTCGAAAAACAACTAATTTTGAACTTTGACAGCCATTTTCTCAAAATCTATTCAGTAACTTTTTTTCTTTTTAGGTTACCGGACCTATGGTCCGATAACCTATTGCCATGGCGTTGCGTCCGTCGTCCGTCCGTCCGTCCGTCCGGGCAAACGGAACGGAGTTTTGGGGATTTCTTAGGGGGAATAAAGCTGAAAACGCCCCACAACCACAGTTTAAGCCAAGAGTGCGGTCTTATGGGGATTTTTTCAGGACTTATGGGGAAAGTTAAGATAGGAAATTTAACATTGGGTCCGCCCGTAACGCCCATCCGTTCACCCGTCCGTCTGTCCGTCGTCCGTCGTCTGTTAACATTTTTATCTTTTTTGTTTACGGACGAATTTTTCTGAAATTTTGCACAAAAATGCTTAAAAATAATTCAAAAATGTGGTATTTTTTTAGTTTTTTGATTTTCGCATTTTTTTCAAAATGGCGGCCGTTTTCGTCGAAAAATGGGCAATTTTAGACTTTGACGGTCGTTTTCTCAAAATGTGTTCAGTAATTTTTTTTCTTATTGATGCATAACACTCCTCATATGTACCCCTCTGACATGTATAAATTTCGTTGCCCTTGAATCGCTCGAAGTTGGCCATTTTGGGCCCAAACTCGGCCCAAATGGGACTTTCCCATGTTAAATTCTCCTATGCTTTATAATGGGACACATTAAGCCTAATATCTCACTTAATATTGAGATTAGAGACTAGGAATCAATTGTGGACATACAGGAAATGATATATGCTGAATATTCTCGTGACCTTGCATTTAACCTCTGACCTCGGTTTCAAGGTCAGAGCGGCCGTTTTTTTCGAAAAATGGCGAATTATGGACTTTGACGGTTGTTTTCTCAAAATCTGTTCAGTAACTTTTTAGGTTACCGGACCTATGGTCCGATAACCTATTGCCATGGCGTTGCGTCGTCCGTCCGTCCGTCCGTCCGTCCGTCCGTCCACCCGTCCGTCCGTCCGTCCGTCTAGCCGTCCGTCGTCCGTCTGTTAACATTTTTATCTTTTTTGTTTACGGACGAATTTTTCTGAAATTTTGCACAAAAATGCCTAAAAATATTTCGAGAGGGAGGTATTTTTTAGTTTTTTTGATTTTCGCATTTTTTTCAAAATGGCGGCCGTTTTCGTCGAAAAATGCCTGATTTTGGACTTTGGCGGCCATTTTCTCAAAAACTGTTCAGTAACTTTTTTTCTTTTTGATACATAACACTCCTCATATATACTCCTGTGATGTGTATAAGTTTTCGTTGCGCTTGAATCGCTCGAAGTGGGCCA
This sequence comes from Terebella lapidaria, assembly GCA_949152475.1. NCBI lineage: Eukaryota > Metazoa > Annelida > Polychaeta > Terebellida > Terebellidae > Terebella > Terebella lapidaria. The sequence goes on from OX424569.1 coordinate 21,552,358, forward strand.
TTTTGGGCCAAACTCGGCCCAAATGGGACTTTCCCATGTTAAATTCTCCTATGCTTTATAATGGGACACATTATGTCTTATATCTCACTTAATATTGAGATTAGAGACTAGGAATCAATTGTGGACATATAGGAAATGATATATGCTGAATATTGTCGTGACCTTGAATTTAACCTCTGACCTCGGTTTCAAGGTCAGAGCGGCCGTTTTCGTCGAAAAATGGCCAATTTTGGACTTTGACGGTCGTTTTCTCAAAATCTGTTCAGTAACTTTTTTTTGTATTGATGCATAACACTCCTCATATGTACCCCTGTGACATGTATAAATTTCGTTGCGCTTGAATCGCTCGAAGTGGGTCATTTTGGGCCCAAACTCGGCCCAAATGGGACTTTCCCATGTTAAATTCTCCTATGCTTTATAATGGGACACATTAAGCCATAATATCTCACTTAATATTGAGATTAGAGACTAGTATTCAATTGTGGACATATAGGAAATGATATATGCCGAACATTGTCGTGACCTTGATTTTGACCTTTGACCTCGGGTTCAAGGTCAGAGCACAAAATGGCTAATATCTCGCTTATTATCGACTTTACAGCTTAGGAATCAATTGTGAACATATTTGAAATGATATATGTTGAATATTCTCGTGACCTTGAATTTGACCTTTGACCTTATTTTCAAGGTCACATGACAAAAATGGCTAATATCTTGCTTATTATCGACTTTACAGCTTAGGAATCAATTGTGAACATATAGGAAATGATTTATGCTGAATATTCTCGTGACCTTGAATTTGACCTCTGACCTCGGTTTCAAGGTCAGAGCGGCCGTTTTCGTCGAAAAATGGCCAATTTTGGACTTTGACGGTCGTTTTCTCAAAATCTGTTCAGTAACTTTTTTTCTTATTGATGTATTAACTGTACATATTTTGCATATTACTGAATATATGTTCTCTTTCGAGTTCTGATTGCGTTATACCTGACATTGCACATTCTTTCACATATACAATCCTTACCATTCGAAGTTAAGCCTGAGGCGAAGTGTTTGGGGTTCACTTCTTAATACGTCCCCCGAATGGTTTTGATTGCTATATGTCTATGTGTGTGTAGGTGTCTTTATGTTTCATTTAAGAAAACTTGTATTTCCCCTATTTAACTTCGTTAATTTCGGTATTAATATGAGAGAAGGCCGCGAGCCTGTGTATCTGTGAAAGATGCACACACAATCCCTTTAACAGGTGGCACGCATCCACGCGACCGCAACAAACCACAGATTGCTTTATGGCCCCATGGTCGACAAAGTTAACGAGTTTAAATGCCCTCAAAAGCATGCCTCAGGAGCATGAGCAGACGGTTTGGTGATCACTGATCAAGGTTATAAAAGACAGTTAACCGGTGTTTGACGGTTAACCGGTTAATCGTTTGGAGATTTAACAGCCGGTTATTCGCGGTTATTAAAAAAATGCTAGCCGTCGGCGGTTAACCCATTAATCATGCAGGCCCTATTTATTATTGACTTTACAGCTTAGGAATCAGTTGTGCACCTATGGGGAATGATGTGTACATGCCAAATATTTTGATGACCATTGATTCGACCTTCGACCTTATTTTCAAGGTCATGGAACAAAATTGCTATTTTGTTTTACTTGTTATTGAATTTACAGCTTAGCAAACAATGGACATATCGGGATTCCAAAATGTTCTATTTTACGTTTGTTTTTGGCATCATCAAAATCTGACTATTGGTGGTAATAAATTGATACTTACTTTCATATCACTGAGTCAGTGTCACTGCTGGCGGACGTTGAATCTGTCCCCGAGGATACCATCAACTCAGTAGCCTTCTGGCTTGTGATTAGGTACTTATGTATTTGTCATATATCTATTCCATGGGGCTTGTTTCAGATTTCTAAATTATTTTCATAGGTAGTTGGGCAGTTGTATACTAATTCCATCAGGTGTACAGTAGAAACAACTACATTTAACACACTGTCTGCCCCTGATGACGCCAGTGTGTCTTTGGATAAACTATTTGGTCGGGCTGGTTTCTATTCCAAAATGTTCTATTTTACGTTTGTTTTTGGCATCATCAAAATCTGACTATTGGTGGTAATAGATTGATACTTACATTCATATTACTGAGTCGGTGTCACTGCTGGCGGACGTTGAATCTGTCCCCGAGGATACCATCAATTCAGTAGTTTTCTGGCTTGTGATTAGGTACTTATGTACTCGTCATATATCTACTCCATGGGGTTTGTTTCAGATTTCTAAATTATTTTCATAGGTTGTGGGCAGTTGTATACTAATTCCATCAGGTGTACAGTAGAAACAACTACATTTAACACACTGTCTGCCCCTGATGACACCAGTGTGTCTTTGGATAAACTATTTGGTCGGGCTTTGTTTCTATTCCAAAATGTTCTATTTTACGTTTGTTTTTGGCATCATCAAAATCTGACTATTGGTTGTAATAGATTGATACTTACATATACATGTTTGCTGGATATTCTCATGACTTTGCATTTTGACCAGTGACCTTATTTTCAAGGTCACAGGAATATAAAACATATTTTGTCCGGTAACCTGTCTTAGCCCTTGGGCCTTAGCCCTGCTCTTCCTATATGATGTTGGTTTTTTGGGGATTTTTGAAATTTTCTTTTGCCCAATTTTGGACTATGATGGCCATTTTCTCAAAAACTGTTCAGACAGTTTTGAGATTTTTGTTTCAAAAGATTCCCCTTATGCACCTCTGTGAAGTTTATAAGTTTGGTTGCCCTTGAATCGCCGGTCTGCGTGTGGCGGCCATTTTGAATTCTCGACGGGTCGACGAAAAAAAAAATTTTCGGCCCAAATCGCGTTACTATCCATTTTGGGCCATTTCTAGGCAAAAAATTTTTTTTACTTAGGAAGTTTTCGGCACTTTTTTCCTTCATGATGGGAGCTGCAAGGACTGTACTCATAGAACGCTTGAAGATTGAGCGTAGATATTGGCACTTTCAAAAAGGAAGTCATATATAGCGACTTGTGTGGTGACCTTGAATTTGACCTTCGAAGACCTTGAAAGGTCAAAACAGCCGTTTTTGGGTAAAAAATGCCCAGATTTGCCTCTATAGATGAAATGCTCGCAGATAGAGCTTATGTTTGCATTATGAACATACAGGAAGACATATATGTCACAACTAATGATGACCTTGAACTTGACCTCAGATGACCTTGAGTGCCAAATGTATGACTCGTAATTTGTAAATTGGCCTGAGCGGCCTATACGCTTGCACCCAGATGTATCTCTGTATTATGAACATATAGAAAATCGAATGCTGTACATGTAATGGTGACATTGAAGTTCACATGGATGACCTTGATTGGTAAATCTCAAGGTCATATGTTTACACTGATAACCTTGATTGGTCAAGGTCTGTTACCTGCCATTATCCAAACCAAAATTTTCCGGTAACCTATCTTAGCCTTTGGGCTAATTTTTTTTAGGTTACCGGACCTATGGTCCGATAACCTATTGGCATGGCGTTGCGTCCGGCGTCCGTCGTCCGGCGTCCGTCGTCCGTCGTCCGTCCGGCGTCCGTCCGTTCACATTTTTATCTTTAAAGTATATGGTCCGATCTTTCTGAAATTTTGCACAAAAATACTTAAAAATATTTCCAGGAAAGGTTTTTTTTAGTTTTCTGATTTCCGCATTTTTTTCAAAATGGCGGCCATTTTCGACGAAAAATGCCTGATTTTGGACTTTGGCGGCCATTCTCTCAAAATCTGTTCAGTAACTTTTTTTCTTTTTGATACATAACACTCCTCATATATACTCCTGTGATGTGTATAAGTTTTCGTTGCGCTTGAATCGCTCGAAGTGGGCCATTTTGGCCCAAACTCAGCCCAAATGGGACTTTCCCATGTTAAATTCTCCTATGCTTTTTAATGGGACACATTATGCCTAATATCTCACTTAATATTGAGATTAGAGACTAGGAATCAATTGTGGACATATAGGAAATGATATATGCTGAATATTCTCGTGATCTTGAATTCGACCTCTGACCTCAGTCTCAAGGTCAGAGCGGCCGTTTTCTTTAAAAAATGACCAATTTTCGATTTTGACGGTCGTTTTCTCAAAATCTGTTCAGTAACTTTTGTTCTTGTTGATGCATAACACTCCTCATATGTACCCCTGTGACATGTATAAATTTCGTTGCCCTTGAATCGCTCGAAGTGGGCTACTTTGGGCCCAAACTCCACCCAAATGGGACTTTCCCATGTTAAATTCTCCTATGCTTTATAATGGGACACATTAAGCTTAATATCTCACGTAATATTGAGATTAGAGACTAGGAATCAATTGTGGACATATAGGAAATGATATATGCTGAATATTCTTGTGACCTTGAATTTGACCTCTGACCTCGGTTTCAAGGTCAGAGCACAAAATGTCTAATATCTTGCTTATTATCAACTTTACAGCCTAGGAATCAATTGTGGACATATAGGAAATGATACATGCCGAATAATCTGATGACCTTGAATTTGACGTTTGACCTCATTTTCAAGGTCACAGAACAAAATGGCTAATATCTCACTTATTATCGATTTTACAGCTTAGGGATCAATTGTGGACATATAGGAAATGATATATGCTGAATATTCTCTTGACCTTGAATTTGACCTCTGACCTCGGTTTCAAGGTCAGAGCACAAAATGTCTAATACCTCGCTTATTATCAACTTTACAGCCTAGGAATCAATTGTTGACATATGGGAAATGATACACGCCGAATAATCTGATGACCTTGAATTTGACGTTTGACCTCATTTTCAAGGTTACAGAACAAAATGGCTAATATCTCACTTATTATCGATTTTACAGCTTAAGGATCAATTGTGGACATAAAGGAAATGATATATGCTGAATATTCCCGTGACCTTGAATTTGACCTCTGACTTCAGTTTCAAGGTCAGAGCACAAAATGGCTAATATCTCGCCTATTATTGACTTTACAGCTTAGGAATCAATTGTGGACATATAGGAAATGATATATGCCGAATATTCTAATGACCTTGAATTTGACCTTTGACTTCATTTTCAAGGTCACAGGAAAAGTGGCTAATATCTCGCTTCTTATCGACTTTACAGCTTGAGAATCAATTATGAACATATAGGAAATGATATATGCAGATTATTGCCTTGACATTGAATTTGACCTTTGACCTCATTTTCAGGATCAGTTTAGGAATCAATTATGAACATATAGGAAATGATATAAGCTGAATATTGCTATGACCTTGAATTCGACCTTTGACCTCATTTTCAAGGTGACAGGACATGATGGCTAATATCTCGCTTATTATTGACTTTACAGCTTAGGAATCAATTGTGGACATACTAGAAATGACATATGCCGAATATTATCATGTCCTTGAATTAACCAATGACCTTATTTTCAAGGTCACAGGACAAAATACTAATATCTAAAATATATATTGTCCGGTAACCTTTCTTAGCCCTTGGGCTAATTTTTTGTATGTCACCGTTTCATGACCTATCACCACTCCCATTTTGATCTTCACTGAAACAGTGCTTTCTTGCAATCATATTCACTCAAACTTTTGCATATACATTCTGCACAATATATAGATACAGGATGCTATTGCAAAAATGAAAAACAAGTTGATATGGCAACATAATAATTATCATGTTAGTGGTGGTATTCCATATTCCAGTAGGCAAATTCAATTATCGTGTGGCCCCGAGAAGCAGTCACGGCAGTCAGCTAGCCAGCCAATCGGGAAGCTGTCTTGACGGACACACCCACATGTTTATGAACTACATGTGGATATAATTATATGCAAATTATCATGTGAGCAAGTCCCGCCAGTTAGCGATAAATACTGGCGCACTGGGCAAATGCTGCAACGAGAGCGTCAATCTCACTGAGTCCTGTATTTGTGGAAATACTTGTTATGACCCAAATATAGTGAAGCCCATCAGGGCCACACGACTTTTTTTTTACTGGTGAAATCTTGAATTTTCAAGAAAAACCTTGAATTTTCAAGAAAACACTTGAATTTTCAAGATTAAAAGTTGAAATTTCAAGAAAAAACTTGAATTTTCAAGATTTAAACTTGAATGTTTAAGTAAAAAAAAGTTGAATTTTCAAGATTTAAACTTGAATTTTCAAGATTTAAACTTGAATTTTCAGGAAAAAAAAGTTGAATTTTCAAGATTTAAAGTACTAATAAAGTGCAAATATGATGTTAAGTTATATAGTGAAGCCCATTAGGGCCACACGACTTTATTTTACTGGTGAAATCTTGAATTTTCAAGAAAAAACTTGAATTTTCAAGAAAACACTTGAATTTTCAAGATTAAAAGTTGAATTTTCAAGAAAAAACTTGAATTTTCAAGATTTAAGTCAGCTAGCCAGCCAATCGGGAAGCTGTCTTGACGGACACACCCACATGTTTATGAACTACATGTGGATATAATTATATGCAAATTATCATGTGAGCAAGTCCCGCCAGTTAGCGATAAATACTGGCGCACTGGCAAATGCTGCCATGAGAGCGTCGATCTCATTGAGTCCTGTATTTGTGGAAATACTTGTTATGACCCAAATATAGTGAAGCCCATCAGGGCCACACGACTTTTTAGGTTACCGGACCTTTGGTCCGATAACCTATTGCCGTGGCGTTGCGTCCGTCGTCCGTCGTCGTCGTCCGTCTACATTTTTATCTTTAAAGTTTACGATCGAATCTTTCTGAAATTTTGCACAAAAATGCCTAAAAATATTTCGAGAGGGGGGTATTTTTTAGTTTTTTTATTTTCGGATTTTTTTCAAAATGGCGGCCGTTTTCGTCGAAAAATGGCCAATTTTGGACTTTGGCTGTCGTTTTCTCAAAATCTGTTCAGTAACTTTTTTTCTTATTCATGCATAACACTCCTCATATGTACCTCTGTGACATGTATAAATTTCGTTGCCCTTGAATCGCTCGAAGTGGGCCATTTTGGGCCCAAACTCGGCCCAAATGGGATTTTTCCATGTTAAATTCTCCTATGCTTTATAATGGGACACATTAAGCCTAATATCTCACTTAATATTGAGATTAGAGACTAGGAATCAATTGTGGACATATAGGAAATGATATATGCTGAATATTGTCGTGACCTTGAATTTGACCTTTGCCCTCATTTTCAAGGTCATAGGACAAAATGGCTAATATCTCGCTTATTATCGACTTTACAGCTTAGGAATACATTGTGAACATATAGGAAATGATATATGCTGAATTTTCTCGTGACCTCGAATTTGACCTTGACCTCATTTCCAAGGTCATAGGACAAAATGGCTAATATCTCGCTTATTATCGACTTTACAGCTTAGGAATCAATTGTGAACATATAGGAAATGATATATGCTGAATATTTTTGTGACCTTGAATTTGACCTTTGACCTCATTTTCAAGGTCACAGGACAAAATGGCCAATATCTTGCTTATTAGTGACTTTACGCCTTATGAATCAATTGTGAACATATAGGAAATGATATATGCTGAATATTCTAGTTACCTTGAATTTGACTTTTGACCTCATTTTCAAGGTCAACAGGACAAAATGGCTAATATCTCGCTTATTATCAACTTTACAGCTTAGGAATCAATTGTGAACATATAGGAAATGATATATTCTGAATATTTTAATGATATTGAATTTGACCTTTGACCTAAATTTCAAGGTCAGTCATTTTATTTTCAAAGTCAGATTACAAAATGGCTTATATCTCGCTTATTATCAAATTTACAGCTTAGGGGTCCATAGTGAACATATAGGAAATGATGTATGCTGAATAGTTTGGTGATCTAGAATTTAACCTTTGATCCCATTTTCAAGGTTAGAGATATGGCGATTTCAGTGGTCACGTTGAATTTGACCTTCAACTTTCTCGGCTTAACTCTGTATATTTCTCCGGTAACCTTTCTAGCCCATTGGGCTAATTTTTAGGTTACCGGACCTATGGTCCGATAACCTATTGCCATGGCGTTGCGTCCGTCGTCCGTCCGTCCGTCCGTCCGTCGTCCGTCTGTTAACATTTTTATCTTTTTTGTTTACGGACGAATTTTTCTGAAATTTTGCACAAAAATGCCTAAAAATATTTCGAGAGGGAGGTATTTTTTAGTTTTTTGATTTTCGCATTTTTTTCAAAATGGCGGCCGTTTTCGTCGAAAAATGCCTGATTTTGGACTTTGGCGGCCATTTTCTCAAAAACTGTTCAGTAACTTTTTTTCTTTTTGATACATAACACTCCTCATATATACTCCTGTGATGTGTATAAGTTTCGTTGCGCTTGAATCGCTCGAAGTGGGCCATTTTGGGCCAAACTCGGCCCAAATGGGACTTTCCCATGTTAAATTCTCCTATGCTTTTTAATGGGACACATTATGTCTTATATCTCACTTAATATTGAGATTAGAGACTAGGAATCAATTGTGGACATATAGGAAATGATATATGCTGAATATTGCCGTGACCTTGAATTTGACCTCTGACCTCGGTTTCAAGGTCAGAGCGGCCGTTTTTGTCGAAAAATGGCCAATTTTGGACTTTGACGGTCGTTTTCTCAAAATCTGTTCAGTAACTTTTTTTTGTATTGATGCATAACACTCCTCATATGTACCCCTGTGACATGTATAAATTTCGTTGCCCTTGAATCGCTCGAAGTGGGCCATTTTGGGCCCAAACTCGGCCCAAATGGGACTTTCCCATGTTAAATTCTCCTATGCTTTATAATGGGACACATTAAGCCATAATATCTCACTTAATATTGAGATTAGAGACTAGTATTCAATTGTGGACATATAGGAAATGATATATGCCGAACATTGTCGTGACCTTGAATTTGACCTTTGACCTCGGGTTCAAGGTCAGAGCACAAAATGGCTAATATCTCGCTTATTATCGACTTTACAGCTTAGGAATCAATTGTGAACATATAGGAAATGATATATGCTGAATATTCTCGTGACCTTGAATTTGACCTTTGACCTTTTTTTCAAGGTCACATGACAAAAATGGCTAATATCTCGCTTATTATCGACTTTACAGCTTAGGAATCAATTGTGAACATATAGGAAATGATTTATGCTGAATATTCTCGTGACCTTGAATTTGACCTCTGACCTCGGTTTCAAGGTCAGAGCGGCCGTTTTCGTCGAAATATGGCCAATTTTGGACTTTGACGGTCGTTTTCTCAAAATCTGTTCAGTAACTTTTTTTCTTATTGATGTATTAACTGTACATATTTTGCATATTACTGAATATATGTTCTCTTTCCAGTTCTGATTGCGTTATACCTGACATTGCACATTCTTTCACATATACAATCCCTACCATTCGAAGTTAAGCCTGAGGCGAAGTGTTTGGGGTTCACTTCTTAATACGTCCCCCGAATGGTTTTGATTGCTATATGTCTATGTGTGTGTAGGTGTCTTTATGTTTCATTTAAGAAAACTTGTATTTCCCCTATTTAACTTCGTTAATTTCGGTATTAATATGAGAGAAGGCTGCGAGCCTGTGTATCTGTGAAAGATGCACACACAATCCCTTTAACAGGTGGCACGCATCCACGCGACCGCAACAAACCACAGATTGCTTTATGGCCCCATGGCGACAAAGTTAACGAGTTTAAATGCCCTCAAAAGCATGCCTCAGGAGCATGAGCAGACGGTTTGGTGATCACTGATCAAGGTTATAAAAGACAGTTAACCGGTGTTTGACGGTTAACCGGTTAATCGTTTGGAGATTTAACAGCCGGTTATTCGCGGTTATTAAAAAAATGCTAGCCGTCGGCGGTTAACCCATTAATCGTGCAGGCCCTATTTATTATTGACTTTACAGCTTAGGAATCAGTTGTGCACCTATGGGGAATGATGTGTACATGCCAAATATTTTGATGACCATTGATTCGACCTTCGACCTTATTTTCAAGGTCATGGAACAAAATTGCTATTTTGTTTTACTTGTTATTGAATTTACAGCTTAGCAAACAATGGACATATTGGGATTCCAAAATGTTCTATTTTACGTTTGTTTTTGGCATCATCAAAATCTGACTATTGGTGGTAATAAATTGATACTTACTTTCATATCACTGAGTCAGTGTCACTGCTGGCGGACGTTGAATCTGTCCCCGAGGATACCATCAACTCAGTAGCCTTCTGGCTTGTGATTAGGTACTTATGTATTTGTCATATATCTATTCCATGGGGCTTGTTTCAGATTTCTAAATTATTTTCATAGGTAGTTGGGCAGTTGTATACTAATTCCATCAGGTGTACAGTAGAAACAACTACATTTAACACACTGTCTGCCCCTGATGACGCCAGTGTGTCTTTGGATAAACTATTTGGTCGGGCTTGTTTCTATTCCAAAATGTTCTATTTTACGTTAGTTTTTGGCATCATCAAAATCTGACTATTGGTGGTAATAGATTGATACTTACATTCATATTACTGAGTCGGTGTCACTGTTGGCGGACGTTGAATCTGTCCCCGAGGATACCATCAATTCAGTAGTTTTCTGGCTTGTGATTAGGTACTTATGTACTCGTCATATATCTATTCCATGGGGTTTGTTTCAGATTTCTAAATTATTTTCATAGGTTGTGGGCAGTTGTATACATGTACTAATTCCATCAGGTGTACAGTAGAAACAACTACATTTAACACACTGTCTGCCCCTGATGACACCAGTGTGTCTTTGGATAAACTATTTGGTCGGGCTTTGTTTCTATTCCAAAATGTTCTATTTTACGTTTGTTTTTGGCATCATCAAAATCTGATTATTGGTTGTAATAGATTGATACTTACATATACATGTTTGCTGGATATTCTCATGACTTTGCATTTTGACCAGTGACCTTATTTTCAAGGTCACAGGAATATAAAACATATTTTGTCCGGTAACCTGTCTTAGCCCTTGGGCTAATTTTTTGATGAAAAATTGTCAATTTTGGACTTTGGTGGCCATTTTCTCAAAAACTGTCTAATCAGTTTTGAGATTTTTGTTTCAAAACATTCCTCGCAGGTACCTCTATGACATGTATAAGTTTCGTTGCCCTTGAATCGCCTGTCTGCGTGTGGCGGCCATTTTGATTTTTTGACGGGTCGGCGAAAAAATTTTTTTTTTGTATTTTGATTTTTTGGCGGGTCGGGAAAAAATTTTTTTTTTGTCCCAAATCGAGTCACTATTCGTTTTGAGCCATTTCCAGCCAAAAATGGCACAAAGTGTGTCTTTGGATAAACTATTTGGTCGGGCTTGTTTCTATTCCAAAATGTTCTATTTTACGTTAGTTTTTGGCATCATCAAAATCTGACTATTGGTGGTAATAGATTGATACTTACATTCATATTACTGAGTCGGTGTCACTGTTGGCGGACGTTGAATCTGTCCCCGAGGATACCATCAATTCAGTAGTTTTCTGGCTTGTGATTAGGTACTTATGTACTCGTCATATATCTATTCCATGGGGTTTGTTTCAGATTTCTAAATTATTTTCATAGGTTGTGGGCAGTTGTATACATGTACTAATTCCATCAGGTGTACAGTAGAAACAACTACATTTAACACACTGTCTGCCCCTGATGACACCAGTGTGTCTTTGGATAAACTATTTGGTCGGGCTTTGTTTCTATTCCAAAATGTTCTATTTTACGTTTGTTTTTGGCATCATCAAAATCTGATTATTGGTTGTAATAGATTGATACTTACATATACATGTTTGCTGGATATTCTCATGACTTTGCATTTTGACCAGTGACCTTATTTTCAAGGTCACAGGAATATAAAACATATTTTGTCCGGTAACCTGTCTTAGCCCTTGGGCTAATTTTTTGATGAAAAATTGTCAATTTTGGACTTTGGTGGCCATTTTCTCAAAAACTGTCTAATCAGTTTTGAGATTTTTGTTTCAAAACATTCCTCGCAGATACCTCTATGACATGTATAAGTTTCGTTGCCCTTGAATCGCCTGTCTGCGTGTGGCGGCCATTTTGATTTTTTGACGGGTCGGCGAAAAAATTTTTTTTTTGTATTTTGATTTTTTGGCGGGTCGGGAAAAAATTTTTTTTTTGTCCCAAATCGAGTCACTATTCGTTTTGAGCCATTTCCAGCCAAAAAAAAAAAATTTTTTTTTTGGCCTTTGAAAATTGTTTCGGACTTCGAATTTCACTCAAGTTTTCCTTCATAATGGGAGCTATGCAGAGTAATCTCATAGAACACTTCAAGATAGAGCCTAAGTATTGGCACATTCAAATGGGAAATCATATATTGCGGTTTGAGTGGTGACCTTGAATTTGACCTTCAATGACCTCGAAAGGTCAAAACGATCTTTTTTGTTGAAAAAACGATGAATTTTGCTTTTGGTGGTCATTTTATCGAAATCTATTCAAACAGTTTTCCTCAAAATCATGTATAAGATTATCCTTATGTACCTTTGTGATGTGTATAAGTTTTGTTGCCTTTGAATCGACTGCCTGTGAAAATTTGTCATTTACGAAAAAAATCTTTCAAGATGTAACTTGATTTCGTATTATAGTCCATACAGAAAATGTGTTTCTATCAACATTTATGAAGATGTTTTAACATATTGATTTTAACATCAGTGTAGCAATTTGTATGTATTCAGTATTCTATGCAATTCACATGATTGCCGGTAAGCTACAGCACCCTTGGTGCTATGTTTATCTTTAAAGTTTTTGGTCGAATCTTTCTGAAATTTTGCACAAAAATAGCTAAAAATATTCCCGGGAAAAACTTTTTTTTGTTTTTTGATTTTCGCATTTTCCTCGAAATGGCGGCCATTTTTGTTGAAAAATGCCCAATTTTGGACTTTGACGGCCATTTTCTCAAAAACTGTTCAGACAGTTTTGAGATTTTTGTTTCAAAAGACCTCTGTGATGTGTATAAGTTTGGTTGCCCTTGAATCGGCGGTCTGCGAGTGGCGGCCATTTTGAATATTTGTTGAGTCGGCGAAAAAAAATTTTTTCACCCCAAATCGCATACTATCCATTTTGGGCCATTTCTAGGCAAAAAAAAATTTTCACGCTTTGAAAACATTTTTGGCAATTTTTCCTTCATAATGGGAGCTGCCAGAACTGTACTCATAGAACGCCTGGAAATAGAGCTTAGAAATTGGCACTTTCAAATGGGAAGTCATATATGGCAACTTATGTGGTGACCTTGAATTTGACCTTGGATGACCTTGAAAGGTCAAAACAGCCATTTTTGTGTCGAAAAATGCCCAAATTTGCACCTTGTCTGTTTTTTCTCGAAAACTGTTCACACAGTTTTGAGATTTTTAATTTAGAAGATTCCCCTTATATACCTCTCTGATATGTATAAGTTTGGTTGCCCTTGAATTGCCGGTCTGCATCTGGCGGCCATTTCGAATTTTGACGGGTCGGTAAAAAAAATTTTTTTGCCACAAATCACATTTCTATCCGTTTTGGGCCATTTCTAAGCAAAAAATTTTTTTCACCTTTTGAGAAAAATTTTGGACTTGGAAAATTTTCTGCACTTTTTTCCTTCATAATGGGAGCTGCCGAGACTGTACTCATAGAACGCCTGAAGATAGAGCTTAGTTATTGGCACTTTCAAATAGGAAATCATGTGAATTTGACCTTGTTGACCTTGGAAGGTCAAAACAAGCCTTTTTGGGTAAAAAAGTACCCAAACTCGGACAGTGGTAGCCAGTTTCCGAAAATTTGGTTTGATAATTTTTGTTGAATTCATATGCATTATACACAGCAAACTAGCCGTCCGCCGACATGAAAAGCCTGCGAGGAATTATCGGGCCGCTAATCAGATCAAAATATTTGCACAGCAAGATGTACTCATTTACATTAAAAGAGTTAAAGTGATATTGGCAGAAAGTTAAGGATTTTGCCATATCTTTTTGATCGAACGAAGAAAACAAAATAGTTATATGTCTGCACTTATATTCCCAAACAGATGCGCCTTTCTAATTGATTTGGTTGCGCGTTTCTGGTGAAGATAGTTTGAGTTTGTTTACATGACTGCCATTCTCAGTGCTTTGTATCCCTTGATGCAATGCGATTCCAGCTTACGCGTATATGTGTTCGAGCCAATCGAGCATGAACTAGGTCAAGTCAGAAGTAACTCTGAGTCGTGCACAAAACAAAGGAAAAGCGGCTGCTAGTTAAGGCATTTCGGCAGAAATGCCTTTATGGTTTCAACAGAATTTTTTTTTTAGGTTACCGGACCTTTGGTCCGATAACCTATTGCCGTGGCGTTGCGTCCGTCGTCGTCGTCCGTCGTCCGGCGTCCAGCGTCCGGCGTCCGTCAACATTCATATCTTTAAAGCTTATGATCGAATCTTCCTGAAATTTTGCACAAAAATGCTTGAAAATATTTCGAGAGGGAGGTATTTTTTAGTTTTTTGATTTTCGGATTATTTTCAAAATGGCGGCCATTTTTGACGAAAAACAGCTAATTTTGGACTTTGACGGTCGTTTTCTCAGAAACTGTCTGATCAGATTTGAGATTTTTGTTTCAAAAGATTCTCCTCATGTACCTCTGTGATGTGTATAAGTTTGGTTGCCCTTGAATCGCCGATCTCCGTGTGGCGGCCATTTTGAATTTTTGACGAGTCGGCGAAAAAAATTTTTTTCGCCCCAAATCGCATTAATATCCATTTTGGGCCATTTCTAGGCAAAAAAAATTTTTCACCCTTTGAAAAAAATGTTGGACTTAGAAATTTTTCGGCACTTTTTTCCTTCATAATGGGAGCTGTCAGGACTGTTCTCATAGAACACTTGAAGATACAGCTTAGAAATTGGTACTTTCAAATGGGAAGTCATATATGGTGATTTGTGTGGTGACCTTGAATTTGACCTTCGATGACCTTGAAAGGTCGGAACAGCCATTTTGGGGTCAAAAAATGCCCAGATTTGCCTCTATAGATGAAATGCTTGCATATAGGACTCATGTTTGCATTATGAACATATAGCAAGACATATATGGCACAACTAATGATGACCTTGATCTTGACGTCAGATGACCTTGAGTGCCAAATGTCTGACTCGTAATGTGTAAATTGACCTGAGCGGCCTAAACGAATCCACCCAGATATATCTTTGTATTTTGAACATATAGAATATCAAATGCCGCACACATACATGTAATGGTGACATCGAAGTTCACACGGATGACCTTGATTGGTAAATCTCAAGGTCATTTGTTCACACTGCGAACCTTGATTGGTAAATCTCAAGGTCTGTTACCTGCCAATGCTGCCATGGCCAAACCAAAATTGTCCGGTAACCTGTCTTAGCCTTTGGGCTAATTTTTTCTTTTCTTTTTTTTCTTCTTCCGCCATTTTGGTTTCCGGACGATAACTTTAGATTGCCTTGATGGATCCTTATCAAATTTTCACCACTAGTCAGAAATGATATGTGGAAGAACCCTATTCTTTTTGAGGCGGCTCCGAGGTCCCTGAGGTCCGTGAGGATGAAATCAAGGTTTTTGGTTTCCGGACGATAACTCGAAAAATATTCAGGCAAAAGATGCAGAACTCTGCATGGAGGTTCATATACCACCAGGGAAGAACCCTATTGATTTTGGGATCAATCCGTCAAATGACCTTTGACCTAGAGGTCAAAATAATTTTTTGCTGATTCATCCTTGAGGCTTCCTGCATATCTCAGAAACGGTGAGTCTGGAGGGAAACAGACGTTATTTTCGGACTCGTGGCCCTAGACAAACATGTCTATGGGGTATTTTGTTCTTGATTCGACTCCGAGGTCCGTGAGGTCCATGAGGATGAAATCAAGGCCGATTATGAGACTTGGTTTCCGGACGATAACTCGAAAAATATTCAGGCAATAGTTGCAGAACTTTGCATGGAGGTTTATATACCACCAGGGAAGAACCCTATCGATTTTGGGATTGATCTGTCAAATGACCTTTGACCTAGAGGTCGAAATAGCATTTTGTTGACTCATCCTTGAGGCTTCCTGCATATCTCGGAAACGGTCCTTTGACCTTTGACCTCATTTCAAGGTCACAGGACAAAATGGCTAACAGCTCACTTAGTATCGATTTTACAGCTTAGGAATCAATTGTGGACATGTAGGAAATGATATATGCTGAATATTCTTGGACCTTGCATTCGACCTCTGACCTCATTTTCAAGGTCCAAGGACAAACTGGCGCATACCTTGCTCCTCTATTGACTGTATGGCTTGGGAATCAATTGTGGACATGAATGAATGAATGAATGACTTTTTGAATGGCCCACTTCAAGCGATTCAAGGGCAACGAAATTTATACATGTCACATGTCACCTTGAATTTGACCTTTGACCTCATTTTCAAGGTCACAGGACATAAATTGCTAATATATCGCTTATTATCGACTTTACAGCTTAGGAATCAATTGTGAACATATAGGAAATGATATATATTGAATATTCTCATGACCTTGAATTTGACCTTTGACCTCATTTTCAAGGTCACAGGACAAATTGGCCAATATCTTGCTTATTAGCGACTTTACAGCTTAGGAATCAATTGTGAACATATAGGAAATGATATATGCTGAAAATTCTCCTGACCTTGAATTTGACCTTTGACCTCAATTTCAAGGTCACAGGACAAAATGGCCAATATCTTGCTTATCAGCGACTTAACAGCTTAGAAATCAATTGTTAACATATAGGAAATAATATATGCTGAAAATTCTCATGACCTTGAATTTGACCTTTGACCTCATTTTGAAGGTCACATGACAAAATGGCTAAGATCTCGCTTATTATCGACTTTACAGCTTAGGAATCAATTGTGAACATATAGGAAATGATATACGCAGAATATTCTCATGACCTTGAATTTGACCTTTGACCTCATTTCCAAGGTCACAGGACAAAATTGCTGATATTTCGCTTATTATCGACTTTACAGCTTAGGAATCAATTGTGAACATATGGGAAATGATATATGCTGAATATTCTCGTGACCTTGAATTTGACCTTTGGCCTCATTTTCAAGGTCACAGGACAAAATGGCTAATATCTCACTTATTATCGACTCTACAGCTTAGGAATCAATTGTGGACATATAGGAAATGATATATGCTGAAAATGCTCGTGACCTTGAATTTGACCTTTGATCTATTTTCAAGGTCACAGGACAAAAAAGGGCCAATATCTTGCTTATTAGCGACTTTACAGCTTAGGAATCAATTGTGAACATATAGGAAATGATATATGCTGAAAATGCTCGTGACCTTGAATTTGACCTTTGACCTATTTTCAAGGTCACAGGACAAAATGGCCAATATCTTGCTTATTAGCGACTTTACAGCTTAGAAGTTATTTGTGAACATATAGGAAATGATATATGCTGAAAATTCTCATGACCTTGAATTTGACCTCATTTTCAAGGTCAACAGGACAAAATGGCTAATATCTTGCTTATTATCGACTTTACAGCTTAGGAATCAATTGTGAACATATAGGAAATGATGTATTCTGAATATTTTAATGATATTGAATTTGACCTTTTCCGTAGTCATTTTATTTTCAAAGTCAGATTACAAAATGGCTTATATCTCGCTTATTATCAAATTTACAGCTTAGGGGTCCATAGTGAACATATAGGAAATGATGTATGCTGAATAGTTTGGTGATCTAGAATTTAACCTTTGATCCCATTTTCAAGGTTAGAGATATGGCGATTTCAGTGGTCACCTTGAATTTGACTTTCAACTTTCTCGGCTCAACTCTGTATATTTCTCCGGTAACCTTACTAGCCCATTGGGCTAATTTTTAGGTTACCGGACCTTTGGTCCGATAACCTATTGCCATGGCGTTGCGTCCGTCGTCCGTCCGGCGTCCGTCGTCCGTCCGTCCGTTCACATTTTTATCTTTAAAGTTTATGGTCGAATCTTTCTGAAATTTTGCCAAAAAATACCTGAAAATATTCCCAGGAAAGGGTTTTTTTAGTTTTCCGATTTTCACATTTTTTTCAAAATGGCGGCCGTTTTCGATGAAAAATGCCTGATTTTGGACTTTGGCGGCCATTTTCTCAAAAACTGTTCAGTAACTTTTTTTCTTTTTGATACACAACACTCCTCATATGTACTTCTGTGATGTGTATAAGTTTCGTTGCGCTTGAATCGCTCGAAGTGGGCCATTTTGGGCCAAACTTGGCCCAAATGGGACTTTCCCATGTTAAATTTTCCTATGCTTTATAATGGGACACATTATGCCTTATATCTCACTTAATATTGAGATTAGAGACTAGGAATCAATTGTGGACATATAGGAAATGCTATATGCTGAATATTCTCGTAACCTTGAATTTGACCTCTGACCTCAGTTTCAAGGTCAAAGAACAAAATGGCTAATATCTCGCTTATTATCGAATTTACAGCTTAGAAATCAATTGTGGACATATAGGAAATGATATATACCGAATATTCTAATGACCTTGAATTTGACCTTCGACCTCATTTTCAAGGTCACAGGACAAAATGGCTAATATCTCACTTCTCATAGACTTTACAGCTTAGGAATCAATTATGAACATAGGAAATGATATATGCAGATTATTGTCATGACCTTGAATTTGACCTTTGACCTCATTTTCAAGGTCACAGGACAAAATGGCTAATATCTCACTTATTATCGATTTTATAGCTTAGGGATCAATTGTGGACATGTAGGAAATGATATATGCTGAATATTCACGTGACCTTGAATTTGACCTTTGACCTCATTTTCAAGGTCACGGGACAAAATGGTTAATATCTCGCTTATTATCGACTTTACAGCTTTGGAATCAAATGTGGACATATAGGAAAGGATATACGCTGAATATTCTGATGACCTTAAATTTGACCTTTCACCTCATTTTCAAGGTCATAGCACAAAATGGCTAATATCTCGCTTATTATCGATTTTACAGCCTAGGAATCAATCGTGGACTATAGGAAATGATATATCCATAATATTTTTGTGACTTTGAATTTGACCTTTGGCCTCATTTTCAAGTTTCTTTTTAATAAATAACACTCCTCATATGTACTCCTGTGATGTGTATAAGTTTCGTTGCGCTTGAATCGCTGGAAGTGGGCCATTTTGGCCCAAACTCGGCCCAAATGAGACTTTTCCATGTTAAACTCTCCTATGCTTTATAATGGGACACATTATGCCTAATATCTCACTCAATATTGAGATTACACACTAGAAATCAATTGTGGACATATAGGAAATGATATATGCTGAATATTCTCGTGACCTTGAATTTGACCTCTGATCTCAGTTTCAAGGTCAGACCACGAAATAGCTAATATCTCGCTTATTATCGACTTTACAGCTTAGGAATCAATTATGAACATATAGGAAATGATATATGCAGATTATTGTCATGACCTTGAATTTGACCTTTGACCTCATTTTCAAGGTCACATCACAGAATGGCTAATGTCTCACTTATTATCGTCTTTACAGCTTAGGAATTTATTGTGGACATACTAGAAGTGATATATTTGTTGAAAATTTCATGGCCTTGAATTTATCAGTGACTTTATTTTCAAGATCACTGGACAAAAGGCTAATATCTAAAATGTATATTGTCCGGTAACCTTTCTTAGCCCTTGGGCTAATTTTTGTTTTGTCGATATCTCGGAAACAGTGAGTCGTAGAGCGAAACGGACGTTATTTTCGGACTCGTCGTCCTAGACAAACATGTCTAAGGGGTATTATGGATGAACTTTGACCTTGACCCGAAATTTTTTTGCCGAGTCGGCATTTTTCGTTTTCGTCGATATCTCGGAAACGGTGCGCCGTAGAGTGAAACGGACGTTATTTTCGGACTCGTCGCCCTATACAAGCATGTCTTAAAGGTATACAAACATGTCTTAAAGGCTAATACAAGGGGAGTACTACTCTTGTATAGGCCCATGGGCTTATAAACAGAAAAAAATTTTGTCTCGCATCAGGACTGGGTCTATATTTGGGGAAAACGTAGTGGATGTTTTGTTTTTCGTAGGAGACGTTGGTAAGTGATGGTACCTAGAAGACGGTACTGAAATGCAATTGATAAAAGACGTACGTGAGCCTTGCCTAGGGCTACTAGTACATGTGACCAGCTGGATTTTATCCGGAACATGCATGCATAGGCATGTATATGTATACTTTTTTATTCGTTATGTGTGCGTCTAATATGACAATGAATATCTTTGATTATACACTGGGATAAAATAATGTTTATATAAATATAGTTATTATGCATATAGAAGTGCTTTCCCGTCTGATCCATTGTAAATTCAAACGTGCAAAATAAAAGTCGTAAAATAATTATTCCCCAAATATAAGTCCATGGGCCTATATATGGAGTTAAATTTCATTCGACACAACACCCTTTCCCCATTTATAAGCCCAGGGCTTAAATACGGGGATCCCCGGTAGAATGTTTATTCATCAAAATATTGCATATTTTCACGTGAAAATGATGTCTAATGTCGAGTTTTAGGCGGGATTTTGACCCGTTTTTTTTTAAGGTGATAAGGCCGCCAAAGTGATCAGGCCGCAATCGAGAATTAGCGAACTGCAGAGGAAGTGATGGATGGAAATGCAGACAAGTTGCTGAAATGTCTCTGTGGTACAAATCAAAACACTGAAAAAAAAAATCCATGAAAAAGGATTTAGATCTAGCTCGAAAAACATTGTGCCTCCTAAATAAGAAAAAAAAATATTCAGAACCTTGAAAATCTTACACATTGGTCCAAATAATACTCCGGTGATTTTTATATGGGCTCAACAAGGTAAAGCTTCTGACTTCTGATTTCATATAATGGAATAAGTTAACAATAGTCTTACTAATTAAGTCTCATTGGCCACAATAAAAATATTTATGACAAGAAACATTTATTATTGGGCTCAACAAGGTATATATTCTGCCCAGTGGGGAATTCATGGCTGTAACCAAATAAGTTAACATTAGTTTTACTGGTTAGGTTCATAATTTGCCACAGTAAAAAGACATGGCCAAATCAAATACATTATTCAAGGGTTTTTAAATAGTTCTGTGCAAACATTTTCAAAGCTTTTCCTTTGAGGCCAGTGGCCCTTGTTCATTTTGTTGATATCTTGGAAATGGTGTATCAAGAAAAAAACAATAGTTTTTTTGAGGTCATGACATTGTGATCTTTCTCAAACTTGAAAATACCGGTATTTACTGACGAAACTAATAATAAGTGTCAAATATCAATGTCTGGCGTTTACGTTTTACAAATTGCTTCAGTGAGTATCATTCAAATTTTGTTATATATTTGGACGGGTCGGGTCAGACGACACAGGTACCCGGGTCGGAACTTTCCAACTCATCCGAGCCCTAAAAGTTCTATCCAGTCATGACTAGCCGAATAGGTTATCATTAGTTTTACTAGTTAAGTCTATTATTGACTACAATAAAAATAGTTACATGACAAGAAAATAGTTACATGACAAATTTATTGGCCCAACAAGGTATAGATTCTGCCCAGTAGAGTTACAATGTGGCCACAACATATATTTACCAAATCAAATACAGTATTCAATGGTTTTTAAATAGTTCTGTTTAAACATTTTCAAAGCTCTTCCTTTGAGGCCAGTGGCCCTTGTTCGTTTTCGTCAATATCTCGGAAACGGTGCGTCGTAGAGCGAAACGGACATTATTTTCGGACTCGTCGCTCTAGACAAACATGTCTTAGGGGTATTATGGATGAACTTTTACCTTGACCCGCCCTAGATGAAGATGTCTTAAATGTATTATAGATGAACTTTGATTTTGACCCGAAATTTTTTTGCAGAGTCGGCATTTTTCGTTATCGTCGATATCTCAGAAATGGTGCGTCATAGTAATTTTTGGACTCGTCGACCTAGACAAACATGCCGGGGGGGGGAGGGGGGGGTATGATGGATGGGCCCAAGTATTATATCCTGCGCCTTCCTCTATATTCAATAAGGATTAAAAAGGTGTGAGACGGATTAAATGGTATGTTTTCAGTGAACGAGTAGTATTAAGGAGCAGTGATTGGTACTTGGGCCGATGGATGAACTTTGACCTTCACCCGAAATGCTTGCACAGTAATGGCTGATTTTTAGTTTGTTGTAACTTTGTGAGAAACTTTGCCCAAGATACTCGAAATAAAATCTTGTTGTTTGAAAGAACATCGCCCAACGCCAGAAATTGATGTGAGGGATCAAACTGTGCGTATCTTGATTTCCTCCATGCACAATTGCATCTGTTTTTTGCCTCGATCTTGTGGAGTATCTGCATCCAAACAAGGAAGGCATGGCTGCATTTAGTACTATGCAGTGTGGACATTTATCCGATCAGTCCACGCATAGTACTTTAGTCCTAATCTTAGCCCTTGGGCTAATTTTCCTTCATAATGGGAGCTGTCACTGTGCAGAGTAAACTCATAGAACACTTGAAGACAGAGCCTAAGTATTGGCACATTCAAATGGGAAATCTATATTGCGGTTTGAGTGATGACCTTGAATTTGAACTTCAATGACCTTGGAAGGACAAAACGACCTTTTTTGTCCAAAAATGGCCAATTTTGGACTTTGATGGCCATTTTCTCAAAAACTGTCTGATCAGTTTTGAGATTTTTGTTTCAAAATATCCCCTCATGTACCTCTATTACGTTTGTAAGTTCCATTGCCCTTGAATCGCTGGTCTGCATGTGGCGGCCATTTTGATTTTTTGAAGGGTTGGCAAAAAACAATATTTTTTAGTCCCAAATCAAGTCACTATTCGGTTTGAGCCATTTCCAGCAAAAAAAAAAACAAATTTTTTTTTGGCCATTGAAATTTTTTTTGAAAATTTCACCCATTCCTTCATAATGGTAGCTGTGCGGAGTAAACTCATAGAAGACTTCAAAATAGAGCCTAAGTATTGGCACATTCAGATGGGACATCATATATTGCGGTTTGAGTGATGACCTTGGATTTGACCTTCAATGCCCTTGGAAAGTCAAAAGCGATGAATTTCGTCTTTGGTGGCCATTTTGTCTAAATCTATTCATACAGTTTTTCTCAAAATCATGTATAAGATTCTCTTTATGTACCTTTGCGATGTGTAATTTTATTTTGTATTATAGTCCATACAGAAAATGTGTTTCCAGCAACATTTACGAACATGTTTTGACAATAGAGTTTAAGATCAGTGTAACAATTTATCCGTTGGAAAATCAATACTCTCCATTCTCATGATTGCCGGTAAGCTACAGCACCTTTGGTGCTATGTTTCATCTTCGTCGATATCTAGGAAACGGTGTGTCATAGAGCCCGTGGCAAGCATGTTATGAATATTACGAATTAGTCTTAACACCAAAATGCCTCCAAGGCATCTTTAGGCCTTGACGTCTAGTTTATGGTGTAGTGTTACTGAATAATTAAGGCATTTCGGCAGAAATGCCTTTATGGTTTTAGCAGAATTTTTTTTTTTTTTTTTTCTTCTTCCGCCACTTTTGGTTTCCGGACGATAACTTTAGATTGCCTTGACGGATCCTTGTCAAATTTTCACCGCAAGTCAGAAATGATATGAGGAAGAACCCTAATCTTTTTGAGCCGGATTGGAGGTCCGTGAGGTCCGTGAGGATGAAATCAAGGCTAATTTTAAGACTTGGTTTCTGGACGATAACTGGAAAAATATTTATGCAATAGTTGCAGAACTCTGCATGGAGGTTCATATGCCACCAGGGAAGAACCCTATTGATTTTGGGATCGATCCGTCAAACGACCTTTGACCTAGAGGTCAAAATAATTTTTTGCTGATTCATCCTTGAGGCTTCCTGCATATCTCGGAAACCGTGCGTCGTAGAGCGAAACGGACGTTATTTTCGGACTCGTCGCCCTAGACAAACATCTCTAGGGTGTACTTTTTTTTTTGATCCGGCTCCGAGGTCCGTGAGGTCCGTGAGGATGAAATCGAGGAACTTGGTTTCCGGACGATAACTCAAAAAATATTCAGGCAATAGTTGCAGAATTTTGCACGGAGGTTTATATATCACCAGGGAAGAACCCTATTGATTTTGGGATCGATACCTCAAACGACCTTTGACCTAGAGGTCGAAATAATTTTTTGCTGAGTCATCCTTGATTCATCCTGCATATCTCGGAAACGGTGCGTCGTAGAGCGAAACGGACGTTATTTTCGGACTCGTCGCCCTAGACAAACATGTCTAAGGGGTATTATGGATGAACTTTGACCTTGACCCGAAATTTTTTTGCCGAGTCGGCATTTTTCGTTTTCGTCGATATCTCGGAAACGGTGCGTCGTAGAGCGAAACGGACGTTATTTTCGGACTCGTCGCACTAGACAAACATGTCTAAGGGGTATTATGGATGAACTTTGACCTTGACCCGAAATTTTTTTGCCGAATCGGCATTTTTCGTTTTCGTCGATATCTCGGAAACGGTGCGTCGTAGAGCGAAACGGACGTTATTTTCGGACTCGTCGCACTAGACAAACATGTCTAAGGGGTATTATGGATGAACTTTGACCTTGACCCAAAATTTTTTTGCCGAGTCGGCATTTTTCGTTTTCGTCGATATCTCGGAAACGGTGCGTCGTAGAGCGAAACGGACGTTATTTTCGGACTCGTCGCACTAGACAAACATGTCTACGGGGAATTATTGATGAACTTTGACCTTGACCCGAAATTTTTTTGCCGAGTCGGCATTTTTCGTTTTCGTCGATATCTCGGAAACGGTGCGTCGTAGAGCGAAACGGACGTTATTTTCGGACTCGTCGCACTAGACAAACATGTCTAAGGGGAATTATGGATGAACTTTGACCTTGACCCGAAATTTTTTTGCCGAGTCGGCATTTTTCGTTTTCGTCGATATCTCGGAAACGGTGCGTCGTAGAGCGAAACGGACGTTATTTTCGGACTCGTCGCACTAGACAAACATGTCTAAGGGGTATTATTGATGAACTTTGACCTTGACCCGAAATTTTTTTGCCGAGTCGGCATTTTTCGTTTTCGTCGTTATCTCGGAAACGGTGCGTCGTAGAGCGAAACGGACGTTATTTTCGGACTCGTCGCACTAGACAAACATGTCTAAGGGGTATTATGGATGAACTTTGACCTTGACCCGAAATTTTTTTGCCGAGTCGGCATTTTTTGTTTTCGTCGATATCTCGGAAACGGTGCGTCGTAGAGCGAAACGGACGTTATTTTCGGACTCGTCGCACTAGACAAACATGTCTAAGGGGTATTATTGATGAACTTTGACCTTGACCCGAAATTTTTTGCCGAGTCAGCATTTTTCGTTTTCGTCAATATCTCGGAAATCGTGCTTCGTAGAGCGAAACGGACGTTATTTTCGGACTCGTCGCTCTAGACAAACATGTCTTAAGGGTATTATGGATGAACTTTGACCTTGACCCGAAATTTTTTTTGCCGAGTCGGCATTTTTCGTTTTCGTCGATATCTCGGAAACGGTGTGTCGTAGAGCGAAACGGACGTTATTTTCGGACTCGTCACCCTAGACAAACATGTCTAAGGGGTATTATGGATGAACTTTGACCTCGACCCGAATTTTTTTTGCCGAGTCGGCATTTCTCGTTTTCGTCGATATCTCGGGAACGGTGTGTCGTAGAGCGAAACGGACGTTATTTTCGGACTCGTCGCCCTAGACAAACATGTCTAAGGGGTATTATGGATGAACTTTGACCTCGACCCGAAATTTTTTTCCCGAGTCGGCATTTCTCGTTTTCTTCGATATCCGGCGGCCTATGGTCCGATAACCTATTGGCATGGCGTTGCGTCCGTCGTCGTCGCCCTTTTTTTTATTTTTTTTTTGTTTACAGGCGAATTTTTCTGAAATTTTGCAGAAAAATACACAAAAATAATTCAAGAAGGAGGTATTTTTTAGTTTTTTGATTTTCGCATTCTTTTCAAAATGGCGGCTGTTTTCGACGAAAAATGCCTGATTTTGGACTTTGCCGGCCATTTTCTCAAAATCTGTTCAGTAACTTTTTTTCTTGTTGATACATAAGACTCCTCATATGTACTCCTCTGATGACTATAAATTTTGTTGCGCTTGAATCGCTCGAAGTGGGCCATTTTGGCCCAAACTCGGTCCAAATGGGACTTTCCCATGTTAAATTCTCCTATGCTTTATAATGGGACACATTATGCCTAATATCTCACTTGATATTGAGATTAGAGACTAGGAATCAATTGTGGACATATAGAAAATGATATATGCTGAATATTGTCGTGACCTTGAATTTGACCTCTGACCTCAGTTTCAAGGTCAGAGCACAAAATGGCTTATATCTCGCTTATTATCGACTCTACAGCTTAGGAATCAATTGTGGACTTATAGGAAATAATATATGCTGAATATTCTCGTGACCTTGAATTTGACCTCTGACCTCAGTTTCAAGGTCAGAGCACAAAATGGCTTATAACTCGCTTATTATCGATTCTACAGCTTAGGAATCAATTGTGGACATATAGGAAATAATATATGCTGAATATTCTCGTGACCTTGAATTTGACCTCTGACCTCAGTTTCAAGGTCAGAGCACAAAATGGCTTATATCTCGCTTGTTATCGACTTTACAGCTTAGCAATCAATTATGAACATTTAGGAAATGATATATGCAGATTATTGTCATGACTTTGAATTTGACCTTTGACCTCATTTTCAAGGTCACATGACAAACAGGCTAATATCTCACTTATTATCGATTTTACAGCTTAGGAATCAATTGTGGACATATAGGGAATGATATATGCTGAATATTCTAGTGACCTTGAATTTGACCTCTGACCTCATTTTCAAGGTCCAAGGACAAACTGGCTCATATCTTGTTCCTCTATTGACTGTATGGCTTGGGAATCAATTGTGGACATGATATAGAAAATGATATGCATTGAATATTTTGATGACCTTGAATTCGACCTTTGCCCCTTCATTTTCAAGGCCACAGCACAAAATTGCTAATATCTTTCTGATTATTGAATTTACAGCTTAGCGATCAACTGTGGACATGATATATGCTGAATGTTATATATGCTGAATATTCTCTTGACCTTGAATTCAACCAGTGACCTGGCTAACATTTGAAATATTAAACATTGTCCGGTAACCTATCTTCGGCCCTTGGCCTAATTTTTAGGTTACCGGACCTATGGTCCGATAACCTATTGCCGTCACGTTGCGTCCGTCGTCCGTCCGTCGTCCGGCGTCCGTCGTCCGTCCACAGCTGTATCTTTAAAGTTTACAGGCGGATTTTTCTGAAATTTTGCACAAAAATGCCTAAAAATATTTCAAGAGGGGGTTTTTTTTTAGTTTTTTGATTTTCGCATTTTTCTCAAAATGGCGGCCATTTTTGACGAAAAATGGCCAATTTTGGACTTTGGCGGCCATTTTCTCAAAAACTGTCTGATCAGTTTTGAGATTTTTGTTTCAAAAGATTCCCCTTATGTACCTTTATGATGTGTATAAGTTTTGTTGCCCTTGAATCGCCGGTCTCCGTGTGGCGGCCATTTTGAATTTTTGACGGGTCGGCGAAAAATTTTTTTTTTGCCCCAAATTGCGTTACTATCCATTTTGGGCCATTTCTAGGCAAAAAAAAATTTTTCACCCTTTGAAAAAAATTTTGGACTTAGAAAATTTTCGACACCTTTTTCCTTCATAATGGGAGCTGTCCGGACTGTACTCATAGAACGCTTAAAGATAGAGCTTAGATATTGTCACTTTCAAATGGGAAGTCATATATGAAGACTTGTGTGGTGACCTTGAATTTGACCTTGGATGACCTTGAAATGTCAAAACAGCCATTTTTGAGTCGAAAAATGCCCAAATTTGCACCTTGTTTGTCTTTAATCGAAAACTGTCTGATCACTTTTGAGATTTTTATTTCAAAACATAGTAGTTGGGGTTTTTGACATGATGTGTATAAATATGTATATAGTGTATAAAGTGCCTTGAATTGCTCATAAGGCTAGAAATTTAGGCTGAATAGGCCCCAAATTTAATTTTTGGTCGTTTTCCTTCAAATTTATCTGATCAGTTTTGAGATTTTTGTTATAAAACATGCTAATTGGGGTCCCTGACATTGTGTATAAAGATGGAGTGCTTCGAATTGCTTAAAAGGCCCCTTGAGTGTGTAAATTGGCCTCTACAGCCAAAAAATGTTTGTAGGTATAGCTGGAATTGGAAGTCATATACATGTATACCACATATATATGTGGCTTTTTTGGGTGACGATGAACTTGACGTCAGATGACATTGAGTGCTATATCTCTTTGTCACGTCCAACAAGAAATGTGTAAATTTCGTTTATAGACAAAAGACTTGTAGATAGACCTTGTATTTGTATTTTGAACATACATGAATACAAGGTTATATGCTGCACACTTAATGATGACATTGAAGTTCACGAAGATGATTGGTTTATCTTAACGTCATATCTCACCTGTCCTGTTTCAACTAAAGTTGTCCGGTAACCTATCTTAGCCCTTGGGCTAATTTTTTCTTATCAATGCATAACACTCCTCATGTGCACCCCTGTGACAGGTATAAATTTAGTTGCCCTTGAATCGCTCGAAGTGGGCCATTTTGGGCTCAAACTCGGCCCAAATGGGACTTTCCCATGTTAAATTCTCCTATGGTTTATAATGGGACACATTAAGCCTAATATCTCACTTAATATTGAGATTAGAGACTAGGAATCAATTGTGGACGTATAGGAAATGATATATGCTGAATATTCTCAGGGTCTTGAATTTGACCTCTGACCTCGGTTTCAAGGTCAGAGCACAAAATGTCTAATATCTTGCTTATTATCGACTTTACAGCTTAGGAATCAATTGTGGACATATAGGAAATGATATATGCCGAATATTCTGATGACCTTGAATTTGACCTTTGACCTCATTTTCAAGGTCACCACAAAATTGCTAATATCTCACTTATTATCGATTTTACAGCTTAGGGATCAATTGTGGACATATAGGAAATGATATATGCTGAATATTCTCATGACCTTGAATTTGACTTCTGACCTCAGTTTCAAGGTCAGAGCACAAAATGGCTAATATCTCGCTTATTATTGACTTTACAGTGTAGGAATCAATTATGAACTTATAGGAAATGATATATGCAGATTATTGTCATGACCTTGAATTTGACCTTTGACCTCATTTTCAAAGTCACAGGACAAAATGGCTAATATCTCACTTATTATCGATTTTACAGCTTAGAGATCAATTGTGGACATATAGGAAATGATATATGCTGAATATTCTCGTGACCTTGAATTTGACTTCTGACCTCAGTTTCAAGGTCAGAGCACAAAATGGCTAATGTCTCGCTTATTATTGACTTTACAGTGTAGGAATCAATTATGAACTTATAGGAAATGATATATGCAGATTATTGTCATGACCTTGAATTTAACCTTTGACCTCATTTTCAAAGCCACAGGACAAAATGGCTAATATCTCATTTATTATCGATTCTACAGCTTAGGGAGCAATTGTGGACATATAGGAAATGATATATATGCTGAATATTCTTGTGACCTTGAATTTGACCGTTGACCTCATTTTCAAGGTCACAGGACAAAATGGCTAATAGCTCGCTCATTATGGACTTTACAGCTTAGGCATCAATTGTGGACATACCAGAAATGACATAAGCCGAATATTATCGTGTCCTTGAATTGACCAATGACCTTTTTTTTGAAGGTCACGGACAAAATACTAATATCTAAAATATATATTGTCCGGTAACCTTTCTTAGCCCTTGGGCTAATTTTCTTTTTCGTCGATATCTCGGAAACGGTGCGTCAGATGTTATTTTCGAACTCGTCGCCCCAGACAAACATGTCTTATATGTAATATGGATGAACTTTGACCTTGACTCAAATTTTTTTTGCCAAGTCGGCATTTTTCGTTTTCGTCGATATCTCGGAAACGGTGCGTCGTAGAGCGAAACGGACGTTATTTTCGGACTCGTCGCTCTAGACAATATTTATCTTATATGTATTATGGATGAACTTTGACCTTGACTAAAAAATTTTTTGCTGAGTTGGCATTTTTCGTTTTCGTCGATATCTCGGAAACGGTGAGTCGTAGAGCGAAACAGACTTTTTTTCGGACTCGTCGCCCTAGACAAACATGTCTAAGGGGTATTATTTTAACGGTAAATTTTTTTGCGGAGTCGACATTTTCTTTTTCGTCGATATCTAGTATATATTATAAATTAAGACAAGAAATATTTATTATTGGGCTCAACAAGGTAAAGATTCTGTCCAGTAGACATTTTATGTCTGTAACCAAACAAGTTAACATTTTTTTAGGAAGAGCAGGGCTCTTCCTCTATGATGTTGGGTTTTTTTGGATTTTTGAATTTTTTCTTTTGTTTACATTTTTGAAAGTGCCACTTGGAACCACAACAGGCTATTCAACTGTGGTTAATTGGGAGGGCCCGGGGCCCGTTGGGAGGAAAATGACACCCGTGTACCTAATCATGGTTAATGTAATAAGTTATTAGCGATAATAATCCCAGGAGACGTGTGTTCCGACCGTTTTTTTTTTTGTATGTCACCGTTTCATACCCATCACCACTCCCGTTTTGATCTCCACTGGAACAGTGCTTTCTTGCAATCATATGCACTCAAAGTTTTGGATATACATTCCGCACAATATATAGATACAGTATGGTATTGCAACAATGAAAGACAAGTTGATACGGCAACATAATAATTATGTGTTAGTGGTGGTATTCCATATTCCAGTGGGCAAATTCAATTCTCGTGTGGCCCCGATAAGCAGTCACGGCAGTCGGCCCGCCAGCCAGAGAGTCACTGAATTGTCCAATCGGGAAGCTGTCTTGGCGGACACACCCACATGTTTATGAAATACACGTGGATATAATGATATGCAAATGATCACGTGAGCGAGTCCCGCCAATTAGCGTACTGCCCCAAAAAATTGCTGCAGGGTCAAGGTCAAAATGCCAGCCGCCAAGAGATCGTCCAACTGAGTGCGGTATTTGTGGAAATACTTGTTACGACCCAAATAAATGGTCTTTTCTATGACTCTTTCCTACTTCACTGGTAATACTTCATAAAAATATCACCTCCGAAAGCTTGTTTATGGGGGAATTTAATTAAAAATGCCATTGAAGTGAAGCGAGATTTCAACGAGATTTGACTAAAAGGAACAGTCGGAAACAAACAAACAAAACTTGGCAGATTTGCGGAGCTTTTACACGGGAAAAAACTTAGTTTCCTCCTAAAATAAGCAGAAACAAATGGATACTAGATCTAGCACTTTTGTCATGTTTATGATAGTTTCATATTGCCGACGAGAATTGTCAGTGCTGATTTTGATAGCAGTCACACGAGCGGCGATTCGGGGTGGGGGGTGTGCCTGGGCTACTTCAGTATTTGGCAGCTGACACTATGAGCCATCCGTCGTAAATTCGCCGCATTCCCAAATTCGCCAACAGCATTTTTGGGCTCTTTTATGTCCTTCAAAACACCCATTAAAATCGTTATTCGATAGTCCGGTATCAGGACTATTTATAATCATTTTGTTTTTCACAAGGACAGCTTCTATGCGTTGCTAATATGCAGTTGGCGAACTTAGGGATGCGGCGAATTTAGGACGGATGGCTCGTACACACTGCACACTGACACAACATGTACGCTGATCTTCAAACCAACATTTGGGCAAGGAGAAACATGATCGCATTGATGAAAAAAGCTTTCATGCATGTCATGAATTATTGGAAATGCAGATATGTTTACTGAAATGTCTCTGCAGTACAAATCAAAACACTGAAAAAAAATCCATAAAGAAATTTAAATCTAAGACTAAAGCTCAAAAAACATTGTGCCTCCTAAATCAGAAAAACATAATCAGAACCTTGAAAATCTAACACATTGGTCCCAAAAATAGTCGTGTGATTTTCAAACGTGTTCAACAAGGTAAAGGTTCTGACTTGTAGAGATTTCATGGCTGTAACGGAATAAGTAACATTAGTTTTATTGATTAAGTCTTATTGGCCACAATAAAAATAATTATTACAAGAAACATTTATTATTGGGTTCAACGATGTAAAGGTTCTGGGGCCCAGACGAGTCGACAGGTACCCAAATTCGGGGCGGGTCATACAATTACCTGGATCGGAATTTTGTTACTCGTATTTGAGAACAAATAATGATATAGTTTTGAATATTTGTGATAAACACTAGTAAAATCACAAGAATGACAAGGAAATCATCAGGAAAAAAAACGATAGTTTTATGAGGTCATGACATTGTGATCTTTCTCAAACTTGAAAATACTGGTAATTACTGACGAAACAAATAATATGTGTCAAAGATCAATGTCTGGCGTTTACGTGTTACAAATTGCTTCAGTGAGTATCATTCAAATTTTGCTATATATTTGGACGGGTCGGGTCAGACGACACAGGTACCCGGTTCGGAAATTTCCGACTCACTCGGGCCCTAAAAAGTTCTATCCAGTCATGACTAACCGAATAGGTTATCATTAGTTTTACTAGTTAAGTCTATTATTGACCACAATAAAAATAGTTACATGACAAGAAAATAGTTACATGACAAATTTATTGGCCCAACAAGGTATAGATTCTGCCCAGTAGAGTTACAATATGGCCACAACATATATGTACCAAATCAAATACAATATTCAAGGGTTTTTAAATAGTTCTGTGCAAACATTTTCGAAGCTCTTCCTTTGAGGCCAGTGGCCCTTGTTTGCTATTTAAGTCTATTATCACGCTGGGAAAGGCGATCTCCAGAATCTGAGGGTGAACGGCGGAATTGGAGGTTGAACGCCCGAATCTGAGAAAATGGCGCAAAGAAAGCAAAACATTGTGAGTAGCTCCTATGATTTTGGGTGAATACAGTATTTCATAACGATTATTGACATGGAAGAGTGTGTCCATAGAACATGCGAACATATATGGCTTTCAGAAATAAGCAAGATTGGTGTGAAAATGCACAAACCAAGCAGTAAACTGGGACACAAAATAGCGGGTCAATAGCCGTATGCAAACGAAGTGCGAAGTTGCAACCAAATTTGACATTTCGAAGGGATATGTGGCAAAATACACATGTTTCACGCACAGAAATAGTTACCAGTTAACTTATTACTACAACAGAGACATCAGTATGTACACATCATCTGATAAAAAAACGATTTATGAGCACATTTCGATCTGACAGCTGCAACTCCATGTGTATTGAGGACGGCAACTCCATGATTTCCAATAATGAGGTAGAATTGGGTGGCAATGTTTGCTAGTTTGTATAAAACAGTTGAAAAAAAATGTTGATTTTAGGTTTGCCTTCCGCAATAGTTTGATGGATCTAGGGACCTACTCTTGTATTATTTACCAATACTATTACCTTATGTCATCATCATTTTGCTGGGTGTATTGATAGAGTGTGAGACAAATATGTTCATCAATAAATCGTATCTGCCTACTAGTATACTTTTCTTGACACCTGCATACCACCCTCCCCCCCTCCCTCCCCACGCAGGTTTACTTGGATTATGACAGACTTGAGGATTGACAAAATACAAGTGTATATGGATCCATTCTTATGGTCCAATTTGAGCACTAATTGGCCGGGTTAAATACTTGATTTAGGCATGAAAACTTGTAGCAGACCTGAGAAATTCACTTAGGTTAAAAAAAGTAAATGTTTCGGTTTGCGTCCCAGTTATGCTTCGTAACTGGTTGTATGGAGCTTGGTTTTCTTTTCTTTTCGGATTACCAGTTTTGTTTATCGGTTTTTCGGTTTCATTCCCATAAGACGTTTGTTTGTAACAAAGACATATATTTTATCTGAAACAGTAAACGTACAAAATATTAAAAATCTAATTATTGGATCAGACAAACAGTTGAACACGTGATATAAAATAACAATATATACCCAAACCAATTGCAACAATCAAAAATAAATATAAAAGAAATCTTTACAAAACACTCTGGCAGCTCCCAAATATATCAACTATATAAACACATATTTTTCCGAACAAGAGGGCCTATATTGCACGCATGGAACTATATAGAAAACAAAGTTTTCCACTCTGCGGTTCTGTGAGGATGATCTGCCGTTGATCAATGAAATAAGGCCGACTCAATGAAAAATCAAGTGTCCTTTCTTCTGCCGCAAAAGATAAGCCATTGTTGGAAATAACAAAATCGTGTATTGGACGACTCTCCTTGTTATCAACCAGTGTTACTGTGTTATCATGAACGATAATCTTAAAAGAGTATATTTGTGAAGGATTTTTTGCTAATTGATTGCTTCGTAGTTTTTACAATCCTTTGCCTGATCGGTTTCTGCAAGCAATCACTGACCATAGTGACTAATACAGCCATTTTGGGACACTAATTAACCTACACAAAATGAAATGTAGCCGCTGATTGTAAAATACCATCAAAGTAAAAAAAAGTCTGACACTCGACGTTTGAGACGACGCGCAAGGGGACACAAACGAAATAAATAATTATTTTGGCCTTGTTCGTCTGCGTACATGTGAAGACAATGGCAAACGCTACACGTAGCATTAAGTGAAGCATAGAAAGAATACATGTAGATAGGTATGATACAGTTTTGTCCTTGCATGTATATTATGGTATGTTTGCAGATTTCTTTGACACTAATCTTGAATTTGGATGCATGTGCGAAGAATAAGACCACATGGCTGTATATTTCGTTGTCATGAACCCCAAACCACCAAAGCAGAGACGTCATCAAACCCTGAGAGCAATGTGTTCTTGGTAGCACTCGTCACTCTGTTCCGTAAATTCCGGTGCTGCCGTTTTTATGAGCCCTCATACTCGTGGAGTTGCAGCCTAGTTTCATTTCACGTTGAATACTCAATGATTTCGCCGAACATTCAGGAAATCGGGTCAGATATAAAGTCTTCTGCACCTAACCAACCATTCTGCACAATCTCAAGTACTATATTTGGTTATTTCGTGAATTAAACTGGTTTATTCATTCGATGCGTGTTGTCGCCTAGATCATGTTTCAGTACCTAAAACTGTGCCGCGATTTATCAGATAACTGTGTGATATAGTAAGGAGTTTTTGTTCTACTGAGGGACAATGATCATTCGCATAACTGATGCACACTGTTATATCGATGACACGGACGATTTTACGTACCTTTTGAGGGCTTTTCCCTCACAATGTTTTGTTTCTTTTCGTGATTTCCTCTGATTCGGGCGTTCAACCTCCAATTCCGGCGTTCAACCTCAGATTCTGGAGATCGCCTTTCCCAGCGTGATTATCGACCTCAATAAAAATAGTTAAGATGAGAAACAATTATTATTGAACTCAACAAGGTTAAGGTTTTGTCCGGTAGAAATTTCTGGGTGTAACCGAATAAGTTAACTTTATTTTTACATGTTAAGTCTATTATTGACCACAATGAAAATAGTTAAGACAAGAAATATTTATTATTGGGCTCAACAAGGTGAAGGCTTTGTCCAGTAGAGATTTTATGGCTGTGACCAAATAAGTTAACATTATTTTTTTGCTAGTTAAGTCTATTATTGATCACAATAGCTTTTTATGAAAACATTGATCAACTTTAACTTTGAATTTCAACTTGAGACCATTTTTGGCCCAAATTATGAGTTAAAATATAACTTATGGTGAAAAGTTCGATCTGGCTCCATTTTCGTCATCTTGAAATGCAGTTTTGGTCAATTTTAGGTTACCGGACCTATGGTCCGATAACCTATTGGCATTGCGTTGCGTCCGTCGTCATCCGTCGTCGTCGTCGTCGTCGTCCACATTTTTATCTTTTTTGTTTACGGGCGAATTTTTCTGAAATTTTGCACAAAAATACTTAAAAATAATTCAAGAAGGAGGTATTATTTAGTTTTTTGATTTTCGAATTTTTTTCAAAATGGCGGCCGTTTTCGACGGAAAATGCCTGATTTTGGACTTTGGCGGCCATTTTCTCAAAATCTGTTCAGTAACTTTTTTTCTTTTTGATACATAAGACTCCTGATATGTACTCCTATGATGTCTATAAATTTCGTTGCGCTTGAATCGCTCGAAGTGGGCCATTTTGGCCCAAACTCAGCCCAAATGGGACCTTCCCATGTTAAATTCTCCTATGCTTTATAATGGGACACATTATGCCTAATATCTCACTTGATATTGAGATTAGAGACTAGGAATCAATTGTGGACATATAGGAAATGATATATGCTGAATGTTCTCGTGACCTTGAATTTGACCTCTGACCTCAGTTTATTGTCATGACCTTGAATTTGACCTTTGACCTCATTTTCAAGGTCACAGGACAAAATGGCTAATATCTCACTTATTATCGATTTTACAGCTTAGGAATCAATTGTGGACATATAGGAGATGATATATGCTGAATATTCTCGGGACCTTGAATTTGACCTCTGACCTCATTTTCAAGGTCATAGGACAAACTGGCTCATATCTTGCTCCTCTATTGACTGTATGGCTTGGTAATCAATTGTGGACATGATATAGAAAATGATATACATTGAATATTTTGATTTTCAAGGCCACAGCACTAAATTGCTAATATCTCTCTGATTATTGAATTTACAGCTTAGCAATCAACTGTGGACATGATATATGCTTAATGTTATATATGCTGAATATTCTCTTGACCTTGAATTCAACCAGTGACCTGGCTAACATCTAAAATATTAAACATTGTCCGGTAACCTATCTTCGGCCCTTGGCCTAATTGTATCCCCCGAACAAAGTTTGGCGGATACTATGGATTTGGCTTCGTCGTCCGCGTCCGCGTCCGCAGAGATTTTCTTGTGAACGCGCCAAGAAACACCAGGAATTGACCAACAATCTCATAATTGTATCCCGCGAACAAAGTTCGGCGGATACTATGGATTTGGCTTCGTCGTCCGTGTCCGCGTCCGCAGAGATTTTCTTGTGAACGCGCTACAGGCCGCAATTCTCACCCGATCACCATTATTTTTTGCAAGCACATATATTATGGTAAGATCCCGACACCAATCGATTTTGGTTGCCGTGGCAACTGAATTGGTCGTTTGAGGACACATTTTGCATTGAAAACAGTCTGTTTGAGACACATGGCTTGTGAACGCGCTACAGGCCGCAATTCTCACCCGATCACCATTATTTTTTGCAGGCACATATATTATGGTAAGATCCCGACACCAATCGATTTTGGTTGCCGTGGCAACTGAATTGGTCGTTCGAGGACACATTTTGCATTGAAAACAGCCTGTTTGAGACACATGGCTTGTGAACGCGCTACAGGCCGCAATTCTCACCCGATCACCATTATTTTTTGCAGGCACATATATTATGGTAAGATCCCGACACCAATCGATTTTGGTTGCCGTGGCAACTGAATTGGTCGTTTGGGGACACATTTTGCATTGAAAACAGCCTGTTTGAGACACATGGCTTGTCAACGCTCTACAGATGGCAATTTTTGACGAATCTTGATAATATTTGGAAGTATTGTTGGGAAGGGCTGTCACACGAAACCAATCGTTTTTTAGAATGATCATATAAATATTAATATGTTAACAGCCTAACTTATTACAGAATTTTGAAATATCCATTTTGACATGTACGATCATTCCAATAGCCTGTACAATGGAAGGTAATGACACTGGTTTCTTGTTCAGAATGGAGAACTGATGTTTTCAGTGAAAACAGGACAATATTACTGAATAAGTTAACATCAGTTTTACTAGTTAAGTCTATTATTGTCCACAATAAAAATAGTTAAGACGAGAAACGTTTATTATTAAGCTCAACAAGGTAAAGGTTTTGTCCAGTACAGATTTCATGGGTGTAACTGAATAAGTTAACATTATTTTTAATAGTTAAGTCTATTATTGACCACAATAAAAATAGTTAAGACAAGAAATATTTATTATTAATCTCAACAAGGTGAATGTTTTGTCCAGTACAAATTTCATTGGTGTAACCGAATAAATTAACATTATTTTCACTAGTTAAGTCTATTATTGACCACAATAAAAATAGTTAAGTCTATTATTGACCACAATAAAACTAGTTAAGATGAGGAATATTTATTATTAAGCTCAACAAGGGGAAAGTATGTCCAGTACAGATTTCATGGGTGTACTGAATAAGTTAACATTATTTTTACTAGTTTAGTCTATTATTGACCACAATAAAAATAGTTAAGACAAGAAATATTTATTATTGGGCTCAACGAGGTGAAGATTCTTTCCAGTAGACATTTTATGTCTGTAACCAAATAAGTTAACTTTTTTTTGCTAGTTAAGTCTATTATTGACCTCAATAAAAATAGTTAAGATGAGAAACAATTATTATTGAGCCTAACAAGGTTAAGGTTTTGTCCGGTAGAAATTTCTGGGTGAAACCGAATAAGTTAACATTATTTTTACATGTTAAGTCTATTATTGACCACAATGAAAATAGTTAAGACAAGAAATATTTATTATTGGGCTCAACAAGGTAAGCTGAACAAGGTTAAGGTTTTTTCCGGGAGAAATTTCTGGGTGTAACCAAATAAGTTAACATTATTTTTACATGTTAAGTCTATTTTTGACCATAATGAAAATAGTTAAGACAAGAAATATTTATTATTGGGCTCAACACGATGAAGGCTTTGTCCAGCAGAGATTTTATGGCTGTGACCAAATAAGTTAACTATATTTCTTGCTAGTTAAGTCTATTATTGATCACAATAGCTTTTTATGAAAACATTGATCAACTTTTACTTTGAATTTCAACTTGAGACTATGTTTGGCACAAATTATGAGTTAAAATATAACTTATGGTGAAAAATTCGATCTGGCTCCAATTTCGTCATCTTGAAATGAAGTTTTGGTCAACTTTTACTTTGGATTTCAACTTGAAAGCATGTTTGGCACATATTAAAGGTCGAAATATAACTTATGGTGAAAAGTTCGATCTGGCTCCATTTTCGTCACCCTGAAATGCAGTTTTGATCAATTTTTAGTTTGAATTTCAACTTGAAACCAAGTTTGGCACATATTATGAGTTAAAATATAACTTATGATGAAAAGTTCAATCTGGCTCCAATTTCGTCATCTTGAAATGCAGTTTTGGTCAACTTTTACTTTGGATTTCAACTTGAAAGCATGTTTGGCACATATTAAAGGTCGAAATATAACTTATGGTGAAAAGTTAGATCTGGCTCCATTTTCGTCACCTTGAAATGCAGTTTTGATCAATTTTTAGTTTGAATTTCAACTTGAAACCAAGTTTGGCACATATTATGAGTTAAAATATAACTTATGATGAAAAGTTCAATCTGGCTCCAATTTCGTCATCTTGAAATGCAGTTTTGGTCAACTTTTACTTTGGATTTCAACTTGAAAGCATGTTTGGCACATATTAAAGGTCGAAATATAACTTATGGTGAAAAGTTAGATCTGGCTCCATTTTCGTCACCTTGAAATGCAGTTTTGATCAATTTTTAGTTTGAATTTCAACTTGAAACCAAGTTTGGCACATATTATGAGTTAAAATATAACTTATGATGAAAAGTTCAATCTGGCTCCAATTTCGTCATCTTGAAATGCAGTTTTGGTCAACTTTTACATTGAATTTCAACTTAATACCAAGTTTGGCACATATTACGAGTTGAAATATAACTCATGGCGAAAAGTTTGATCTGGCTCCAATTTCGTCATCTTGAAATGCAGTTTTGGTCAACTTTTAGTTTGAATTTCAACTTGAAACCAAGTTGGGCAGGTATTATGAGTTAAAATATAACTTATGACGAAAAGTTTGATCTGGCTCCAATTTTGTCCTCTTGAAATGCAGTTTTGATTAACTTTTACTTTGAATTTCAACTTGAAACCAAGTTTGGCACATACATGTATTATGAGTCGAAATATAACTTATGGTGAGAAGTTCGATCTGGCTCCAATTTCGTCATCTTAAAATGCATTTTTGGTCAAATTTTACTTTGAATTTCGACTTGGAACCAAGTTTGTAAAATAATCTGAGTTGAAATATAAATAGGTGAAAAGATTGATCTATCTGTATTTTCGTTATTTTATCAAACATGTCGAAATGGAAATTCATATAAAGAGATTTCAGTGGTGATTTTGAATTCGACCTTCAATAACCTCGGAAAATCAGTGCAGCAATTTTGGTGGGGAAAAGAAAACAGTTGTGACTTGAGATTTAACATTTCTCTGGTAATTCTGGTAATCTTTTTTAGCCCTTGCTCTAGTTTTTCACACTTGACAGTGATATATTTGGGGCAACAGAGATGATAGGGCTACGGGGGATACACCCAAGCGGTCGCAGGCGACCGGAAGCGTCTAGTTTTTAGTTTGAATTTCAACTTGAAACCAAGTTTGGCACATATTATGAGTTAAAATATAACTTATGATGAAAAGTTCGATCTGGCTCCAATTTCTTCATCTTGAAATGCAGTTTTGGTAAACTTTTAGCTTGAATTTCAACTTGAAACCAAGTTTGGCACATATTATGAGTTAAAATATAACTTATGATGAAAAGTTCTATCTGGCTCCAATTTCGTCATCTTGAAATGCAATTTTGGTCAATTTTTACATTGAATTTCAACTTAATACCAAGTTTGGCACATATTATGAGTTGAAATATAACTCATGGCGAAAAGTTTGATCTGGCTCCAATTTTGTCATCTTGAAATGCAGTTTTTATTAACTTTTACTTTGAATTTCAACTTGAAACCATGTTTGGCACATACATGTATTATGAGTCGAAATATAATTATAATATGGTGAGAAGTTCAATCTGGCTCCAATTTCGTCATCTTGAAATGCATTTTTGGTCAAATTTTACTTTGAATTTCAACTTGGAACCAAGTTTGTAAATTATTCTGAGTTGAAATATAAATAGGTGAAAAGATTGATCTATCTGTATTTTCGTTATTTTATCAAACATGTCGAAATGGAAATTCATATAAAGAGATTTCAGTGGTGATTTTTGAATTCGACCTTCAATAACCTCGGAAAATCAGTGCAGCAATTTTGGTGGGGAAAAGAAAACAGTTGTGACTTGAGATTTAACATTTCTCTGGTAATCTTTTTTAGCCCTTGCTCTAGTTTTTCACACTTGACAGTGATATATTTGGGGCAACAGAGATGATAGGGCTACGGGGGATACACCCAAGCGGTCGTAGGCGACCAGAAGCGTCTAGTTCAAAGTTATTTCAAACATGGTAACAGTGTGCGGTTAACCTATTAATCGTGCAGGGCCCTAGTTCAAAGCATCATCAGATCATGGGTCATGGCAGCATCTGTCAACTATCGTGTCTGCCCGTTCGCTGATTCTGGGTTATTGGTTTTTCTGTTTTGAGGGGTGATTTTATCGTGAATCTAATAATTCGAACATTTCAAAATTC
Source organism: Terebella lapidaria (assembly GCA_949152475.1). Lineage (NCBI taxonomy): Eukaryota > Metazoa > Annelida > Polychaeta > Terebellida > Terebellidae > Terebella > Terebella lapidaria. Next base: position 21,593,861 of record OX424569.1, read on the forward strand.
AATTATTTTTAGCTGTTTGAACTAATTGAATAAATATGGTATACAATGTAATAGCTTTTGGACACCACGTGGTTCAAGATAGAGCTTAAGCTAAATTTTGGATTATGAGTATACATGTTGCATACATCATTATGCATCTTGAACTTGATCTCGGAAGACCTTGAGTTCGCAAACTGAATGTGACTACACAAAAATGTGTAATTTTGTCAATGGAGACAAAACACTTGTATTATATAGCTTAGATCAGTATTATAAATGAATGCATTGGAAGTCCTATGTGGCACATCTTTTGGTCAAGTTGAACTTGACTTCAGATGACCTTGAGTGTTCAAACTCAATGTCATGACTCCCTGCAGATGTGTAATTTGGTCATTAAGACAAAACCTTTGAAGATGGAGCTTAGGTTATATCATGAGCATATGGTCAGGAAGTGATAAAGTGAATATGGTGACCTTGAAATTGACAACAGATGACCTTCAATAGTACTGAAGAATGGGTAATTTTCGCAAGCATTTTATTTCGCGAATTTCTCGGTAGAACATTAAGTTTCGATGCTCTTTAATCGCCGGTCTGCGGGTGGCGGCCGTTTTGATGTTGTTTATGGGGCCCAAATAGGACTTTCCCATGTTAAATTCTCCTATGCTTTGTAATGGGCCACAATGTTCTTGATATCTCACTTAATATTGAGATTAGAGACTCGGAATCAATTGTGGACATATAGGAAATGATATATGCTGAATATTCTCGTGACCTTGAATTCGACCTTTTCACCTCATTTTCAAGGTCAGAGCACAAAGTGGCCAATATCTTGCTTATTATTGACTTTACAGCTTAGGAATCAATTGTGGACATATAGGAAGTGATATATGCTGAATATTCTCGTGACTTTGAATTCGACCTCATTTTCAAGGTCAGAGCACAAAATGGCTAATATCTCACTTATCATCGAGTATACAGCTTAGAAATCTATTATGACCATATGGGAAATGATTCATGCCGAATATTCTGATGACCTTGAATTTGACCTTTGACCTCAAGGTCAGAGCACAAAATCGCTAATATCTTGCTTATTATTGTATCCCCCGAACAAAGTTCGGCGGATACTATGGATTTGCGATTGTCGCGCCACGCCCGCGTCCGCCGCGTCCGCAGACACTTTCTTTTGAACGCGCTACAGCTTGCAAATCTGAACCGATTTTGATAATATTTTATAGGGACATGTCTTATGGTCATTTTGTGCTCAAATTAGCCTGTTTACCACATTTGGCTTTTGAACGCCCTATAGGTGGGAGTTTTGGATGAATGATGATGAAATCGCACAGGCTGGATGAGAAAGACCGTCACACAAAACCTATTGTTTTTCAGAATGATCAAGTAAATATTAATTAGTTAGCAGGCTAACTTATTACCACCATTGAAATACCCACTTTGACGTCTGTGATCACTCCAATACCCTGTACTATGAAGGCGAATGGCACTGGATTCTTGTTCAGAATAGACAACTGATGCTTTTGGTGAAAACAAAACAATATTACCGAATAAGTTAACATTAGTTCTACTAGTTACCCCGGTAAGTCTATTATTGACCAAAATAAAAATAGTTAAGACAAGAAACATTTATTATTGAGCTCAACAAGGTGAAGGTCTTGTCCAGTAGAGATTTCATGGCTGTAACTGAATAAGTTAACATCAGTTTTACTAGTTAAGTCTATTACTGACCGGTATGAAATTAGTTAAGATAGGAAACATTTATTATTGGGTTCAACAAGGTACAGATTCTACCCAGTAGAGATTTCATGGCTATAACTAAATAAGTTAACATTAGTTTTACTAATTAAGTCTATTATTGATCACAATAAAAAAAGTTAAAACATGTAACATTTCTTATTGGGCTTGAGCAACAAGGTAAAGGTTTTGTTCAGTAGAGATTTCATGGCTGTACCCATAATGTTGGGGGATTGAGCAAGGTTTCGCATTCCATTCCTGTGACCAGCTTCTGGAAAGTATTTGGTACGAAAAAATAAGTTAATGAATATTTTAGTTGTTATGACTGTTACTGCATGGAATAGAAATAGTTAATGTCCAGAATACTGTTAAAGTCCGCAATACTGATATCGATGAAACACACTGCTCTGGCAGTATGATATTTTGTTTGAGTTATTAGTAACATATTTTGGGCAACAGGGATGATGGGGCCAGAGGGGGATTCACCCACGCGGTCGTTGGCGACCGAATCGTCTAGTTCACTTTACAGCTTGGGAATCAATTGTGGACATATTGGAAATGATATATGTTGAAAATTATCGTGACCTTGAAATTGACCTTTGACCTAATTTTCAAGGTCAAAGCTCAAAATGGCTATCGTCTTGCTTATTATCAACTTTACAGCTCAGAAATCAAATGTGGACATACAGGAAATGATATATGCTGAATATACTTGTAACCTTGAAGTCACCAGACCATCGGTCCTATCACCTATTGGCTGGCCGGTAAGCTACAGGTCCCTTGGGCCTATGTTTAAGTTATCCACAGGAGACCATGAATGGTAATATTCAAGGTGACCTTTGACCTGAAATATGTGAATTGGCCTCTGCAAACAACGCATGTAGATAGGGTTTATCTTTGTATTATGAGCATATCACATTATGTGGGATCGGTTGGTGACCTTGAACTTCACCTCAGGGGACCTTGAGTGGTGAATATCAAGGTCACATTTGGCATGAATATGACCTTTGACTTTGAAAGATCAAAACTTTTTCTTCTTTGTAAACAACCTATTCCGACTTCGGTAACCATTTTCTCAAAATCTGCTCAGACAAATCCCTGTACTGGTATAGGACTCTCCATATGTATTGTAGTGATGTGTATAAGATTTGATGCTTTTGGATTGCCAGTCTGTGGATGGTGGCCATTTTGAAAGAAAATAATTGTCCGAAATCAAGTTACTATGCGCTTTGAGCCATTTTGAACATAAAATTTTGTTTTTAAAAATTGAGAATTCTGCTTTGACAGATTGAAAGTGTACATTTCTCCAGTAACCTTTCTTAGCCCTTGGAATAATTTCTTTTAACTCATAACTTTTAATGATGCACTGTAGAGAATCTGGTGGTGCATTCGGCAAGCGTGAGTCGGCACTAGAGGAACAGTACTTCCGAAAACTAGTGAGTATTAGAAGTAACAACTAGCTAATAATACACTGGAATGGCTGGCGAGCCAGGCATACTTATATCTGTTTGAATGGTGTACTTGCAACAGTTGCAGAGCCATAGAAATTATTTTGTAAAGACCTGAATTGCCCTCTTCCGGATTAATAATCATGGCAACATCTGTAATTGCATTACTATCCATTTTGGGCCATTTCTAGACAAAAAAAATTTTTCACCCTTTGGAAAAAGTTTTGGACTTAGGAAATTGTCCCTACTGTTTTCCTTCATAATGGGACTGCCAGAACTGTACTCATAGAACGCCTGAAGATACAGCTTAGAAATTGGCACTTTCAAATGGGAAGCCATATATAGCGACTTGTGTGGTGACCTTGAATTTGACCTTCGATGACCTTAAAAAGTCAAAACAGCTATGTTTATTCTATACATCACCAATCTAAACATGCTATATGCGCCTTTTCGATCCTGCGAATCATTTTGGATAAGAAATTCTCGTGATTGAACTAAGCATGATTGTCTGCCTCATGACCTCGCTCCTTTTCCCGCCAAAACCTCCCGAATCTTCCGGTGTATTCGTGGAATTTAGTCTGCAAACCAGTCAATTGCGATGTATTTTCACAGAATATCATCAGGGTTTCTGTAGGCATCGATTTGTGTATTGTTTATAGTTGGTAGCTTCTTCTACAAGTTTATACAGCTATATCCGTATCCCTGTTAGGGTTTTCTTTCAGCACAGTACAGGTTTTCCAGTGCCCGCCACTTGTTCCCTGTTACTGACGGTTGTTTGTTTACCCTTTGTGATTGTTCTTCACCATGTCGTCTCAGTCTACTCTGGGCACCGGCTATGATTTGAGAGTGTGTTCCCAGTGCGGAATTAACACCTTTCGCCAAGGGGAGAAGCACGGGCTGTGCTTCGATTGCTTAGATCATGGTCCGGTGTCCATGGAAGACCTGAGGTGCGACCTACCGTATTTATTAAGGAAATGCCTTTATGGTTTTAGCAGAATTTTTTCTTTTTTTTTTTTCTTTTTTTAGCTCACCGGCTGAAAGCCGTGGAGCTGATGGGATGGATTGACACGTGTCTGCCGTGTCTGTTGCCCCATGTTTTCCTGACTCAAATCTTTCAGAATCTTCTCCGTCTAAAGTACTATTCCTATGGTCCCCAAACGTGGAATACTGCTCGGTTATTGTGTGTTCTCCAAATGATACGTCAGATTTGCAGCAAATTCGGAGGCTTTCTAATAAAATTTAGTGATTGAACACCAAAATTCATCATACATGTGCTTGTGTTTATACATACGGGTTGCGGGCTTGTGGCCGGGAATCAATATCACTTTAACGCATGCGCAGACGGGACAATGTGATCGCATTGTTTATCTTCGCATATCGACCAAGAAACGCGATTATATCCAATCGTACAATATTTGATAGCAGAAAATACCTGGATTTTGGTGTAATCGTTGTTGATGTTTCTGTAAATCCACTGTAGTATGTTATCAAGTGATAAATTTCTCGGTAATTGCAGGATATACAGCGAAGGCACCGGTAACAGGGCAAAGATCTATAAATAGCACTGCTCATTGATTGGTTGGAAGTGGCGGAACACCCGAGAGTTCCCCGAGTGTTTCCGAGTATTTCCTAATATGGGACATCAGCCATTGAGCATGACTGGGCGATAAAACATGAAAATGAATCAGTGACGAAAAAGACATATTTAGCAAAGAATTCACGCGAACACACAATGACAGCTACTGCAATGCATGCCCAATCACTAAACGGACATGTTTCGAATGCTGCCCTGTCAGTCGGCCTAAATTTATACATGCGTGCTTCACGGTGCTTGACATGCTCGATTCCCGCGCCAAGCAAATGCTTGACGGTAACAGATCATGTTCGATAAAAATTGCAAACAGTCACTCTGTATTCTGTCCGATTCCGATCATAGTGCACCCGTGATTTGATTGGCGGAGCAGGGGCTCGATGTTTGAATCGTCAAAATTATCGAAAAGTCTTATTACAGATAGCATCATGTCACGGATTGTTTAGATCTGAAAATATGTCGTATCTGCTTGAATACGATTAGTTCATTTGTATTCACCAGTTCACATGATTCATGACGGCTCAAGTGGAGCGTTGATCACGAGTACGTTATGACAATACAGTAGCGGATTAACGATCGTCACTTACATGTACCGATAAAGGTTTACTTTCTAAAGGAAAAAAAAAAAACGAATAACAAAAACAAGTTGTGATTTGCATTTATAGACTTCGCCATGAAATAATATATTATCAGAGTGTTAAATTAATTGTATCCCCCGAACGAAGTTCGGTGGATACTATGGATTTGTCTTCGTCGCGCCGCCGCGTCCGCGTCCGCAGACACTTTCTTGTGAACGCGCTACAGGTTGCAAATCTTAACCGATTCTAATAATTTTTTATACAGACACATCTTATGGTAAGATCCCGACACCAATCGATTTTGGTTGTTTAACACACATGGCTTGTGAACGCTCTACGAGTGGGAGTTTTCAATGAATGAGGATGAAATCGCACAGACTCAGAGAGAAAGACCCTCACACGAAACCTATCGTTTTTCAGAATGATCGAATAAATATTAATTAGTTAACGGACTAACTTATTAGGACCATTAACATACCGACTTGAACATCTGTGATCAATCCAATACCCTGTACTATGAAAACAAATAGCACTGGATTCTTGTTCAGAATAGAGAACTGATGTTTTTGGTGAAAACAGATCGATATTATCGAATAAGTAAACCTTAATTTTACTAGTTAAGTCTATTATTGACCACAATTAAAATAGTTAAGATGAGAAACATTTATTATTAAGCTCAACAAGGTGAAGGTTTTGTCCAGTACAGATTTCATGAGTGTAACCGAATAGGTTAACCTTATTATTACTAGTTAAGTCTATTATTGACCACAATAAAAATAGTTAAGACAAGAAATATTTATTATTGGGCTCAACAAGGTAAAGGTTCTGTCCAGTAGAGATTTTACGGCTGTAACCAAATAATTTAATATTATTTTTGCTAGTTAAATCTATCATTGACCTCAATAATAATAGTTAAGATGAGAAACATTTATTATTGAGCTCAACAAGGTAAATGTTTTGTCCAGTAGAGATATCTGGGTGTAACTGAATAAGTTAACATTATTTTCACTAAAACATTGATCTGGCTCGAATTTCATCATTTTGTGGCCTAAGATTTGACATTTTTCTGGTAATCTTCTCTATCCCTTGTTCTAGTTTTTCACACTTATTAGTAATATATTTGGGGCAAGAGGAATGAGAGTGCTACGGGGGATACACCCAAGCGGTCGTAGGCGACCGGATGCGTCTAGTTAATTAATGAGATCAAGTAATATGAAAAGTGTATATTTATACCAATGTATATTTCTAACAATTTACCTAATTAATTGTAATTATTTATATAATTAATATTCTTAATTATAATTATGTATAATGAAGATTACTTTGATATTGAGTTCAATATTGTATCATATCAATTACTAGTCATTTACAAAAGTTATTTTATCTTATATAATTCAAACCTAACAACTAGTTTACTATTTGGCTTTTGTACAAGTCACAGCCTGAGAAGTATTCAAAATTTGAAAAAGACATTAATCTTATTCCAAACAACTGTTCTTTGGCTACAGTTTAAAACCACACAATATTTCGGTTCTCACGCTCCTGTTTGAATGTGATTGGTCCATTCAGACTTGACTGGGAAACAGTCTTGTCATTGGTTAGTTTCGTAATATTACCTAACCTCAAGCTTCTAGCTGGGAGAAAATTTTAAATTTAAAATCAGTTAGAGTTCAGTTCTGGGTCTGAAGACACCATCATCAGTCTGTGACTTACTTCATTTTTTTGGACTATCTAAATTACATCATTACAACTGGATTACTCAATAAACTGGATTATATTTCTCAACATCTGTCTTTGGACTATCATCATTCATATCCCCTGAAGAACATCTATTAACATCAATCAATTAAAAGTACAATATATCACACGACATACAAAACCGTGATATTTGGTGGAGTACATCACGGGAGTGCCTACCAACATCAAGGACTAAAAAGACAAAAAGAAAGAAAGAAAAGAAACAGAGAAGCCAACAACATGCCGAAGACGAGAAAAGCTAGAAATACCAACCAACAGAGCACAGAACATGCAGAACTGGACTCTGACCCAGATGTCCTATCGTCAATCCAGGAAATTCCTGGGAAAGGACAGACAGTGCCTTACAACTCAACAACTGTAAGGCACTCGAGAAAAGTGTACCATGTTTTGGGGGCCAGTCATCAGGGAATCCCCAATTCTGGCTGCAGACGTATGACAGATATTGCCAGTTGAAAGGATGGACGGACACAACCAAACTAATGTCTGTGTCCCTGTTTCTGCAGGACACAGCATTGTTCTGGTTGCTGAACAAGGATCCACCATTTGAGACATACAAACAGTTCTCTTCTGCATTCGTCAACGAGTTCAAACTCACGAAAACACAGATGTTGGCTCGTTTAGACAAGTTAGCAACAAGAAAACAGTTACCAACCGAGAGTGTTGACGACTATCTCCTAGCCGTGTCGAGAGAATGTCGCGAGCTGGTCAGATCTCCAGAACAGGAGATGGAAATAGCCATACAAGGACTGTTGCCCAAGATCAAGTGCCAGGTCCTGCTGAAGGAGTCAGAAAGCCTGGCTGATGTGCGACGCATCGCCCTCCTGGTGGAAAATGTTACCAGCACAACTCCAGCGCCGGATCATGCTGTCATGGCATGTGACACTGGACGGAGTGGACGACAACCCCAGCAGTCATCTGAGCTGTCAGCACTATGCAGCGAGATCTCGGAGCTGAGGAAGAAAGTTGACGCCATGGCCGAGAAGAAAGATGTGGAGTCGTCTCACCGCGGATACCCTCCTCCTCGCCCGCGACGCAATTCCCCAGCCTGCTGGAAGTGTGGTGAAAAACATTGCTACCGCGACTGCCCAGCCTACGGCACTACATGCAGTAACTGTGGAAAAGCCAACCACTACGCGAGGCTCTGCAAAACATCGCGCAGCACAGTTACCAGCACAGACAAGCCCCAAGCGAATGATCAGCACTAGGGACTCGTGCCTGTCTCACATGCGCGGGACAGGCATAGTGCAGAAGCCACTCCTAACAGCGATGATATAGGTATTGTACCAAAAGTCTATATCACTAAATCGAACAGGCCTAACTTGGTAAATTGTTGTATAAATGGGAAAGGTGTGAATGCACTGCTAGATACTGGTGCAAATGTCAGTTGCATTTCTAATCACATGTATAGGTATACAAATAGTAACAAGTGCTTCCCACTACAGTGTTCACCTGTAGGACACATCATAGGTGTAGGTGGACATAAAATCAATGTGTTAGGTACTGTTACCTTACCAGTTGTCATAAATGACCTGAAATTGTGGCAAGACTTTCTTGTCCTGCCAGGATCTGCTGACCCACAGATCATTCTAGGAGAGACATTTTTACGCTCTCAGCAAGCTAACTGGGATTTTGGCACTAATACTTTGACTTTACAACAAGGTATGGTAACAATTAACCTAACAGATTCCAGAGATCACGTGAAGAACAGAGTGTGTTTCATAAGAACTACTGAGGATGTGATTGTTCCTGGTAATAGTGAAATACTTTTGAATGTTAAGGTGTCAAAGTCTAAATCTGATTCTAAAGGGTGTATACCTAAAGCTGGTGTAATACAACCCACTGCACAGCTGAACAAAAAGTTCTTCGTCACAGGACCAAGTTGTGCTGTACAACCTGACACTGGTCGATGTGTATATAGATTGTTAAACCCTTTACCGACTGACACACACATTCCTAGTAATCACATCTTAGGAACATATTCACCAATAACAGATGACACACAGCTTGTTCACATGGAGGACATGCCTCCAGAACTACATCCAAGATCAAGTGAGAAGCACACTACAGACATTAACACTGACAGTACAACACCTGTATCTGCTCATGTCAATACACTGCTGTCGTACACAGAGCTCAATGAGAACACAAACAAAAACATCAACACCATACACATGACAGGTGGAAGTGATCCTCATCAGGTAGAGCACACCAAAGGCTGCCACACTCCAGATCACAATTCTGACCCCATTCGTGATCGTCACTATTTCATTCAGGTGGCTGAGGCCATGAATGTAGACATCTCATTGGATGCCATCTCAGAAAGCCAGAGAGATGACATACTGGAGTTGATTGGCAGGAATCGTGATGTCTTTGCTGTGAGTACATCTGAACTGGGGACATATGACAGCTATCATCACGTCATCGACACAGGAAACCATCCACCTGTGAAGTCAAGATTCTACAGAACCTCCCCTGCTCACAAAACTGAGATTGAGAGGCAGGTGAATGACTTGCTTAGCTGTGGTATAATACAACGCTCGACAAGCAACTGGATGTCACCTGTGATACTGGTGACGAAAGCCAATGGCACATGGAGAATGGTAATCGACTATAGGGCCCTAAACAAGCTTGTGAAGCCAGTCTATTTCCCTCTTCCAAGGAACGAGGATGTAGTGGACGCTCTTGGACAATCCAAGGCGACTATATTTTCCACTCTGGACTTGGCCCAAGCATTTCTACAGGTTCCTCTGGACCCACTTACTAAACACAAGACTGCCTTCATAACACACCATGGAGTGTTTGAATTTAACAAACTGCCATATGGTTTGTCAAATTCTCCAGCAGTCTTCAGCGCTGTCATGGCACAGGTGCTTAGTAAGTTTTTGTATGTCTATGCCATTGTCTATACCGATGACATTTTGCTATATTCTGAGAATTTCGCGCATCATCTGCAACACCTTTCGAATGTATTTCAAAAGCTCAGAGAGGCTAACTTAAAATTACGCCCTACAAAGTGTCATTTTGCCAAGGCAGAAGTTACCTTCCTGGGACATGTCATCTCCAAGCATGGATTGTCTGTAGACCCCAAGAAGACGTCAGCTATCACAACATTTCCTGTTCCTGAGACTCATACACAGCTGAGAACGTTCCTGGGAATTTGCCAATACTACAGGAGATTTGTGAAGGACTTTTCACATATAACGGCACCGCTGAATAAACTGCTCCAGAAGGAAGCGAAGTTCCATTGGGATAACGTGTGCCAGACAGCATTTCAACAGATGAAAGGAGTCCTGACAAGCTCACCAATTTTGGCATTTCCTGATTTCGACAAAGAGTTTATTCTCTCTACACAGATGCCAGCATGGCAGCTATTGGTTATATTCTCGGTCAAAAAGATGACAAGAATCGAGATGTTGTGATAGCTTATGGTGGAAGGTCACTGAGGTCTTTTGAACGGAACTGGGGTATATCTGGGCTGGAAGGACTCGCTATTGTCGAGGGGATCCGTCAGTATCATTATATCTTGCTGATAAACCCTTCACAATTGTCACTGACCATTCTGCACTATATTCAGGACTGCAAACTAACAACTGGACGCCTGAGCAGATGGTCACTGTTCCTTCAACAGTACAGGTACACCATACAGTACACGTATACTGTATCAAGTCTGTAACATTGTACTTGTTAAAAGGGTTATTAAGGCATTTCGGCAGAAATGCCTTTATGGTTTTAGCAGAATTTTTTTTTTTTTTTTTTCTTCTTCCGCCACTTTTGGTTTCCGGACGATAACTTTAGATTGCCTTGACGGATCCTTGTCAAATTTTCACCGCAAGTCAGAAATGATATGTGGAAGAACCCTATTCTTTTTGTGCCGGATCCGAGGTCCGTGAGGTCCGTGAGGATGAAATCAAGGCTAATTTTAAGACTTGGTTTCCGGACGATAACTGGGAAAATATTTATGCAATAGTTGCAGAACTCTGCATGGAGGTTCATATGTCACCAGGGAAGAACCCTATTGATTTTGGGATCGATCCGTCAAATGAGCTTTGACCTAGAGGTCAAAATAATTTTTTGCTGATTCATCCTTGAGGCTTTCTGCATATCTCGGAAACCGTGCGTCGTAGAGCGAAACGGACGTTATTTTCGTACTCGTCGCCCTAGACAAACATCTCTAAGGGGAATTTTTTTTTTTGATCCGGCTCCGAGGTCCGTGAGGTCCGTGAGGATGAAATTGAGGCTGATCTTGAAACTTGGTTTCCGGACGATAACTCGAAAAATATACAGGCAATAGTTGCAGAATTTTGCACGGAGGTTTATATATCACCAGGGAAGAACCCTATTGATTTCGGGATCGATACCTCAAACGACCTTTGACTTAGAGGTCGAAATATTTTTTTGCTGAGTCATCCTTGAGGCATCCTGCATATCTCGGAAACGGTGCGTCGTAGAGCGAAACGGACGTTATTTTCGGACTCGTCGCCCTAGACAAACATGTCTAATGGGTATTATGGATGAACTTTGACCTTGACCCGAAATTTTTTTGCCGAGTCGGCATTTTTCGTTTTCGTCGATATCTCGGAAACGGTGCGTCGTAGAGCGAAACGGACGTTATTTTCGGACTCGTCGCCCTAGACAAACATGTCTAAAGGGTATTATAGATGAACTTTGACCTTGACCCGAAATTTTTTGCCGAGTCGACATTTTTCGTTTTCGTCGATATCTCGGAAACGGTGCATCGTACAGCGAAATGGACGTTATTTTCGGACTCGTCGCCCTAGACAAACATGTCTAAGGGGTATTATGGATGAACTTTGACCTTGACCCGAAATTTTTTGCCGAGTCGGCACTTTTCGTTTTCGTCGATATCTCGGAAACGGTGCATCGTGGAGCGAAACGGACGTTATTTTCGGACTCGTCGCCCTAGACAAACATGTCTAAGGGGTATTGTATCCCCCGAACAAAGTTCGGCGGATACTATGGATTTACGATCGTCGCGCCGCCGCCGCCGCCGCCGCCGCCGCGTCCGCGTCCGCAGACACTTTCTTGTGAACGCGCTACAGCTTACAAATCTGAACCGATTTTGATAATATTTTATATGGACATGACTTATGGTGAGATCTCAACACCTATCGATTTTGGTTGCCATAGCAACCAAAATAGCCGATTGGTGTAACATTTTGTGCTCAAATTAGCCTGTTTAACACACATGGGTTGTGAACGCTCTACGGGTGGGAGTTTTCGATGAATGATGATGAAATCGCACAGGCTCAATGAGAAAGACCATCACACGAAACCTATTGTTTTTCAGAATGATCGAATAAATATTAATAAGTTTGAGAGGTTAACTTATTACAACAATTAAAATGCCTACTTTGACATGTGTGATCACTCCAATAACCTGTACTATGAAAGCAAATTGCACTGGATTCTTCTTCAGAATACAGAACTGATGTTTTTGGTGAAAACAGAACAATATTACTGAATAAGTTAACATTGGTTTTACTAGTTAAGTCTATTATTGACCACAATAAAAAAAGTTAAGATGAGAAACATTTATTATTGAGCTCAACAAGGTAAAGGTTTTGTCCAGTAGAGATTTCACAGGTGTAACCAAATAAGTTAACATTATTTTCACTAGTTAAGTCTATTATTGACCACAATAAAAATAGTTAAGACAAGAAACATTTATTATTGGGCTCAACAAGGTAAAGCTTCTGTGCAGTAGAGATTTCATGGCTGTTGCCGAATAAGTTAACATCATTTTTACTAGTTAAGTCTATTAATGACCTCAAGAAAAATAGTTAAGACAAGAAACATTTATTATTGGGCTCAACAATTTAAAATTTTTGTCCAGTAGAGATTTCATGGGTGTAACCGGATAAGTTAACATTATTTTTACCATTAAAGTCAATTTTTACTTTGAATTTCAACTTGAAACCAAGTTTGGCACATATTATGAATTAAAATATAATTTATTGTGAAAAAATCGATCTGGCTCCAATTTCGTCATCGTGAAATGCAGTTTTGGTAAACTTTTACTTGAATTTCAGCTCGAAACCAAGTTTGGCACATAATTATTATGAATTAAAATTTAAATTATGGTGAAAAGTTTGATCTGGCTCCTATTTCGTCATCTTGAAATGTAGTTTTGGTCAACTTTTACTTTGAATTTCAACTTGGAACCAAGTTTGGCATATAGTATGAGTTGAAATATCATCTATTTATTTATGGTGAAAAGTTCGATCTGGCTCCAATTTAGTCATCTTGAAATGCAGTTTTTGTCAACTTTTGCTTGAATTTCAACTTGGAACCAAGTTTGTCAAATATTCTGAGTTGAAGTATAACTTTGGGTGAAAACTTTTATCTGGCTGTAATTTCGTTATTTTATCGAACATGTCGAAATGGAAATTCGTATGCAGTGATTTTAGTGGTGATCTTGAATTCGTCCTTCAATAAGCTTGAAAGGTTTCACACTCACAATGTACATCAGTGATATATTTGGGGCAACAGGGATGATAGGGCTACGGGGGATACACCCAAGCGGTCGTAGGCGACCGGAAGCGTCTAGTTATGGATGAACTTTGACCTTGACCCGAAATTTTTTTGCCGAGTCGGCATTTTTCGTTTTCGTCAATATCTCGGAAACGGTGCATCGTAGAGCGAAACGGACGTTATTTTCGGACTCGTCGCACTACACAAACATGTCTAAGGGGTATTATGGATGAACTTTGACCTTGACCCGAAATTTTTTTGCCGAGTCGGCATTTTTCTTCGTCAATATCTCGGAAACGGTGTGTCGTAGAGTGAAACGGACGTTAATTTCGGACTCTTCGCACTAGACAAACATGTCTAAGGGGTATTATGGATGAACCTTGACCCGAAATTTTTTCGCCGAGTCGGCATTTTTCGTTTTCGTCGATATCTCGGAAACGGTGCGTCGTAGAGCGAAACGGACGTTATTTTCGGACTCGTCGCCCTAGACAAACATGTCTAAGGGGTATTATGGATGAACTTTGACCTTGACCTGAAATTTTTTGCCGAGTCGGCATTTTTCGTTTTCGTCGATATCTCGGAAGCGGTGCATCGTAGAGCGAAACGGACGTTATTTTCGGACTCGTCGCACTAGACAAACATGTCTAAGGGGTATTATGGATGAACTTTGACCTTGACCCGAAATTTTTTCGCCGAGTCGGCATTTTCGTTTTTATGGATATCTCGGAAACGGTGAGTCGTAGAGCGAAACGGACGTTATTTTCGGACTCGTCGCTCTAGACAAACATCTCTAATGGGTATTATGGATGAACTTTGACCTTGACCCGAAATTTTTTTGCCGAGTCGGCATATTTCGGTTTCGTCGATATCTGGGGAACGGTGCCTCGTAGAGCGAAACGGACGTTATTTTCGGACTCGTCGCCCTAGACAAACATGTCTAAAGGGTATTATAAATGAACTTCGACTTTGACCCGAAATTTTTTGCCGAGTCAGGATTTTTCATTTTCGTCGATATTTCGGAAACGGTGCGTCGTAGAGCGAAACGGACCGTATTTTCGGACTCGTCGCCCTAGACAAACATGTGTAAGGGGTATTATTGATGAATTTTGACCTTGACCTGAAATTTTTTTGCCGAGTCGGCGTTTTTCGTTTTCGTCGATATCTTGGAAACGGTGCGTCGTAGAGCGAAACGGACGTTATTTTCGGACTCGTCGCCCTAGACAAACATGTCTGAGGGGTATTATTGATGAACTTTGACCTTGACTCGAAATTTTTTTGCCGAGACGGCATTTTTCGTTTTCGTCGATATCTTGGAAATGGTGCCTCGTAGATCGAAACGGACGTTATTTTCGGACTTGTCGCCCTAGACAAGCATGTCTAATGGGTATTATGGATGAACTTTGACCTTGACCTTAAATTTTTTTGCCGAGTCGGCATTTTTCATTTTTCGTCCATATCTAGGAAACGATGTGTCGTAGAGCCCATGGCAAACATGTTTTAAATATTAAGAATTAGTGCTAACACCGAAATGCCTCCAAGGCATCTTTAGGCCTTGACGTCTAGTTATATCTGGATCAGTGATTGGCTACTAGGGCCTGAGTGGGTGGGATCAAATGTATGTCAGGGGAAGGGAAAAGTTGTAAGTCAGGGAGACACAGGAAAAAAAAGGGAGTTTAGACACCGAGTTGAACAGTCAAATAGGAGAGTGGCTCTTGTAACTACGCATTTTCATTTTGTACACATTGTGAATCAGTATTAACAGTCGTGCACCTGACCAAGTAATCTTGGACACTGTACCATATCTATTGACACCTTTGACTAATAAAATAAACCGGATTGTAAGAAACAGCCTCCTCTCAATACCAGCCACAAAAACATCAGAAAGCAACCGGTGATATCTGGCGGAGAATCCCTAAGATCTCGGACCTCATCATCAACATCGACATATGCCAGTACAAACAAGACAATCAGCTGCCAACATGCCATCATCCACAGAGACAACGACATCGTCATCCACTTCAACCGCAACCCAGGCATCCGCCGAGAGGAACGCCACCCGAGGACCACAGCTGTACATGACCACCTTTGACAAAAACATGGACGCTGGTACATGGCTGTATCGTTTCAAGGTGTACGTGCAGGCAGAAAAGCGATCAAACGAAAAAGGCTGCACTGCAATTCTCAATGTTCTTAAGCGACAACATCCTAACATGGTTCCAGAACCTGCCTGAAGTGATCCAAAAGGATATAACAGCAATACAGGAAAGTTTCCTCGACCGCTTCATGCAACCTGCAGAAGGAATGCAGTTCGCGCTACATACTCAGTTTGACAATTTGTCGCAACGCCCAGGACAGCAGATTGAGGATTATGCTGAGAGTGTGCAAACCCTAGGCACCCGGCTCAGAAAAGCCAATCAGGATATCATCCGAAAAGTCATCGCCGGACTAGATCCCAAATACAAGACTCACGTCACATTGAGACAGCCTGAGTCCATCAAGGATATTGTCACAGCTGTCCGACTGATCGATGCGGGAAACCCACAACTGGTGACACCAACCCTGACAGAGCAACAACAATCCACCGGACAGAACGAGGACATCCGATCGCTGATCGAGTCAGTTACACATCTATCGAAGGACCTCCAGACGACGTTGAAGTCCATCAACACTGTACAGCCCATGCCGCCACGTTCCCGATCCAAGTCTCCGCGTCGCGTACATTGGCAGGACTACACGCCCCAGACCTCGAACAAGACCCTTCTGCCAACACCGGACCCAACCAGGCTTGATCCCACAGCCAGAGCTTGGACACCAGAATCACAAGGTAATCAAGGGTACGCTAGTAATGAATGTTATTGTTGTGGTAGCTTGTATCATCTGAGTTACAATTGCCCAGTTAAGCACAAGTCTTGCTATGTATGTCAGCGTCAGGGTCACCTGGCCAGAAAATGCCCTTCCCGCAGCAGTAGGCCAGTCCACATGTACAATCATTAGGATTCAGGGCCTATCTTTGGGAGTAGAAAATGCAGGACCCGGGATAGGCAACACAAGCACACAAGTCCAACACTATGTAACCAACACTACAGACACTGTACATGCCCAACTGTACCAACACTGAACAAACGCTCAACTCATGACACACTGTGGACCAACAAAGTTGAGATTCAAATTCAAAACACACATTTCATGGTACTGATAGACACAGGTGCAGAGATCTCTTGCATATCTTATGATGTTTGCTCCAGTCTCCAAGTTACATCGCACATCAAACAAAGCACACTGACCATGGTTAGACAGGGGCGGATCCAGGAATTTGAAAAGAGGGGGTCCAACATTATACGGCGTGGGGTCTGGGGCCCGCTCAAGGCCTGTGGTAGCTTCCTGGCATAACCTGGGTATAAATCCCACTTCATGCCCCTGGGATTATGGGGTGAAGCGAGCCTGTCATGGTGGGGGTCTGGGGCCGCTCAAGAGACCTCGAAGCAAGAGCATTTTTTTATGTGCAGTGTTGATGGTATCTCCTTGGTATGACTTCCACTTGAATACCATGGATCACCCTACTTTCATAAATGCTAAAAATAGAAACGGAGCGAGCTCGTCTCAGCTGGGGGGTCTGGGGCCTGCTGGAGGGCCCAGAAGTCAGAGCCTTTTTTATGCTCTGAATTAATTTTGTGGCCTTTCCTGGGAATAAATTGCACTTGAAAACTCATTGATGAACATGTTCTGAAAAGTTTGTAAAAAATGTAGAAGGAAAGCTACACATTCGGGCCAGGGTTCTTGGGCCCGTTGAAGGTCCCCAGAAGTCATAGCCTTTTTAGGTTACCGGACCTATGGTCCGATAACCTATTGGCATGGTGTTGCGTCCGTCGTCCGTCGTCGTCCGTCGTCGTCGTCGTCCACATTTTTATCTTTTTTGTTTACGGGCGAATTCTTCTGAAATTTTGCACAAAAATACTTAAAAATAATTCAAGAAGGAGGTATTTTTTAGTTTTTTGATTTTCGCATTTTTTTCAAAATGGCGGCCGTTTTCGACGAAAAATGCCTGATTTTGGACTTTGGTGGCCATTTTCTCAAAATCTGTTCAGTAACTTTTTTAGGTTACCGGACCTATGGTCCGATAACCTATTGGCATGGCGTTGCGTCCGTCGTCCGTCCGTCGTCCGTTCACATTTTTATCTTTAAAGTATATGATCGAATCTTTCTGAAATTTTGCACAAAAATACCTAAAAATATTTCAAGGAAAGGTTTTTTTTTGTTTTTCGATTTTCGCTTTTTTTTCAAAATGGCGGCCGTTTTCGACGAAAAATGCCTGATTTTGGAC
The DNA here is from genome assembly GCA_949152475.1 of Terebella lapidaria. NCBI lineage: Eukaryota > Metazoa > Annelida > Polychaeta > Terebellida > Terebellidae > Terebella > Terebella lapidaria. Next base: position 21,611,774 of record OX424569.1, read on the forward strand.
TTTGGCGGCCATTTTCTCAAAAACTGTTCAGTAACTTTTTTTCTTTTTGATACACAACACTCCTCATATGTACTCCTGTGATGTGTATAAGTTTCGTTGCGCTTGAATCGCTCGAAGTGGGCCATTTTGGGCCAAACTTGGCCCAAATGGGACTTTCCCATGTTAAATTTTCCTATGCTTTATAATGGGACACATTATGCCTTATATCTCACTTAATATTGAGATTAGAGACTAGGAATCAATTGTGGACATATAGGAAATGATATATGCTGAATATTCTCGTGACCTTGAATTTGACCTTTGACCTCATTTTCAAGGTCAAAGAACAAAATGGCTAATATCTCGCTTATTATCGACTTTACAGCTTAGAAATCAATTGTGGACATATAAGAAATGATATATACCGAATATTCTGATGACCTTGAATTTGACCTTTGACCTCATTTTCAAGGTCACAGGACAAAATGGCTAATATCTCGCTTATTATCGACTTTACGGCTTAGGAATCAATTGTGAACATATAGGATATGATATATGCTGAATATTCACGTGACCTTGAATTTGACCTTTGACTTCATTTTCAAGGTCACAGGACAAAATGGCTAATATCTCGCTTATTATCGACTTTACAGCTTAGGAATCAATTGTGAACATACAGGAAATGATATATGCTGAATATTCTCGTGACCTTGAATTTCACCTTTGACCTCATTTTCAAGGTCACAGGACAAAATGGCCAATATCTGGCTTATTAGCCACTTTGCAGCTTAGGAATCAATTGTGAACATATAGGAAATGATATATGCTGAATATTCTAGTGACCTTGAATTTGACCCTTGACCTAAATTTCAAGGTTAGTCATTTTATTTTCAAGGTCAGAATACAAAATGGCTTATATCTCGCTTATTATCAAATTTACAGCTTAGGGGTCCATAGTGAACATATAGGAAATGATGTATGCTGAATATTTTGGTGATCTAGAATTTGACCTTTGATCTCATTTTCAAGGTCAGAGAACAAAATGGCTAATATGTCGCTTATTATCATCTTTACATCTGCCCCTGATGACGCCAGTGTGTCTTTGGATAAACTATTTGGTCGGGCTTTGTTTCTATTGCAAAATGTTGTATTTTACCTTTCTTATTGGCATCATCAAAATTTGATTGTATTGGTGGTAATAGATTGATACTTACATTTGTACCACTGAGTCGGTGTCACTGCTGGCGGACGTTAAATCTGTCCCCGAGGATACCATCAATTCAGTAGCCTTCGGGCTTGTGATTGGGTACTTTTGTACTTGTCATGTATCTATTCCATGGGGTTAGATTCGGATTTCTAAATTATTTTCATAGGTTGTTTACTAATTCCATCTGGTGTACAGTAGAAACAACTACATTTAACACATTGTCTGCCCCTGAAGACGCCAGTGTGTCTTTGGATAAACTATTTGGTCGGGCTTTGTTTGTTTCTATTGCAAAATGTAGTATTTTACGTTTCTTATTGGCATCATCAAAATCTGATTGTATTGGTGGTAATAGATTGATACTTAAATTTACAGCATAGGAATCAATTGTGAATATAGAGGAATGATATATACTGAATATTTTCATAACCTTGAACTTGAACTTTGACCTCATTTTCAAGGTCACATCACAGAATGGCTAATGTCTCACATATTATCGACTTTACAGCTTAGGAATTTATTGTGGACATACTAGAAGTGATATATTTGTTGAAAATTTCATGACCTTGAATTTATCAGTGACTTTATTTTCAAGGTCACTGGACAAAAGGCTTATATCTAAAATGTATATTGTCCGGTAACCTTTCTTAGCCCTTGGGCTAATTTTGGACTTTGACGGTCGTTTTCTCAAAATCTGTTCAGTAACTTTTTTTCTTATTGATGCATGACACTCCTCCTATGTACCCCTTTGACATGTATAAATTTCGTTGCCCTTGAATCGCTCGAAGTGGGCCATTTTGGGCCCAAACTCGGCCCAAATGGGACTTTCCCATGTTAAATTCTCCTATGCTTTATAATGGGACACATTAAGCCTAATATCTCACTTAAAATTGAAATTAGAGACTAAGAATCAATTGTGGACATATAGGAAATGATATATGCTGAATATTCTCGTGACCTTGAATTTGACCTCTGACCTTGGTTTCAAGGTCATAGCGGCCGTTCTCGTCGAAAATGGCTAATTTTGGACTTTGATGGTCGTTTTCTCAAAATCTGTTCAGTAACTTTTTTTCTTATTGATGCATAACACTCCTCATATGTACTTCTGTGACATGTATAAATTTCGTTGCGCTTGAATCACTCGAAGTGGGCCATTTTGGGCCCAAACTCGGCGCAGATGTGACTTTCCCATGTTAAATTTTCCCATGCTTTATAATGGGACACATCAAGCCTAATATCTCACTTAATATTGAGATTAGAGACTAGGAATCAATTGTGGACATATAGGAAATGATATATGCTGAATATTCTCGTGACCTTGAATTTGACCTTTGACCTCATTTTCAAGGTCACAGGACAAAATGGCTAATATCTCGCTTATTATCGACTTTACAGCTTAGAAATCAATTGTGAACATATAGGAAATGATATATGCTGAATATTCTCGTGACCTTGAATTTGACCTTTGACCTCATTTTCAAGGTCACAGGACAAAATGGCTAATATCTCGCTTATTATCGACTTTACAGCTTAGGAATCCATTGTGAACATATAGGAAATGATATATGCTGAATATTCTCGTGACCTTGAATTTGACCTTTGGCCTCATTTTCAAGGTCACAAGACAAAATGGCTGATATCTCGCTTATTATCGACTTTACAGCTTAGGAATCAATTGTGAACATATAGGAAATGATATATGCTGAATATTCTCGTGACCTTGAATTTGACCTTTGACCTCATTTCCAAGGTCACAGGACAAAATTGCTAATATCTCGCTTATTATCGACTTTACGGCTTAGGAATCAATTGTGAACATATAGGAAATGATATATGCTGAATATTCTCGTGACCTTGAATTTGACCTTTGACCTCATTTTCAAGGTCACAGGACAAAATGGCCAATATCTTGCTTATTAGCGACTTTGCAGCTTAGGAATCAATTGTGAACATATAGGAAATGATATATGCTGAATATTCTAGTGACCTTGAATTTGACCCTTGACCTAAATTTCAAGGTTAGTCATTTTATTTTCAAGGTCAAAATACAAAATGTCTTATATCTCGCTTATTATCAAATTTACAGCTTAGGGGTCCATAGTGAACATATAGGAAATGATGTATGCTGAATATTTTGGTGATCTAGAATTTGACCTTTGATCTCGTTTTCAAGGTCAGAGAACAAAATGGCTAATATGTCCCTTATTATCATCTTTACATCTGCCCCTGATGACGCCAGTGTGTCTTTGGATAAACTATTTGGTCGGGCTTTGTTTCTATTGCAAAATGTTGTATTTTACTTTCCTTATTGGCAACTTCAAAATTTGATTGTATTGGTGGTAATAGATTGATACTTACATTTATACCACTGAGTCGGTGTCACTGCTGGCGGACGTTAAATCTGTCCCCGAGGATACCATCAACTCAGTAGCCTTCGGGCTTGTGATTGGGTACTTTTGTACTTGTCATGTATCTATTCCATGGGGTTAGATTCGGATTTCTAAATTATTTTCATAGTACTAATTCCATCTGGTGTACAGTAGAAACAACTACATTTAACACATTGTCTGCCCCTGAAGACGCCAGTGTGTCTTTGGATAAACTATTTGGTCGGGCTTTGTTTGTTTCCATGGCAAAGTGTAGTATTTTACGTTTCTTATTGGCATCATCAAAATCTGATTGTATTGGTGGTAATAGATTGGTACTTACATTTACAGCATAGGAATCAATTACGAATATAGAGGAATGATATATACTGAATATTTTCATAACCTTGAACTTGAACTTTGACCTCATTTTCAAGGTCACATCACAGAATGGCTAATGTCTCACTTATTATCGACTTTACAGCTTATGAATTTATTGTGGACATACTAGAAGTGATATATTTGTTGAAAATTTCATGGCTTTGAATTTATCAGTGACTTTATTTTCAAGGTCACTGGACAAAAGGCTAATATCTAAAATGTATATTGTCCGGTAACCTTTCTTAGCCCTTGGGCTAATTTTTAGTTTTTAGGTTACCGGACCTTTGGTCCGATAACCTATTGGCATGGCGTTGCGTCCGTCGTCCGTCCGTCCGGCGTTAACATTTTTATCTTTAAAGTTAACGATCGAATCTTTCTGAAATTTTGCACAAAAATGCCTAAAAATATTTTGAGAAGGAGGTATTTTTTTGTTTTTTGATTTTCACATTTTTTTCAAAATGGCGGCCGTTTTTGTCGAAAAACGCTCAATATTGTACTTTGACGGCCATTTTCTCAAAAACTGTCTGATCAGTTTTGAGAATTTTGTTTAAAAAAATTCCTCTTATATACTTCTGTGACGTGTATAAGTTTTGTTGCCCTTGCTTCGCCGATCTCCGTGTGGCGGCCATTTTGAATTTTTGGCGAGTCGGCCTAAACATTTTTTTTCGCCCCAAATCTCATTACTATCCATTTTGGGCCATTTCTAGGGGAAAAAATTTTTTCACCCTTTGAAAAAAATTTTGGACTTAAAAAATTTTCGGCACTTTTTTCCTTCATAATGGGAGCTGTCAAGACTGTACACATGGAACGCTTGAAGATAGAGCTTAGAAATTGGCATTTTCAAATGGGAAGTCATATATGGCGACTTGGTTGGTGACCTCGAATTTGACCTTGGATGACCTTGAAAGGTCAAAACAGCCATTTTGGGGTTAAAAAATGCCCAGATTTGCCTCTATAGATGAAATGCTTGCAGATATAGCTCATGTTTGCATTATGAACATATAGGAAGACATATATGGCACAACTAATGATGACCTTGAACTTGACGTCAGATGACCTTGAGTGCCAAATGTCTGACTTGGAATGTGTAAATTGACCTGAGCGGCCTAAACGATTCCACTCAACATATAGAATATCAAATGCCGCACACATACTTGTAATGGTAACATCGAATTTCATACGGATGACCTTGATTGGTAAATCCCAAGGTCATATGTTTACACTGCGAACCTTGATTGGTAAAAGGTCTGTTACCTGCCAATGCTGCCATGGCCAAACCATAATTGTCCGGTAACCTATCTTAGCCTTTGGGCTAATTTTTTCTTTTTGATACATAACACTCCTGATATGTACTCCTGTGATGACTATAAATTTCGTTGCGCTTGAATCGCTCGAAGTGGACCATTTTGGCCCAAACTCGGCCCAAATGGGACTTTCCCATGTTAAATTCTCCTATGCTTTATAATGGGACACATTATGCCTAATATCTCACTTAATATTGAGATTAGAGACTAGGAATCAATTGTGGACATATAGGAAATGATATATGCTGAATATTCTCGTGACCTTGAATTTGACCTCTGACCTCAATTTCAAGGTCAGAGCACAAAATGGCTAATATCTGGCTTATTATCGACTCTACAGCTCAGGAATCAATTGTGGACATATAGGAGATGATATATGCTGAATATTCTGATGACCTTGAATTTGACCTTTGACCCCATTTTCAAGGTCATAGGACAAAATGACTAATATCTCGCTTGTTATCGACTTTACAGCTTAGGAATCAGTTATCAACATATAGGAAATGATATATGCAGATTATTGTCATGACCTTGAATTTGACCTTTGACCTCATTTTCAAGGTCACAGGACAAAATGGCTAATATCTCACTTATTATCGACTCTACAGCTTAGGAATCAATTGTGGACATATAGGAAATGATATATGCTGAATATTCTGATGACCTTGAATTTGACCTTTGACCCCATTTTCAAGGTCATAGGACAAAATGACTAATATCTCGCTTGTTATCGACTTTACAGCTTAGGAATCAGTTATCAACATATAGGAAATGATATATGCAGATTATTGTCATGACCTTGAATTTGACCTTGGACCTCATTTTCAAGGTCACAGGACAAAATGGCTAATATCTCACTTATTATCGACTCTACAGCTTAGGAATCAATTGTGGACATGTAGGAAATGATATATATGCTGAATATTCTCGGACCTTGAATTTGACCTCTCTGACCTCATTCTCAAGGTCCAAGGACAAACTGGCTCATATCATGCTCCTCTATTGACTGTATGGCTTGGGAATCAATTGTGGACATGATATAGAAAATGATATACACTGAATATTTTGATGACCTTGAATTTGACCTTTGCCCCTTCATTTTCAAGGCCACAGCACAAAATTGCTAATATCTCGCTGATTATTGAATTTACAGCTTAGCAATCAACTGTCGACATGATATATGCTTAATGTTATATATGCTGAATATTCTCTTGACCTTGAATTCAACCAGTGACCTGGCTAACATCTGAAATATTAAACATTGTCCGGTAACCTATCTTTGGCCCTTGGCCTAATTTTTTTATGTTCTGCATTAATTTTGTGGCCTTTATGGGAATAACTTGCACTTAAAAGTTATAAAAAGCCTTTTTATGCTCAGAATTAATTTAGTGGCCTTTCCTGAGAATAAATTGCACTAAAAAATTATTGATTACCATTCTCCGAAAAAATTGTAAAAAAAAAACAAATGTAGAAGAGGAGTTGCACATTTGGGCCGGGGGTCTGGGGCCCGCTGAAGGGCTTAATATGTTCTGAATCAATTCTGTAGCCTTTCCTGGGAATAAATTGCTTTCAAAAATTATTGATTACCATGATCTGAAAAGTTTGTAAAAAATATAGAAGAGAAGCTGCACATTTGGGCCGGGGGTCTGGGGCCCGCTGAAGCCCTTTTTATGTTTTTATGTAACTCTGTTCTGTGGTAGCTGAGCATACTGGTCTCTCCTGAGTATACATTTCAAACAAACTCACTATGATCAACCTGAACTCAAACATGCTATTTCGACATAATTTTTTCGGGCAGGAGGCCTGAATCCGCCTATGGAAACTGATATATGTGGGGGGTTTTTTTTCGAAAAGGGGGGGTCCTGACCCCAGTAACCCCCCCTCTAAATCCGCTACTGGTTAGAGGAGTCGGAGGAAGCCACATACAAATACTTGGCTGCATTACACTCCCCATCAAACTAGGCACCCGCACAGTACACCAAACATTTCAGGCTCTCCACAAGATGAACCAACAAGTTATTCTAGGTATGGATTTTCTGCATGAACACAAGGCAGTAATCAACTTTGACACAAACACTATAACCTCACAGAACAGCACCACCTCTAAGCCACAAACCGGTACGGCACACCTTGTACATACTGTATGCATCCCTGGCCACAGTGAATCCACATTCCCAGTACAAATCAGAGGAAACATGCCAGAACACACTGAGCTAGCTCTCACAGACCCTGTACTCACTCTACAAACCGACCACAAGCTACATGTCCCACAAGCTCTCGTTTCCATACACCAAGGACTTGGACAGCTCAGCATCACCAATCCGAACAAGTATGACATAGTTCTCCAGGCACAGGAACTCATTGCTCATGTACATCCAGTAGAGATCACAGACATTACAAATCTCACAGACACACCTCAAATCAGTCCCATCACCCCCACACCTGACTGTCATAACCCACACAGTGATCTACCGGCTCATGACCTTGGCATTCACATGTCAAACTCAGATCTCACAGACAAACAGAAACAAGAACTCAGTCAGTTCATTGCACAAAACAGAGCAACATTTGCCAAGGACCTTACAGAACTCGGAACCACTGACAAATACTATCACCACATTGACACGGGCGACGCCCAGCCGATCAAGTCTCGACCATACAGAACATCACCCAACATGAAAGAAGAAATTGACCGGCAAATATACGACATGATTCAGAACAACATAGTACGACCCTCGTCATCGCAGTGGCAAGCCCCAGTGGTAATGGTCAAGAAACGAGATGGTCAGTACCGCTTTGCCGTAGACTATAGGAAGTTGAACCGAGTCGCAAAAACAGTCACTTATCCTCTGCCACGTATCGAAGACGTCCTTGATGCCATTGGTTCCAAAAAGGCTCAAAACACAGGAAGCCAGCGAGATAGCAACCATCTTCTACTCTGAGATAATCTGCAGGTATGGAGCCCCCTCAGTGCTCGTGTCCGATCGTGGCCAAAACTTTATGTCACAGCTACAAGAAGTCTGCAGACACTTCTCTGTCACCCGGCGCCACACGTCCAGCTACCACCCCCAGACAAATGCCACATGTGAACGCCTGAACAGCTACATCACACAAACGCTGCGCACATTGGTGAATGATGAACAGGACCACTGGCCTGATTTCATACCAGGAATCATGTCCGCATACAGAACGCCTCCGGCAACCCAGTCAACCAAATTTTCACCCTTCTTTGTGCTATTTGGACAAAACCCCCATCTTCCAATCGATATAGAGATGACACCAAATCAGACTGTTTCCAGGACAGCTGAAGAACATGTCGCTAAGCTCCTCCCCAAAATCAGGCTCACCAGAGACCTAGTGAGAGAAAACACGCTGGAAGCACAAAACAAATACAAACAACAATATGACAAAAAGTCGAAAGCACCAAACTTCAAAGTCGGTGATAGCAAAGAGCCTATATAGGATCCTATATAGGCTCTTTGGTGATAGCGTCCTTCTCTACTGCACAAGGCGAACTGTTGGGACAAGCCCCAAGCTCTCATACAAATGGGTCGGACCATTCTACATCATCGAAGCACACACAAAGTACACATACACCCTGGCAGACAGTGCCACAAACAAGAAACACTCACCACGTGTACATGCCAACCGTATCAAACACTACTACCACCCCGAGGACAGACCTACAAACCCACCAGCACAATTCACACACATCCAGCATGAAATGGACCCAGATCTTGTAGATGGGGATGCCACATTGGCAGATGACCCAGACACACACAAACAAAACACAAGTCGTACTGACACTTCTGACCAACAACATGACACAGAACCACAAACCAGCACTCAATCAGACAACAGTGATGACGACACCAGCGACCAGCAGAATTTCTTTAATGTTATTTCACTCATTAGATAATGTCCAGCAGTCATGTTTTATGGACACAGGGTGTGATCTCCTGATAAACAAAATCTCCGTTAACGACCTTGTGGCATTTATTGCCCGTTGCACATAATTTTTGTAATCATAGACCATGTGGTCAGTGCCTTTGAAACCGGCACATACCTTACTCGACTGTGACCCCCTGGGGACATGTAATGTTCTGGACCCGATCAAGACCTTCTGGATTTTCTGTTTTATCTATACTGTATCAAGTCTGTAACATTGTACTTGTTAAAAGGGTTATTATATCTGGATCAGTGATTGGCTACTAGGGCCTGAGTGGGTGGAATCAAATGTACGTCAGGGGAAGGGAAAAGTTGTAAGTCAGGGAGACACAGGAAAAAAAGGGAGTTTAGACACCGAGTTGAACAGTCAAATAGGAGAGTGGCTCTTGTAACTACGCATTTTCATTTTGTACACATTGTGAATTAGTATTAACAGTCGTGGCACCTGACCAAGTAATCTTGGACACTGTACCATATCTATTGACACCTTTGACTAATAAAATAAACCGGATTGTAAGAAACAGCCTCCTCTCAATACCAGCCACAAAAACATCAGAAAGCAACCGGTGATAATACCATTGGTAATAAATAAGCATATAGATTGAGCAAGGTCAATCATATAACTTACTGACAGTGCAAAATCAAAATTATTGCTGATTTTCACCGATTTTGTTGTTTCCATGGTTACCATAGCAACCAAGTCGGGGGTTAGGTGACCCTAACAACCATAGTCAGAAAGCTTGGGTGTTACTTGATAAAATACATACGGGTTTCAATGGGGTATGTTTGATATTATTTATTCTGCACACTATTGAACAGATGGGTCAGTTTTGGGGACAGTTCAAAGCACTTTCCAGAAATTAATTCCGATGGTGGTGGGAGACTCCGAAAAAATCTCTGATGTGAAAGGGTTAAACCGAGAGGCATATATCAGAGTGTTAAATTAATTAATTAATGAGATCAATCAATAACTCTGAAAAGTGTATATTTATACCAATGTATAGTTCTAACAATTTACCTAATTAATTGTAATTATTTATATAATTAATATTCTTAATTATAATTATGTATAATGGAGATTACTTTGATATTGAGTTCAATATTGTATCATATCAATTACTAGTCATTTACAATAGTCTTATTTTATCTTATATAATTCAAACCTAACAACTAGTTTACTATTTTGCTTTTGTACAAGTCACAGCCTGAGAAGTATTCAAAATTTGAAAAAGACATTAATCTTATTCCAAACAACTGTTCTTTGGCTACAGTTTAAAACCACACAAGATTTTGGTTCTCACGCTCCTGTTTGAATGTGATTGGTCCATTCAGACTTGACTGGGAAACAGTCTTGTCATTGGTTAGTTTTGTAATATTACCTAACCTCAAGCTTCTAGCTGGGAGAAAATTTAAAATTTAAAATCAGAGTTCAGTTCTGGGTCTGAAGACACCAACATCAGTCTGTGGGTTACTTCATATTTTTGGACTATCTAAATTATATCATTACAACTGGATTACTCAATAAACTGGATTATATTTCTCAACATCTGTCTTTGGACTATCATCATTCAATTCCCCCTGAAGAACATCTATTAACATCAATCAATTAAAAGTACAATATATCACACGACATACAAAACCGTGATATTATAGTACCGGCCTACCGGGGTAATAGACATTAACCCATATTATTAATTGTAAACAATCAACACATCAATCTAAATGTGGTAAATACATCAACACAGTTGTATGGATTGAAACAACAATATATACCCACTTTTAGAAATGACAAAATTTATTCAGTCTGCAATAGCTTTATTAATAATTAATATAATTAATATTCTTAATTATAATTATGTATAATGGAGATTACTTTGATATTGAGTTCAATATTGTATCATATCAATTACTAGTCATTTACAATTTTATGGTTTTTAGCAGAATTTTTTTTTTTTTTTCTTTTTTTTTTTTTTTAGCTCACCGGCTGAAAGCCGTGGAGCAATTGGGATGGATTGACACGGTGTCTGTCGTGTCTGTCATGTTTTCCTGACCCAAATCTTTCAGAATCTTCTCCGCAGAAAGTGCTAATGCTATTGTACCCAAACTTGGCATACTGTTCGCTTATTAGGTGCTCTCCAAAGTAAAGTATGCTTAGGTGAAAATTCCAAAAGTTTTCTGGAGAAATTTAACCATTAAACATTAATTTTACTATACATGTGCTCTTGTTTATACATACGGGTTGTGGGTGGAAGGTCAGCGCATGCGCAGAGGGGACATTTCAATTGCAAATGGCGAAGGTTTGTTTACCTTTGAACTTCCACCAAGAAACACGATTTGTCGGGTCATAACAGTTCTGACAGGAGCGGATACCTGTGTTTTGTGTGAATTATTTGTTATTACGTTTTAAATTCCACTGTAGTCCGTATGTCAAACCATAAATATATTTGTTTTGCAGTGTTTAAGGGAAGTACGACCGGAAAATTTCCGATGTTGGTTAATTTATTTCCGTCAAACTTTCCGAATCTTTCCGACCAACGACGATAACAAATCGTGACGTATCTAACGCATGCGCAGACGGGACAATGCGATCGCAAATGGGGATTGTTTATCTTCGCATATCGACCAAGAAACGAGATTTTATCCAATCGTACATTTTTTGACAGCACAAAATACCTGGAGTTTGGTGTAATCGTTGTTGATGCTACTGTAAATCCACTGTAGTATGTTTATCAAGTGATAAATATCTTGGTAATTGCAGGATATACAGTGAAGGCACCGATAACAGGGCAAAGATCTATAAATAGCACTGTTCATTGATTGGTTGGAGGAAGGGGCTTCTGCCGTCCGAAGTGGGAGAAACACCCGAGTGTTTCCGAGTATTTCCTAATATGGGACATCAGCCATGACTGGGCGATGAAACGTGAAAATGAATCAGCGGCGAAAAAGACATATTTAGCACACAATTCACGCGAACACACAATGACAGCTACTGCAATGCACGCATGCCCAATCACTAAACGGACATGTTTCGAATGCTGCCCTACCAGTAGGCCTGAATTTATACATGCGTGCTTGCTTGACGGTAAATGATCATGTTCGATTTGCAAACAGTCACTCCTCCAATTGAGTACGATTATACTCTGATTTTTCTAACTCGTTTACACCGTTTTTTGCTGATATTTTTGCGATGCTAAATCGTATCGTGTTATAACTTGGCATAGCTCACCTTGGGACCAAACGGCAATTTTCTACAAACTTTCAGTCTTCTACTCATGAAACTGATAAAGTTAGTAATCTACTGCAATGATAAATTCCTCCTGAAAACTCTTCGTCTGCATGTCAACATACATTGTTTATTTTGAGCGCGTGACGGAACAGTCTATTCGGTTGATTCACGCAGGGAGCGCGGGTTAGGAATGGGACCGTCCCAGCCTGTAATTGATATAAAATACTGCAGCGCACGCCCCCATAGTACTTGACTTGAACTTGTCCACTTGAATTACGTAATGAGTAAGGCAATATGGCTGCGCCCTACAGCAGGGAAAATCCTCGCTTAAATTGAACTTTTGTGTTTTGAAAGAAACATGTAGCGTTTCGGAAGCCAGGTTTGTGAAAAGCTAATGCCGTTTGCATCATAGACATGTAATATTCAGTTAAATAGTTCGCCTGAGGTAATTTGACTGAAACAAAGGCAAAAAACGGTGTAAACGAGTTAGAAAAATCAGAATATAGTTCATTTGTATTCACCTGTTCACAGGATTCACGACAGCCCAAGTGGAGCGTTGATCACGAGTACGTTATGACAATACAGTAGCGGATTAACGATCGTCACTTACATGTACCGATAAAGGTTTACTTTCTAAATGAAAAAAAAAAGAATAACAAAAACAAGTTGTGATTTGCATTTATAGACTTTGCCGTGAAATAATATATAGTACATGTGTACCGGGGTAATTATACATTAACCCATATTATTAATTGTAAACAATCAACACATCTAACTGTGGTAAATACAACACAGTTGTATGGATTGAAACAACAATATATACCCACTTTTAGAGATGACAAAATTTATTCAGTCTGCAAATAGCTTTATTTTGTCTATAGAAGGAGAATTCATGCAAATTTTGGTCTGAACATATGTATTGTGTGCCTAAATTGAGTTGACAAAATCAAGATTCAAACTCGGGCTAATCAATTTTGCATGCATTTTCCCTCAGAGTGGCCCGCGTGGCGTGCAAGTTCTACACACAGTCTTGTGATATCATTGGTATTAGTCTAGATACTGTGGCAACCGGCAATGAATGCAGGCCGATCATTCTCTATCCGATGTTTTCAGGCACAGTTAATGGCGATTTCCTGATTATCTGTCGTCGAATTGTGCCTATTCCCTATTTATTCCTGACGATCTCAAGATGTACTTCAAGTTTGCATGACGAACTAGAATGCTAGATTTGGCTGATTTAACTTTAAAACAGGGAAGGAGAAATAAACTTTCATACATGAACTTTTCACTATCATCGATGGATACATTGGCAAAGTACATGAAGTACACAACACACTGATCATTGTTGCACTAATAGTTCTAATAGATTCTGGTAAAAATCCCTCGTGATCGAGACATTGGTGGTAAGAAAATTGGGGGTGCTGGAAGGTAGAGTGGTAGTAAGCATGCATCAGCAAATTCTTCATTCTTCTTTGAAACTTTGTATTTTAATGATAGTGATACTGTATTGTAATCCTTGTAAACTACTCATTCCAGAATTTTTATGTTTTTTTTGTGTTAATATTTTTTCCTTTGAAGAATCGCCATTTATTTATGATGGGGAAGAACATATTATGTAGACTGTGAATGTTGCATGGTAGTATGGTGCCTCTTTTGGTAACCTTCGCAAAATGTATTTATTGTATAGGTCTGCACTTCTCTGCAGGCAACTCTTGAAAGCTGGAAATGTAGTTTGGATATACATGGGGAATCATTGTATGTTATATTATATTATACTATCTTTTAGTGACCCTGAACTTGATGTTGGCATTGGATGAATGTCAAGTTTGAGTCAACAACAAATGTGGGAATTGTTCCATAGCGACAAAACTCTGTTAGAGTTAGAGCTTAGTGTTGTATTACAAAGTCATGATGATATAGGACCACATTATACTAGTAACTATCAAAATCCATTTGATGAAATATTCTGGTTGCCTTATAATTCCGGTGAGCTACAGGGCCCATGGCCCTATGTTTACTTCTTCCGCCGTTTTGGTTTCCGGACGATAACTTTAGGTTGCCTTGATGGATCCTTATCAAATTTTCACCACCAGTCAGAAATGATATGTGGAAGAACCCTATTCTTTTTGAGCCGGCTCCGAGGTACGTGAGGCCATGGGGATGAAATCAAGGTTTTTTGTTTCCGGACGATAACTCAAAAAACATTCAGGCAATAGATGCAGAACTCTGCATGGAGGTTCATATACCACCAGGGAAGAACCCTATCGATTTTGGGATCAATCCGTCAAATGACCTTTGACCTAGAGGTCAAAATATTTTTTTGCTGATTCATCCTTGAGGCTTCCTGCATATCTCAGAAACGGTGCATCGTAGAGCGAAACGGACGTTATTTTCGGACTCGTCACGCTAGACAAACATGTCTATGGGGTATTTTTTTTTTGATTCGACTCCGAGGTCCGTGAGGATGAAATCAAGGCCGATTATGAGACTTGGTTTACGGACGATAACTGGAAAAATATTCAAGCAATAGTTGCAGAACTTTGCAGTTAGGTTTATATACCACCAGGGAAGAACCCTATCGATTTTGGGATTGATCCATCAAACGACCTTTGACCTAGAGGTCGAAATAGCATTTTGCTGACTCATCCTTGAGGCTTCCTGCATATCTCGGAAATGATATGTCGTAGAGCGAAACGGATGTTATTTTTGGACTCGTTAACCTTTCTTACCCCTTGGGCTAATTTTTTCATGCTTCACCCTGAAATGCCTCCAAGGCCTTTAGGCCTTGACGTCTAATTTTATAGGTTACCGGACCTATGGTCCGTCCACATTTTTATCTTTAAAGTTTACAGGCGGATTTTCCTGAAATTTTGCACAAAGCTGCCTTAAAATATTTCAAGAGTGGTGATTTCTTAGTTTTTTTATTTTCGTATTTTTCTCAAAGTGGCGGCCATTTTTGACGAAAAATGGCCAATTTTGGACTTTGGCAGCCATTTTCTCAAAAACTGTCTGATCAGTTTTGAGATTTTTTATTCAAAAGATTCCCCTTATATACCTTTATGATGTGTATGACTTTTGTTATACACATCATTTACCTTGATTGGTAAATCTCAAGGTCATATGTTCACACTGCGAACCTTGATTGGTAAATCTCAAGGTCTGTTACCTGCCAAACGCTGCCATGGCCAAACCAAATTGTCCGGTAACCTATCTTAGCCTTTGGGATAATTTTTAGGTTACCAGACCTATGGTCCGATATCCTATTGCTGTGGCGTTGCGTCCGTCCGTCGTCGTCGGCGTCGACGGGTCGTCGAAAATATTTTTTTTCGGCCCAAATCGCATTACTATCCATTTTGGGCCATTTCTAGACAAAAAAATTTGTTCACCCTTTGAAAAAAAATTTGGCACTTTTTTCCTTCATAACGGGAGTTGCCAGGACTGTACTCATAGAACGCTTGAAGATAGAGCTTAGAAATTGGCACTTTCAAATGGGAAGTCATATGTGGTGACCTTGAGTTTGACCTTGGATGACGTTGAAAGGTCAAAACAGCCATTTTTTGGTTGAAAAATGCCCAAATTTGCACCTTGTCTGTCTTTTCTCGAAAACTGTCTGATCAGTTTTGAGATTTTGGTTTCAAAAGATTCCCCCTATGTACCTTTATGATGTATACCCTTGAATCGCGGTCTCCGTGCGGCCATTTTGAATTTTTGACGAGTCGACGGGAAAATTTTTTTTTTGCCTTAATACGCATTATTCTATCCATTTTGGGTCATTTCTAGGCAAAAAAAAAATTGTTCACCCTTCGAAAAAAATGTTGGACTGAAATGTGTAAATTTTGTCTAATTAGGGCATTTGGGCCCGAAATGCCCTTATGGTTTTGTCTGTTTTTAGGTTACCAGACCTATGGTCCGATAACCTATTGGCATGGCGTTGCGTCCGTTGTCCGTCGTCGTCGTCGTCCACATTTTTTTACTCACCGAAGGTGAGTATATGGGATCAACCGTGTGTGTATGTTTGGATGTATGTATGTCACAAACGTGGCACGTTTTGATGTATGGGGACGGATTTTTAGGTTACCGGACCTATGGTCCGTAACCTATTGGCATGGCGATGCGTCCGGCGTCGTCGTCCGTCGTCGTCGTCGTCGTCCGTCAACAATTTTATCTTTAAAGTTTACGATCAAATTTTTCTGAAATTTTGCACAAAAATGCCTAAAAATATTTCGAGAGGGAGGTATTTTTTAGTTTTTTGATTTTGGCATTTTTTTCAAAATGGCGGCCGTTTTCGACGAAAAATGCCTGATTTTGGACTTTGGCGGCCATTTTCTCAAAATCTGTTCAGTAACTTTTTTTTTTATTGATGCATAACACTCCTCATATGTACCCCTGTGACATGTATAAATTTCGTTGCGCTTGAATCGCTCGAAGTGGGCCATTTTGGGCCCAAACTCGGCCCAAATGGGACTTTCCCATGTTAAATTATCCTATGCTTTATAATGGGACACATTAAAGCCTAATATCTCACTTAATATTGAGATTAGAGACTAGGAATCAATTGTGGACATATAGGAAATGATATAAGCTGAATATTGTCGTGACCTTGAATTTGACCTCTGACCTTGGTTTCAAGGTCAGAGCGGCCGTTTTCGTCGAAAAATAGCCAATTTTGGACTTCGACGGTCGTTTTCTCAAAATCTGTTCTGTAACTTTTTTTTCTTATTAATGAAAAACACTCCTCATATGTACCCCTGTGACATGTATAAATTTCGTTGCGCTTGAATCGCTTGAAGTGGGCCATTTTCGGCCCAAACTCGGCCCAAATGTGACTTTCCCATGTTAAATTTTCCTATGCTTTATAATGGCACACATTAAGCCTAATATCTCACTTAATATTGAAATTAGAGACTAGGAATGAATTGTGGACATATAGGAAATGATATATGCTGAATATTCTCGTGACCTTGAATTCGACCTTTTCACCTCATTTTCAAGGTCAGAGCACAAAGTGGCCAATATCTTGCTTATTATCGACTTTACAGCTTAGGAATCAGTTGTGAACATATAGGAAATGATATATGCTGAATATTCTTGTGACCTTGAATTTGACCTTTGACCTCATTTTCAAGGTCACATGACAAAATGGCTAATATCTCGCTTATTATCGACTTTACAGTTTAGGAATCAATTGTGAACATATAGGAAATGATATATGCTGAATATTTTCGTGACCTTGAATTTGACCTTTGACCTCATTTCCAAGGTCGCAGGACAAAATTGCTAATATCTTGCTCATTATCGACTTTACAGCTTAGGAATCAATTGTGAACATATAGGAAATGATATATGCTGAATATTCTCGTGACCTTGAATTTGAGCTTTGACCTCATTTTCAAGGTCACAGGACAAAATGCCCAATATCTTGCTTATTAGCGCCTTTACAGCTTAGAAACCAATTGTGAACATATAGGAAATGATATATATATGCTGAATATTCTCATGACCTTGAATTTGACCTTTGACCTCATTTTCAAGGTCACATGACAAAATGACTAATATCTCGCTTATTATCGACTTTACAGGTTAGGAATCAATTGTGAACATATAGGAAATGATATATATATGCTGAATATTCTCATGACCTTGAATTTGACCTTTGACCTCATTTTCAAGGTCACAGGACAAAATTGCTAATATCTCGCTTATTATCGACTTTACAGCTTAGGAATCAATTGTGAACATATAGGAAATGATATATGCTGAATATTCTAGTGACCTTGAATTTGACTTTTGACCTCATTTTCAAGGTCAACAGGACAAAATGGCTAATATCTCGCTTATTATCGACTTTACAGCTTAGGAATCAATTGTGAACATATAGGAAATGATATATTCTGAATATTTTAATGATATTGAATTTGACCTTTGACCTAAATTTCAAGGTCAGTCATTTTATTTTCAAAGTCAGATTACAAAATGGCTTATATCTCGCTTATTATCAAATTTACAGCTTAGGGGTCCATAATGAACATATACATGATATAGGAAATGATGTATGCTGAATAGTTTGGTGATCTAGAATTTAACCTTCGATCCCATTTTCAAGGTTAGAGATATGGCGATTTCAGTGGGCACCTTGAATTTGACCTTCAACTTTCTCGACTTAATTCTGTATATTTCTCCGGTAACCTTTCTAGCCCATTGGGCTAATTTCTCAAAATCTGTTCAGTAACTTTTTAGGTTACCGGACCTTTGGTCCGCTAACCTATTGGCATGGCGTTGCGTCCGTCGTCGTCGTCGTCGTCGTCCGTCGTCCACATTTTTATCTTTTTTGTTTACGGACCAATCTTTCTGAAATTTTGCACAAAAATGCACAAAAATAATTCAAGAAGGAGGTATTTTTTAGTTTTTTGATTTTCGCATTTTTTTTCAAAATGGCGGCCGTTTTCGTCGAAAATCGGCCAATTTTGGACTTTGGCGGCCATTTTCTCAAAATCTGTTCTGTAACTTTTTTTCTTTTTGATACATAACACTCCTCATATGTACTCCTATGATGTCTATAAATTTCGTTGCCGTTGAATCACTCGAAGTGGGCCCTTTTGGCCCAAACGCGGCCCAAATGGGACTTTCCCATGTTAAATTCTCCTATGTTTTATAATGGGACACATTAAGCCTTTTATCTCATTTAATATTGATATTAGAGACTAGGAATCAATTGTGGACATATAGGAAATGGTATATGCTGAATATTCTCGTGACCTTGAATTTGACCTCTGACCTCGGTTTCTAGGTCAGAGCGACCGTTTTTGTCGAAAAATGGCCAATTTTGGACTTTGACGGTCGTTTTCCTCAAAATCTGTTCAGTAACTTTTTTTTCCTATTGATGCATAACACTCCTCATATGTACCCCTGTGACATGTATAAATTTCGTTGCGCTTGAATCGCACGAAGTGGGCCATTTTGGGCCCAAACTCGGCCCAAATGGGACTTTCCCATGTTAAATTTTCCTATGCTTTATAATGGGACACATTAAAGCCTAATATCTTACTTAATATTGAGATTAGAGACTAGGAATCAATTCTGGTCATATAGGAAATGATATATGCTGAATATTCTCGTGACCTTGAATTTGACCTCTGATCTCAGTTTCAAGGTCAGAGAACAAAATGGCTAATATCTCGCTTATTATCGACTTTACAGCTTAGGAATCAATTGTGGACGTATAGGAAATGATATATGCAGATTATTGTCATGACCTTGAATTTGACCTTTGACCTCATTTTCAAGGTCACATGACAAAATGGCTAATATCTCGCTTATTATCAACTTTACAGTTTAGGAATCAATTGTGAACATGTAGGAAATGATATATGCTGAATATTTTTGTGACCTTGAATTTGACCTTTGACCTCATTTCCAAGGTCACAGGACAAAATTGCTAATATCTCGCTTATTATCGACTTCACAGCTTAGGAATCAATTGTGAACATATAGGAAATGATATATGCTGAATATTCTCGTGACTTTGAATTTGACCTTTGACCTCATTTTCAAGGTCACAGGACAAAATGGCCAATATCTTGCTTATTAGCGACTTTACAGCTTAGGAATCATTTGTGAACATATAGGAAATGATATATGCTGAATATTCTCGTGACCTTGAATTTGACCTTTGACCTCATTTTCAAGGTCACCGGACAAAATGGCCAATATCTTGCTTATTAGCGACTTTAAAGCTTAGGAATCAATTGTGAACATATAGGAAATGATATATGCTGAAAATTCTCATGACCTTGAATTTGACCTTTGATCTCATTTTCAAGGTCACAGGACAAAATGGCCAATATCTTGCTTATTAGCGACTTTACAGCTTAGGAATCAATTGTGAACATATAGGAAATGATATATGCTGAAAATTCTCATGACCTTGATTTTGACCTCTGACCTCATTTTCAAGGTCACATGACAAATGCCCTGTGACATGTATAAATTTCGTTGCGCTTGAATCGCTCGAAGTGGGCCATTTTGGGCCCAAACCCGGCCCAAATGGGACTTTCCCATGTTAAATTCTCCTATGCTTTATAATGGGACACATTAAAGCCTAATATCTTACTTAACATTGAGATTAGAGACTAGGAATCAATTCTTGACATATAGAAAAGGATATATGCTGAATATTCTCGTGACCTTGAATTTGACCTCTGACCTCATTTTCAAGGTCAGAGAACAAAATGGCTAATATCTTGCTTATTATCGACTTTACAGCTTAGGAATCAATTGTGGACATATATAAAATGATATATGCAGATGATTGTCATGACCTTGAATTTGACCTTTGACTTCATTTTCAAGGTCACATGACAAAATGGCTAATATCTTGCTTATTATCGACTTCACAGCTTAGGAATTAATTGTGAACATATAGGAAATGATATATGCTGAATATTCTCGTGTCCTTGAATTTGACCTTTGACCTCATTTTCAAGGTCACAGGACAAAATGGCCAATATCTTGCTTATTAGCGACTTTACAGCTTAGGAATCAATTGTGAACATATATGAAATGATATATGCTGAATATTCTCGTGACCTTGAATTTGACCTTTGACCTCATTTTCAAGGTCACAGGACAAAATGGCCAATATCTTGCTTATTAGCGACTTTACAGCTTAGGAATCAATTGTGAACATATAGGAAATGATATATGCTGAAAATTCTCATGACCTTGAATTTGACCTTTGATCTCATTTTCAAGGTCACAGGACAAAATGGCCAATATCTTGCTTATTAGCGACTTTACAGCTTAGGAATCAATTGTGAACATATAGGAAATGATATATGCTGAAAATTCTCATGACCTAGATTTTGACCTCTGACCTCATTTTCAAGGTCACATGACAAAATGGCCAATATCTCGCTTATTATCGACTTTACAGCTTAGGAATCAATTGTGGACATATAGGAAATGATATACGCCGAATATTCTGATGACCTTGAATTTGACCTTTGACCTAATTTTCAAGGTCACAGGACAAAATGGCTAATATCTCGCATATTATCGACTTTACAGCTTAGGAATCAATTGTGAACATATAGGAAATGATATATGCTGAATATTCTCGTGACCTTGAATTTGACCTTTGACCTCATCTTCAAGGTCACATTACAACATGGCTAATATCTTGCTTATTATCGACTTTACAGCTTAGGAATCAATTGTGAACATATAGGAAATGATATATGCTGAATATTCTCGTGACCTTGAATTTGACCTTTGACCTCATTTCCAAGGTCACAGGATAAAATGGCTAACATCTCGCTTATTATGGACTTTACAGCTTAGGAATCAATTGTGAACATATGGGAAATGATATATGCTGAATATTGTAGTGACCTTGAATTTGACTTTTGACCTCATTTTCAAGGTCAACAGGACAAAATGGCTAATATCTTGCTTATTATCGACTTTACAGCTTAGGAATCAATTGTGAACATATAGGAAATGATATATTCTGAATATTTTAATGATATTGAATTTGACCTAAATTTCAAGATCAGTCATTTTATTTTCAAAGTCAGATTACAAAATGGCTTATATCTCGCTTATTATCAAATTTACAGCTTAGGGGTCCATAGTGAACATATAGGAAATGATGTATGCTGAATAGTTTAGTGATCTAGAATTTAACCTTTGATCCCATTTTCAAGGTTAGAGATATGACGATTTCAGTGGTCACCTTGAGTTTGACCTTCAACTTTCTCGGCTTAACTCTGTATATTTCTCCGGTAACCTTTCTAGCCCATTGGGCTAATTTTAGGTTACCGGACCTATGGTCCGATAACCTATTGGCATGGCGTTGCGTCCGTCGTCCGTCGTCCGTCGTCCGTCGTCCGTCGTCCGTCGTCGTCCGTCGTCGTCGTCCACATTTTTATCTTTTTTGTTTACAGGCGAATTCTTCTGAAATTTTGCACAAAAATACTTAAAAATAATTCAAGAAGGAGGTATTTTTTAGTTTTTTGATTTTCGCATTTTTTTCAAAATGGCGGCCGTTTTCGACGAAAAATGGCTGATTTTGGATTTTGGTGGCCATTTTCCTCAAAATCTGTTCAGTAACTTTTTTTTCTTTTTGATACATAACACTCCTGATATGTACTCCTACGATGTCTATAAATTTCGTTGCGCTTGAATCGCTCGAAGTGGACCATTTTGGCCTAAACTCGTCCCAAATGGGACTTTCCCCATGTTAAATTCTCCTATGCTTTATAATGGGACACATTATGCCTAATATCTCACTTAATATTGAGATTAGAGACTAGGAATCAATTGTGGACATATAGGAAATGATATATGCTGAATATTCTCGTGACCTTGAATTTGACCTCTGACCTCAATTTCAAGGTCAGAGCACAAAATGGCTGATATCTCGCTTATTATCGACTCTACAGCTTAGGAATCAATTGTGGACATATAGGAAATGATATATGCTGAATATTCTGATGACCTTGAATTTGACCTTTGACCCTATTTTCAAGGTCATAGGACAAAATGGCTAATATCTCGCTTGTTATCGACTTAACAGCTTAGGAATCAGTTATGAACATATAGGAAATGATATATGCAGATTATTGTCATGACCTTGAATTTGACCTTTGACCTCATTTTCAAGGTCACAGGACAAAATGGCTAATATCTCACTTATTATCGACTCTACAGCTTAGGAATCAATTGTGGACATATAGGAAATGATATATGCTGAATATTCTGATGACCTTGAATTTGACCTTTGACGGCATTTTCAAGGTCATAGGACAAAATGGCTAATATCTCGCTTGTTATCGACTTCACAGCTTAGGAATCAGTTATGAACATATAGGAAATGATATATGCAGATTATTGTCATGACCTTGAATTTGACCTTTCACCTCATTTTCAAGGTCACAGGACAAAATGGCTAATATCTCACTTATTATCGATTTTACAGCTGGGGAATCAATTGTGGACATGTAGGAAATGATATATGCTGAATATTCTCGGAACTTGAATTTGACCTCTGACCTCATTCTCAAGGTCCAAGGACAAACTGGCTCATGTCTTGCTCCTCTATTGACTGTATGGCTTGGGAATCAACTGTGGACATGATATAGATATATGATATACACTGAATATTTTGATGACCTTGAATTTGACCTTTGCCCCTTCATTTTCAAGGCCACAGCACAAAATTGCTAATATCTCGCTGATTATTGAATTTACAGCTTAGCAATCAACTGTGGACATGATATATGCTTAATATTATATATGCTGAATATTCTCTCGACCTTGAATTTAACCAGTGACCTGGCTAACATCTAAAATATTAAACATTGTCCGGTAACCTATCTTTGGCCCTCGGCCTAATTTTTTTAGGTTACCGGACCTATGGTCCGATAACCTATTGGCATGGCGTTGCGTCCGTCGTCCGTCGTCCGTCGTCGTCCGTCGTCGTCGTCGTCGTCGTCGTCCACATTTTTATCTTTTTTGTTTACGGGCAAATTCTTCTGAAATTTTGCACAAAAATACTTAAAAATAATTCAAGAAGGAGGTATTTTTTAGTTTTTTGATTTTCGCATTTTTTTCAAAATGGCGGCCGTTTTCGACGAAAAATGCCTGATTTTGGACTTTGGTGGCCATTTTCTCAAAATCTGTTCAGTAACTTTTTTTCTTTTTGATACATAACACTCCCGATATGTACTCCTATGATGTCTATAAATTTTGTTGCGCTTGAATCGCTCGAAGTGGACCATTTTGGCCCAAACTCGGCCCAAATGGGACTTTCCCATGTTAAATTCTCCTATGCTTTATAATGGGACACATTATGCCTAATATCTCACTTAATATTGAGATTAGGGACTAGGAATCAATTGTGGACATATAGGAAATGATATACGCTGAATATTCTTGTGACCTTGAATTTGACCTCTGACCTCAATTTCAAGGTCAGAGCACAAAATGGCTGATATCTCGCTTATTATCGACTCTACAGCTTAGGAATCAATTGTGGACATATAGGAAATGATATATGCTGAATATTCTGATGACCTTGAATTTGACCTTTGACCCCATTTTCAAGGTCATAGGACAAAATGGCTAATATCTCGCTCGTTATCGACATTACAGCTTAGGAATCAGTTATGAACATATAGGAAATGATATATGCTGAATATTCTCGTGACCTTGAATTTGACCTTTGACCTCATTTTCAAGGTCACATAACAAAATGGCTAATATCTCGCTTATTATCGACTTTACAGTTTAGGAATCAATTGTGAACATATAGGAAAGGATATATGCTGAATATTTTCGTGACCTTGAATTTGACCTTTGACCTCATTTCCAAGGTCACAGGACAAAATTGCTAATATCTCGCTTATTATCGACTTTACAGCTTAGGAATCAATTGTGAACATATAGGAAATGATATATGCTGAATATTCTAGTGACCTTGAATTTGACTTTTGACCTCATTTTCAAGGTCAACAGGACAAAATGGCCGATATCTTGCTTATTAGCGACTTTACAGCTTAGGAATCAATTGTGAACATATAGGAAATGATATATGCTGAAAATTCTCATGACCCTGAATTTGACCTTTGACCTCATTTTCAAGGTCACATGACAAAATGGCTAATATCTTGCTTATTATCGACTTTACAGCTCAGGAATCAATTGTGAACATATAGGAAATGATATATGCTGAATATTCTCATGACCTTGAATTTGACATTTGACCTCATTTCCAAGGTCACAGGACAAAATTGCTAATATCTCGCTTATTATCGACTTTACAGCTTAGGAATCAATTGTGAACATATAGGAAATGATATATGCTGAATATTCTCGTGACCTTGAATTTGACCTTTGACCTCATTTTCAAGGTCACAGGACAAAATGGCCAATATCTTGCTTATTAGCGACTTTACAGCTTAGGAATCAATTGTGAACATATAGGAAATGATATATGCTGAATATTCTAGTGACCTTGAATTTGACTTTTGACCTCATTTTCAAGGTCAACAGGACAAAATGGCCGATATCTTGCTTATTAGCGACTTTACAGCTTAGGAATCAATTGTGAACATATAGGAAATGATATATGCTGAAAATTCTCATGACCCTGAATTTGACCTTTGACTTCATTTTCAAGGTCACATGACAAAATGGCTAATATCTTGCTTATTATCGACTTTACAGCTTAGGAATCAATTGTGAACATATAGGAAATGATATATGCTGAATATTCTCATGACCTTGAATTTGACCTTTGACCTCATTTCCAAGGTCACAGGACAAAATTGCTAATATCTCGCTTATCGACTTTACAGCTTAGGAATCAATTGTGAACATATAGGAAATGATATATGCTGAATATTCTCATGACCTTGAATTTGACCTTTGACCTCATTTTCAAGGTCACAGGACAAAATGGCCAATATCTTGCTTATTAGCGACTTTACAGCTTAGGAATCAATTGTGAACATATAGGAAATGATATATGCTGAATATTCTAGTGACCTTGAATTTGACTTTTGACCTCATTTTCAAGGTCAACAGGACAAAATGGCCGATATCTTGCTTATTAGCGACTTTACAGCTTAGGAATCAATTGTGAACATATAGGAAATGATATATGCTGAATATTCTCATGACCTTGAATTTGACCTTTGACCTCATTTCCATGGTCACAGGACAAAATTGCTACTATCTCGCTTGTTATCGACTTTACAGCTTAGGAATCAATTGTGAACATATAGGAAATGATATATGCTGAATATTCTCGTGACCTTGAATTTGACCTTTGACCTCATTTTCAAGGTCACAGGACAAAATTGCTAATATCTCGCTTATTATCGACTTTACAGCTTAGGAATCAATTGTGAACATATAGGAAATGATATACGCAGAATATTCTCATGACCTTGAATTTGATCTTTGACCTCATTTCCAAGGTCACAGGACAAAATTGCTGATATCTCGCTTATTATCGACTTTACAGCTTAGGAATCAATTGTGAACATATGGGAAATGATATATGCTGAATACTCTCGTGACCTTGAAATTGACCTTTGACCTCATTTTCAAGGTCACAGGACAAAATGGCCAATATCTTGCTTATTAGCGACTTTACAGCTTAGGAATCAATTGTGAACATATAGGAAATGATATATGCTGAAAATGCTCGTGACCTTGAATTTGACCTTTGACCTATTTTCAAGGTCACAGGACAAAATGGCCAATATCTTGCTTATTAGCGACTTTACAGCTTAGGAATCAATTGTGAACATATAGGAAATGATATATGCTGAAAATGCTCGTGACCTTGAATTTGACCTGTGACCTATTTTCAAGGTCAGAGGACAAAATGGCCAATATCTTGCTTATTATCGACTTTACAGCTTAGGAATTAATTGTGAACATATAGGAAATGATATATGCTGAAAATTCTCATGACCTTGAATTTGACCTTTGACCTCATTTTCAAGGTCAACAGGACAAAATGGCTAATATCTTGCTTATTATCGACTTTACAGCTTAGGAATCAATTGTGAACATATAGGGAATGATATATTCTGAATATTTTAATGATATTGAATTTGACCTTTGACCTAAATTTCAAGGTCAGTCATTTTATTTTCAAAGTCAGATTACAAAATGGCTTATATCTCGCTTATTATCAAATTTACAGCTTAGGGGTCCATAGTGAACATATAGGAAATGATGTATGCTGAATAGTTTGGTGATCTAGAATTTAACCTTTGATCCCATTTTCACGGTTAGAGATATGACGACTTCAGTGGTCACCTTGAATTTGACTTTCAACTTTCTCGGCTTAACTCTGTATATTTCTCCGGTAACCTTACTAGCCCATTGGGCTAATTTTTCTTATTGATGCATGACACTCCTCCTATGTACCGCTGTGACATGTATTAATTTCGTTGCCCTTGAATCGCTCGAAGTGGGCCATTTTGGGCCCAAACTCAGCCCAAATGGGACATTCCCATGTTAAATTCTCCTATGCTTTATAATGGGACACATTAAGCCTAATATCTCACTTAATATTGAAATTAGAGACTAGGAATGAATTGTGGACATATAGGAAATGATATATGCTGAATATTCTCGTGACCTTGAATTTGACTTTTGACCTCATTTTCAAGGTCACAAGACAAAATAACTAATATCTCGCTTATTATCGACTTTACAGCTTAGGAATCAATTGTGAACATATAGGAAATGATATATGCTGAATATTCCTGTGACCTTGAATTTGACCTTTGACCTCATTTTCAAGGTCACATGACAAAATGGCTAATATCTCGCTTATTATCGACTTTACAGTTTAGGAATCAATTGTGAACATATAGGAAATGATATATGCTGAATATTTTCGTGACCTTGAATTTGACCTTTGACCTCATTTCCAAGGTCGCAGGACAAAATTGCTAATATCTCGCTTATTATCGACTTTACAGCTTAGGAATCAATTGTGAACATATAGGAAATGATATATGCTGAATATTCTCGTGGCCTTGAATTTGAGCTTTGACCTCATTTTCAAGGTCACAGGACAAAATGGCCAATATCTTGCTTATTAGCGACTTTACAGCTTAGGAATCGATTGTGAACATATAGGAAATGATATATGCTGAAAATTCTCGTGACCTTGAATTTGACCTTTGACCTCATTTTCAAGGTCACAGGACAAAATGGCCAATATCTCGCTTATTATCGACTTTACAGTTTAGGAATCAATTGTGAACATGTAGGAAATGATATATGCTGAATATTTTCATTACCTTGAATTTGACCCTGACCTCATTTCCAAGGTCACAGGACAAAATTGCTAATATCTCGCTTATTATCGACTTTACAGCTTAGGAATCAATTGTGAACATAGAGGAAATGATATATGCTGAATATTCTCATGACCTTGAATTTGACCTTTGACCTGATTTTCAAGGTCACAGGACAAATTGGCCAATATCTTGCTTATTAGCGACTTTACAGCTTAGGAATCAATTGTGAACATATAGGAAATGATATATGCTGAAAATTCTCGTGACCTTGAATTTGACCTCATTTTCAAGGTCACAGGACAAAATGGCCAATATCTTGCTTATCAGCGACTTAACAGCTTAGAAATCAATGTGAACATATAGGAAATGATATATGCTGAAAATTCTCATGACCTTGAATTTGACCTTTGACCTCATTTTGAAGGTCACATGACAAAATGGCTAAGATCTCGCTTATTATCGACTTTACAGCTTAGGAATCAATTGTGAACATATAAGAAATGATATACGCAGAATATTCTCATGACCTTGAATTTGACCTTTGACCTCATTTCCAAGGTCACAGGACAAAATTGCTGATATCTCGCTTATTATCGACTTTACAGCTTAGGAATCAATTGTGAACATATGGGAAATGATATATGCTGAATATTCTCGTGACCTTGAATTTGACCTTTGACCTCATTTTCAAGGTCACAGGACAAAATGGCCAATATCTTGCTTATTAGCGACTTTACAGCTTAGGAATCAATTGTGAACATATAGGAAATGATATATGCTGGAAATGCTCGTGACCTTGAATTTGACCTTTGACCTATTTTGAAGGTCACAGGACAAAATGGCCAATATCTTGCTTATTAGCGACTTTACAGCTTAGGAATCAATTGTGAACATATAATGATATATGCTGAAAATGCTCGTGACCTTGAATTTGACCTTTGACCTATTTTCAAGGTCACAGGACAAAATGGCCAATATCTTGCTTATTAGCGACTTTACAGCTTAGGAATTAATTGTGAACATATAGGAAATGATATATGCTGAAAATTTTCATGACCTTGAATTTGACCTTTGACCTCATTTTCCAGGTCAACAGGACAAAATGGCTAATATCTTGCTTATTATCGACTTTACAGCTTAGGAATCAATTGTGAACATATAGGAAATGATATATTCTGAATATTTTAATGATATTGAATTTGACCTTTGACCTAAATTTCAAGGTCAGTCATTTTATTTTCAAAGTCAGATTACAAAATGGCTTATATCTCGCTTATTATCAAATTTACAGCTTAGGGGTCCATAGTGAACATATAGGAAATGATGTATGCTGAATAGTTTGGTGATCTAGAATTTAACCTTTGATCCCATTTTCACGGTTAGAGATATGGCGATTTCAGTGGTCACCTTGAATTTGACTTTCAACTTTCTCGGCTTAACTCTGTATATTTCTCCGGTAACCTTACTAGCCCATTGGGCTAATTTTTCCATTTGGGGCACGTTCTGGCCCTTTCTGCTCCCTCTATCGATATGCCAACTTTGGAATTTCTTCGTGCATCCATGTTGACGTAGTTGCAAATTTAATTGTCGAGTCGGACAAATTCCGCACACAACGCCAGTCGCCAACATGTATCTAAGATCGGAGGGAGGGAGATAATAGACGTGACAGCCGTGTTCTGAGATGGGCGAACGCAAGGCTCCACACCTCCCGACCTCCCGGGGCAAGTAATAATTGGGTGAGGGCAAGTGAGAAAATACAAGCAGTCGCCCGACGGGCAACCACAAATTTGCGGCCAAGTCATAGACATATTATTCAAATAAATGTGTTCGTTTTTGTCTCACAACCTGTCAAGATTGTTTCACCACCGTATTGATTTATCGAGTGCTGGATGACACATCAATACTTTGTATGTACATAAATTATGCAAATTACGCAGTTAGCGAATAGCATTTGCGGGTTTACCATGACACAGCAGAACTTTGTATGTACATAAAGTATGCAAATTTCGAAGTCAGCCAATAGCATGCGCGGGTTTCTCAGATAGTGTGCATGTTTACGATGTTGCATAGCAACGCATCTACCGAACGAACATGTTCTAAGTATTTGAAGCGTGCCGAATAAGTAGGCGAGATACGGTGGCTGCTGTAAAACTGTGTTTGGCTCAACGGAGATCCCGAGGGATCACATCATGGAGATCCCGACGGAATTTTGTTAGTCACAGACATCGAACCAAACACAGTTTTATCCCGATTATAACATGGCATCCTAACGTGTTGGTTTCTTCCAATCTCTAATGAGAATGATCAACAAACCCGGTTTATTTTCCATGTCAACAACTTTCCGTTGTTGTTGCAGTCTGCTTGGCTAAGTAGCGCCACGGCTCATTTGCATATCGATCGATCAAAGACTCGCATGTGATTGGTCAGTTTTATTTGCGTTTTCCACCTCGATCTCTGCACTTATTATTTACAACACCATGCATTTTATTGACTGAAATATTGTGTAGGTAACTTGTCAGTCACGAATTATGCAGGTCAGCTGAGATAACATTGCTGAGTTTATTGAACAAAGAGGCGGGCAAGATCTTCATCGGATCCTGATATGATAAATTTCTACACTGGATTCAAGGATTATAGAACGCTCAAAGGAGCATTTGTGGAACTGCAACCAACTGCCCAAAATATGAACATATGGAGTCAGATCTAGAGGCATTCCCAGCGCATGAACACTGCCGGTAGTGTTTTCCAGGAATCCTTGCCTTTGATCAACCAGTTTTTCATGTTTCTATGCAGAATTAAACAGGGATTCAATGAGCAGGACTTGACAGTGAGATTTGGAATATCACAATCATCTGTGAGCAGGATTCTTATTACATGGACGAATTATATGTATTTCATGTTAGGCTCCTTAGTAATATGGCCTATTATAGTTAAATTATATTATATTATTTTAGAGTCGTGCTGCCATAATCTGATAAACACAAACATGCCAGAATGTTTCAGGTCCACATACCCCAAAACTAGGGTTATATTGGACTGCACAGAGTTAAAGGTGCTGACGCCGAGTTCCAAGTTCTTAAACTCGGATTCTCCAATTATAAACGTCACACCACATTTAAAGGCCTGATAGGTATATCACCTTGTGAAATGGTTACTTCTATGATCAGTTCTTTGTATACTGGCTGCATGTCTGACAAAGAAATAACATCAAGATCTGGAATCGTGTATTTACTAGAGCCCATCGACGACGTCATGGCGGACAAAGGATTTCTTATTCAGGATCTTTTGTCAAGAAAGAAATCGCGTCTTGTGATTCAACCCTTAATTAGGCCAGAAAGGAAAGTTTTCTGAGAGGAAGTGCAGCTGACACATGAAATCGCAAGACTTTGTATCTACGTTGAACGGCTCTCAGAAGGATAAAAGAATATCATATTTTTGATGGTGTTCTTCCACTCAGTGTGGCTTCTTGTATCAACCAGATTTGGACAATCTGTGGGATTTTGACCACATTTCGTGGTCCTCTGTTCTAACATGAGATTCGTGCAGTAGTTGTAGTACACTTTCCAGAGTAATACATGTCTTGAAACTTCAACATGTACAAAATACTTTTCAGCAGAAATATACAGTATATTTGTGTATACAATTGTGTAATTGTGTTGTACTCAGTAGAGTATTGTCCGGTGCATATTTAAGTATTTATAGCTTAATTAGCAGTACTGGTATATATTATACCACGTATCCCAATGCATGTGTGCTTAACAAATAAAGGTCTTTCAAATATAACTTTGAATTGAGTGACTCTGGATATATTATGCTGGCGAGATACAGTGTGTCCCAAAGAAAGAAGTATACCGGAAATTGGTGGATTATGTGATGAATATAAATAGTTACCAGTTAGTGAAAAACAGTTGCAACTGCGATAAAAAATACGTATGACAAGATGTTATAATGTATATTCTTTTCAATTATTCTAAACATACCGTAAATTGGTGGATTATATGATGAATATAAATAGTTACCAATTAGTGAAAAAACAGTTGCAACTGCGATAAAACATACGTACTGACAAAATGTTGTAAAGTATATACTTTTCTATTACTAGTATCCTAAACTGAACCTCTGGCCTAAACATCAAAAAGCTTATTTTATCAATTATAGATTGATATTCATACATGTATATTGCCACAGTATATTCCAGGTATTTTCTGTAAACTTGTAGGACACCCTGTATTTTATTCGGTAAAACAACTGCCACAGTTGTATGAAAAATAAATTTTGTCCCTGGGATGATTATTGGTATTCAAATTTAGCTGGTATGCTACAGGAAGCGTGGTCCTATTTTGTAATTTGTATTTCTGTAAGCTTGCATAGGGGTACATTATGATAGGCTGCATCACGTCATAATGGGTACATTAATACATGCTGAAGCCCGTCATAATGTACCCATATGTACCCATCTTCAGTGAGTACGGTGCCCCATGGGCCCTTGTATCTTTTTTGTTTACGGGCGAATTTTTCTGAAATTTTGCAGAAAAATACTTAAAAATAATTCAAGAAGGAGGTATTTTTTAGTTTTTTGATTTTCGCTTTTTCTTCAAAATGGCGGCCGTTTTTGACGAAAAAGGCCTGATTTTGGACTTTGGCGGCCATTTTCTCAAAATCTGTTCAGTAACTTTTTTTCTTTTTGATACATAAGACTCCTCATATGTACTTCTATGATGTCTATAAATTTCGTTGCGCTTGAATCGCTCGAAGTGGGCCATTTTGGCCCAAAGTCGGCCCAAATGGGACTTTCCCATGTTAAATTCTCCTATGCTTTATAATGGGACACATTATGCCTAATATCTCACTTGATCTTGAGATTAGAGACTAGGAATCAATTGTGGACATATAGGAAATGATATATGCTGAATATTCTCGTGACCTTGAATTTGACCTCTGACCTCAGTTTCAAGGTCAGAGCACAAAATGGCTTATATCTCGCTTATTATCGACTCTACAGCTTAGGAATCAATTGTGGACATATAGGAAATAATATATGCTGAATATTCTCGTGACCTTGAATTTGACCTCTGACCTCAGTTTCAAGGTCAGAGCACAAAATGGCTTATATCTCGCTTATTATCGAGTCTACAGCTCAGGAATCAATTGTGGACATATAGGAAATGATATATGCTAAATATTCTGATCACCTTGAATTACCGGACCTATGGTCCGATAACCTATTGGCATGGCGTTGCGTCCGTCATTCGTCGTCGTCGTCGTCGTCCACATTTTTATCTTTTTTGTTTACGGGCGAATTTTTCTGAAATTTTGCAGAAAAATACTTAAAAATAATTCAAGAAGGAGGTATTTTTTAGTTTTTTGATTTTCGCTTTTTCTTCAAAATGGCGGCCGTTTTCGACGAAAAAGGCCTGATTTTGGACTTTGGCGGCCATTTTCTCAAAATCTGTTCAGTAACTTTTTTTCTTTTTGATACATGAGACTCCTCATATGTACTCCTATGATGTCTATAAATTTCGTTGCGCTTGAATCGCTCGAAGTGGGCCATTTTGGCCCAAAGTCGGCCCAAATGGGACTTTCCCATGTTAAATTCTCCTATGCTTTATAATGGGACACATTATGCCTAATATCTCACTTGATATTGAGATTAGAGACTAGGAATCAATTGTGGAC
Organism: Terebella lapidaria; assembly: GCA_949152475.1. NCBI lineage: Eukaryota > Metazoa > Annelida > Polychaeta > Terebellida > Terebellidae > Terebella > Terebella lapidaria. The sequence continues at coordinate 21,645,688 of OX424569.1, forward strand.
ATATAGGAAATGATATATGCTGAATATTCTCGTGACCTTGAATTTGACCTCTGACCTCAGTTTCAAGGTCAGAGCACAAAATGGCTATATCTCACTTATTATCGACTCTACAGCTTAGGAATCAATTGTGGACATATAGGAAATAATATATGCTGAATATTCTCGTGACCTTGAATTTGACCCCTGACCTCAGTTTCAAGGTCAGAGCACAAAATGGCTTATATCTCGCTTATTATCGACTCTACAGCTTAGGAATCAATTGTGGACATATAGGAAATGATATATGCTGAATATTCTGATGACCTTGAATTTGACCTTCGAACTCATTTTCAAGGTCACAGGACAAAATGGCTAATATCTCGTTTGTTATCGACTTTACAGCTTAGCAATCAATTATGAACATATAGGAAATGATATATGCAGATTATTGTCATGACCTTGAATTTGACCTTTGACCTCATTTTCAAGGTCACAGGACAAAATGGCTAATATCTCACTTATTATCGATTTTACAGCTTAGGAATCAGTTGTGGACATATGGGAAATGATATATCCTGAATATCCTCGTGACCTTGAATTTGACCTCTGACCTCATTTTCAAGATCCAAGGACAAACTGGCTCATATCTAGCTCCTCTATTGACTGTATGGCTTGGGAATCAATTGTGGACATGATATACAAAATGATATACATTGAATATTTTGATGATCTTGAATTTGACCTTTGCCCCTTCATTTTCAAGGCCACCGCACAAAATTGCTAATATCTCTCTGATTATTGAATTTACAGCTTAGCAATCAACTGTGGACATGATATATGCTTAATGTTATATATGCTGAATATTCTCTTGACCTTGAATTCAACCAGTGACCTGGCTAACATCTAAAATATTAAACATTGTCCGGTAACCTTTCTTCGGCCCTTGTTTGTTTTTCTCTCTTTTTTAGGTTACCGGACCTATGGTCCGATAACCTATTGGCATGGCGTTGCGTCCGTCGTCGTCCGTCGTCGTCGTCCACATTTTTATCTTTTTTGTTTACAGGCGAATTTTTCTGAAATTTTGCACAAAAATACTTAGAAATAATTCAAGAAGGAGATATTTTTTAGTTTTTTGATTCTCGCATTTTTTTCAAAATGGCGGCCGTTTTCGACGAAAAATGCCAGATTTTGGACTTTCGCGGCCATTTTCTCAAAATCTGTTCAGTAACTTTTTTTCTTTTTGATAAATAACACTCCTCATATGTACTCCTATGATGTCTATAAATTTCGTTGCGCTTGAATCGCTCGAAGTGGGCCATTTTGGCCCAAACTCGGCTCAAATGGGACTTTCCCATGTTAAATTCTCCTATGCTTTATAATGGAACACATTATGCCTAGTATCTCACTTAAAATTGAGATTAGAGACTAGGAATCAATTGTGGACATATAGGAAATGATATATGCTGAATATTCTCGTGACCTTGAATTTGACCTCTGACCTCAGTTTCAAGGTCAGAGCACAAAATGACTTATATCTCGCTTATTATTGACTCTACAGCTTAGGAATCAATTGTGGACATATAGGAAATGATATATGCTGAATATTCTGAGGCCTTGAATTTGACCTTTGACCCCATTTTCAAGGTCATAGTACAAAATGGCTTATATCTTGCTTATTATCGACTCTACAGCTTAGGAATGAATTGTGGACATATAGGAAATGATATATACTGAATATTCTGATGACCTTAAATTTGACCTCTGACCTCATTTTTAAGGTCACAGAACAAACTGGCTCATATCTTGCTCCTCGCTTGGGAATCAATTGTGAACATATAGAACATGATATACAATGTACACTGAATATTTTGATGACCTTGAATTTGAACTTTACTTTCATTTACAAGGCCACAGCACAAAATTGCTGATATCTCTTTGATTATTGAATTTACAGCTTAGCAATCAACTGTGGACATGATATATGCTTAATATTATATATGCTGAATATTCTCTTGACCTTGAATTTAACCAGTGGCCTGGCTAACATCTAAAATATTAAACATTGTCCGGTAACCTATCTTTGGCCCTCGGCCTAATTTTTTTACTTTCCGCCGTTTGGTTTCCGATCAATAACTCGGGAACGCCTGAACGGATCTTGCCCAAATTTGCACCATTGGTCAGAAATATTACATGGAAGACCCGTATTGTTTTGGAGGCGGCTCCGGGGTCCGTGAGGTCCGTGAGGATGAAATCAAGGTTGATTTTGAGACTTGGTTTCCGAGCGAAAACTCAAAAAGTATTCATGCAATGGCAAGTATTCTATGCATGGGAGTTCATATACCACCTGGGAAGAACCCTACTGATTTTGGGATTAATCCGTCGAACGACCTTTGACCTAGAGCTCGGAAGAATTTTTGCTGATTCATCCTTGAGGCTTTCATGCATATCTCGGAAACGGTGCGTCGTAGAGCGAAACAGAGCTCAATTTCGGCCTTCAGGCACTAGACCAACTAGTCTAGGGGGTATCTTGGGTCGAATCGACCCCTGGTGTCGAATTTTTTTTTGCCGACTCGGCACTTCCTGTTTGGCCGTATCTCAGAAACGGTGCTTCGTAGAGCGAAACGGAGCTCAATTTCGGCCTCCTGGCACTAGACAAACTAGTCTAGAGGGTATCTTGGGTCGAGACAACCCCTGGTGTCGATTTTTTTTTTGCCGACTCGGCACTTCCTGTTTGGCCGTATCTCGGAAACGGTGGGTCGTAGAGCAAAACGGAGCTCAATTCCGGCCTCCTGGCACTAGACAAACTAGGCTTATGGGTATTTTGGGTCGAGACGACCCCTGGTGTCGAATTTATGTTCGCTGATTCGGCATTTCCTGTTTGGCCGTATCGCGGAAACGGTGCGTCGTAGAGCGAAACGCAAAGATGCCTAAGGGCGGGGTATGTCACTTAAACTTTGACCACGGACAGTTCCAGAGTCATCATGGTTCTAGACACGGTCTCTTAGGTATATGTTAGCTAGGAATAGAACTCACACGAAATGCCCCAAGGCATCTTCAGGCCTTGACGTCTAGTGACAAAATACTTGTAGATAGACCTTGTATTTGTATTTTGAACATATACAATGTTATATGCTGCACACTTGATGGTGACATTGAAGTTCACGAAGATGACCTCGAATTGTTGATCTGAATGTCATAACTTACCTGTCGTGCTTCAACCAAAATTGTCCGGTAACCTATCTTAGCCCTTGGGCTAATTTTTTTCTGAGCACTTGATCCTAAACACAGCATTTATTTTTTGAGGCCTTTGGACCAATGTGGTATGCAAATGTGTAGAGCTGATGGTTTTATGAATAGTTCAATATCACTGAATAAGTTAAAATGATTTCATTCAAGTCTATTATTGATCACAATACAAATAGTGAGAGTGAGGTACATATATTATTGGACTCAGCAAGGAAAAGCTTTTGTCCAGCAGAGACTTGGGGTTGTAATAAAATACACTCACTCGGTTGTCACTGACCAGAGAGCATCTAGTTTGTTTTGAGGGTTTGTATTGTATGTAATGTATAACATCCTAACTTGTACATGTTGTATGCTCTGATAACCACCAATGTTGGATTTTCAGCAAGCAGAGCAGATCGAGAAGCTCCGGGAAAGCATCAAAGATGATATCAAATTCCATAAGGAGCAGATCGAAGAACACGAGGTTCGTATGTCAACTTACTCATTATTGTATCCCCCGAACAAAGTTCGGCGGATACTATGGATTTGGCTTCGTCGTCCGCGTCCGCAGAGATTTTCTTGTGAACGCGCTACAGGCCGCAATTCTCACCCGATCACCATTATTTTTTGGAGGCACATATATAATGGTAAGATCCCGACACCAATCAATTTTGGTTGCCGTGGCAACTGAATTGGTGGTTTGGGGACACACTTTGCATTGAAAACAGCCTGTTTGAGACACATGGCTTCTGAACGCTCTACAGATGGCAGTTTTCGACGAATCTCAATAGTATTTGGAAGTGTTGTTGGGAAGGGCTGTCCCACGAAACCAATCATTTTTCAGAATTATCATATAAATATTAATATGTTAACAGCCTAACTTATTACAGAATTGTGAAATATCCATTTTGACATGTATGATCATTCCAATAGCCTGTATTATGGAAGGTAATGACACTGGTTTCTTGTTCAGAATGGAGAACTGATGTTTTTAGAGAAAACAGGACAATATTACTGAATAAGTTAACATTAGTTTTACTAGTTAAGTCTATTATTGTCCACAATAAAAATAGTTAAGACAAGAAACGTTTATTATTAAGCTCAACAAGGTAAAGGTTTTGTCCAGTACGTATTTCATGGGTGTAATTGAATAAGTTAACATTATTTTTAATAGTTAAGTCTATTATTGACCACAATAAAAATAGTTAAGACAAGAAATATTTATTATTAACCTCAACAAGGTACAGGTTTTGTCCAGTACAAATTTCATTGGTGTAACCGAATAAGTTAACATTATTTTCACTAGTTAAGTCTATTATTGACCACAATAAAAATAGTTAAGTCTATTATTGACCACAATAAAAATAGTTAAGATGAGAAATATTTATTATTAAGCTCAACAAGGTGAAAGTATAGATTTCATGGGTGTACTGAATAAGTTAACATTATTTTCACTAGTTTAGTCTATTATTGACCACAATGAAAATAGTTAGGACAAGAAATATTTATTATTGGGCTCAACAAGGTAAAGATTCTGTCCAGTAGACATTTTATGTCTGTAACCAAATAAGTTAACATTTTTTTTTGCTAGTTAAGTCTATTATTGACCTCAATAAAAATAGTTAAGATGAGAAACAATTATTATTGAGCTCAACAAAGTTAAGGTTTTGTCCGGTAGAAATTTCTGGGTGTAACCGAATAAGTTAACATTACTTTTTACATGTTAAGTCTATTATTGACCACAATGAAAATAGTTAAGACAAGAAATATTTATTATTGGGCTCAACAAGGTTAAGGTTTTGTCCGGTAGAAATTTCTGGGTGTAACCGAATAAGTTAACATTATTTTCACATGTTAAATCTATTATTGACCATAATGAAAATAGTTAAGACAAGAAATATTTATTACTGGGCTCAACAAGGTGAAGGCTTTGTCCAGTAGAGATTCTATGGCTGTGACCAAATAAGTTAACATTATTTCTTGCTAGTTAAGTCTATTATTGATCACAATAGCTTTTTAAGTTACCAGACCTATGGTCCGATAACCTATTGGCATGGCGTTGCGTCCGTCGTCGTCCACATTATTATCTTTTTTGTTTACGGGCGAACTTTTCAGAAATTTTGCACAAAAATACTTAAAAATATAGGTATTTTTTAGTTTTTTGATTTTCGCATTTTTAGGTTACCGGACCTATGGTCCGATAACCTATTGCCATGGCGTTGCGTCCGGCGTCCATCCGTCCGTCGTCCGTCCGTAAACAATTTTATCTTTAAAGTTTACGATCGGATTTTTCTGAAATTTTGCACAAAAATGCCTAAAAATATTTCCAGAGGGAGGTATTTTTTAGTTTTTTGATTTTCACATTTTTTTCAAAATGGCGGCCGTTTTCGTCGAAAAATGGCCAATTTTGGACTTTGACGGTCATTTTCTCAAAATCTGTGACATGTATAAATTTCGTTGCGCTTGAATCACTCGAAGTGGGCCATTTTGGGCCCAAACTCGGCCAAGATGTGACTTTCCCATGTTAAATTTACCTATGCTTTATAATGGGACACATTAAGCCTGATATCTCACTTAATATTGAGATTAGAGACTAGGAATCAATTGTGGACATATAGGAAATGATATATGCTGAATATTCTCGTGACCTTGAATTTGACCTTTAACCTCAGTTTCAAGGTCACAGGACAAAATGGCTAATATCTCGCTTATTATCGACTTTACAGCTTAGAAATCAATTGTGAACATATAGGAAATGATATATGCTGAATATTCTCGTGACCTTGAATTTGACCTTCGACCTCATTTTCAAGGTCACAGGACAAAATGGCTAATATCTCGCTTATTATCGACTTTACAGCTTAGGAATCCATTGTGAACATATAGGAAATGATATATGCTGAATATTCTCGTGACCTTGAATTTGACCTTTGGCCTCATTTTCAAGGTCACATGACAAAATGGCTAATATCTCGCTTATTATCGACTTTACAGCTTAGGAATCAATTGTGAACATATAGGAAATGATATATGCTGAATATTCTCGTGACCTTGAATTTGACCTTTGACCTCATTTTCAAGGTCACAGGACAAAATGGCTAATATCTCGCTTATTATCGACTTTACAGCTTAGAAATCAATTGTGAACATATAGGAAATGATATATGCTGAATATTCTCGTGACCTTGAATTTGACCTTTGACCTCATTTTCAAGGTCACAGGACAAAATGGCTAATATCTCGGTTATTATCGACTTTACAGCTTAGGAATCCATTGTGAACATATAGGAAATGACATATGCTCAATATTCTCGTGACCTTGAATTTGACCTTTGACCTCATTTTCAAGGTCACAGGACAAAATGGCTAATATCTCGCTTATTATCGACTTTACAGCTTAGGAATCAATTGTGAACATATAGGAAATGATATATGCTGAATATTCTCGTGACCTTGAATTTGACCTTTGACCTCATTTCCAAGGTCACAGGACAAAATTGCTAATATCTCGCTTATTATCGACTTTACGGCTTAGGAATCAATTGTGAACATATAGGAAATGATATATGCTGAATATTCTCGTGACCTTGAATTTGACCTTTGACCTCATTTTCAAGGTCACAGGACAAAATGGCCAATATCTTGCTTATTAGCGACTTTGCAGCTTAGGAATAAATTGTGAACATATAGGAAATGATATATGCTGAATATTCTAGTGACCTTGAATTTGACCCTTGACCTAAATTTCAAGGTTAGTCTTTTTAGGTTACCGGACCTTTGGTCCGATAACCTATTGCCGTGGCGTTGCGTCCGTCGTCCGTCGTCCGTCCACATTTTTATCATTAAAGTTTACAGGCGAATATTTCTGAAATTTTGCACAAAAATACCTAAAAATATTTCCAGGAAAGGTTTTTTTTAGTTTTTTGATTTTCGCATTTTTTTCAAAATGGCGGCCGTTTTCGTCGAAAAATGGCCAATTTTGGACTTTGATGGTCGTTTTCTCAAAATCTGTTCAGTAACTTTTTTTCTTATTGATGCATGACACTCCTCCTATGTACCCCTGTGACATGTATAAATTTCGTTGCCCTTGAATCGCTCGAAGTGGGCCATTTTGGGCCCAAACTCGGCCCAAATGGGACTTTCCCATGTTAAATTCTCCTATGCTTTATAATGGGACACATTAAGCCTAATATCTCACTTAAAATTGAAATTAGAGACTAAGAGTCAATTGTAGACATATAGGAAATGATATATGCTGAATATTCTCGTGACCTTGAATTTGACCTCTGACCTCGGTTTTAAGGTCAGAACGGCCGTTTTCGTCTAAAAATGGCCAATTTTGGACTTTGATGGTCGTTTTCTCAAAATCTGTTCAGTAACTTTTTTTTCTTATTGATGCATAACACTCCTCATAGGTACCCCTGTGACATGTTTAAATTTCGTTGCGCTTGAAACGCTCGAAGTTGGCCAGTTTGGGCCCAAACTCGGCCCAAATGGGACTGTCCCATGTTAAATTCTCCTATGCTTTATAATGGGACACATTAAGCCTAATATCTCACTTAATATTGCGATTAGAGACTAGGAATCAATTGTGGACATATAGGAAATGATATATGCCGAATATTCTTGTGACCTTGAAATTGACCTCTGACCTCGGTTTCAAGGTCAGAGCACAAAATGGCTAATATCTCGTTCATTATCGACTTTACAGCTTAGGAATCAATTGTGGACATATAGGAAATGATATATGCTGAATATTCTGATAACCTTGAATTTGACCTTGGATCTCATTTTCAAGGTCACAGGACAAAATGGCTAATATCTTACTTATTATCGATTTTACAGCTTAGGGATCAATTGTGGACATATAGGAAATGATATATGCTGAATATTCTCGTGACCTCGAATTTGACCTCCGACCTCAGTTTCAAGGTCAGAGCACAAAATGGCTAATATCTCGCTTATTATCGACTTTACAGCTTAGGAATCAATTGTGGACATATAGGAAACGATATATGCCAAATATTCTGATGATGTTGATTTTGACGTTTGACCTCATTTTCAAGGTCACAGGACAAAATGGCCAATATCGCACTTATTATCGATTTTACAGCTAAGGGATCAATTGTGGACATATAGAAAATGATATATTCTGAACATTGTCATGACCTTGAACTTGACCTTTGACCTCATTTTCAATGTCACAGGACAAAATGGCTAATATCTCGCTTATTATCAATTTTACAGCTTAGGAATCAATTATGAACATATAGGAAATGATATATGCTGAATATTGCTGTGACCTTGAATTTGACCTTTGACCTCATTTTCAAGGTCAGAGAACAAAATGGCTAATATCTCGCTTTTTATCGACTTTACAGCCTAGCAATCAATTGTGGACATATAGAAAATGATATATTCTGAACATTGTCATGACCTTGAACTTCACCTTTGACTTAATTTTCAAGGTCACAGGACAAAATGGCTATTAGCTCGCTTATTATCGACTTCAGAGCTTAGGAATCAATTATGAACGTATAGGAAATGATATAAGCTGAATTTGCTATGACCTTGAATTCAACCTTTGACCTCATTTTCAAGGTCGCAGGACATGATGACTAATATCTCGCTTATTATTGACTTTACAGCTTAAAAATCAGTTGTGGACATACTAGAAATGACATATGCCGAATATTATTGTGTCTTTGAATTGACCAATGACCTTATTTTCAAGGTCACGGGACAAACTACTAATATCTAAAATTTGTATTGTCCGGTAACCTTCCTTAGCCCTTGGGCTAATTTTTTATTTTCAAGGTCAGAATACAAAATGACTTATATCTCGCTTATTATCAAATTTAAAGCTTAGGGGTCCATAGTGAACATATAAGAAATGATGTATGCTGAATATTTTGGTGATCTAGAATTTGACCTTTGATCTCATTTTTAAGGTCAGAGAACAAAATGGCTAATATGTCGCTTATTATCATCTTTACATCTGCCCCTGATGACGCCAGTGTGTCTTTGGATAAATTATTTGGTCGGGCTTTGTTTCTATTGCAAAATGTTGTATTTTACGTCTCTTATTGGCATCATCAAAATTTGATTGTATTGGTGGTAATAGATTGATACTTACATTTATACCACTGAGTCGGTGTCACTGCTGGCGGACGTTAAATCTGTCCCCGAGGATACCATCAACTCAGTAGCCTTCGGGCTTGTGATTGGGTACTTTTGTACTTGTCATGTATCTATTCCATGGGGTTAGATTCGGATTTCTAAATTATTTTCATAGGTTGTTGGGCAGTTGTATACTAATTCCTTCTGGTGTACAGTAGAAACAACTACATTTAACACATTGTCTGCCCCTGAAGACGCCAGTGTGTCTTTGGATAAACTATTTGGTCGGGCTTTGTTTGTTTCTATTGCAAAATGTAGTATTTTACGTTTCTTATTGACATCATCAAAATCTGATTGTATTGGTGGTAATAGATTTAATCTGACATTTACAGCATAGGAATCAATTACGAATATAGAGGAATGATATATACTGAATATTTTCATGACCTTGAACTTGAACTTTGACCTCATTTTCAAGGTCACATCACAGAATGGCTAATGTCTCACTTATTATCGACTTTACAGCTTAGGAATGAATTGTGGTCATACTAGAAGTGATATATTTGTTGAAAATTTCATGGCCTTGAATTTATCAGTGACTTTATTTTCAAGGTCACTGGACAAAAGGCTAATATCTAAAATGTATATTGTCCGGTAACCTTTCTTAGCCCTTGGGCTAATTTTTTCAAAATGGCAGCCGTTTTTGACGAAAAATGCCTGATTTTGGACTTTCGCTGCCATTTTCTCAGAATCTGTTCAGTAACTTTTTTTAGGTTACCGGACCTATGGTCCGATAACCTATTGGCATGGCGTTGCGTCCGTCGTCGTCGTCGTCCACATTTTTATCTCTTTTGTTTACGGGCGAATTTTTCTGAAATTTTGCAGAAAAATACTTAAAAATAATTCAAGAAGGTATTTTTTAGTTTTTTGATTTTCGCTTTTTCTTCAAAATGGCGGCCGTTTTCGACGAAAAATGCCTGATTTTGGACTTTGGCGGCCATTTTCTCAAAATCTGTTCAGTAACTTTTTTTCTTTTTGATACATAAGACTGTTCATATGTACTTCTATGATGTCTATAAATTTCGTTGCGCTTGAATCGCTCGAAGTGGGCCATTTTGGGCCCAAACTCGGCTCAAATGGGACTTTCCCATGTTAAATTCTCCTATGCTTTATAATGGGACACATTAAAGCTTAATATCTCACTTAGTATTGAAATTAGAGACTAGGAATGAATTGTGGACATATAGGAAATGATATATGCTGAATATTCTCGTGACCTTGAATTTGACCTTTGACCTCATTTTCAAGGTCACAGGACAAAATGACTAATATCTCGCTTATTATCGACTTTACAGCTTAGGAATCAATTGTGAACATATAGGAAATGATATATGCTGAATATTCTCGTGACCTTGACTTTGACCTTTGACCTCATTTTCAAGGTCACGTGACAAAATGGCTAATATCTCGCTTATTATCGACTTTACAGTTTAGGAATCAATTGTGAACATATAGGAAATGATATATGCTGAATATTTTCGTGACCTTGAATTTGACCTTTGACCTCATTTCCAAGGTCACAGGACAAAATTGCTAATATCTCGCTTATTATCGACTTTACAGCTTAGGAATCAATTGTGAACATATAGGAAATGATATATGCTGAATATTCTCGTGACCTTGAATTTGACCTTTGACCTCATTTTCAAGGTCACAGGACAAAATGGCCAATATCTTGCTTATTAGCGACTTTACAGCTTAGGAATCAATTGTGAACATATAGGAAATGATATATGCTCAAAATTCTCATGACCCTGAATTTGACCTTTGACCTCATTTTCAAGGTCACATGACAAAATGGCTAATATCTTGCTTGTTATCGACTTTACAGCTTAGGAATCAATTGTGAACATATAGGAAATGATATATGTTGAAGTGGGGCATTTTGGCCCAAAGTCGGCCCAAATGGGACTTTCCCATGTTAAATTCTCCTATGCTTTATAATGGGATATATTATGCCTAATATCTCACTTAATAGTCCAGTTGCCAAATGACTATTTTCTTGTGAAGCATGTTTTGGCGTCATTATGAACTTTTTTCGTTGATTCATCATCTCTGAGCATTCCTGAGTCAGAAACAGCCGGGTGCCACCTTGGCATCCTTGGGGAATTTTTTTCAGAGCCGAAAAACAAAATGGCCGCCAATGAACACTGCTTAATTTACCTCTTTGACAATATCTCTGATTCTAGGCCACTTAGAAGCACAAACTTGGTGTCTACTACTAGGTTTCCATGACCAAGGATTCCCGTTATAATACTGCCAAACTTGTATATATAACAGCTTATCCGTTTTTCGGTGTTTGACGAACCCGATTCTTAAAAAAATCTGGTTCTGTTCAAGTGGTATGCATTTTCCACTTTAATCAACAATCTTGGTGTTCACTCCTGGGTTAGTGAATCTATAGTCTCCGACACAACACCTGATTGAAATGGCCTTCCCCAGAGTGTGACCAGCTCGCCCTCCTGGACGTGACTGGTGGCTATTCCACTGAAGTAGATGAACGGCTTCAATCGAGCTTTGTTGTATGTTAATTTGAGAACCACTTTTTGCAGAAATAGTAACGTGTGTAGACTGAGCTGGTGTTTTTTTGTACTGTCTGGCAAGAACTTGTCATTTGGTTTCTGTTGGTTTGTATTCATCAAAGACTACGTAAACCTCACAGCACCCAAAGCGGTATATTATGCTGGCCGTACTGTGCAATTTTGTATCTTGATATCTGTTTGGGAATGCCACACCATTGCAGTCCCCTATGGGAGGACATCGCCTCAACTAACTTGGTTAACTAGGAACAGAAGAAACAAACCTGACGTCAAAAACGACTGCCTTCATTGCTGCCTATTTTTGTTCCAAACGGAGAAGTGATTCTGTTTACCGACATTTGTACGGAAGGTGAAGATGGCCAACTCGGGGATCACATCAGCTGCAAAACTGAAGGTATTGCCCCATCACAAAATGCCCCATCACAAAATGATATTGCACAATATGATATTGTGCGACATGCTGATCGTTTGGTCGCCTGGTCCTTGTCTGAGACAGCTCAGAGGGATGATGGTCAATCAATTGGCCATCTTATAGAAATCGGTCAGCGTCGTTCTCCTTTTCCATTCCATGAGCGATATCCATCCGAGGTCATTAGCAATAGCTGTAATGCTGTCTGAATTACTAGTGTCATAGGGTTCGTTTGCTACAAATCTGGCCGCATGTCACTGCACCTTTCCAAACTGGTTTTATAGCTTGGCCTGATATGGGTACTGGACCACACAGCAATATTAAATGAGGTCAAATGAGAGCTAAATAGTCATTTGGCTTGGATGACTTGTCACATCGAATAAGGTTTCTACAAAGGAAGCATAGTGCTTGACAACAAGCATAGTCGTTGACAACAAAGTATAGGTTATCATCCTGTACTGTCCTGCCACCTATGGAATATTGATACATGTAGGTAGCAATAGGTTTTGTGACCAATGAAATTCTTACAAAGTAACAGTTTTCAGTATTGAAATCCATTTGTTTTTTTGTGAATCCAGGCTACCAGTCTGTCAATGTCATAATGAAGGAGAATGTGATCCTCAGTTGACGAGATTTCATGAAAAATCAAACAAATATCCGCACACATCCTGGTGGATGATGTTAAATTCATCGTGATGTCATCTACGAAGAACAGAAACAGCAGGAGCCCCAAAACGAACCTCTTGGCGCTCCCGAAAGTACTAGACATTCAGAGGCCAGAATTACATTGACGTGGACGGTTTGGGTTCTCTGATCCTCAAATGAACCAGTCCATAGAACATGTAGAAGATGTTTGTCTCTGATTCCATAATAGTCCAGTTTTGCTTTTTAGTCTGGACCCGATCAAGGGTCTTGCTGAAGTCTAATATGGCCGTATGTACTTGTTTGCACCTGTTCGAGGAAGTCAAGTCGTGAATCGCAATGATGAGTTGGGACTCGAATGGTGGTTATTAGCTCCGAATCTGTGTTGGCAGTCGACTAGGATATTGTGTTCGTCAAAATGGTCAATCATGTTGCTCACCAGAATATGTTCCATCGTTTTGCAAATCATGCAAGTAAGTGAGACAGGTCGGTAATGCCGCTATACCTCTATAACATCCACATTGGGACCACATTAGCTTTCCTCCAGCATTCGTCAAACTGCTCCAACACACCGAAGCATAGTAAAATATATGCCAGGTGTACATGTCTCAATGGGGGAGGTGGGTGTGACACTGCACAGTAGTAGTACAGTATCTGTTTGGCATTGGAAAGGCCACAGCATTGAAGACCCCCGAGAGGGGAAATCACATAATCTCACTTGGTCAATCAGAAGCAGATGAAACAAACCTGATGCCAGAAACGACTGCCTTTTTTGGTGCCCATCATGGTTTCAAACTGAGAGATGATATGTTTGTTCGCCACCATCCTGTGAGAAATGTGAAGATTACAATCTCAAAGAACACATTAGCCTCGAAACTGAAGGTATTGCCCCTATCACAAGATGATTTTGCTCAGTATCTACATCGTACTCAATTACAAGTTCTTATGTATAAATCCGCTGCTCAATCAGACCCTCCACACTTTCACCCGACCCAATATGGTCGGAATACAGATGGAGAAGGCACAATATGCATCCAACTCCACTTCCAACAGCCGACCATGCTCCACTGGAAGATGTGGCTGTGTAGTTCCACAGATGTTTGACTCGTTCATAAAAGCCACATAGCAACCACTGAAGTGGAAGCAGCATAAAATAATTCTCCTGGAAAACTTGGAAAAAACACCGCAAATACTGTGCATCAGGACTTGAAAATATATCATATTGTGTGTAAAGGAATTTTGGACAAGAAATGGATAAACTCATGCATTAATACATACGGACCATTGATTGATACACAAAATCAGGACATTTTGGACCTAAAATTCTCAAAAAATCTTTCAGCCATTTGTTGTTTTTGTTTATAAAAAGAAAATAAATCACTAAGGAAGACTGGAATAAACAATCACTATTGTTCTTGAACAAACAAAATTGCACGAACGGTTGGACAAACAATCAACTCTGCTATTGTTGATGCGTCAATGACGTAATACCACGATGTCAACATAAACAAATCGACGGGATACACGTCAACCTGTTTCGCTTTCGATGGGAGGCCCACTGTCAGCGTCAACAATGTCTGAATAGGCCTAATATCGATTGCAAGTGAGAGACTGACTCAGCCAGGACCTACACTATAATATCTCAATTATGAACTGTGAGCCCACATCTATCACATCAATCTCTGTAGATAATTTGAGTTTGCCTCCACTGAACTGTTCAGGTTTCTCGTCTTGCCAACCAACTCCTGAACCAACTCCATCCAACAGCGACATCTTTCTAGATGCCTTGCCGTCACTAAATACCGACGAAACCATGGATGCCGACAACTTCGCTGAAATGCTCGGAAAGGCCTTGGGCACGAAAGTGGTTAAAGACGCATTCAGCCATCTAATCACTCCTATCATCGCCACACATGTCTCTGAATTAAACACTAAAATTATTAACCTGCAGAAATCCGCATCACAGCAAGACAAAACTGTTGCCCAGCTTGAAGCAAAGATTGATCAACTGGAACAGTATACCAGAAAAAACAGCATAAGAATCCACGGCATGGATAACACTTCAAACGTCAATTTCCTAACGACCAGGGATGCTGTTCTTGAATGCTTCAACAAGAAAATGAAATCTAACATAAGAGCTGATGAAATAGAAAATGCCCACCCGCTGGGTAAGGGGCCTGGCATCCTCGTTAAATTCACCTCCTACCCCGCAAAACAGAAAGTAATGACAAATCGCCGCTGTCTCAAAGGAACCGGGATCTTCATTAACGACGACCTGACTGGCAAAAGAGCTGCACTCTACGCGCAGACAAGAAAGATGGTCAGAGAGAAGAAAATCTATAGAACCTGGACCATGAAAGGAGATATCTTCATACAAGCCACAGAAAAAGACAAGGGGGTTAAAGTTGACTCTCTGGCAGCGCTCCAGCTGCCTTCAATATCCTCATCCTTATCTTTCCTTTCTTAAGCGTGTAGCGTCAGCTCCATAATTATCAATATATAGTCGGTATTGATAATAGCCCCCCCTGGCGGAAGCCACTTGTCAAATCTGTCAAACTTCTGCATTCGATCTTATTTTGACCAAATATGCTCTAAACCACTATAGTTCATGTTCTAAACTACTATCAGACTATAGTGTATTTTAACGATGTCAATTCCACTTTATGCTAAACTTTTTAACTATTAAAAGACATGTGGATCTAGATCTGAATGTGTATAAAAAACTCACTAGATCTAGGTCTGACCAGAATCTAGACATACTCACCACCCGCCTACCCGGGCTCCGACCGCTGTACAAATATATAGAAACAACCATGATAACTCGTACGTACCACAAGGTGTGAAATCATCTGTAAATCCACTTTGCAACTTCATCAGGGTAACGAATTTAAAATCTGTCACATGATCACAGTGACACATGGTATGCTGACAAATGCAATATGACTTTTTTGTGGCAACTCTGCCCATAAATTCAATCTTGTATAGATCTAGATCTACATGAAAGCGTAAAATTACAAATATATGTTCGGTGTAAAATGTGAAAATAAATATATTTTCCCTATTGAAATACAAATTTTAATGGTATAATAAAGGCGGCCCGGCTCAAAACAGGCGACCGTGACCCGGGTTCCACACGAATTATGACAGAGAGCTGAGTGAAATTATATTCATCATGCAATGAATCCTAGTACAATTCAGACCAATTTCCAAACATATTGTATAAGGTACCAAATGCCAAAGTTAACAAATAGCAGACCAAATATTTATCAAGAGAAACTTTATTGACAGCTTTAGTGACAGGTATATTGATTCTAATTGACATATCTGAATGTAATGGCCAGACTTAAACTTACTGTGTTATTTCCCGAATCAGACAACTACGACACTAAGGCTGTTAAATCACATATTGAATCACATATACGACACTAAGGCTGTTAAATCACATATTGAATGGCAGTTGACTCAAATTGACTTGAATTAAGGTAAATCTTCCTATCCTCTCCACGAAACACTGAACATCACAAACGGCATTCTCCCGTATCCATCCTTCCCCATTAAACATGTATTTAAGTATTCTGTTTCCACTTTTTCCTCTTTATCAGCACTCTTTTGTTTTAGAAGTGCTTTACTTAAGGTATTCATACAGTTATTACATCAATGTTTTACAGCTTGCTCCTGATTGTTTGAATCCTATTGGTTGCCATGCAGTCTGTACTTGCTTCTACATGTACTATGTCAACAAATAATATTAATCTGGGTCAGATTAATTCCTCCAAAATCTATGACTTGACTGCATTATATGACGAAACTATAGAAGATATTAGTGAATCTCCTTTCAGGTTTTCCGGATCCTGTAATTACCAAGACCCAGATGAATTTAAATCAAGTTTTCTTGAATCTAACATAATATCCTTCTTTCACTTAAACTGTAGAAGTCTGTTTTCCAATTGGAGTTCATTTTGTAGCCTCATATCCAGCATGAATTCTGACACTTCTGATCTTGATGTCATTGGAATCAGTGAGATCTTCTCAACCGTTAAAAATACATCCCTACATCTCGATGGATACCACAATTTAATATCGCGTACTAGAGAACAGGACTCTCATGGTGGAGAAGGACTATTTGTAAATGAAAAATTAAACTTTAAGATACGAGAAGATCTATCTGTTTTTATTCCTCATGTCTTTGAGTCAATATTTATTGAAATTATTAACAAAAACAAGCGTCCACTCATAGTGGGTGTAATTTACAGACCTAATACACCACCAAGGGCAGACCTAAATATCTTCTCGCAAACTCTAACTGATCTAATGAATGAAATAAACAGAAAAAGTGGCAAATGTGTCATCATGGGAGATATAAACATTGATCTTCTGAAATGTACTTCACTCTCATATGTTAATAATTTCATAGATGATATTTTTGCCAATGGCTTTGTGCCCTTAATAACAAAACCCACAAGGGTAACTCCTGATACTGCCACACTACTAGATCACATCTACACAAACGACATAACAAGAATTCAAGAAGCTGGCATTATTCTCACTGATGTTGCAGATCATTTTGGTGTCTACGCCATGCTAAAAAGTAACAAAACAGCTTCTTGTAACCATCAAAATACTGTCTCAAAACGTGTCTTCTCAGACAAAAATGTAAATTATTTTAAAAACTTGCTTAATCAAGCAAATTTCAATGACGTCTTGATGACATGTGATGCAAACGATGGATATAATTTGTTTATTTCTACATACAAGGAACTATTCGATATTGCTTTCCCAATCAAGACTCTCAAACCTAACAAAAAATATATAAAAAAGGAACAATGGGTCACTGCAGGTTACTTGACATCAGTCAGAAAGAAAAATAAACTCTTTAAAATTAAATTGCTTCATCCTACTGACTCGAACATAGCAAAATACAAATCATATAATAATATGTTAAACAAACTAAAAAAAGTCTTGAAATCAAATTACTACAACTACTGTATTAACGAATCCAAAAATGACATGAAAAAAACCTGGAAGGTTCTTAATTCAGCAATTGGAAAACTTAATAAAACTACAAGCTTACAAACATTTTTAGGTTACCGGACCTATGGTCCGATAACCTATTGCCGTCACGTTGCGTCCGTCGTCCGTCCGTCGTCCGTCGTCCGTCCACAGCTGTATCTTTAAAGTTTACAGGCGGATTTTTCTGAAATTTTGCACAAAAATGCCTAAAAATATTTCAAGAGGGGGTTTTTTTTTAGTTTTTTGATTTTCGCATTTTTCTCAAAATGGCGGCCATTTTTGACGAAAAATGGCCAATTTTGGACTTTGGCGGCCATTTTCTCAAAAACTGTCTGATCAGTTTTGAGATTTTTGTTTCAAAAGATTCCCCTTATGTACCTTTATGATGTGTATAAGTTTTGTTGCCCTTGAATCGCCGGTCTCCGTGTGGCGGCCATTTTGAATTTTTGACGGGTCGGCGAAAAAAATTTTTTTTGCCCCAAATCGCATTACTATCCATTTTGGGCCATTTCTAGGCAAAAAAAAATTTTTCACCCTTTGAAAAAAATTTTGGACTTAGAAAATTTTCGGCACTTTTTTCCTTCATAATGGGAGCTGCCCGGACTGTACTCATAGAACGCTTAAAGATAGAGCTTAGATATTGGCACTTTCAAATGGGAAGTCGTATATGGCGACTTGTGTGGTGACCTTGAATTTGACCTTGGATGACCTTGAAAGGTCAAAACAGCCATTTTTGGGTCGAAAAATGCCCAAATTTGCAGCTTTTCTGTCTTTTCTCGAAAACTGTCTGATCAGTTTTGAGATTTTCATTTCAGAAGATTCCCCTTATGTACCTTTATGATGTGTATAAGTTTTGTTGCCCTTGAATCGCCGGTCTCCGTGTGGCGGCCATTTTGAATTTTTGACGGGTCGGCGAAAAAAATTTTTTTTGCCCCAAATCGCGTTACTATCCATTTCGGGCCATTTCTAGGCAAAAAAAATGTTTTCACCCTTTGAAAAAAATTTTGGACTTCGAAAATTTTCGGCACTTTTTGCCTTCATAATGGGAGCTGCCCGGACTGTACTCATAGAACGCTTAAAGATAGAGCTTAGATATTGGCACTTTCAAATGGGAAGTCATATATGGCGACTTGTGTGGTGACCTTGAATTTGACCTTGGATGACCTTGAAAGGTCAAAATAGCCATTTTTGGGTCGAAAAATGCCCAAATTTGCAGCTTTTCTGTCTTTTCTCGAAAACTGTCTGATCAGTTTTGAGATTTTCATTTCAGAAGATTCCCTCTATGTACCTTTATGAAGTGTATAAGTTTTGTTGCCCTTGAATCACTGGTCTCCGTGTGGCAGCCATTTGGAATTTTTGACACAAATTGCGTTACTATCCATTTTGGGCCATTTCTAGGCAAAGAAAATTTTTTCACCCTTTGAAAAAAATTTGGGACTTTGAAAATTTTCGGCACTTTTCTCCTTCATAATGGGAGCTGCCTAGACTGTACTCATAGAATGCTTGAAGATAGAGCTTAGAAATTAGCACTTTCAAATGGGAAGTCATATATGAAGACTTGTGTGGTGACCTTGAATTTGACCTTGGATGACCTTGAAATGTCAAAACAGCCATTTTTGAGTCGAAAAATGCCCAAATTTGCACCTTGTTTGTCTTTAATCGAAAACTGTCTGATCACTTTTGAGATTTTTATTTCAAAACATAGTAATTGGGGTTTTTGACATGATGTGTATAAATATGTATATAGTGTATAAAGTGCCTTGAATTGCTCAAAAGGCTAGAAATTTAGGCTGAATAGGCCCCAAATTTAATTTTTGGTCGTTTTCCTTCAAATTTATCTGATCAGTTTTGAGATTTTTGTTATAAAACATGCTAATTGGGGTCCCTGACATTGTGTATAAAGATGGAGTGCTTTGAATTGCTTAAAAGGCCCCTTGAGTGTGTAAATTGGCCTCTACAGCCAAAAAATGTTTGTAGGTATAGCTGGAATTGGAAGTCATATACATGTATACCACATATATATGTGGCTTTTTTGGGTGACGTTGAACTTGACGTCAGATGACATTGAGTGCTATATCTCAGTGTCACGTCCAACAAGAAATGTGTAAATTTCGTTTATAAGACCAAAGACTTGTAGATAGACCTTGTATTTGTATTTTGAACATACATGAATACAAGAATATATGCTGCACACTTAATGATGACATTGAAGTTCACGAAGATGATTGGTTTATCTTAACGTCATATCTCACCTGTCCTGTTTCAACTAAAGTTGTCCGGTAACCTATCTTAGCCCTTGGGCTAATTTTCAAGTTGGAAGGTAAAGATAATTTTGACAAAACACAAATAGCTGATGCATTCAACTCCTTCTTCTCACAGATTGGACAATCCACATGTGAAAGGATTCCATCCACAAATCACTCACATAAAGATTATTTACCACAACATTTTCCACACAGTATCTTCATTGAACCCATCGAGATCAACGACATAGTGAAAATTGTCAACAAAATGAAAGCCAAAAACAGCTCAGGATACGATGAAATCTCAACCAAACTTGTGAAAGAAACAATTCAGCATATAGCAGAACCTTTAACACACATTATTAACATTTCATTAGAATCAGGTGTATTCCCTGACAAATTAAAAATGGCAAAAGTAATCCCTCTATATAGAGCCTCTGATCCATCCCTACTTAACAATTACCGACCTATTAGTTTGCTGCCAGCTTTTTCTAAAATATATGAAAAAGCTATGTACAGTAAAGTAATTAACTTCCTAGAAAGTAACGACCTATTATATAAACACCAATATGGTTTTCGCTCTAAACACTCAACTATTCACCCAGTCTTACACCTACTCAATTTTTGTGCAGCTTCCCACAATAAGGTCCCTTCGGAATATAACCTGGCCGTTTTCTGTGATCTCTCTAAAGCTTTTGATGTTATTAACCACAAAATATTACTTGACAAACTGAACAGACATGGCATTAGAGGCATAGCTTACAACTGGCTCCAAAGTTACCTAGAAAACAGGGTACAATACACTGTCTACAATGGTGCCTCTTCCAGCACTGAACATATTACATGTGGTGTTCCACAAGGGTCTATATTAGGCCCCCTACTTTTCTTGCTATATGTGAATGACATTTATTTAGCAACAAGTGACTGCACTGTGCTGTCATTTGCTGATGACACCACTTTAATGTTCAAACATACAAATCTGGATGTTTTGTTTACTAGAGTAAATAGTGAACTATCAAATATCTTCAACTGGTTTTGCGCGAATAAATTGAAATTAAACACAAATAAAACAAATTATATTGTCTTTCAACCATCTAGACAAAATATCAATCTTGACAACCTTAATCTATATATAAATGGAAATGTACTAACACGTATTGGTAACAAAAGTAATGAAAAATCAACCAAATTTCTAGGTTTATACATAGATGAAAACTTATGCTGGAATCAGCACATCAAGTCCATCTGTAAAAAAATCTCCTATGCTCTTTTCAGCCTCAAACAACTAAAACATATCATACCCAACAGCAGTTTGTTAACTTTATATCACGCACTCATTCAACCTCACATAACTTATGGCATCACTGCTTGGGGAAATGCTGATTATAGTATATTAAACCAACTAAACAAGGTGCAAAAAAAAGCTATTAGAGTGATAAATTCAGCAAAATACAACAGTCACACAGATCCATTGTTCAAACGCTCTAACATACTAAAAATCAAGGATCAGTACGAATATCAATCATGTTTATTTATTTATGACTATATGCATAATTTATCTCCAAATTCTTTTCAAGGCTTATTTAAACATAGGGGTGAAGTTCAAACATCATACTCCACAAGGAACAATCATCTTATCCATACTGAAATTGTCCATTCCAAGTTCTCTTCAAAACTACCTCTTTACAATTTCCCATTCATATGGAACAGTTACAATCACGAATGCAATTCAAATCTCGCTGAACTAACTAGAAACCAATTTAAGAAGAAATTAAAACTGAAAATAATATCCACATACCAAAACTCCGTGAAGTGCATAAACCCATATTGTCATGATTGTACCCGATGTCAATAAACTTCCCCTGACCACGCGATATGGAATAATCTGACCCTGGAAGCACTGCAGGGTGCCCGACTCTATGTGTGAGGATGTATATATGTGTATATATGTCCATAATTAAAATTTCTGCACATTCACTCGAACGTAGACGGGCCCTCTGTAGAGCTTCTAACCAGCTAGTCTAAATTTCATTCGGCATGGCACCAAACCGGCAACTATCAATCTGTATTTTTGTTAACTTCACACCCTGTAAACAATTTTTTTTTATTGATAATACTAATTGTAAGTTTTCAAATTTATATTCAAACACTTTCTGGGATGGTGGTAAGACAGCCCTTGGCTACACCATTCCAGCAATCTCCATACAAATTTTGTCATTTATCATGTTGACCTATGTATTCATTTTTAATTGTATGTGATTGCAAATAAACTGAAACTGAAACTGAAACTATTCTGTGCCTGTTATTCTGGACCAGATTGTTGCAATGAACATACCAAGGAAGAACCTGTTCAGGAAGATGATGATGATGTCGATTCGAAGAATTACGAAGAATTGCCAATGACTCATAATGTTGCCACATGTAACACCTAATTTAATGGTGAAAACATATTATCACATGTAATCATATATTGTCATTGATTTATTGAGTACATAGTAGTGGACAACAATAAATGTTGTACTGAGTGGCAAATGCATGAGCATTTAACCACTTGACCAAAACCAGATTTTTCAAATATCTGGGTTGTTAATCTCGAAAATCTGATGAGCTGTTATATATTCAAGTTTGGTAGTATTATAATTGGATTCCTTGACCATGAAAACCTAGTAATAGACACCGAGTTTGTGCTTCTAAGTGGCCTAGGAGCGGAGATATTGTCAAAAAAGTAAATTTAGCGGTATTCGGTGGCAGCCATTTTGTTTTTCGGCTCTGAAAAAATTCCCCAAGGGTGCCAAGGTGGCACCCGGCTGATTCTGACTCAGGAATGCTCAGAGATGATGAATCAGCAAAAAAAGTTCATAATGACGCCAAAACATGCTTTTCTGCAGTTCTGCTGGACTATAATATTGAGATTAGAGACTAGGAATCAATTGTGGACATATAGGAAATGATATGTGCTGAATATTCTCGTGACCTTGAATTTGACCTCTGACCTCAGTTTCAAGGTCACTGCACAAAATGGCTTTTATCTCACTTATTATCGACTCTACAGCTTAGGAATCAATTGTGGACACATAGGAAATGATATATGCTGAATATTCTGATGACCATGAATTTGACCTTTGACCCAATTTTCAAGGTCATTGGACAAAATGGCTTATATCTCGCTTATTATCGACTCTACAGCTTAGGAATCAATTGTGGACATAGGAAATGATATATGCTGAATATTCTCGTGACCTTGAATTTGACCTTTGACCTCATTTTCAAGGTCACAGGACAAAATGGCTAATATCTTGCTCCTCTATTGACTGTATGGTTTGGGAATCAATTGTGGACATATAGAAAATGATATACACTGAATATTTTGATGACCTTGAACTTGACCTTTGGCTTCATTTTCAAGGCCACAGCACAAAATTGCTAATATCTCTCTGATTATTGAATTTACAGCTCAGCATATAACTGTGAACATGATATATGCTTAATATTATATATGCTGAATATTCTTGAATTTAACCAGTGACCTGGCTAACATCTAAAATATTAAACATTGTCCGGTAACCTATCTTTGGCCCTTGGCCTAATTTTATGAAAAACACTGATCAACTTTTACTTTGAATTTCAACTTGAGACCATGTTTGGCACAAATTATGAGTTAAAATATAACTTATGGTGAGAAATTCGATCTGGCTCCAATTTTGTCATCTTGAAATGCAGTTTTGGTCAACTTTTACTTCGAATGTCAACTTGAAAGCATGTTTGGCACATGTGGCGATTTTGCCCTAAGCACGCGGCAGGTGATTGTAAACATAAATGCCATTTATGTGGCCTTTTCGTACTTGGCCTTGTTTTGACATGCTCCGTTCGAGCGTGCGTTGCCACGGCGACGTATTGTAATTTACCTTCCAGTAAACTATAACAATGGATCGATTAAACCTCGCGTGCGCCCTACAGTTTCTGGTGTATTATATATACACTGGAAGCGACTCGTTCGAGGAGATTGTCCAAGATCGAGAGACAGGACGCACACGAGGCTCACCATGAGCTTTGTGTTCCCTGTTTGTGAGTAGTGGGCTCCTAGAGCCCTGGGGACGATTTCCATGGGGAGGCCCGGGCTGGGAGAGACAAGTTGCTGACTCGGGGGCCTTCGGCCCTGTGGATCGCCAGCTCTCTCCCTTCCCGGGACGTGTGACAGAGGCTCTGGCCAGCATGTCGGACTGTACGGGGTTCCGTCCCCGAGGCAGACCGCGGCTCGCCAGGCCCCGCCAGTTAACACCGTAGGGATGAACTAGTTTCTGAACGGTGTCCGTAGGCCTGGGAGTGTCGGGTGGGCTGTTACCTGGTTACCGTTAATGCTGAAGTAGTTACCGTGTCCGCCGCGACCTCCGGTGAGCGGCCCTGCCGCAAGGATCCGGAATAGCGGATGCGCGTCCGCAAGGACTCGGATGAGAGAGGACTATCCTCGAGGATCCCGAAGAGCGGACGGTAGTCAATAACTTTACATTGGTGCCGTGACCAGGATCAGTCCGACAGTGTTCCATCGCAGCCTACCGTCACAGCGTTGTAGCCTCCTTCGTCCCTGGGGATCGCCCGCTCCTCAAGGACAACTCAAATATGACGAAGGAAAGAGACAAGGCCAAAGATAAGGCCAATGAACCCAAGGGGAGGGATAAGGGTGGAAATGTCGCGGACCACACCCGGTCGCGCGACAGCCACCGTGAGACGTCTCCGGACGACTCCGGTGGCCGGAAGGAACGCGCGGAAACCTCCGTGGACAAGACCCCGTCCGCGGAGACGACTCCGGCGTCCCTGGCTCTGTCTCCGGACGTAGAGTCGCGCCCTGAGGGGCAGCAACAGGGATTGCTATCAGGGCCTGGCCCTGATCCGGTAGGCGCGGTAGGTGGAGCTGGCAACGGCGCTACCCCGCGCCCGCCTAAGTCCAGACGGCAGTCGTGGCAGGCGACGCTCTTTCAGGGGACATCTCCGGATGTCCGGGATCGAGTGGTAGCCGGCCCGAGTACCTCCGGGCAAGCGGACCAGCAGTACTGGATGCCACATCCAGCCGGAGGAGCTCCCGCAAGGGCTCCCGGCCGTGAATCCAGGCAGTCCGCGTCAGGCGGGATGGACCAGCTCACCCACACTCTGAGTGAGCTGGCTCCTCTAGGGCGCTATGACCGCGCCCGGTCGCCCCATCAGGGACAATCAGACCGGCGGAACCGTTCCCCCTCTCCGCTGTCACAAGGCAACTCGGGGCCTTTGACGGAGAGGGAGAGGTGGCTGATATCCGAGGCGCTTGTACTGTTCAAGCGGAATCAGCCGCCTTCGAGCGTTGACCCGTCGGCCATCTCAAGTCCGGGGATGTCTGGGCCAGTAGCCCCTCCCCAAGTCCTGCCGAGTCCGCAGGCGCCGGTGGCCCCCGCAATGGGACCCGCGCCTGCCCCGCGGCTCGGAGGCACCACGTTGGCAACCGCGTCGACCGTTCCGACGGTTGGAGCGCAAGCCGCGTGGCCGACTTACCCTGGCACGTACAGTGTGTCGGACGGGCAGTGGCAACAGGCGGCTTCGGCCCCAAGCTTTGCCGCCCCTTCTGGAGCCTACCCAGTAGGTTCGATGGGAGCCCCGCCCGCACCTAGCCAGAGTGGGTTTTCAGCGGGAATGACCCCGGCGGCAAACGTGAGCTTCCCTGCTCCTCCGTCCGCGGCGTCGATGTTTGCTCCAGCAGACTCCGCCGCAGGCGCAGGAAGCGCACGGAACTTGCCGCTGTACACGGACGACCCCGGAGCCGGGACCGCACGTCGGGCGCGTAGCAAACGCGATGACGGGCCCGACCACTCTTCGTGGCGGAAACGGTTCAACGGGGATAACGCCGACTTGGAGGACTACTTGCTCCAGGTATGGCGTACCGCCGTGTACGAAGGATGGTCCCAGCATGAAGCTGGACACGTCCTCGCGGGGAGCTTGGAAGGAAAAGCTCTCCGCGTGATGCCGTGTCTGCCGGTGGGAACAGTGACGTTCGGCGAGGTTGCTCGTCAACTTCGCCTGCTGTTCACGCCGACGACCAATCGGCGGCAGTCTGAACGAGAGTTCAAGGCGCGTATCCGCCATCCGACTGAGTCCGTGACAGACTATGCGTTCAACTTACGCATACTCGGCCGGAGAGCTTTTCCGGACATGGACTTCAGACGGTTTGAGACGATGCTGATCGATCAGTTCATCGATGGCCAGCCTTACCACCTAGCGTACGGGCTGGCCACCCATGAAAAGCGATCGATGGAGGAGGCAATAGACTCCGCGCTTGCGCTTGAGGTGGCTGTCCGCCCTAGACAGTTGCCTCCAGCCTCGGCTCCGGCCTCGGCTGTACCCGCGCAGGCGGCGACTCCTCCTCCGGTTAAAGCATCGCAGGTAACCCCGTGGCAGGACCCGGTCGTCCGGGAGCCCGCCAGGGAACCTACCCCGCAGCGGGTTAGTGCGCCGGCACCCTCTACAGGGGCGCCCGCACATGCGGCACCAGTCGCCGCGCCGTGCTCGCCTTCGGACGAGTACGACATGGAGGAATACGACCTCGGCGCCGCGCAGATGATTGCGCACTGCGCCGGGATCGAAGCTCCGGGACCCGCAGAATGTTGCGCGTTCACCTCCGGACCGGCCCAGAACCGTCCCTGCTACTTCTGCGGAAAGCAGGGACACTTTTGGCTGAAGTGTCCGGAGTTGTTGGAACGCCTGCGGTCGCGCGGATACCAGGGAAACCTTCCTGGCCCGCAACGGAGGAATTCCTTCCGGTCTGGTCCTCCGGGACAACAGAACCGGAACCCGCGACAGGGAAACTAGATCCGGACGTGGTGGCGACCAACACTGCGTCCGGGGATAGTTGTCCGGTGGCAAACGATGCCGCCCCACCCGCTGATGAGCAGGACGAACCCCAAGTAGATATGACTTCTCCGGAAGTAGTCCTTGGGGATCAGTCCAGCTCCTCCGCGGCTGAGGCGGATGGCGAGGACTCCGTAGATGAGCCCGGCGCGTGCGAAGGGTATCGCCCTACCTGCGCGTTGGTGAGGGACTATTGCTGGTACCTGCCCCTGTCCTTCGGACGGGAGCCGGTCCGGTTCCTCGTGGACTCAGGCTCGGAGGTGACCATCGTGGCCGCCGGGACGTTTAGGAAGGAGCCCGCGCTCCGCAACCTCGAGTTGCGGGATCCCGGACCGTATAAGCTCTACGGAGCGGGAGACAACCGCATCCGTGTCCATGGCATCATCGATCTGCCTATTACCCTTGGGGACAAGGTGTATCTGACAGAGACGATCGTGGCGGATATCGGAGCGGCCGGGATTATTGGGATGAATTTTCTACGGGCCCACCGGGTGGTTGCCAACTTTAGTGCTGGCGAGTTCCGGATGGGAGAGGACACACACTTCCTCTTCCGCTCGGGCCCGATGCATTCATTCCAGATGCGGACATCGCGCACTGTAGTAGTGCCACCGATGAGTGAGATGATCATCGAGACGAGGCCGCGTCGTCCCCGCATGCCCCTCGATGGTCGACCGTGTATAGTGCAACCCGTGAGCAGTTTCGCCGCAGGAACTGGGCTCGTGCTGGGTGGGGCCCTGGTCATGTCCAACCCCCGCGCGATGCCCATCCTCGTGGTGAATCCTACGGATGCTCCGATTGTACTGAAGCGCGGATGCATAGCAGCTACTGCTATTCCCGCGTCTTCGAGTCGTGTCCTCCCCGACGATCCTGTCTGCCGCGCTGCGTGCGCGGCGGCGGCCACCGGGGATGACCCGTTCACCCTGCCGGACCATTTGGAATCTCGGGTTCCGAAGGACCGGTTGGATGAAGAGCAGCGCCAAGCGCTCCGCAAATTGCTGCGGCAGTATGCGGATGTGTTCATGGGTCCTGATGGTGCGGTTGGCAAGACTGACGTCGCCAAACACCGCATCGACCTCGTGGACGAGCGTCCTCTCAAGCAGCGTCTTCGTCGGGCAGCAATAGTGCACCAAGAGGTCATAGACCAGGAGGTGCAAAAGATGCTCGACTTGGACATCATCGAACCCAGTGACAGCCCTTGGGCCAGTCCGGTGGTTATGGTGAAGAAGAAGGACGGCTCGTGGAGGTTCTGCGTGGACTATCGGAAACTCAACGATGCCACGCGGAAGGACTCATATCCTCTCCCGCACATTGAAGATACCTTCGATGCCCTGGCCGGGTCGCACTATTTCTGTGCTCTGGATCTGGCCTCCGGGTATTGGCAGGTGGAGATGGAGGAGAGTGATCGGGCGAAGACTGCCTTCGTTACCAAGAACGGGCTCTACCAATTCAAGGTAATGCCGTTCGGGCTCTGTAACGCACCAGCGACGTTCGAGCGCCTCATGGAGATGGTACTTAAAGGGTTCCTCTGGAAGCGATGTATGGTCTACATCGACGATGTCGTCGTGTATGGCCGGTCGTTCGAGGAAACCCTCACCAACCTCCAGATGGTGCTCCATCGCATCCGCG
The DNA here is from genome assembly GCA_949152475.1 of Terebella lapidaria. Classification (NCBI taxonomy): domain Eukaryota; kingdom Metazoa; phylum Annelida; class Polychaeta; order Terebellida; family Terebellidae; genus Terebella; species Terebella lapidaria. Next base: position 21,674,412 of record OX424569.1, read on the forward strand.
GAGCAGGGCTTAAATTGAAGCCAAGTAAGTGCGAACTATTCGCGCAGGAAATCCTGTACTTGGGCTTCATGGTAACGGGCACCGGAGTGAGACCAGACCCCGCAAAGGTGGCGGCCGTGCAGAAATGGCCTCCGCCCTGCAACGTGGCGGACGTGAGGTCCTTTTTGGGCTTCGCGAGCTACCACCGCAGGTTTATTCGCGGCTTTGCGGAGATCGCGCGTTCCCTTACTATCCTCACGGAAAAGGGCGCCGATTTTGTTTGGTCCGCCGAGCAGGCTGACGCCTTCTCGGGACTCCGGCAGGCCTTGGTAGCGGCCCCGGTGCTGCGGCACCCTCGTCCGGACTGCGAGTTCATCCTGGACACTGACGCGAGTAACTTTGCACTCGGCGGTGTCCTCTCGCAGATCGTGGACGGGCGAGAGCGGGTAGTAGCTTATGCGAGTGTGGCCTTGAGCCGCTCTCAAATGAACTACTGTACCACTCATCGCGAGTTGCTCGCGGTGGTTACGATGACCAAGCGTTTCCGGCACTATTTGTTGGGACGCCATTTCCGCTTGCGGACTGATCATAGTTCGCTGAGATGGCTCCTCAACTATAGTGAGGCCGATGGCTTGGTGGCGCGGTGGCTCGTCAAACTCCAGGAGTATGACATGCAGATAGAGCATCGCGCTGGTAAGTTGCACGGCAACGCGGACGGCCTGTCCCGTTGTCATAAGTGCAAGAATCCGGGTTGTGCAGGGATGGCGCCATTCCAGCAAGCCGCGGATTCGTCCTCAGACTCGGAATTGGACGTTCCGGGGAGACCGCAGGCCGCCGCCCCCTCTAACAACACGGCGGCCGGAGCGTTTAGGGCTAATCTCCGCGCGCGGACCCGCCGTTATCGGCGAGGGCGTCCCGCATACGAAGCGGAGGTGCGGCTCAGCTCCAGCGAGTCCTCCTCGAGTCCGGCGGTGTACTCCTCGTGGGTACCCTCGTCCTCTGGAGAGTCTGAGTATGAGCGGTCCTTGCCCCCTGTGGTGATGGCCGCTGCGGCGCAGCCGGACGCGACGGATGAGGAGCCTAATTACTTGGGTGGCTACTCTCCGGCGCAGATAGCTGCGACGCAAAGAGCTGACAGAGCTCTGGCACTGGTAATCACAGCCCTTGAGGCCGGCCAGAAGCCCTCGAAGGATGAGCGAAAGACCTACAGGGAGGAGACCTTGTCTCTAGTATCTCAGTGGGAACGACTCTCCTTGAGGGATGGCCTCTTATACCGGCGCTATGAGCCACTGACCCCACTGCCTCCAATATGGCAGTTGGTGCTTCCGGCGGAGCTGCGGAAAGAAGTACTCCACCAGTTGCATGACCTCCGGGTGACCGGTCACTTGGGAATCCGGAGGACCGTCCATAGGCTACAACAGCGCTTTCATTGGCCTGGTAGCAGCTTGGACGTGCAACGGTGGTGCGCAGCCTGCCCTCGGTGTCAAGCTCGTAAAGGAGTTCCGACTCCTGGCCGCCACCCCTTAACCACGGTTAAGGCGGGCGCGCCGTTTGATCGGATAGCTTTGGATATACTGGATACCCACCGGGTCACCCCGCGCGGTTTCCGGTACATCCTGGTAATATCCGACTATTTTACCAAGTATACCGACGCCTACCCACTGCGCCGCCAGACTGCGGACGAGGTAGCTCGGTTATTGGTGAATAGATGGGTGGTGTACCATGGGGTACCTAAACAGGTACATTCGGATCAGGGCACGCAATTTGAGAGCAACCTGTTCCGAAACCTAGCACAGATGCTAGGCAGTACCAAGGTGCGGACCACCCCCTACAGGCCCCAGTCTGATGGCCAGGTCGAACGCTTTAATCGATCGGTCCTCAATATGCTGGCGGCCTTTGTGAACGATCGTGCGAATGATTGGGATGACCACCTCCCGTATGTCTTAATGGCGTACAGGTCGTCGGTCCACTCTTCGACCGGAGTTACTCCGCACGCGATGTTGTACGGCCGGGAGCTAAATTTGCCCGTGGATATTATGTATCCAACTGCGGCAGAGACCGGCGCAGTACCCCAGTGCGGTCCGGAAAACGTGGAGTGGATTCGCCGCGCCCTGGCGAACGCCCATGATTTCGCGCGCGCGCGCCTGGACAAGTCTGCCATCCGGCAGAAGCGAGGCTATGACGCCCATGCTAAGGGTAGGCCAGCTTTTGCGGAGGGCGACAAGGTGCGCTACTATTATCCGCCGCTTAAGCAAGGCAATAAATTTGCTAAGCCGTGGATAGGCCCGTTTACGGTACTGAAACAGGTGACAGATGTGGACTACCGGATCCGGAGGGATTCCGATCCGGACAGGGTTCTGGTTGTCCATATCGATAATCTGAAGAAGTACGAGGGCCCGCTTGTCATGGATCCGCTCGTTCAAGATGCGGAACCGGATGATGCTCCCGTATGGGATCCGTCTGGTCAGCATCCGCGGACTCCGGCCGAGCGTGTGCGCCGTATGGTGGGCCTCCCGGACCTCTCTGACCCGTCAGATGATGGACTGGGTGGCTATCAGCCAGATGACGGCGATCCGCAGGTACCCCCACTACCTCCAGTACCTGCGGATGACGGGCGGCCACGCCGGAAACCACGTGCGCCAGCCCGGTATGGGTGGGAATAACCTTCCGCCCATGTGGATGCGTCTGCGGTACCCGTCTGTCATACTATGGATGGGTTTTAGGTCGTTCCGTGAGAGTCCGCACGACTTACCTCCGCGGGTGGCTACTTTGTGGCTATCTTCGGAGTTGAGGTCCGCGGAGACTTTCATGTCGTAACGCCGCCGCTCCGCATCCGCCCTCCTGTAGTTTCTAGCGCCAGGGACGTGCGGATGGCCTGTCCGCACATTGTGGACGGCTGTCCGGCGTAATCCGCACAACGGTTACGCTGGCCGGACGAATTTACTGATCCGGCCGGACGCCCCTGGTCCCGGGACAACCTCTTATATGGCCAGACTGAGGTTGGGATTTACGTCCGCTACGGGAGAAGCGCCTTCCCACGGATTTGGGGAGCTGGCTCTGGACGCGGGGATAGTGTCCGCAGATGAGGACTGATGTCCGCGGTTCGTCCGCGTGACTCGTCCGGCGTCCGCGGCGCTTTAAGATGATGCACTTCGGTGTAGTTATCCCCCGTGAGCCATTACTATAATTGCGGTTATAGTAAATTAAGGTTTCTTACGGCAGGAAACCGACTATCCATTATGATAATGGAGCGGTTGTTAAGTCCGCGTGTGCGGACCAGCCGCGGCAGCGGGTGACGCTCGTTCTCGTCCGGATCGTACCTTACAATACGCGGTCCGGCCGGAATGACCGGAACCCCGGCCTCCTTCTAAGAAGGGGGTCGTATATTACATGCGCAACACTTGTGGTGGCTTCTAATTCCAATTTCATCTTCATTGGATAAGGGCAATACGCCGTACAATGGTAGACGTCCGGCCTGGACTCCGTCCGCGGGCAGCTCCGGACGTCCGCCGGCTATTGCTTTCACCATCTTTGGGCGCCTCTAGATTGGGCGCCGGTATGAAGGGTTCGCCCCCTAACCAGTGCGGTTATGGACCATGCCGACTCCGCGTCTAAATCTATTAACTCCGCGCTCCGGTAGTCGTTTGAGGAGGCTCTGGGCTGGACCGGGCACCGCTCCGCGGCCGGGCAGTACGTCGGGGATGCTAGTGGGCGCTTTGCAAACGCCCATAGGGCGCCCGATTGTCTGTCCGGACGTCATGGGTATGTCCGATCGCCCTGTAAGCGTGCCAGCGGCTATGGGGAGTGATTTTGTTTATTTTCCATCTCATTTATTATTTATGGGAGGATTATAAGCCACAAGTGTGTGCGTGTTTCCCGTGGAAATGCTATTCTTACTCATTTATCCCATATATGAGAAAGTTTAGTGATATATCTTTTCCCTGGTGCAATAGAGAGTAAGAAATCGGGAGATTTCTGCTTTCGCGAGAGGGGTGTAGGAGATTGTGTACATTGTATCGAAGGCTGTATGCCGTGATCTATGAAAAGCATGCAAGCGGTGGTGGATTTATTTTCATTGCTGCTTGAGCGGTGTTAAATTTTTATTTATCGCTGCTGATAGGGTGACATAATCGTAACACCCACAAGTAGTTTGGCTTTTTGATACATTGTATACAATCTTTAACCTGCGAGGGTGATTAACTTCACGTCATTGATTGCCAGTGCGAAAGCTATTGCTAATGACTGCTGTTAATTACTGTAGTATTTTAGCGGGTTCCCCCGGGATGGCTTGTGTACACAAGCCACCCGTATACATGGCACGATAGGAGTCACCGGGGGGAGATGCGTGTATGGGAATGCGGGAATGTAAAACGTCCTTTTGTCTGTCGATCGGGTAGATGCAGTGAATAGACGTTTCCACGGGAACGCGTCATACGATGCGTGTGCAGTATAACTGCCAACACTTGATGCCTATAATCGATGTAACTCGACACCTTCTCGTCATTCAAGCGCTCGGCACTGGTGGAGACGGATCTGCGGATCTGACTCCCAGTGTTTACGGCGTTTAGAGCGCTTGATATGTCTGAGAGTAGTGATGGTTGGGAAGGTGATGTAGGGAGGGAAGAGGGGTCTCTTGAGCGCGGTAATTCGTACTCGAGACCCCAGACTAGGCCCGAGGAGGATGACCGCGAGGACATCCCTCGGGGAGCCTATGTGGGTTCTGAGGAATCCAGCTCCGGCTCCGGTTCTTACACAGGAACCGAGTCCGAGAGCGAGGTCGCGGAGGACCGCCCCGCAGAGAGTGACTCGGCCACGCCAGGCGCTGAGCAGCTCTTAAATCCGTCGCCTTTTCCTCGTATGGAAGAGGTGATGGACTGCGGTGGTGCGGGACTCGTGGATGTAGACATTGAGTTGCATCCGCACCCGGAGATGCTTGCGTCTTTGGGTCCGGATGAGAGTACTCGTGCGGAAACCCGTCCGGATGGCCGTAGCCGTCCGGACACCGGTTCTGCCGAGAACTCCTCGGTGTCCGCACCTGCGGAGCCTGGTCCGCACGACCAGAAGGCCCCTGGGACTTGGGCGGAGCAGGTTGACGCGGCTGAGGAAGCCGCATCCCAAATACCGCCTCAAGAACAGGAGTCTGGCTCGAAGGAGACCGAGAACCGAGATGACGGGTTTACATCGCCCGTCTCTAGGCGTACTCGCCGTCGAGCCCGGGAGATTGCCCAGAAGCAGTGGAGAGCCCAGCAAGAGCTGGAAGCCGCTGACCGCGGGCAATCTGAGGCCGGATCCGACCCGGACCCGGCCTCCTCGCCTCCGAAGAAGAAGAAGAAGAAGCGGCCGCACCGGAAAAAGAAGTCCGGCGGCCCCTCGCCTCAAGCAGGATCGAAGTCCGGAGGACCTCAGCCACTGGCGCCTAAGCCGGGCGGCCAGAAAGGGTCCTCCGCCAAACCCGGAGTCGCCAAGACGCCTAATCCCTCGGGATCTGGTGCGGGCGGCGCCTCCGCGGGATCCGGCCCAGGCGCGGGAGGTTCCTGTAAGCGGGTGCCTATCCAGGCACCGAAAGGAACCTCCTCTTCTTCTTCCTCCGGTACCAAGAAACCTACCGGAGCTGCGGAGGTGGGGTCGAGTCCAGTGGACAGAGGGCGTCCCGTGCCGAAGGAGGGAGATCTTCGTTTAGAACTCCTCCGGAAGCGCGCGGAGCAAGACGGGGTCCACCTGTCTGACGCCGCACTGGAAGCGGGACGGCGGTCCTTCGTTGCGCAGCAACAGAGGGCCGCGCCCCCGCGCGGGTAGAGTGTGCCCCGACAAACCAGGTCGGAGAATCGTTCGGGGGCGGCCAAAAAGAAGAAACGGTCGTCCTCGGAGCAGCCCTCTATCCAGAGGCTGCGGGCCGAAATGGGCCCCGAACTCCCTGGAGTCCGTCAGGGACACATGTTCCTCCCGCGCTATGGCAGGGATCCGCAAGGGCGCCGCACAGCGGCGGCCGGCGCGGCGGCCGACACGTCTTTCACACGGCCTCGTCCACTCACGGACGAGGAGCGTGTCGGGTTGCCGCCCGAGACAGAGGAGGGTGTAATATGCCAACTCTGTCCGAAATCCCTGGACGGGTATGAGGACCCGCACCGTGCGCTCAACCGGGATCGTAGGTATCCTACCTACGACCACTTGAGTCGACATATTGCGGGGTACCACTACCCCTGGATGCAAATGTTCGTTTGCAAGAGGTGCTACTCCAGCAGACCTCAGCAACGATATTTCGCCAGTTTAGAGGCCCTGAATGATCACCGCTCGGGTGCACACCGCGGTGAGGGACTTCATACCGTTGGTAATGAAGTGGGGCCTGTATTCAATTTTGGATACATACCACCGAGGGTGGCGTCGTTCATGACTACGTCAGGAACGGCGAATCACCGATTCTTTCACTGGGGTCCATGGCGCTTTGCACAGCGCATCATGGACGATGCCTGGAAGGAGTCTGGCGTTGTGTCCGCGGGCTCGAGCTACACCGCTCGCCTGACGGCGACAATGGGCCAGACCCCGGCGGAGTTCCAGGCGGCGGAAGCCGCCCGGACAGCAGCAGAGGCTGTCCGTGAACCGCCGGTGATCCAGGCCGGTGAAGAACGGCACCGGGTGACCATGATCGTGTCGGAGATGCCGCAGATCGCGGCCAAGACACGAGTGGCTTCTCCTAAGCCGCGCCCCCAGCCGAAGACTCAGGGGAAGAGCTCGTCCGCCGGAAAGGCTCCGGCCAGGACGACGCCCCTGCAGTCTCCGGGTGCGCTGACTCAGGAGGACTACCCGGGCTTGCTCGAGGTGACGGTACCCGCGGGTCCGTCTGAGGGACGGGTGGTGGCAGACACCTCCGCCTCCTCGAGTACCGCGTCGGTGGTCCCGCCAAGGACCCCACGTGTGACTCCCTCGGTGGCGAGCAGTAGCGGACGTGCGGTACCTCTCTCGAGGTCGGCGTCCGCGTCCTCGTTGGTAGTTGAGGGGACGTCCGCAGGGTGGCAAAGCACCGCCTCCCTGGACTTGGACCCCCTCGACGCCACGGCGGACGTACGCCGGAGGCTCGGTCCCACGACCGCCAGCGTCTACGAGACTTTCCGCGAGTCTGTAGGCCAGGCGGTCGGCCATCGTCGCGATGGTATGGACCGGATCCCCGGTGACCCGGCGTTGGTGAACCTGCCGGTGCCCTGAGCCATTCGTGACTTGGGGTCCGCAGGTGTAGCCGCGTTGGTCCGCGCTCGGGAGGAGCACCCCTGGGATCACCCCCAGCGTGGTCGACTCACCCGAGCGGCGGAGTACCTTGTGGCGGAGATGGACAGCTCTCTGGATCGGTTCAGCCGGTGCCGCGCCGAGGCCTCTCGTGTCGCATGCGATCTCGCATACGACCAGGGCCTCATGGAAGGCACCCGGCGGAGCCTAGAGAGCTACCGGACTTTGTCGGCCGTCATTGAGCGGCGCGCGTTCGACCAGGGTCGGACCGCCGCTCTTGCCGAGCAGTCCGGGGCGTCCGCCCCCGCCCCAGAGGTAGCCGCACGGATGGAGCACCTGGAGGCTGAGAATGAGCAGCTACGGCGTCGTCTTGACGAAGCCGAGGCCGCTCGGACTCGCCTACTCCAGGGCGTCGATGACCCCGAGTCGTCCGCCCTGAACCAGGCGGCTCTCCGGCGCGCGGATGCCGCTTTGGAGCTGGCCATCTACCCATACCTAGTCCAGGTGTGGGGAGAACGGACGGCTGGTCCACAGCGCACCCGCGATACGGTGGAGATGTTCCGCGCCATTGCCGATCTCGGCGCGACCTCTCTACCGGCCTCCGTCGTGATGGCTCCGCCAGGACCCGGATTGCAGGGCTCACCGCAAAAGCCCATGCAAGCTCCACCGGGCCTGCCTCATCCGCCTGTGCAGCCGGCTTTCACTATGCCGGCTCCGCTGCTTCCGCGGCGTAGGGACCCGTCACCGCCGCCAGACCCCAAGAAAGGCGGCACGGATGAGGAGCCGATGACCACGGAGGAAGGCTAGGGCACTAGCCTCGTCGCTGCACTTGTGCGGCGGCGTGCCGGAGTCGCTCCCGTGGCTCCGCCCTGCCTCAGACCCGTTCTGCGGATCTGAGGAGCCGGCCGGCAGGGCGGTCGGCAACATTTTAGAGGTACTATCACTTTTGATCACTCGGTGTGTCGTTTTACAAAATTTCTAAATTTAAAGTCTAACCTTAAAGATATTCCAAAGACTCGACACACCGTCCTTTTATAACGGATGACCTTCCAAGGTCATCACACGGTTTTGGACCACCTCGGTCAAAATTTTAGCTTGTTTATGAGGGTTTATTCAAAATTGCAAAGCGCGTTATAGTTTACTCCGTAAGTCCGGGGGTAGTTCCCCATTCTTCCAAAAGGGACTCTTAAAGTCCTAGTCTTGCGCCGTGACTTCCGGGTGTTGCCATCTTGCCTTCTTCCGGACCCCGCCATGCGAAGCCTTCGTCGGGTTTTGGCTGTTTTGGGCGCGGGCGGAACATGTTGGGGACCAACATTGTAAGAAGGGGGTAATGTGGCGATTTTGCCCTAAGCACGCGGCAGGTGATTGTAAACATAAATGCCATTTATGTGGCCTTTTCGTACTTGGCCTTGTTTTGACATGCTCCGTTCGAGCGTGCGTTGCCACGGCGACGTATTGTAATTTACCTTCCAGTAAACTATAACAATGGATCGATTAAACCTCGCGTGCGCCCTACAGTTTCTGGTGTATTATATATACACTGGAAGCGACTCGTTCGAGGAGATTGTCCAAGATCGAGAGACAGGACGCACACGAGGCTCACCATGAGCTTTGTGTTCCCTGTTTGTGAGTAGTGGGCTCCTAGAGCCCTGGGGACGATTTCCATGGGGAGGCCCGGGCTGGGAGAGACAAGTTGCTGACTCGGGGGCCTTCGGCCCTGTGGATCGCCAGCTCTCTCCCTTCCCGGGACGTGTGACATAGGCTCTGGCCAGCATGTCGGACTGTACGGGGTTCCGTCCCCGAGGCAGACCGCGGCTCGCCAGGCCCCGCCAGTTAACACCGTAGGGATGAACTAGTTTCTGAACGGTGTCCGTAGGCCTGGGAGTGTCGGGTGGGCTGTTACCTGGTTACCGTTAATGCTGAAGTAGTTACCGTGTCCGCCGCGACCTCCGGTGAGCGGCCCTGCCGCAAGGATCCGGAATAGCGGATGCGCGTCCGCAAGGACTCGGATGAGAGAGGACTATCCTCGAGGATCCCGAAGAGCGGACGGTAGTCGATAACTTTACACACATATTATAAGTCGAAATATAACTTATGGTGAAAAGTTCGATCTGGCTCCATTTTCGTCATCTTGAAATGCAGTTTTGGTCAATTTTTAGTTTGAATTTCAACTTGAAACCAAGTTAGGCACATATTATGAGTTAAAATATAACTTATGATGAAAAGTTCGATCTGGCTCCAATTTCTTCATCTCGAAATGCAGTTTCGGTAAACTTTTAGCTTGAATTTCAACTTGAAACCAAGCTTGGCACATATTATGAGTTAAAATATAACTTATGACGAAAAGTTCTATCTGGCTCCAATTTCGTCATCTTGAAATGCAATTTTGGTCAACTTTTACATTGAATTTCAACTTAATACCAAGTTTGGCACATATCATGAGTTGAAATATAACTCATGGCGAAAAGTTTGATCTGGCTCCAATTTGGTCATCTTGAAATGCAGTTTTGGTCAACTTTTAGTTTGAATTTCAACTTGGAAATCAAGTTGGGCAGGTATCATGAGTTAAAATATAACTCATGACGAAAAGTTTGATCTGGCTCCAATTTTGTCATCTTGAAATGCAGTTTTGATTAATTTTTACTTTGAATTTCAACTTGGCACCATGTTTGGCACATACATGTATTATGAGTCGAAATATAACTTATGGTGAGAAGTTCAATCTGGCTCCAATTTCGTCATCTTGAAATGCATTTTTGGTCAAATTTTACTTTGAATTTCAACTTGGAACCAAGTTCGTAAAATATTCTGAGTTGAAATATAAATAGGTGAAAAGATTGATCTATCTGTATTTTCGTTATTTTATCAAACATGTCGAATGGAAATTCATATAAAGAGATTTCAGTGGTGATTTTGAATTCGACCTTCAATAACCTCGGAAAATCAGTGCAGCAATTTTGGTGGGGAAAAGAAAACAGTTGTGACTTGAGATTTAACATTTCTCTGGTAATCTTTTTTAGCCCTTGCTCTAGTTTTTCACACTTGACAGTGATATATTTGGGGCAACAGAGATGATAGGGCTACGGGGGATACACCCAAGCGGTCGTAGGCGACCGGAAGCGTCTAGTTTACTGCTACTTCTCAACACTGAGGAGCAACACATGATAAAGAAAAATACACCTTTGTTCAAAGCTTTCATGTCAGCCTGTATGCATGTACAGTGGTCCCTGTAAGATAAGACACCTCCGAAATAAGACTTCCCTGTCTGTAAAGACTATTTTGTAACCCCCAAAGATCAATTTAACATGTAAATGAACCTGTGAAATAAGACTTCCTGTAAGATAAGACCTCATTTTCTCTGCAAAAGATGGGGTCTTATCTTACAGGGACCACTGTACAATTTTGTATGAGCTTACCACTAGCGAATAACAATATTAACCCTTTGACACCGGAATTTTTTTCGAGGTGACCCGTCAGGGACTGGATATTTTATGAAGCGACTCACAGGCATCTGAATTAATTTTCAAAAACACTGGTCAACCCTTACTCATCAGGTTCATCATGAAGTACACCCACCATATCTCATATTTGAATAAATATAACACATACATATGTTTATAAGTGTCCAAGACAGTTGATATCTTTTAATATGCCCTGGTAACAAACTGGTTGCCATGGCAACCATCACCCCAGAAGGTGCTATACAACAGTTTTTCCTCATAATTCTACATCATGAGTTCCTGGAATCTTCGGGGCAAATCACTTACAATAAAATTTAATGCATATAAACACATTGTATTAGAACTAAATCTTTCATATGATACATGTACTAACAATATACATGGTTATGAGTTTTTGTTACAAATTAAGTGCAGACATGTAGGTCTATCAGTAAATCGGACCCAAGTGATAAGTCGGTAACCGATAGGCGAGAGGACCGTACATTGTGCCATACAATGTGTAAACAATTGTTTCCATGACTGTCAATTAATAGACAAATTGCATTTAATATATATATAAATATATGATGTAGGCCTATAGATGATGCTTGCCTCATCTGGTTACCATGGTGATCTATTTCATTGTAATAGGGGGCCTATGAAGCCATTATATACTTCTTTGTGAAATCATTCGACCCTTGAAAGTAAATGTTGTACCTCCAGCTAGACTGATTTTGAGATGTTGAGAGTAAATCAGTGCATCTAAAGCAGAATGATTAATAAATACAGGTACTCAAATTATATCTAAAATTGATTATTCAATGACTTTTGGATTTGTTTATGACCTCAGGTTTAGCCCATTGTGCAGCTACAGTGCTCTTCTGCTACTGTGTGCTTCTCACCTGTTCATCTGATAGATCACAACTCTAGTGTTGGGATTCCTACCCGCCCCCCCCCCCCTCCCCAAATATCCAGCATTGCAGGGGCTTGTGATAACTCATTATTACCAACAGGGGTGTCCAGGATACTGGTGATAGCTACCAAGTGATGTTCCATGCCCAACCCTATTTTTCTTGGAATGAAGCAGCAAACTATCATGAACGCTTCTGATTCACACTTGTATAATGCCTCCACCTACACTTCCATTTTGCTTCAAACTTAGCAAATGAGAAAAAAAGAACCCATAACCCCCTCTCAACATTCCATATATGGACCTGTCCAACTTGTCACAGTAATCTACGGAGTCTGTGATGTGTCATTGGAGATAATCTGGTTATATACTAGTATGACAACTTTCAACTTGACTGAATTTTCTTTCCCCAATGTGCTGAATATTTATACAGTTCCAGTTGGATTGTCAGATGTAATTGATTAATTGATGAGATAATTTTCTTTGCTGTATGTTATGAATATTTTAAACGACCCCTTTCGGACACCATACTTTCCATATGTATCCTGATTCCGGGGCCCGTGTTATGACATCATCGGATCATGTGATCAATCATGGCAGCTTTGACACAAGAGCTCTGCTGCTTTGCTGTGACAAACTTGGTCAAATAAATGTTGTTTTTTCGTTTGAATCACAAAAATGTGACAAACAAACATCTGAATACATATCTGGCGACCAATATATAAAGTTACAGGTCAGTTTGTTCTTTAGAACCATTCAAACGAACTTCTGTTTTTGCGAGTGTCAGAGCACTGACATGTGACATTTTACGAGGCAAATTTGGCGGGAATGTGCAGCAATCTGTCAACTAATTGCGGGCTGTCATTAATTTTATTTTGATAATTCATGATGATCCAAGTACACATACTTTTATTATATATTCATCCACCAAATTGTGAAGTTTTGTGTAATTTGCGCGAGTAAAACTTCCTTTATGACACATCTCGCATCCTAATGTCAAAAGTCAAACGTACGGCAACTCGCGATGGCTGGAGGTAGCAACAAAACGCAACTCGCGATAGCCAGTGGTAGCAACAAAACGCAACTCGCGGCGGCATAGGGTTAATGTGTACCACTAGCGTAAAACACTATCAATGTGTACCACTAGCGAATAACAATATCAATGTGTACCACTAGCAAATAACAATATCAATGTGTACCACCAGCAAAAAACAATATAAATGTGTACCACTAGCGAATAACAATATCAATGTGTACTACTAGCAAATAACAATATCAATGTGTACCACTAGCGAATAACAATATCAGTGTGTACCACTAGCGAATAACAATATTAATGTGTACCACTAGCGAATAACAATATCAGTGTGTACCACTAGCGAATAACAATATCAGTGTGTACCACTAGCGAATAACAATATTAATGTGTACCACTAGCGAATAACAATATCAGTGTGTACCACTAGCAAATAACAATATCAATGTGTACCACTAGCGAATAACAATATTAATGTGTATCACTAGCGAATAACAATATCAGTGTGTACCACTAGCGAATAACAATATCAGTGTGTACCACTAGCGAATAACAATATCAGTGTGTACCACTAGCGAATAACAATATTAATGTGTACCACTAGCAAATAACAATATCAATGTGTACCACCAGCAAAAAACAATATAAATGTGTACCACTAGCGAATAACAATATCAGTGTGTACCACTAGCGAATAACAATATCAGTGTGTACCACTAGCGAATAACAATATCAGTGTGTACCACTAGCGAATAACAATATCAGTGTGTACCACTAGCAAATAACAATATCAGTGTGTGCCACTAGCGAATAACAATATTAATGTGTACCACTAGCGAATAACAATATCAGTGTGTACCACTAGCGAATAACAATATCAGTGTGTACCACTAGCGAATAACAATATCAGTGTGTACCACTAGCGAATAACAATATCAGTGTGTACCACTAGCAAATAACAATATCAGTGTGTTCCACTAGCGAATAACAATATTAATGTGTACCACTAGCGAATAACAATATCAGTGTGTACCACTAGCGAATAACAATATCAGTGTGTACCACTAGCGAATAACAATATCAATGTGTACCACTAGCGAATAACAATATCAGTGTGTACCACTAGCGAATAACAATATCAGTGTGTACCACTAGCGAATAACAATATTAATGTGTACCACTAGCGAATAACAATATCAGTGTGTACCACTAGCAAATAACAATATCTATGTGTACCACTAGCGAATAACAATATCAGTGTGTACCACTAGCGAATAACAATATCAGTGTGTACCACTAGCGAATAACAATATCAGTGTGTACCACTAGCGAATAACAATATTAATGTGTACCACTAGCGAATAACAATATCAGTGTGTACCACTAGCGAATAACAATATCAGTGTGTACCACTAGCGAATAACAATATCAATGTGTACCACTAGCGAATAACAATATCAGTGTGTACCACTAGCGAATAACAATATCAGTGTGTACCACTAGCGAATAACAATATTAATGTGTACCACTAGCGAATAACAATATCAGTGTGTACCACTAGCAAATAACAATATCTATGTGTACCACTAGCGAATAACAATATCAATGTGTACCACTAGCGAATAACAATATCAATGTGTACCACTAGCAAATAACAATATCAGTGTGTTCCACCAGCAAAAAACAATATCAATGTGTACCACTAGCGAATAACAATATCAATGTGTACCACTAGCAAATAACAATATCAATGTGTACCACTAGCGAATAACAATATCAATGTGTACCACAAGCAAATAACAATATCAATGTGTACCACCAGCAAAAAACAATATAAATGTGTACCACTAGCGAATAACAATATCAATGTGTACCACCAGCAAAAAACAATATAAATGTGTACCACTAGTGAATAACAATATCAATGTGTACCATTAGTAAATAACAATATCAATGTGTACACTAGCGAACAACAATATCAATGTGTACCACTAGCAAATAACAATATCAATGTGTACCACTAGCAAATAACAATATCAATGTGTACCACCAGCAAAAAAAACAATATAAATGTGTACCACTAGCGAATAACAATATCAATGTCAGGGCTCCCGATAGCGTAAAATAATGCGTAATTACGCATGATGTTTTGAAATTTACGCAGTGCTATCATGACCAGTGCGTATGATTACGCACTCGAAAGATTTGTGGAAACTAGTTAAAACAATGACATCGATTTTATTCATTAGCTCACAAAAAACGAAATTCCAGAATATAATCAAACAAAGTCAATTTCCGCCAAAGAGACGCATGCGCAATGCACTCGCTGCGAATAAGTTGTGTGACACGTCATCAAAATTCGAGTACTATAACCTGCAGCGCCCCCGTGCGAATGACTGCGACATCAAAAGCCTACTTGTGCGCCCCCTTGCGAATATAAATTTCAGGATTTCCCCAGTTTCGTTTCTTCAACATGACTCGACAATGAATTGACGAACTTTTCATGAGCAAAACAAGTGCGCTTTTTGCAATAGAAGACCTTCAGAAAGGACTATCGTTGACTGTTAAGATTATGTGCTGAAAATTGGACAGAAAATCTGGATGATATGCGAGATTCATGAACATAATTAACATAATTAAAAATAATGAAAATCACTGCACATCCATTTTTGAAAATTACCCCTTCATTTCAAAATTTACCCCTTGTAATTTGAGTCATGGGGTACGGTACCCCTTCGAAAAAATCCTACCGGGAGCCCTGAATGTACCACTAGTGTAAAACAATATCAGTGTGTACCACTAGCGAATAACAATATCAATGTGTACCACTGGCGAATAACAATATCAGTGTGTACCACTAGCATAAAACAATATCCGTGTGTACCACTAGCCTAAAACATTATCAGTGTGTACCACTAGCGAATAACAATATCAGTGTGTACCACTAGCAAATAACTATATCAGTGTGTACCACAAGCACATAACAATATAAACATGGTAGCAAAGCACTACCAAATTACAATTCAATGTGTCTATATATTTTTTTTTCTTTTCTTTTACAGGAGGCAATTGAACGACACAAGAAAAAAATTAAGCACTTAGGCAAAATGGAAGAGCAGAAGTAGTTGTAGCATGATTTCTGTAATAATAAGTACTCATATAAACTCTACCACATGTGCTTGAATAAATGTGCTCTTCTAAGAAATATTCCCAGTGCATGAGAAAGCAAGAGGTTTATTAATACTTTGTACATTGTTGTGGATCATGTGAGGGATTTTGGGGGCAAACATGATTGGTATTGATGTGCATTGAGTTTTGAGAATAAATTTGTTTTCAAGCATATTTGGTGGTTTTGTGTTGTATTATATTTACTTTGCGCATATGCAGTTGATTACTTGTTTTGTGACCTTACAATACATGCAGTAGGAAGGCTTATACAATGTAAATGTATGATAATAACACCACATGCTCATTGATAGGATTTTCACTGATATGATGGACTCTAATATGCAAATTAGTATTGCCATTACCGAAAATTTCATTGAATATTTACCTGAATATTATGATAATCACAGTGTGGAAATGCAAAAAAATCTTTGAAAGTGGCCTCTGAAGCATAAACTTTTGCACATACAGGTTAGGATTGTGTATAAGCCTATAAAAAAAGTCATGTATAAATGGCACATTTTTTGGTGATCTTGAACTTGACCTTAAAGACCTTGAAGGGCAAATCTCAAAATCTGAAATTGGCCTCTACACACGAAATACTTGTTGATCAAGCTTATATGTTTGTATTATGAACATATGAAATCATATGCAGCATACCTAATGGAGACATTGGAATTCACAAAGATGACCTTGACTGGTAAATCTCAAAATCATATGTCACCTACAATGCTTAAAACTAAAATTGTCTGGTAACCTATCTTAGCCCTTGGGCTAATTTTTCCTTCACAATGGGAGCTGCCAGGACTGTACTCATAGAACACTTGAAGATAGAGCTTAGAAATTGGCACTTCCAACTGGGAAGTCATATATTGCGACTTGTGTGGTGACCTTGAATTTGACCTTGGATGACCTTGAGAGGTCAAAGCAGCCATTTTTGGGTCGAAAAATGCCCAAATTTGCACCTTGTCTGTCTTTTCTCGAAAACTGTCTGATCACTTTTGAGATTTTTGTTTCAAAACATGGTAATTGATGTCCTTGTTTATAAAGATGGAGTGCCTTGAATCGATCGATAGGCCCAAAATAATGGCTCAAATGGCCCAAAAAGGCCTAAAATTCAGTTTTTAGCTGTTTTCTCGAAAACTGCCTGATCGGTTTTCAGATTTTTGCTTCAAACCATGATGATTGGTGGCCTTGACATTGTTTATAAAGATGGAGTGCCTTGAATCGATCGATAGGCCAAAAATTATGGCCCAAAAAGGCTCAAAATTTAGTTTTTGGTTGTTTTCTCGAAAACTATCTGATCAGTTTTGAGATTTTTGTTTCAAAACATGCTAATTGGGGTCCTTGACATTGTTAGGTTACCGGACCTATGGTCCGATAACCTACTGCCATGGCGTTGCGTCCGTCCGGGCATACCAGAAGGGTTTACGGGGATTTCTCAGGGGGAATAAAGCTGAAAACGCCCCACAACCACAGTTTAAGCCAAAAGAGCGGTCTTCGGGGATTTTTTCAGGACTTACGGGGAAAGTTAAGATACGAAATTTAACATTGGGTCTGCCCGTAACGTCCATCCGTTCGCACGTCCGTCCGTCCGTCCGTCAACAATTTTCTCTTTAAAGTTTACGATCGTTTTTTTCTCAAATTTTGCACAAAAATGCCTAAAAATATTTCGAGAGGGAGGTATTTTTTAGTTTGTGGATTTTCGCATTTTTTTTCAAAATGGCGGCCGTTTTCATCGAAAAACGGCCAATTTAGGACTTTGGCAGCCATTTTCTCAAAAGCTGTCTCACCACTTTTGAGAGTTTTGTTTCAAAAGATTCCTCTCGTATACCCCTGTGACGTGTATAAGTTTCATTGGCCTTGAATCACCGGTCTGCGTGTGGCAGCCATTTTTATTTTTTTTTCGACGGGTTCCAAATGGGACTTTCCCATGTTAAATTCTCCTATGCTTTATAATGGGAAACATTTTGCCTGATATCTCACTTAATATTGAGATTAGAGTTTAGGAGTCAATTGTGGACATATAGGAAATGATACGTGCCAAATATTCTCGTGACGTTGAATTTGACCTCTGACCTCATTCTCAAGGTCAGACCACAAAATGGCTAATATCTCGCTTAACATCGACTTTACAGCTTAGGAATCAATTGTTGACATCTAGGAAGTGATATATGCTGAATATTCCCGTGACCTTGAATTTGACCTTTGACCTGTTTTTCAAGGTCAAAGCACAAAATGGTTAATATCTCGTTTATTATTGACTTTACAGCTTAGGAATCAATTGTGGACATATAGAAAGTCATACATGCTGAATATTTTCATGACCTTGAATTTGACCTTCGACCTAATTTTCAAGGTCAAAGCACAAAAATGGCTAATATCTCAATATCGACTTTGCAGCTTAGGAATCAATTGTAGACATATAGGAAGTGATAAATGCTGAATATTCTCGTGATCTTGAATTTGACCTTTGACCTCATTTTCAAGGTCAAAGAACAAAACAGCTAATATCTCGCTTATTATCCACTTTACAGCTTGGAACTAAATTGTGGACGTATAGGAAATGATGTATACCGAATATTTTGATGACCTTGAATTTGAGCTTTGATCTCATTTTCAAGGTGAGGCACAAAATGGCTAATATCTGGCTTATTATCGACTTTATAGGTTAGGAATCAATTGTACACATATAGGAAATGACATATGCCGAATATTTGTGTGACCTTGACTTTGACCTTCGACCTTTTTTTCAAGGTCAGAGCACAAAATGGCTAATATTTCATTTATTATCGATTTCACAACTTGGGAATCAATTGTTGACATATAGGAAATGATATATGCTGAATATTGTCATGACCTTGATTTTGACCTTTGACCTCATTTTCAAGGTCACATGACAAAATGGCTAATATCTCGCTTATTATCGACTTTACAGCTTAGGAATCAATTGTGGACATATAGGAAATGATATATGCTGAATATTGTCGTGACCTTGAATTTGATCTTTGACCTCATTTTCAAGGTCTCACAGGACAAAATGGCTAATATCTTGTTTTTTTATCAATTTTGCATTTTTGGATTCAATTTTGGACATACAGCAAATGATATATGCTGACTACTCTGATGACCTATAATTTGACTTTTGATTTCATTTTCAAGGTCACAGGACATAATGACTAATATCTCTCTTATTATTGAATTTACAGCTTAGTAATCAATTGTGAGCTTATAGAAAATCATATACTGGTATGCAGAATACTCTCGTGATTTTGAATTTGACCAGTGACCTTATTTTCAAGGCCACGAAACAAAATAGCTATTATGTATTGTCCGGTAACCTATCTTAGCCCTTGGGCTAATTTTTATTTTTTGACGGGTCGGCGAAAAACAGATTTTTGGTCCCAAATCAAGTCACTATTCGTTTTGAGCCATTTCAAGAGATATGATTCTTACTATGTACCTGTGTGATGTGTATAAGTTTTGTTGCCTTTGAATCGACTGTCTGTGGAAATATGTCATTAACGAAAAAAAAATTCAAGATGTAACTTGATTTCGTATTATAGTCCATACAGAAAATGTGTTTCTATCAACATTTACGAACATGTTTTAACATATAGATTTTAACATCAGTGAAACAATTTATATGTATTCAGTATTCTACGCAATTCTCCTGATTGCCGGTAATATCTTGCTTATTATCGACTTTACAGCTCAGGAATCAATTGTGAACCTATAGGAAATAATATATGCTGCACATTGTTGAGACCTTGAATTTGACCTTTGACCTTATTTTCAAGGTCAGAGCACAAAATGTCTAACATCTTGTTTATTATCGACTCTACAGTTTGGGAATATTTTGTGTACATGTAGAAAATTATATATGCTGACTATTCTCATGATCTTGAACTTGACCTTTGACTTTTTTTCAAGGTCGGATCACAAAATGGCTAATATTTTGTTTGTTATCAACTTAACAGCTTGGGAATCAATTGTGAACATGAATGAATTAATATAAGGTGAATATTGTTATGACCTCGAATTTGTCCTTTGACCTCATTTTTCCTTCATGATCGGCCAGTTCGGAAATGTTTCTAGGTCAGGTCAAGTGGTATAAACAAAACGTTCGTACGTGCCATGTTCAAGGGGGTTCCTGTTTGCCACCAGGATCGCCACCATGTAATTCGGGTATAGATAAATCATAGAAACAGTCTACTGTGCCAAAGACATACAGAAACGTCATAATGGTAAATTAAATTTTGTCATGTTTGTTCTTGCATAATGCAGACAATGGACATGACGTTTTTAGGTTACCGGACCTTTGGTCCGTTAACCTATTGCCGTGGCGTTGCGTCCGTCGTCCGTCGTCCAGCGTCCGTCCGTCCACATTTTTATCATTAAAGTTTACAGGCGAATATTTCTGAAATTTTGCACAAAAATACCTAAAACTATTTCCAGGAAAGGTTTTTTTTAGTTTTTTGATTTTCGCATTTTTTTCAAAACGGCGGCCGTTTTCGTCGAAAAATGGCCAATTTTGGACTTTGACGGTCGTTTTCTCAAAATCTGTTCAGTAACTTTTTTTCTTATTGATGCATGACACTCCTCCTATGTACCCCTGTGACATGTATAAATTTCGTTGCGAGACTAGGAATCAATTGTGGACATATAGAAAATGATATATGCTGAATATTGTCGTGACCTTGAATTTGACCTCTGACCTTGGTTTCAAGGTCAGAGCGGCCGTTTTCGTCGAAAAATGGCCAATTTTGGACTTCGACGGTCGTTTTCTCAAAATCTGTTCAGTAACTTTTTTTTCTTATTGATGAAAAACACTCCTCATATGTACCCCTGTGACATGTATAAATTTCGTTGCGCTTGAATCGCTTGAAGTGGGCCATTTTGGGCCCAAACTCGGCCCAAATGTGACTTTCCCATGTTAAATTTTCCTATGCTTTATAATGCCACACATTAAGCCTAATATCTCACTTAATATTGAAATTAGAGACTAGGAATCAATTGTGGACATATAGGAAATGATATATGCTGAATATTCTCGTGACCTTGAATTTGACTTTTGACCTCATTTTCAAGGTCACAGGACAAAATGGCTAATATCTCGCTTATTATCGACTCTACAGCTTAGGAATCAATTGTGAACATATAGGAAATGATATATGCTGAATATTCTCGTGGCCTTGAATTTGAGCTTTGACCTCATTTTCAAGGTCACAGGACAAAATGGCCAATATCTTGCTTATTAGCGACTTTACAGCTTAGGAATCGATTGTGAACATATAGGAAATGATATATGCTGAAAATTCTCGTGACCTTGAATTTGACCTTTGACCTCATTTTCAAGGTCACAGGACAAAACGGCCAATATCTTGCTTATTAGCAACTTCACAGCTTAGGAATCAATTGTGAACATATAGGAAATGATATATGCTGAAAATTCTCATGACCTTGAATTTGACCTTTGACCTCATTTTCAAGGTCACATGACAAAATGGCTAATATCTCGCTTATTATCGACTTTACAGCTTAGGAATCAATTGTGAACATATAGGAAATGATATATGCTGAATATTCTCATGACCTTGAGTTTGACCTTTGACCTCATTTCCAAGGTCACAGGACAAAATTGCCAATATCTTGCTTATTAGCGCCTTTACAGCTTAGAAATCAATTGTGAACATATAGGAAATGATATATGCTGAATATTCTAGTGACCTTGTATTTGACTTTTGACCTCATTTTCAAGGTCAACAGGACAAAATGGCTAATATCTCGCTTATTATCGACTTTACAGCTTAGGAATCAATTGTGAACATATAGGAAATGATATATTCTGAATATTTTAATGATATTGAATTTGACCTTTGACCTAAATTTCAAGGTCAGTCATTTTATTTTCAAAGTCAGATTACAAAGTTGCTTATATCTTCGCTTATTATCAAATTTACAGCTTAGGGGTCCATAGTGAACATATAGGAAATGATGTATGCTGAATAGTTTGGTGATCTAGAATTCAACCTTTGATCCCATTTTCAAGGTTAGAGATGTGGCGATTTCAGTGGTCACCTTGAATTTGACCTTCCAACTTTCTCAGCTTAACTCTGTATATTTCTCCGGTAACCTTTCTAGCCCATTGGGCTAATTTTTGTACTTATGGGCATAATAGACTGTTTTAGAGCCCCAAAAGCACATGGCATCAGCAGGTACCCCAGTGTGAGTGACGCGGTGAACTCGAAGTAAACAAAGTATTTAATATTGTACAAGCAAAATCGAGTAATGTGTTGGTGACAGTGACTCGACAATGGTAGCGGGACAGCATGGAATGGCTATGTTTATACCACTTGACCCTGACCCAATTCCACTTGCATGTACCTAACTTGAAAACATTTCCGAACTCACGTATGGGAACTGTATGGAATAAACTCGTAAAACACTTCAAGATAGACCTTAAACATTGGCAGTATCAAATGGGAAATCATGTTGCAGTGTCAATGGTAATCTTAAATTTCACCTTCAATGACCATGTAAGGTCAATATGACAATTTGAATAAAAAATGTTATGGTTTAAAACTGAACATTTCTCCGGTAACCTCTCTTAACCTTTGGGCTAATTTTTTGTTTTAAGCTTATAGGTCCGATAAGCTATTGTCGTCAGGTTGCGTCCGGCGTCCGTCCGTCCGCGTCGGCGTTGTCAAACGCTGGGAAAAATCTGTTCAATGAATATTGCTGTAATTCACAAAATATGTTCTATGGGCCCATATCTCCGGACCATTTTTTAGGTTACCGGACCTTTGGTCCGATAACCTATTGCCGTGGCGTTGCGTCCGCCGTCCGTCGTCCGTCAACATTCATATCTTTAAAGCTTATGATCGAATCTTCCTGAAATTTTGCACAAAAATGCTTAATAATATTTCAAGAGGGAGGTATTTTTTAGTTTTTTGATTTTCGGATTATTTTCAAAATGGCGGCCATTTTTGACGAAAAACAGCAAATTTTGGACTTTGACAGTCGTTTTCTCAAAAACTGTCAGATCAGATTTGAGATTTTTGTTTCAAAAGATTCTCCTCATGTACCTCTGTGATGTGTATAAGTTTGGTTGCCCTTGAATCGCCGGTCTGCGTATGGCGGCCATTTTGAATTTTCGACGGGTCGACGAAAAAAAATTTTTCCGGCCCAAATCGCATTACTATCCATTTTGGGCCATTTCTAGACAAAAAATTTGTTTTCACCCTTTGAAAAAAATTTTGGACTTAGAAAATTTTCGGCACTTTTTTCCTTCATAATGGGAGCTGCAAAGACTGTACTCCTAGAATGCCTGAAGATAGAGCTTAGAAATTGGCACTTTCAAATGGAAAGTCATATACGGCGACTTGTGTGGTGACCTTGAATTTGACCTTGGATGACCTTGAAAGGTCAAAACAGCCATTTTTGGGTCGAAAAATGTCCAAATTTGCACCTTGTCTGTCTTATCTCGAAAACTGTCTGATTAGTTTTGAGATTTTTGTTTCAAAAGATTCCCCTTATGTACCTTTATGATATGTATAAGTTTTATTGCCCTTGAATCGCCGATCTCCGTGTGGCGGCCATTTTGAATTTTTGACGAGTCGGCGAAAAAAAATGTTTTCGCCCCAAATCGCATTAATATCCATTTTGGGCCATTTCTAGGCAAAAAATTTTTTTTCACCCTTTGACTTAGAAATTTTTCGGCAACTTTTTTCCTTCATAATGGGAGCTGTCAGGACTGTTCTCATAGAACACTTGACGATACAGCTTAGAAATTGGTACTTTCAAATGGGAAGTCATATATGGTGATTTGTGTGGTGACCTTGAATTTGACCTTCGATGACCTTGAAAGATCGGAACAGCCATTTTGGGGTCAAAAAATGCCCAGATTTGCCTCTATAGATGAAATGCTTGCATATAGAACTCATGTTTGCATTATGAACATATAGCAAGACATATATGGCACAACTAATGATGACCTTGATCTTGACGTCAGATGACCTTGAGTGCCAAATGTCTTACTCGTAATGTGTAAATTGACCTGAGCGGCCTAAACGATTCCACCCAGATATATCTTTGTATTATGAACATATAGAATATCAAATGCCGCACACATACATGTAATGGTGACATCGAAGTTCACATGGATGACCTTGATTGGTAAATCTCAAGGTCATTTGTTCACACTGCGAACCTTGATTGGTAAATCTCAAGTTCTGTTACCTGCCAATGCTGCCATGGCCAAACCAAAATTGTCTGGTTACCTGTCTTAGCCTTTGGGCTAATTTTTTTATTTTCGATTGAATCATTTTTCCAAAATGGCGGCTATTTTTGTCAAAAAATGGCCAATTTTGGACTTTGGCGGCCATTTTCTCAAAAACTCAGTTTTGAGATTTTTGTTTCAAAAGATTCCCCTGATAGACCTTTGTGCTGTGTATAAGTTTCGTTGCCCTTGAATCGTCGGTCTGCGTGTGTGGCAGCCATTTTGATTTTTTCGACGTGCCCAGATAGGACTTTCCCATGTTAAATTAGCATATGCCTTATAATGGGGACAAATTTCTCCTAATATCTCACTTAATATTGGGATTAGACATTAGGAATCAATTGTGCACATATAGGAAATCATATATGCCGAGTATTCTCGTGACCTTCGACCTAATTTTCAATGTCACAGCACAAAATGGCTAATATCTCGCTTATTATCTACTTTACAGCTTAGGAATCAATTGTCAGCATATAGGAAATGATATATTCTGAATTTTATCGTGACCTTGAATTTGACCTTTGATTACTAATGTCTCGCTTATTATCGACTTTACAGCTTAGGAATCCAGGGAGAGGGCTAGAGCATTTGAACAATGGGTCAGTTGGCTCCTTGACATTCAAAGCAATGGGACATTCTAAGTTTCAATGGGACATAACACATTCGTTTGTTATTATTGACACGATCTCAAATCCATTGATAACTATAAATATCAAAATATCAATCCGTATATGCTGTGTAAAATATATCTGGAATCTATTTATTATATTTTTTACTTGATTAGTTGATATGAATTAACAATTATAATTATTAGCTTACCGGCCCTTTGGGCCGATAAGCTATTGTCGTGGTATTTCGTCCGTCGTCCGTCCGTCGTCCGTCCGGGTCTGTAACTTTTTTTGACATGATGAATTTCCCCATAAATTTGTCAGAACATACCTTGGGCCAGTATCTAAAAACGTTTTTTTAATTTTTTTGATTGAATCGTTTTTGCCTATTTGGCGGCCATTTTGGACGAAAAATTGCCAATTTTGGACTTTGGAGGCCATTTTCTCAAAAACTGTCTGATCAGTTTTGAGATTTTTGTTTCAAAACATTCCTCTCATGTACCTTTATGACGTGTATAAGTTTCGTTGCCCTTGATTTGGGACAAAAAAATTTTTTTTTGTCCCAAATCAAGTCACTATTCGTTTTGAGCCATTTCCAGCAAAAAAAAAAAAAAAATTTTTTTTTGGCCATTGAAAAATTTTTTGGACTTAGAAAATTTCACCCACATAATGGGAACTGTGCAGAGTAAACTCATAGAACACTTGAAGATAGAGCCTAAGTATTGGCACATTCAAATGGGAAATCATATATTGCGGTTTGAGTGATGACCTTGAATTTGACCTTCAATGACCTTGAAAGGTCAGAACGACCTTTTTTGTCGAAAAAATGATGAATTTTGCTTTTGGTGGTCATTTTATCGAAATCTATTCAGACAGTTTTCCTCAAAATCATGTATAAGATTATCCTTATGTACGTTTGTGATATGTATAAGTTTTGTTGCCTTTGAATCGACTATCTGTGAAAATTTGTCATTAACAAAAAAAATATTTCAAGATGTAACTTGATTTCGTATTATAGTCCATACAGAAAATCTGTTTCTATCAACATTTACGAAGATGTTTTAACGTATTGATTTTAACATCAGTGTAACAATTTATATGTATACAGTATTCTATGCAATTCACATGATTGCCGGTAAGCTACAGCACCCTTGGTGCTATGTTTATTTACAATGCTCCGTTACCTTGCTGAACATATCACGAATATTGCCATAAGGCAATTTAAGTTTTTTCTGAGCTGGCATCCTATGTATTCTGCATGCTTCTCATGAAATATGACACCAAAAAAAACACTAAACTATGGCAGCCCCGCTCGCCTACATGGAAACAGATCGTCATGCAAATTCTGATTGATTGTGCAAATGTGTGAGTGGTGGCGTGCCCTAGCGGTTGAAAGAAACATCATGATTATTTAACATTGGGTTAAATTGCCAACTTCTTCAATTCTTAAAAAAGAATTCTGAAAATTTGTTAAAAATTGTGGCATGATACATAATTAAACCATACCAAATTTCAATTTGATACGATGATCCAAAAGAAAACTATGGCCAAAAAGCGCATTTCACTGATGGCTGAAGTTGAGTTTACCCCTAGGAATCAATTGTGAACATACAGGAAATGATGTATGCCGAATATTTCGATGACCTTGAACCTGACACTTGACCTCGTTTTCAAGGTCAGAGCACAAAGTCTTTAATATCTTGGTTTTTATCGACTTTACAGCTTAGGCATCAATTGAGGACATATAGGAAATTATATATGCCAAATATTCTTGTGAGCTTAAATTTGACCTTCGACTTCAATAAACTGAAACCGATACAAAAGCAAAGAATATCTTTGACAGTATTAGTCAGTTCCATTCTAGTTTCATATCATTGTATATTAGGCTCTAACACGATCGACTTACGTAGAGCAAGTTTCAACACTTGCCAACTTCTTCAATTCTTAAAAAAGAATTCTGAAAATTTGTTAAAAATTGTGGCATGATACATAATTAAACCATACCAAATTTCAATTTGATACGATGATCCAAAAGAAAACTATGGCCAAAAAGCGCATTTCACTGATGGCTGAAGTTGAGTTTACCCCTAGGAATCAATTGTGAACATACAGGAAATGATGTATGCCGAATATTTCGATGACCTTGAACCTGACACTTGACCTCGTTTTCAAGGTCAGAGCACAAAGTCTTTAATATCTTGGTTTTTATCGACTTTACAGCTTAGGCATCAATTGAGGACATATAGGAAATTATATATGCCAAATATTCTTGTGAGCTTAAATTTGACCTTCGACTTCAATAAACTGAAACCGATACAAAAGCAAAGAATATCTTTGACAGTATTAGTCAGTTCCATTCTAGTTTCATATCATTGTATATTAGGCTCTAACACGATCGACTTACGTAGAGCAAGTTTCAAGCGTGAATGATTTGCAATTATTCTCATGACTTCGTTCATGACATTGCTTTCAGCTTACATGAAACTGAAACATATATCTTGGGTCCGGTAAGCGCAGAGCCCTACGGCTCTATTTTTAGCTCATCGGCTGTAAGCCGTGGAGCTATTGGGATGGATTGACACGGTGTCTGTCCCATGTTTTCCTGACCCAAATCTTTCAGAATCTTCTCCGCCGAAAGTGCTATTGCTATTGTACCCAAACTTGGCATACTGTTCGCTTATTGGGTGCTCTCCAAAGTAAAGTATGCTTAGGTGAAAATTCCAAAAGTTTTCTGGAGAAATTTAACGATTAAACATTAATTTTACTATACATGTGCTCTTGTTTATACATACGGGTTGTCAGTGGAAGGTCAGCGCATGCGCAGAGGGGACATTTCAATTGCAAATGTTTGTTTACCTTCGAACTTCCACCAAGAAACACAATTTATCGGGTCCTAACAGTTCTGACAAGAAGCGGATACCTGTGTTTTGTGTGAATCAGTTGTTATTACGTTTTAAATTCCACTGTACATAGTCCGTATGTCAAAGCATAAGTATATCTGTTTTGCAGTGTTTAATGGAAGTACGGCCGGAAAATGTCCGATGTTGGTTAATTTATTTCCGTCAAACTTTCCGAATCTTTCCGACCAACGACGATTTAGCCTATCTACAGAGAGGTGTTTACATCCATATATCAACCAAGAAATGCGATTTGTCAGGTCATACTATCTTTGACAGGAGCAGATACCTGTACGTTTGGTTATCAATTGTTACTATTTTCGAAAATCTACTGTGGTATCATATCAAAGCGTAAATATCTTAGTATTTGCCGTGTTATTCTCTTATGAATAATTCGTGACGTACTATTTCTATTTCATTGGTGGATAGCCACTGGATAGCCAATCAGTGGAGAGCCTAACCTTCGGCTATAGGCTATCGACGAAATTTTCTTAATATGGATCAGCAGAATATGGCCGGCTAAGTTATCGAAAAGAACCACGAACTGATGAAGACATAATCAGATAATACCGGAAAAATTAATGTGTTATTTCAGTGACAGCTGTTGCATAAATTTTCCTGAACAAATTGGTTTACACTAATTAGCAAACTTGGTAAATTTTATGGAGCGCCTACGGCGAAATTCAAGTCTCATTGAAAATCATAACGTTCTCATCGTAACTTCCCATCTGTCATCCAAGAACTGTTGACTATTGTGCGTCATTCCTTTTCGCCTCACATTTTCTTATTGAATGAACAAACAAAAAATTAGGCCAAGGGCCAAAGATAGGTTACCGGACAATGTTTAATATTTTAGGTATTAGCCAGGTCACTGGTTGAATTCAAGGTCAAGAGAATATTCAGCATATATAACATTAAGCATATATCATGTCCACAGTTGATTGCTAAGCTGTAAGTTCAATAATCAGAGAGAGATTAGCAATTTTATGCTGTAGCCTTGAAAATGAAGGGGCAAAGGTCAAATTCAAGGTCATCAAAATATTCAGTGTATATCATTTTCTATATCATGTATATCATGTCCACAATTGATTCCCAAGCCATACAGTCAATAGAGGAGCAAGATATGAGCCAGTTTGTCCTTGGACCTTAGAAATGAGGTCAGAGGTCAAATTCAAGGTCACGAGAATATTCAGCATATATCATTTCCTATATGTCCACAATTGATTCCTAAGCTGTAAAATCGATAATAAGTGAGATATTAGCCATTTTGTCCTGTGACCTTGAAAATGAGGTCAAAGGTCAAATTCAAGGTCATGACAATAATCTGCATATATCATTTCCTATATGTTCATAATTGATTGCTAAGCTGTAAAGTCGATAACAAGCGAGATATTAGCCATTTTGTCCTGTGACCTTGAAAATGAGGTCGAAGGTCAAATTCAAGGTCATCAGAATATTCAGCATATATCATTTCCTATATGTCCACAATTGATTCCTAAGCTGTAGAGTCGATAATAAGCGAGATATAAGCCATTTTGTGCTCTGACCTTGAAACTGAGGTCAGAGGTCAAATTCAAGGTCACGAGAATATTCAGAATATATCATTTCCTATATGTCCACAATTGATTCCTAAGCTGTAGAGTCGATAATAAGCGAGATATAAGCCATTTTGTGCTCTGACCTTGAAAGTGAGGTCAGAGGTCAAATTCAAGGTCACGAGAATATTCAGCATATAGCATTTCCTATAGGTCCACAATTGACTCCTAGTCTCTAATCTCAATATCAAGTGAGATATTAGGCATAATGTGTCCCATTATAAAGCATAGGAGAATTTAACATGGGAAAGTCCCATTTGAGCCGAGTTTGGGCCAAAATGGCCCACTTCGAGCGATTCAAGCGCAACGAAATTTATAGACATCATAGGAGTACATATGAGGAGTGTTATTTATCAAAAAGTTACTGAACAGATTTTGAGAAAATGGCCGCCAAAGTCCAAAATCAGGCATTTTTCGTCGAAAACGGCCGCCATTTTGAAAAAAATGCGAAAATAAAAAAACTAAAAAATACCTCCTTCTTGAATTATTTTTAAGTATTTTTGTGCAAAATTTCAGAAATATTCGCCTGTAAACAAAAAAGATAAAAATGTGGACGACGACGGCGGACGACGACGGACGACGACGGACGCCGACGGACGACGGACGACGACGGACGACGGACGCAACGCCATGCCAATAGGTTATCGGACCATAGGTCCGGTAACCTAAAAAACAGGTGATCTGCACACACTTTGCCATGGAAAAGTACCAAGATACCGTACTGTAGCCTAAATAAGCCATAAACATAAATACATACCATTAAAGTATGTGAAATAACACATAGCAGAAACCCATCTTATGGGTTTCTGCAAATAGTAAATAATTAATGATATTTTGTAATTGAAATTACAATAAAATACACAGGAGGGAGAGCACACTTTTATACTGATGTTCATCACTGGAATTTTATGTATATTGGCACGAGAAAATATACTTCTGGCACTAGACAAACTAGTCTAGTGGGTATCCTGGGTCGAGACGACCCCTGGTGTCGAATTTTTTTTCGCCGACTCGACACTTCCTGTTTGGCCGTATCACGGAAACGGTGACTCGTAGAGCGAAACGGAGTGCAATTTCGGCCTCCTGGCACTAGACAAACTATTCTAGGGGGTATTTTGGGTCGAGGCGACCCCTGGCGTCGTATTTATTTTTGCCGACTTGACACTTCCTATTTGGCCGTATCTCGGAAATGGTGCGTCGTAGAGCGAAACGGAGCTCAATTCCGGCCTTCTGGTACTAGACAAACTACTGTAAACGTATAAAATTTCGCGTGTATCAATGTTCGCATTTTCAACATCTCAACATGTTCGCGTGGATTTAAGTTCGTGACTGTTGTGAATGGTCGGTCCCCCGATTGAATAACCGTGTATTCGCGTGTATTTATTTTCGCGTTTTCTTTTCAAACGCGAAATTCGCGAAATTAATACACCGCAAAATTTTGTACGTTTACAGTAGTCTAGGGGGTATTTTGGGTCGAGACGACCCCTGGTGTCGAATTTATTTTCGCCGACTCTGCACTTCCTGTTTGACCGTATCTCGGAAACGGTGGGTCGTAGAGTGAAACAGAGCTCAATTTCGGCCTCCTGGCACTAGACAAACTAGACTTAGGGGTATTTTGGGTTGAGACGACCCCTGGTGTCGAATTTTTTTTCGCCGACTCGGCACTTCCTGTTTGGTCGTATCTCGGAACCGGTGAGTCGCAGAGCGAAACGGAGCTCAATTCCGCGCCAGTAGGCTGATGAATCATTAATAAGTATCCACACACGATGATCGATGAACACAAGTCATGGAAGTTGTAAACAAAGCGTTTATGACAATTCGACAGAAATACGCCAAGGTCACCTAAGTATGGCCCAAGGTCACCGTCAAAACTAATAGCGCACTATGGCGCACGATACAGATCATACACGTAAACTACAATAATACTGGCGCTACCCTTCTTTCTTCCTGAAAGAAAGAGAACACATATGAAATGATGAGAAAATTGCGAACACATGCATTCAAGACTGATTCATAACAAAGTCCTGGAATCTGGAAGGCAGGCGGACAGTTCTTTTGGGACGAGACACAGGGACAGTTGTTGTTGTGTCGCTAGTAGCACCAGACGGGACAGAAGTGGTGGACTCAGCGGGTGTAGAGAGCGATTCTGGTATCTCCGGTGGACATGGCAAACTAGGAGGGCCAGGTAGGCCAAGGTGACCATCAGGCAATGGCTCCAGAAAGCTACTGGCGGCGTCAAGGACCTCGTCATGATGGTCAGCCACACTCTTTGAGGGAGGTAACCACTTGACTGTCAGTGGTACTCGGTAGCATTCTGACCCCTTGATGCGGTACGAGTATTCCCGAAGCTGGTTCCCAGCAAACTTTTTGATGTTACACCAGGAGCCATCAATCGATGTTATAATGTATCTGTCACGCTGCTTATGCTTGTTCCTGTCTCTATACAAATAGACGAGGTCACCAATTTGAAGGACGTCACTTTGTGTCGTAACGCCGGAAGGACACTTGCTTTTCTCACTGTATGGATGATTAAGTTCTCGAGCTCGATGTTGAGAGAGTATGAGGTCCTGATCCAACAGGGGAAGTTGGGTGTTGGTGAACTGATCTCGCTGGAAGAGCATTTCACGTGCGGAAAGGCCCCTTGAACGAACTCGGTTGTTCAGCGTGGCTGTTGCTAGAGCAAGAGTCAGAGGTGTGAGTGAGCGACATGATGGGTCCTGCTTGATAATCTCAAACTCAAGTTCCTGTATCGCTCTTTCAGCCACGGGGTTTTTGTTTGGATTCTTTCGACGGCCAACCTCCAACGATATGTTGTGACGACGCAACAATGGATCATTAGTCAGAGCTTGAAATCCAGGGGCAGCATCAGCTCTGACCACAACCGGTGGCCCATCAATGGGACAAATGGGACACACAGCAGAAAGCAAAGCATCACGGAGTGTTTCATGTCGTTCATTGGCAATCAAGACAGCAGAGGTGAAGCTAGTGACACATTCTCGGGTAACCAGGATACACTGACGCTCCCGTCGAATGACATCAGTTGCGAACGAAACACCAACTGTAGGAGGAGGGTCATGTGTAGACTGTGGGGATGGCAACTTTGGCATCTTCATGAGTGAGCTGCATTGGGAGCATTGACGGCTGATGTTACTGGCAGATGTATCAAAATCGAGGGCGAAAAAGTACCGTTGGAATACCTTCTTCAGCTGGTGACAGGAGGGGTGTTGTAGTTGCAGATGAAGGGATGTCAAGAAGCCATCAAGGATTTGTCTTGGGACAATAATGCAATCACGTCTGGGTGCCAGTGGATCATGTCGTTGGACGACAAGTAACCCGTCTTTAGCTATCGATGCCACTTGTAAATAGCGCTTGACATCCTGAACATTTGTCAACTTCTTCGAGGGTCTTGTACCTTGAGACAGGTGAGCATGTGTGCGTCGGAGACTAGTACAATCGCTCTGGATTGAGAGCCAAGCAGACCTGCTGGTGAATGGTAACTTGGCAGATCCACTGAGAACATCTTCGACACTGACTTGTCGGACAACAGATGAATTGGTCTCATGGATGAAGTGGCAAATTTGACAGTTGGGTTCATGGCATGGTTCGGCATTCCTGCTGGCATGATCAGATGGCAGAATTGCTAGCCCTGAGACATGGCGTATCGATACCTGGTATCGACTGACAGTGGAGAGGAATGTATACACTCTTGGGCTAGCTGAGAACTCACCCCTGCACAGTTTTTCAAAAGCCTGCACACAAGGCTTGCTGTCGGTGAGGATACAGGTATGATGTGCTGACTGAACAATGTATGGGCTGAAGTGTTTTGTTGCTGCTGCTATGCTAAGTGCCTCAACTTCACAAGGCAACCAGTTGAGCTTTCAGCTTGGCACTGAAGAAGCCACCCAGCAGCAATTTCTCTTTGCGTGCAATGTACAATGTTGCACCCAGTCCTGGGGAGCGGACAGCTCCATCGGTCACAATCCAAAGTTGGTCGTTAGACTGTGGCAGGTAGATGGTTTTGCAAGAGTTCAGTCGCTCCTTGGCTTCTTTGAAGTCACTATCGAGTGCATCGGTCCAGGCTATGGAACTTTTTGAGTCTTTGCCAGCGACGCATTTGTCAAAGTTAGACAAGATCTGTGAACAGTTAGGAAGTACTCGAGCCAGGATCTTATAGGCTCCGATGAACGAGCGGAGGCCATGGATGGTTGTTGGTCTCTCACAAGAGGCTAGGGTGGATATTCTATGGCTGCTGGCACGCAATGTTCCATGTTCCCATACCCAGCCCAGTATGGTAGTTGACTTTGGTGCAATGACTGTTTTTCGTGCAGACAGGCCAAGACTGCATCTGTGGAGGGCCGCTAGAACACCTCTCCAGTTTTCAAGCAGTTCTTCATAACTGTTACCACCACAATACATGTCATCGGCCAGTTTAGCAACCTTACCGTCAACGAGAAGATCTCCCAGAACCCTATTCATCAGCTCTTCTAAGGCGACCTCGGATCCTGGCATACCCATGGCACATCTCACATAGGCTCTGACTCCACGGAATGGTGTTGAGACACCACAGTACTTGATAGAGTCACGTGAGAGGGGTATCTGGTAGAATGCATGGGTCAAGTCTGTGGCTATTAGGTACTTCCACTGAGCAATCTGGCGTAGGGTTGAGTCAACGTTTGGAATAAGTGACGGTTGGGGTTTACTGTATCGTCCGACATCAGCGAAATCTGTCACAAGACGGAAGTCACCAGACGGCTTAGCCACCAGGAATGAGGGATTGACATACTCAATGTCAATGTCAACATCCTCAGGCTTCATGAAAACGCCAGCTGCTTCTAGAGAGTCAAACTTCGTCTGTAACTCCACGAGTTTGTTTCTGGAGTACTGAGGTACTTTACCTTTTCGATGTGGGGGCTGAACTGGTCCCATGTGAACCTTGGCAGTGAACGGGCCCAAAGCTCCATTATACCCTTCAATATTCGGATCAAAGACGTCATCGTACTTCCGAAGGAGAGTGGTCATCTTGCTTTTGACTGCATGTGGAAGGGTGTTATCTGGATCCAGAATGACGCCATCTGAGTGACAGCCTTCGGTAGTGACGGCAGGCACAACTGGTACTGTACCATCACGTGTGTTGGATGGGTAAGACTCATCAAGGGGGGTCACTTGGCACAGGTGACTGTTCTTTGCAATGACCACGGGTTCACTAGAGAGGTTAGGGATTCTCACTTTGCCAGCGACACTGGAGACGACAGATGGGTTTGGCCACGGGTTGGCTGTAGCAGTAGCACGAACTTTCACTGTGTCAAATCGAGGTTCGAGTGCTAGTGTGCAGTCAGTCAGTGTGTCAGAGGGGACTTCTACCTCGAGGAATTCCCCGGGCCACAGGGTGGTTACCTGGTTGGGTGCTCTCAAAATGTTAGCTCGTCTAACGGTGAGATTAGTTGTCCTCGAGGAGGCTCCATATAGGTATATGTCATGTCCACTGAGAATGTCTATCGAAGTGCCCAACTAGTCTCTAAACTGCTGCGACAAGGATATGTTTTACCAAGACTTATAGCTGCGTTTAAGAAATTCTATGGACGTCATCATGATCTGGTTGATAAATACAGCAAATCCATGTCTGCCATGCAACTAGATCTATTTTCATGTTAATTTTGGGGAATTCATGACGGGTGCCACTGGTGGGGCAGGAAATGCTCACTCTTTCCGGAACACCTGATTTCACCTCCTAATGGCCATTTTGGGGGGTTCATGAGTTTCCCTGTCACTTTTGTTTTCTCTCACTTCGTATGATGATATGACTTTCTGTCCCCGGACTATGAGATTGGATAACGGGTATTGGGTATTGATTGATTCCACGTCTATTATCGACTTCAATGAAAAATGAGGTGTCATCAGCAAATAATCTTATATGACAATGATTGACAGCAAAAGAAATATCGTCTATGAATATTAAAAACAACAAGGGCCCAAGGACAGAACCTTGTGGCACCCCAGCACATATATTGGACCAAGCAGAGGATTGACCATTTATAACAACGCGTTGCCTCCTATTTCGTAGATAATCAGTAAGCCATAGCAATAATTCGCGCTGAACCCACATTTTTCTTCAATCTGAATAATAATCCCTCGTGCCAGACTTTGTCAAAGGCTTTAGAAATATCGAGGAAAACAACTCGGACTTCTTTATTTTTGTCGAGATACTCACAAAATACGTGGTACAACTCAATTAACTGAGTAACAGTGGAGCTACCTGGTGTAAAACCAGATTGCCACACGGAAATGAGGAAATTTCTTTGAAATACCTATATAATGATTTGAAAACTAGGCGCTCCATCGTTTTCCCAACTGCGCTAAAAAGCGATACTGGTCTATAATTTGAGATAATGGCTTTGTCATCTTTCTTAAACAACGGAGTAACGTTCGCCAGTTTCCAATTACTGGGAACTTGACCAGCCGACATCGACATATTGAAAAGTTTGGTAATACTGGATTTAATTGCCGGTGCAGACTCTTTCAACAAGCGGGGGCTGATTCCATCAGGACCAATAGATTTGTTTGGGTCTAGCGACAGTAAAGTATTGTCAACCTCCGATTCTCCAAATTGTAAATAGCTTAGACGTGAATCTGTTCGCATACGATAATGAGCAGGTAGTGATGCACCCGTGGAATCTAAAGAGGAAGCTTTCACAAAATATTCGTTATAGGCTTGTGCTTTTTCTCGGTCACAATCATTTTAAGTCGCACCATTTTCAAGGGTGGGAACGCCGTGTGATGGCTTTTTCATAAAATTGTTTGCTAAACCCCACCATTTACTAGGATTTGCATTGACATTAGTCGCGATATCGTCATATAGTTTTCGTTCATATTGCGCTTTGTATTTCTTGATAGCCGAAAAATATTTGTTCCGCGAGTCTCGAAAAAACTGCCAAGCTTCCGCTGTATTATCTGTTTTCGCAATTTTGTGTGATCTGTTTTTGTGTCGCTTTAACCTGCGCAGGTCATTATTATAAAACGGTTTGTCGTGTGGTCTAATTTTGTTACCACTTTATTCGGAATGTTCTCGCGAGCGGCTGACAAAAAACTTTCAGACCATCTTTGTTCGGCTACATTGACATCATCGGTATTCAAACACTCTTCCCAGTTGATAGTATTCAATTTATCTAGAAACCCAAGATAATCGCCCCTTCTGTAATTCCATATCAATCTGGTGTAAGCGCTATGTTTCTTCACCCGAAGGTTTATCCAGACTGCGACAGTATGATGGTCGTTATATGACACTGGATCAAGTACATTTGCTTTGTTAATAACCTGGGGACAATTGGATATTATTTGGTCGAGCTCAGATGCAGCGTTGTGAGTTACGCGTGTCGGTTCATTGATATGTTTACACAGTCCAAAGGAATCTATGAAATTCAGTAGTCGAAGCCCCGCATTGGTATTGGGGTCTGCATTTAGGTCACGCATAATTAGGCATTGGTGTAAATTGAAATTACAGGCCCGTGCATAGCTATCATGTAAACAATCCCAGAAATTAACTTGTTCGTCCGTTCTGTATGCAACACAGACCATCAATTTGTTATTACCTGAGAGCACCTCTAGCCACATTTGCTCAACATTATCAGACTCCAGATCGACGCGGCGTTTCACGACCATAGCATTCGAGACCCTCGCCAGCAAGCCACCACCAAAAGGGGAATTCATATGGCGATTTGTGATGTGACCTTGAATTTGAACTTTGATGACCTTGAAAGGTCAGAACAGCCATTTTGGGGTCAAACAATGACCAAATTTGCTTCTACAGATGCAATGCTTGCAGATAGAGCTTAAATTTGCATTATGAACTATGGAAAATCATATATAGAAAAACTGATGATGACGTTGAGCTTAACCTTGGATGACCTCAAAATCTTGCCTGACCTGACATGTTTAAATTTGCCTCTACAGACAAAATACTTGTTGATAACGCCTATATGTTTGTATTATGAACATAAATAAAGTCCTATGCAGCATACCAAATGGTGACAATGAAGTTCACAAAGATGACTTCTATTGGTAAATGTCGATGACCTTGATTGGTCATATGTCACCTGCAATGCTTAGAACCAAAATTGTCCGGTAACCTATCTTAGCCCTTGGGCTAATTTTTCTGCTTATTCAGCATTCTTCATTTTAAGCAGAACGGACAGTCTATGCAAAGATGCCTAAGGGGTATGTCAGTTAAACTTTGACCACGGACGTTTTCAGAGCCATCATGGTTCTGAACCTGGTCTCTTAGTTATATGTTAGTTAGGAATAGCGCTTCACACGAAATACCCCAAGGCATCTTTAGGCGTCTAGTTATAAACAGTTCCAAATGCCATATGTCGGGTGCAAAAGATATATCGAATGAAACAAACACTTCAAGGAAATAAATTGACGTTAATCTGGGAATCAATGGGAACAACTTGGCCATTATATCTGATCTACATCACTGTCCGGAGGCCGTTTCGGCAGAGGATATGTTCGATTGGGAAACGCCAAGCTGCAAGGGGGTATGTGTTGTTTTCCTTAATAAAGTATCAAAAATAGGTGTAATCGTTAATCTCAAGACAGACAAACATGCGCAAAGTTTGTATAAAGTCTTCAGTGTCGACCAAACCTGCTATACTTGAGGTAATATCGTTTTTGTGACGTGAAATGCGATGAAAATAACACCGTTTTGAACAAATGAACACTGATGATTAAATATGTAACACGAGTCAAGAGAAAGGTTTATTACATGATTCCCAGTGAAAAGAAACATTTTACATCGTTTCATTGATAAAGATTTGCCGATTTTCTGAACGATATGCATGAAGAAGGTGTTATAGATAGAATTCCATATGGGTTTTATGCCAGAACATTTATGTATGAGTAAACGGCCGATAAATATGGGAAATACTTTTTTCACACGATTTTTGTCTACTGAATATTCATGAGCTAGTAATTTGCATACTGATTGTGTGATTATATCCTTTCTTTTATTTCCCACTCCGATCCCTACCATACATCTCTTCCCTCCTCTCCCTCCTATTCATCTCTTCAATCCTTTAAACCCCCTTTCCTCCTATCCATCCCTCACCCCCCCCCCCTTCCTCCCATCCATCCCTTACCTCCCCTTCCTCCTATCCACCCCTTCCCTCCCCTTCCTCCTATCCATCCCTTCAATCCCTTTCCTCCTATGCACCCCTTCATTCCCCTTCCTCCTATCCATCCCTTCACTCCCTTTCCTCCTATCCACCCCTTCATTCCCCTTCCTCCTATCCATCCCTTCCCTCCCCTTCCTCCTATCCATCCCTTCACTCCCTTTCCTCCTATCCACCCCTTCATTCCCCTTCCTCCTATCCATCCCTTCCCTCCCCATCCTCCTATCCATCCCTTCCCTCCCCTTCCTCCTATCCATCCCTGCACTCCTCTTTCTCCTATCCATCCCTTCCCTCCCCATCCTCCTATTCATCCCTTCACTCCCCATCCTCCTATCCATCCCTTCCCTCCCCATCCTCCTATCCATCCCTTCCCTCCCCTTCCTCCTATCCATCCCTGCACTCCTCTTTCTCCTATCCATCCCTTCCCTCCCCATCCTCCTATTCATCCCTTCACTCCCCATCCTCCTATCCATCCCTTCCCTCCCCATCCTCCTATCCATCCCTTCCCTCCCCTTCCTCCTATCCATCCCTGCACTCCTCTTTCTCCTATCCATCCCTTCCCTCCCCTTCCTCCTATCCATCCCTTCCCTCCCCTTCCTCCTATCCATCCCTTCACTCCCCATCCTCCTATCCATCCCTGCACTCCTCTTTCTCCTATCCATCCCTTCCCTCCCCTTCCTCCTATCCATCCCTTCCCTCCCCTTCCTCCTATCCATCCCTTCACTCCCCATCCTCCTATCCATCCCTGCACTCCTCTTTCTCCTATCCATCCCTTCCCTCCCCTTCCTCCTATCCATCCCTTCCCTCCCCTTCCTCCTATCCATCCCTTCACTCCCCATCCTCCTATCCATCCCTTCCCTCCCCTTCCTCCTATCCATCCCTTCCCTCCCCTTCCTCCTATCCATCCCTTCACTCCCCATCCTCCTATCCATCCCTTCCCTCCCCTTCCTCCTATCCATCCCTTCCCTCCCCTTCCTCCTATCCATCCCTTCACTCCCC
The DNA here is from genome assembly GCA_949152475.1 of Terebella lapidaria. Taxonomy (NCBI): domain Eukaryota; kingdom Metazoa; phylum Annelida; class Polychaeta; order Terebellida; family Terebellidae; genus Terebella; species Terebella lapidaria. The sequence goes on from OX424569.1 coordinate 21,713,707, forward strand.
ATCCTCCTATCCATCCCTTCCCTCCCCTTCCTCCTATCCATCCCTTCCCTCCCCTTCCTCCTATCCATCCCTTCCCTCCCCATCCTCCTATCCATCCCTTCCCTCCCCTTCCTCCTATCCATCCCTGCACTCCTCTTTCTCCTATCCATCCCTTCCCTCCCCTTCCTCCTATCCATCCCTTCCCTCCCCTTCCTCCTATCCATCCCTTCACTCCCCATCCTCCTATCCATCCCTTCCCTCCCCATCCTCCTATCCATCCCTTCCCTCCCCTTCCTCCTATCCATCCCTTCACTCCCTTTCCTCCTATCCACCCCTTCACTCCCCATCCTCCTATCCATCCCTTCCCTCCCCATCCTCCTATCCATCCCTTCCCTCCCCTTCCTCCTATCCATCCCTGCACTCCTCTTTCTCCTATCCATCCCTTCCCTCCCCATCCTCCTATTCATCCCTTCACTCCCCATCCTCCTATCCATCCCTTCCCTCCCCATCCTCCTATCCATCCCTTCCCTCCCCTTCCTCCTATCCATCCCTGCACTCCTCTTTCTCCTATCCATCCCTTCCCTCCCCTTCCTCCTATCCATCCCTTCCCTCCCCTTCCTCCTATCCATCCCTTCACTCCCCATCCTCCTATCCATCCCTGCACTCCTCTTTCTCCTATCCATCCCTTCCCTCCCCTTCCTCCTATCCATCCCTTCCCTCCCCTTCCTCCTATCCATCCCTTCACTCCCCATCCTCCTATCCATCCCTTCCCTCCCCTTCCTCCTATCCATCCCTTCACTCCCCATCCTCCTATCCATCCCTTCCCTCCCCTTCCTCCTATCCATCCCTGCACTCCTCTTTCTCCTATCCATCCCTTCCCTCCCCTTCCTCCTATCCATCCCTTCCCTCCCCTTCCTCCTATCCATCCCTTCCCTCCCCTTCCTCCTATCCATCCCTTCCCTCCCCTTCCTCCTATCCATCCCTTCCCTCCCCTTCCTCCTATCCATCCCTTCCCTCCCCTTCCTCCTATCCATCCCTTCCCTCCCCTCCCTCCTATCCATCCCTTCCCTCCCCTTCCTCCTATCCATCCCTTCCCTCCCCTTCCTCCTATCCATCCCTGCACTCCTCTTTCTCCTATCCATCCCTTCCCTCCCCATCCTCCTATCCATCCCTGCACTCCTCTTTCTCCTATCCATCCCTTCCCTCCCCTTCCTCCTATCCATCCCTGCACTCCTCTTTCTCCTATCCATCCCTTCCCTCCCCTTCCTCCTATCCATCCCTGCACTCCTCTTCCTCCTATCCATCCCTTCCCTCCCCTTCCTCGTATCCATCCCTGCACTCCTCTTTTTCCTATCCATCCCTTCCCTCCCCTTCCTCCTATCCATCCCTTCCCTCCCCTTCCTCCTATCCATCCCTTCCCTCCCCTTCCTCCTATCCATCCCTGCACTCCTCTTTCTCCTATCCATCCCTTCCCTCCCCATCCTCCTATCCATCCCTGCACTCCTCTTTCTCCTATCCATCCCTTCCCTCCCCTTCCTCCTATCCATCCCTGCACTCCTCTTTTTCCTATCCATCCCTTCCCTCCCCTTCCTCCTATCCATCCCTTCCCTCCCCTTCCTCCTATCCACCCCTTCCCGCCCCTTCCTCCTATCCATCCCTTCACTCCCCATCCTCCTATCCATCCCTTCCCTCCCCTTCCTCCTATCCATCCCTTCCCTCCCCATCCTCCTATTCATCCCTTCCCTCCTCTTCCTCATATCCATCCCTTCCCGCCCCTTCCTCCTATCCATCCCTGCACTCCTCTTTCTCCTATCCATCCCTTCCCTCCCCATCCTCCTATTCATCCCTTCCCTCCTCTTCCTCCTATCCATCCCTTCCCTCCCCATCCTCCTATCCATCCCTTCCCTCCCCATCCTCCTATCCATCCCTTCCCCCCTTTCCCCTATCCATCCCTTCACTCCTCTTTTTCCTATCCATCCCTTCCCTCCCCATCCTCCTACCCATCCCTTCCCCCCCTTCCTCCTATCCATCCCTTCCCTCCCCTTCCTCCTATCCATCCCTTCCCTCCCCATCCTCCTATCCATCCCTTCCCTCCCCATCCTCCTATCCATCCCTTCCCTCCCCTTCCTCCTATCCATCCCTTCAATCCCCTTCCTCCTATCCATCCCTTCCCTCCCCTTCCTCCTATCCATCCCTTCAATCCCCTTCCTCCTATCCATCCCTTCCCTCCCCTTCCTCCTATCCATCCCTTCCCTCCCCATCCTCCTATCCTTCCCTTCCCTCCCCTTTCTCTTACCCTCCCTTCCCTCCCCTTCCTCCTATCCATCCCTTCCCTCCCCTTCCTCCTATCCATCCCTTCAATCCCCTTCCTCCTATCCATCCCTTACCTCCCCTGCCTCTTATCCTTTCTCATATTCATCCCATTCTTGCCGTCCATCCTTTGAGTCCAATCTGTATATTCTTCAATCTGCTTTTCTGTGCCTTGCTCCCATCCATCCCATTCCTCACGTCCATCAATTGGCTCCAATTTGTATATTCAATTTGCTTTTTGTGCCTTTCTCCCATTCATCCCGTCCCTCCCATCCATCCCTTGGCCCAAATATGTATATTCTTCAAGTTGCTTTTCTGTGCCTTTCTCGTATTTATCCCATTCCTCCCGCCCATCCCTTGGCTCCAATCTTTATATTCTTCATTCTGCTTTTTGTGCCTTTCTCCCATTCATAGCATTCCTCCCGTCCATCCCTTGGCCCAAATATGTATATTCTTCAAGTTGCTTTTCTGTGCCTTTCTCGTATTTATCCCATTCCTCCCGCCCATCCCTTGGCTCCAATCTATATATTCTTCAATCTGCTTTTTGTACCTTTCTCCCATTCATCCCGTTCCTCCCGTTCATGCCTTGGCACCAATCTTTTGATTCTTCAAGTTGATTTTGTGCTTTTCTCATATTCATCCCATTCCTCCCCTCCATCTCTTGGCTCCAATCTTTTTATTCTTCAATTTGCTTTTTGTGCCTTTCTCCCATTCATGCCGTCCATCCCTTGGCTCCCGTTCTGTGAATTTTTAAATCTGCTTTTCTGAGCCTTTCTCCCATTCATCCCATTCCTCCCATCCATCCCTCGGCTCCCATTCTCTAAATTTTTAGGTTACCGGGCCCAAACTCGGCCCAAATGTGACTTTCCCATGTTAAATTTTCCTATGCTTTATAATGGCACACATTAAGCCTAATATCTCACTTAATATTGAAATTAGAGACCAGGAATGAATTGTGGACATATAGGAAATGATATATGCTGAATATTCTCGTGACCTTGAATTTGACTTTTGACCTCATTTTCAAGGTCACAGGACAAAATGGCTAATATCTCGCTTATTATCGACTTTACAGCTTAGGAATCATTTGTGAGCATATAGAAAATGATATATGCTGAATATTCTCGTGGCCTTGAATTTGAGCTTTGACCTCATTTTCAAGGTCACAAGACAAAATGGCCAATATCTTGCTTCTTAGCGACTTTACAGCTTAGGAATCGATTGTGAACATATAGGAAATGATATATGCTGAAAATTCTCGTGACCTTGAATTTGACCTTTGACCTCATTTTCAAGGTCACAGGACAAAACGGCCAATATCTTGCTTATTAGCGACTTTACAGCTTAGGAATCAATTGTGAACATATAGGAAATGATATATGCTGAAAATTCTCATGACCTTGAATTTGACCTTTGACCTCATTTTCAAGGTCACATGACAAAATGGCTAATTTCTCGCTTATTATCGACTTTACAGCTTAGGAATCAATTGTGAACATATAGGAAATGATATATGCTGAATATTCTCATGACCTTGAATTTGACCTTTGACCTCATTTCCAAGGTCACAGGACAAAATTGCTAATATCTCGCTTATTATCGACTTTACAGCTTAGGAATCAATTGTGAACATATAGGAAATGATATATGCTGAATATTCTCATGACCTTGAATTTGACCTTTGACCTCATTTTCAAGGTCACAGGACAAAATGGCCAATATCTTGCTTATTAGCGCCTTTACAGCTTAGAAATCAATTGTGAACTTATAGGAAATGATATATGCTGAATATTCAAGTGACCTTGAATTTGACTTTTGACCTCATTTTCAAGGTCAACAGGACAAAATGGCTAATATCTCGCTTATTATCGACTTTACTGCTTAGGAATCAATTGTGAACATATAGGAAATGATATATTCTGAATATTTTAATGATATTGAATTTGACCTAAATTTCAAGGTCAGTCATTTTATTTTCAAAGTCAGATTACAAAATGGCTTATATCTCGCTTATTATCAAATTTACAGCTTAGGGGTCCATAGTGAACAACATATAGGAAATGATGTATGCTGAATAGTTTGGTGATCTAGAATTTAACCTTTGATCCCATTTTCAAGGTTAGAGATATGGCGATTTCAGTGGTCACCTTGAATTTGACCTTCAACTTTCTCGGCTTAACTCTGTATATTTCTCCGGTAACCTTTCTAGCCCATTGGGCTAATTTTTAATATACCTTTCTGTGCCTTTCTCCCATGAACCCATTCCTCCCGTCCATCCCTTGGCTCTCATCCTTTGAATTTTTCAATCTGCCTTTCTGTGCCTGTCTCCCATTCATCTCATTCTTGCCGTCCATGCCTTGGCTCCAATCTTTATATTCTTCAATTTGCTTGTCTGTGCCTTTCTTCCATTCATCCCATTCTTCCCGTCCATGCCTTAGCTTCAATTTTTAGGTTATTGGCATGGCGTTGCGTCGGCGTCCGGCGTCGGCGTCGGCGTCGTCCACATTTTTATCTTTTTTGTTTACGGACCAATCTTTCTGAAATTTTGCACAAAAATGCACAAAAATAATTCAAGAAGGATTCAAATTCAAAATGGCGGCCGTTTTTGTCGAAAATCGGCCAATTTTGGACTTTGGCGGCCATTTTCTCAAAACCTGTTCAGTAACTTTTTTTCTTTTTGATACATAACACTCCTCATATGTACTCCTATGATGTCTATCAATTTCGTCGCGCTTGAATCACTCGAAGTGGGCCATTTTGGCCCAAACTCGGCCCAAATGGGACTTTCCCATGTTAATTTCTCCTATGCTTTATAATGGGACACATTAAGCCTAATATCTCACTTAATATTGAGATTAGAGACTAGGAATCAATTGTGGACATATAGGAAATGATATATGCTGAATATTCTCGTGACCTTGAATTTGACCTCTGACCTTGGTTTCAAGGTCATAGCGGCCGTTCTCGTCGAAAATGGCTAATTTTGGACTTTGATGGTCGTTTTCTCAAAATCTGTTCAGTAACTTTTTTTCTTATTGATGCATAACACTCCTCATATGTACTTCTGTGACATGTATAAATTTCGTTGCGCTTGAATCACTCGAAGTGGGCCATTTTCGGCCCAAACTCGGCCCAGATGTGACTTTCCCATGTTAAATTTTCCTATGCTTTATAATGGCACACATTAAGCCTAATATCTCACTTAATATTGAGATTAGAGACTAGGAATCAATTGTGGACATATATGAAATGATATATGCTGAATATTCTCGTGACCTTGAATTTGACCTTTGACCTCATTTTCAAGGTCACAAGACAAAATGGCCAATATCTCGCTTATTAGCAACTTTGCAGCTTAGGAATCAATTGTGAACATATAGGAAATGATATATGCTGAATATTCTAGTGACCTTGAATTTGACCCTTGACCTAAATTTCAAGGTTCGTCATTTTATTTTCAAGGTCAGAATACAAAATGGCTTATATCTCGCTTATTATCAAATTTACAGCTTAGGGGTCCATAGTGAACATATAGGAAATGATGTATGCTGAATATTTTGGTGATCTAGAATTTGACCTTTGATCTCATTTTCAAGGTCAGAGAACAAAATGGCTAATATGTCGCTTATTATCATCTTTACATCTGCCCCTGATGACACTAGTGTGTCTTTGGATAAACTATTTGGTCGGGCTTTGTTTCTATTGCAAAATGTTGTATTTTACGTTTCTTATTGGCGTCATCAAAATTTGATTGTATTGGTGGTAATAGATTAATACTTACATTTATACCACTGAGTCGGTGTCACTGCTGGCAGACGTTAAATCTGTCCCCGAGGATACCATCAACTCAGTAGCCTTCGGGCTTGTGATTGGGTACTTTTGTACTTGTCATGTATCTATTCCATGGGGTTAGATTCGGATTTCTAAATTATTTTCATAGGTTGTCGGGCAGTTGTATACTAATTCCATCTGGTGTACAGTAAAAACAACTACATTTAACACATTGTCTGCCCCTGAAGACGCCAGTGTGTCTTTGGATAAACTATTTGGTCGTGCTTTGTTTGTTTCTATTGCAAAATGTAGTACTTTACGTTTCTTATTGGCATCATCAAACTCTGATTGTATTGGTGGTAATAGATTGATACTTACATTTACAGCATAGGAATCAATTGCGAATATAGAGGAATGATATATACTGAATATTTTCATGACCTTGAACTTGAACTTTGACCTCATTTTCAAGGTCACATCACAGAATGGCTAATGTCTCACTTATTATCGACTTTACAGCTGAGGAATTTATTGTGGACATACTAGAAGTGATATATTTGTTGAAAATTTCATGGCCTTGAATTTATCAGTGACTTTCTCCCATTCATCCCGTCCATCCCTTGGCTCTCATCCTTTGAATTTTTCAATCTGCCTTTCTGTGCCTTTCTCCCATTCATCTCATTCTTGTCGTCCATGCCTTGGCTCCAATCTTAATATCCTTCAATTTGCTTGTCTGTGCCTTCATCCCATTCCTCCCGTCCATGCCTTAGCTTCAATTTTTGATTTATTCAATTTGCTTGTCTGTGCCCATCTCCCATTCATCCCATTCCTCCCGTCCGTGCCTTGGCTCCAATCTTTATATTCTTCAATCTGCTTTTGGGTGCCTCTCTCCCATTCATCCCATTTCTCCCGTGCAACCCTCGGCTCCATCCTTTTTATTCTTCAAATTTCTTGTTGTGCCTTCCCCCCATTCATCCCATTCCTCCCAAACGCAGAATGACGAATATAAAGTTTGGAGCCAACAGATGGACGGGAGGAATGGGATGAATGGGAGAGAGGCACAAAAAGGAGAATGAAGAATACAAAGATTCTAGTCAAGGGATGGAAAGGAGAAATGGGATGAATGGGGTTGAGACACAAAAAGCAGATTGAAGAGTATAAAGCTTGGAGTCAAGGGATGGACGGGAGCAATGAGATGAATGGGAGAGAGGCAAAAAGGCAGAATGAAAAATACAAAGATTCTAGTCAAGGGATGGAAAGGAGAGATGGGATGAATGGGATTCAGACACAAAAAGCAGATTGAAGAATATAAGGATTGGAGTCAAAAGATGGACGAGAGGAATAGGACGAATGGGAGAAAGGCACAAAAAGCAGAATGAAGTATATAAAGATTGGAGCTAAGGGATAGATGGGAGCGACGGGATGAATGGGAGAAAGGCACAAAAAGCAGAATGAAGAATATAAAGTTTGGAGTCAAGGGATAGAAAGGAGAGATGGGATAAATGGGATTGAGACACAAAAAACAGATTGAAGAATATAAAGTTTGGAGTCAAAAGATGGACGGGAGTAATCGGATGAATGGGAGAGAGGCTGGAAATGCACAAGAAAAGCAGAATGAAGAATATAAGGATTGGAGCCAAGGCATGGACGGGAGGAATGCAATCAATGGGAGAAAGGCACGAAGAAATATTGAAAAATTCAAAGAACGGGAGCCAAGGGATGGACAGGAGGAATGGGAAGAATGGGGATGGGAGGTACGGCAGGAATGGCAGGGGGTGAAGAATAAGTAATTTTAAAGCAGAAAGAGTAGTGTTGGTATGTTATAAATACAAGTCTTCCCGTCCCCTTATACAGGTTTATGTAAATGTAGGCTCATGAATATTCAGTAGACAAAAATCGTGTGAAAAAAGTCAACCACGATAAATATAGATTGGGGGTAATTTATGTCTATTCTCACGGGGAGTATCTTTATAATGCTCATGGCACAAACTTAGATTGGACATGTATATTCTTGTTTTCATTATATCCGCTAAATTATGACTGGTATCCATAACATAGGTTATTGTATTTGCCAAAGCCAAGATTGAATCCAGTATATCACAAATACATGTATATTAGTTACAGTGGTTAATGACCACATGACGGTAATTTGGAGCAGTCTGCTCTTGTATTTATTATATCTATGTGTAATTTTATAGCTGACTATTGGCACCTCTTGTATCACATGAAGAAGATCTATGGCTGATGCAGATCTTGGTGGTCAAACATGCCCCACTATAATTACTTGTTTGAATATATATGCGATGTCACTTTGTCACTTTACAATCAATATCAAGAACGGTCAGTCAGGCCGCACGGGGAATTAGGGTATTGATATATTGAAAAGATTTGGTCTTTTTATGTTGTATTTAGTCAGTACAGGTGTTCATGTATTCATACAATCATCGGAGATTGTTATATTTCGCTTGTATTGAACGGTCGGCAAATGAAGCTCGCATTGTTGTCATTAGCAGTTCACGATTACGAAGCGCCCGCGCTCAAACTGTCAAGAGTTTTGCCCTTTCGAGGCATATTGTGGGGCCATCAGGGAATGTCTACAGTCTTATACTACTGTATTAGATTAACTATGCCTTAATCTATTACCTCCACCACTTGTTTTGTAGTAATACAACTCAAATCATTGTTTATTCCACAAAATAATGCGTAAATCTGGCCAAACGGTAAACTTGTCGGCCATGTTTCCAGATCGTTTGTACTCGGCAATCTCCGTACCCTGGGTTGCCGGAGTGTATTTCTCTGTATATTCTTGCTCAGTTGTACTATTTATTACTTTAACTGGAATTATTGTGTTAATTTAACCCATACGAGTATAATTCCACATGAAGGAACATGTATTTCATAATAATTCACGCTCGGAAGCGTTGGCCAAGTTCGGCAAGTATGCAAATAAGCTGCCGTTTCCCGTGATGCTTTGCGCGCACACTATAAAAGACCCGTCATACGGCGGGAGATTCAGAGTGCTCACCGGGGACCACTCTGTTCACATCGCTCGAACCAGAGATTCTGAGAGATCAAAGCCACTTGTAATCGATTGCTGTATCAATCACGGTACGACGAGTACCTACCACAAACTTTCATCATGAACTGGAAATAAATTTAGTTTATCATGCACTGACCTATAGACTGTAAGATTTTGATGTTTTGATCACCCCAAATAAATGACGGGTCACTGACTGGTATGACGTCATCCCCACAATATTGTGGGGTAAGCCAAATGATGATGTAATCGACGGGTCCTGATGATAGAACCTTCCACCCCACTTATTTGACGGGTCATATAGGATAAATATGACCACCCCATAGAATGTAGTTTATTGGCCTTGTACATGAATCTACCCCAATAATTTACTGGGTCACAATAGATGCAGATGATGATGCACCCCAAATTATTTCCGGGTCATATAGGATAAATATGACCACCCAGCCGGGTTATAGATGACTACCCCATAGATTTAACGGGTCTGATGATTTTCTTTTGGGTCAAGTGCATGATATAGATCCTTTTCTGTCAATAAAGATTTATCTTCTGATGTCCAAGTAATATTAATGAGCAACCCCATGAAGTTATCGGGTGCTACTCTGATGTGTTGATGAACCATTGATGAACTGATGACTTATTTGCATACTGTATAGAACTGGCCACCGCGTTTAAACCTAGTATTCAATACCGGAATATTTAATATAATTTACTGGTGTTAAATCTGACGCGTTATGATGTCCACTGCATGCACCTGTAAATACATTATATGTCTATTGCCTGAAAACCTGATGATTGATGCATTATGATTGGTACCGGTACATGATGATTGATGTGTGACTGTTTGATATGAATTTGGAAGTTCAATAAAATATTAAATTGACATATTGCTTTTCTCCGAGTTTCCCCGGTTAAGAGAATATTCTTTGGAGAAAACTGATGATGAGAATTAGTGGTATTTCACAGTGGTAGATAAAACTTTAAAAGTCAATGTGATGGCTGAGTGAGCCTTATTGATGCCGCTTCATCCTGACAAATGAAGAGAGTCGAGTGATCACAGTCGCTTGGTCATTACAATATGCAAATCTTGTGTGATTATGCCATGTCTTTCAGACTGTACACATTGGAAGGGGTATTGTGCCAGTTACCATAGTCACGTAAACATTGTAATGGGGGTCACAATGGAAGGGTGTAATTAACAGAATAGGATAAAAAGGTGGACAACTAGAGCCGAGGGATAGTTCAACTTGGCGAGGACCCGTTCACACCACGACAATGGAGCTGTGACGAGACACGATTTGTTGGTCCGCGTGACGTTTGACTTTATATGTGAGGCCGCGAGCCAGGTTTTTATAATAAATGTCTGGAAAATAACTCCGGCCTCAGATCCTCGGTCCTCGTTACTTGGTGTAACAAAGGCGCCGGTTGGTAATCCATGCTGTTTCGATTGGGAAACGGAGAATTTTGTACAAATGAGATACGAGATCAACTGTTATACACCAGCAATACTGTGTGGTCTTTAGTGAAAGGTTACCTCGAGTGGATTATTAATTATATGACTGTATGCACAACACTTTGGGTGTGAAATAAGGTGAATCATGTGACCGGGCTCGACATAATAGAAAAAGTTTTGAGATTTTTGTTTCAAAACCTGCTAATTTGGGTCCATGACATTATGTATAAGGATGGAGTGCCTTGGATCGATCGATAGGCCCAAAATTTAAGTTTAAAAAACCCAAAATTTAGTTTTTAGCAGTTTTCTCAAAAACTCTCAAAAACAAAAGAGAATTTTGTTTCAAAAGATTCCCCTTTGTCCTTTCTGAAGTGTATAAGTTTCGTTGCCCTTGAATCGCCGGTCTGCGTGTGGCGGCCATTTTGATCTTTTGACAGGTCGGTGAAAAAAAAATTTTCCGTCCCAAATCAAGTCACTATTCGTTTTGAGTGATTTTCAACCAAAAAAATTTATAAAATCCCACCTCTGAAAACTTTTTTGGATTTCACGCAATTTTTCCTCCATAATGGGAGCTGTATGGAGTAAACTCCTAGAATACTTCAAGATAGAGCTTAAATATTGGCACATTCAAATAGGAATTCATATATTATGGTTTCGGTGGTGATCTTGAATTTGACCTTCAATGACCTTGAAAGGTCAAAACGCTCTTTTTTGTCCAAAAAAACGGTCAATTTCGGACGTTGGCGGCCATTTTCTCAAGAACTGTTCAGACGGTTTTCAGATTATCGTTTGAAAAGATCCCCCTTATGTACATTTGCGACATGTATTCTTTGCCCTTGAATCGCTCAAAGTGAAATTGGCTTGGCCCAAATGGGACTTTCCCATGTTAAATTCTCTTATTCTTTACAATTGGACACAGTATTGATAATATCTCCCTTAACATTGAGACTAGAGATTAGGAATCAATTGTGGACATAAAGGAAATGATATACAGGTATGCTGAATATTCTCATGACCTTGAATTTCACATTCTACCTAATTTTCAAGGTCACAGGACAAAATGGCTAATATCTTGCTTATTATCGACTTTACAGCTGAGTAATCAATTGTGGACATATAGGGAATGATATATGCTGAAAGTTCTCGTGACCTGGAATTTGACCTTTGACCTTATTTTCAAGGTCAGACAACAGAGTGGCTAATATCTCGCTTATTATCAACTTCACAATTTTGGGCATATTTTTTATATGCCGAATATTCTCACGAAATGGCTAATATCTCGCTCATTATCGACTTTCTGACTTAGGAACCAAGTGTGAACATGTAGAAAACAATGTTCCCCTTGGGCAAACATTGTTGAAAAATTACCATTCCAGACTTTGAGAGCTTAACACTACATTTCTCCGGTAACGTTTCTCAGCCTCTGGGCTGATTTTCCCCTGTTTCCTCATCCACAACGGTCTCAGTATTGAAAATGTTTTTTCTTCGTGTTTGTCAAATAAGTGCATCACTATGTGGTTAGAGTCTCCAAACTTGGAATGACAGTGATAACACCTGGCGTTGAAGTCGAGAGACGCCATCTCTTGGAAAAAATAATAAGTATGAATGAATAATAGCAAAAAACGAGCCTTAACGGGCCATACATTTCCAATAAAAGATCGCTTACTAATCGAGACAGCCATATCAGAACTATTGTCCAATCGGAACAGTATCGTTTACCCACCGAAACATCAATGGTTCAGAAAATCAGCAAATATTTATCAATGAGACGATGTAAAATGTTTCTTTTCGGTGGGAATCATGTGATACACCTTTCTCTTGACTCGTTTTACTTTTTGTGTATATCAGACACATATTTAATCATCAGTGTTCATTTATTCAAAACGGTGTTATTTTCATCGCATTTCACGTCACAAAAACGTCAATTATAGCAGGTTTGGTCGACACTGAAGACTTTATACAAACTTAGCGCATGTTTGTCTGTATTGAGATTAACGATTACACCTATTTTTTATACTTTAGCGAGGAAAACAACACATACCCCCTTGCAGCTTGGCGTTTCCCAATCGAACATATCGTTTCCCAACCGAAAAATATCGTTTCCCAATATCCTCTAGTGATGGAATGTCGGTTTACTCGGTTATGTATTGAAGTTGATACCTGTGATGACAACTATCGTGTCCTAATTACAAGTCGAAGCTATTGTCTGAACAAAGGGTTTCCTGACAGTTACGCAATCCCCTTGAAGTTCAAAAACAGCACAGCTGTCAGGTCTGATTACATAACAGTGAAGGTCCTTACTACTAACAGTCAGCTTACAATAAGTGCAATTTGAAACAAATTGATAAATAAAGAATAATGTGAATCTTACAGTAAGGCCCCGGGGACGATTTCCAATCGGGGGCCCAGGAGGGGGACCGTGCTGATTCGGGGCTAGTTCCTGTGATAACGGTCCCTCGCCCTGGGATGGTGCGACACATGTTCTGGCAGACTGTCGGACTATCCAGGGTTCTATTCCTGCGGCAGTGCCGGCCAGCAACATGCCCACGTGCGCGGTTTCTGGGGCGCCGCTCCCATGGCGTCTCAGGCTCCACACAATGGGCTGCATTACCATAATTGATGTATAATGTAATTTGCTCTGAGATGTGTTATGATGTGATGTATGATGGCCGGATTCGTCCGGATGGATTGTTACCTGCATGGTTGTAGTTCTAGTAATCACGGCGCCGGCCGTGACCGTGCCTCAGCCCTAGGTAGCGGGTGTCAAACGTTACAATAATAATGATTAAAATCATCGAAACAGAAAGGCCGAGAGGATCTAGAACATTCTCCTGAAGCAGGAAAATTGATATGATATGGGCATCAGAACCGAAGCATCCAATAAATATTTCATGTTGGCACCGATATTCTCATCAGGGATGTATGCATATTGAGAATTTCTCAGCCTAGTACGATACCGATACTTGTGTAGTGTGTGTGGTATGGTAGCGTGTTGTGACAGCACTAGCAGCTTAATAAAAATATGGACTCCAATTTGAAGAACAAGACTAAATTCTATTTTATTTACAAAACATGATGTTGAAACATGAAAAATGTACAAACTTCACAAAAATGGCAGGAAATCTGGATAAACTCATGTAAATATTTTTGTGGAAATATTGTTAAGAAATACACGTACAAATACACTTACTGAGACACAGTTTTTCCCCCTCTGTCAGGTGTAAAGGGCCCGTAAAGATATCCGTTTGTAAAACAGGAAAAACAGTAGGCTTCCCCTAAGTAAATGATCCAGGCCTATGTTGTTGCTGCCAATAGTTCCCAGGCAATCCGTGAACGACTCCTGTATTGGTATCCAGAACGTGCTCCAGCGTCTTCTCTCTGGTGGTCCCTGAGAGGTATCTTCCGTCCAGAACGATCCAAGTGTTCCAATCCTAGTCTTCAGGAGAGGTGTTGTCCCGTGGGAGGATCCGTTTCCGTCTGCTTGCCAGAATCAGTGCCGGACCTTTATAGTTTTCTGGATCTGCCGACCCCAGCGCCCCCTTTCGCCCAATATGTAAACGGAAAATACCCTCGAAAAGCATACAAAAATAAGAATCCCTTCCCTAAGTTGGTTGCCCGACATCTAAAAGTAAAGTGGGATCCCTACCGATAAATAAAATATATGAATCAAGACTTAAAAGCCCTTAAACATCGAGAAAATCGAATTCACTCTTTGAGGGTTTTCGAGCCAGCCATGGCGATCGACCGCATGGAAAACAAGCAAGACTCGCAACCCTAAAAACCGTAAAATCTAGGTAAATATCCCCTGACATTCCCAAAAAACTGTTTGTTACAATAAACTAAAGCCTAGAGATTCAAACCCTGTTTGTATTTTCCCCAGATATGGAACCTAACCTAAAAATCATAATTATTCTACTACAAGCGTACGAATCGTAGAATCGTACGCTAACTAGAATCGTATTTTGCAATGACACAGCGAGCACCACACTCGTGCTTCACTGCCCGCTGTTGATAAAAAGTTTGTCCCGAACTTTAACACAAAATTTCAATATATATACACGACATAACATGAATACAACATCATAAAAATTTCTGAAATTGAATAAAACATAGTTACACACACAACAGTTTTTTCACAGTCCATATTCGGGCAGCAACCCCACAACACAAAGCGATGTCCCATGAAGTCTCGCGAAGGGCACATGAGTCATCTGAGCTGGCGGTGAAAGCGACGTATTTCCCACGAAGTCCAGCGACGTCCCTCGCAGTTCCGCGAAGAAATTCCCGCGAAGAAATTCCCGCGAAGAAATTCCCTGCGCGATGCTAGTTCTGTCCTCCAGTCCCCAGGTCGATACTCGCCTTGGTCTGGGCCGTCTGAGTCCTCAGGCTGCGTGGGGCTTGGGAAGGTGGCTGCCATGTCGACTTCAAGATGAACTGTGTGCCATCTGGGAGAATTGCGGTCTCCATCCGGGTGATGGTGCCAGGATCTTGCTGTAAGTGGACGTCGACATTCCCCTGTAATGCTTGGTGGCGGAAAGCTCTCAATGCCATCCCTGCCGGTGTTGTGCTGTTCATGCTAGGAGCGTCCCTAAACAACAGCCGAGGGTCGGTAACTGTTCCGAACCTGGGAGTAGCTGTCCAGGATCCCAGTCGAAGTCCACGAGTCCCTGTCCATGGATGAGTCTTCCTGGTCTGCACGAGATGAGTCTCCTTTCCGCGTGTTTCAGCTGGCAACGCCTCCGGTTCAGGTGGTTGCAGGTCCTTGAGCCTTTCCAGTAATCGTACCCTCTTGGGAGAGTTCCGTTTCATGGAGGGCACACTCGGGGCAGGGAGCATATCGTCGGTTCCCGATTCCATATCGTCTGTGTCCTGCTCTCGCTTTCGGTGCCTGGTGAATCCGACAGGTAGCGGGATGCTAACCGGAACGGAGGGTCTCTCGTCGATGTCAGAAGGCAAGATACTGGTAGCTGCCTCCTGGTCCAGGTCTTCTACGAACGCTATGTCAAACGCGTGCTCCGGCGTCCGGATGGGGCTCAGGTCCCAGGCCGGCTGTGTTCGTGTTGGGGCCTCTTTTGACGGTGTGTTGTCCAAGCGAGTCTCCCGCAGTGTTGGGTTGTCCGAGCGGGTCTCTCGCTCCATCTCTGAACGGTGGTAACGCCAGCGGTGTTGGTGCAGCTGGTGTTCCTTCCGGAACGAGTGGCGGCATGGGGGGTAGGGGCAGCTGTGAGGCAGCATCTGGAAATGAGAAGTAATTGAGCATTCATAGGGCAGTCTGATAGGTGCACACGTTCAGTGGGTACACCTGCGTTAATCCCATCCAAATCGCTTGGGGGCCCTATGCCTACGCCTGGGTCGACTCCCCGACATCCCTAGGTTTGCCCAGTAACCCCCACAGAATAATTTCGATAATTTCCTTCGCTACCTCCCGGGTCAGCGGGGCCGCCCTCTAAGAGTCCCTCGAAATTATTCTGACCCTCGTGAGCGTTTTCGCCATCCTGATCGTCCTGTCTATCCCGATCATCCCGACCGTCACTACTGCCCTGATCGTCCTGGCTATCTTGACCATTCCGACCGTCACTACTGCCCTGATCGTCCTGGCTATCTTGACCATCTGCCCCGCCCCCATCGATCCAACCCTGGGAATCTTCGATCATTACATCTGCTAGTTGGGCCTGCAGGCCCCCGCACTGGATCCCCTGGTCTTTGGTTCCTGGGTCCTCTGGCTGGATCCACGATGGTGGAGTGTCGGAACCAAGGTAGATCTTCAGGTCATCCACGTGGACGGTCAAGGGTGTCGCATCGGCTTCTTTCTGGATGAGGTAATTGACCTCCCCGATACGTTTGATGATCAAATACGGTCCTGCATATGGGGATTGTAGCTTGTCTTGGTTGATGTTTGGAGGGTAGAGGCGCAGCACCCAGTCCCCTCTATGGAATTTCCGGGTTCCATCACGCCGATCGAAGTATCTCTTCTGTCGAGTAGCGCACACTCGGAGCCTATCCCTGGTTCTTTTGAAGTTCTCCAACATCGCACTATGGACCCATTCCACATATCGTCCCCCTAAAGCAAAAATGGCGTAACTCGTTTTTTGGCGTAACTCAATGAGACATACCAAAGTAATGCTTGACATGTCCACTACCTGCTCGTATATCACTCCTGGTTGTATTCAGCACCATAAAATAACTAGAAGCCTATAACATATTGGCGTATCTCGAGGCTTGACTTACGCCATTTTGATCTTGAGTTAGGCCAAAACTGTTCTAGTGTTTGTGGTGACTTACGCCAAAAACGTCACTAGTGGGTATTGACTTACGCCAAAATTGCATTTAGCTGTTGAGTTACGCCATTTATGCTTTAGGACCTTCGTGAGATACGTCAAAATTGCATTAGTGATTTTGTCCAGTAAGTTGTCAATGAGAGCATCTTTGGCATAAGTCATGCTAATCTTAGTTAATTAGTCATTTTCTCAAAAGTAAGAATAACATTGATAGTAGTTGAACTACAGTGGTACAATACTTGGTAATTTATGCAATAGGTCTCTGAATTTGGAAGCTTTTACTTGGAATTTAAAGGCAAGAAACCTTTCAAACTGATTATTTCAAAACCACCAAAAACTAGTTACGCCATATTTGCTTTAGGGGGACGATATTCTACTGGGCAGGAATACTGAGGAGTCTCTGTTGGCGTGGGGAACATGAGGTCAATTGGAAGAGTGATTTCCCGACCGAGCATCATCATATTAGGGCTGTAGCCAGTACTTTCGTGCATGGTGGCTCTGTAGGCGCACATGACGTAAGGTAGATGATAATCCCAGTCTTCTGGAGCGTCGGCGCACAACTTTGATAACATGGCTATCAACGTGCGGTTGAAGCGCTCCACCTGTCCATCTGACGTGGGGTGATATGGTGCCGTTCTGGTGCCCTTGATTTCCAGTAGCCTGCACAACTCCTTGGTCAGTTCCAATCGAAACTCTGGTCCTTGGTCAGAGTGAAGGATTCGGGTGCTCCGGGGCGTGTGAAGACCTCGGTAACCAGCACATCTGCTACGGTTATGGCTCGGTGGTTTGTAGTCACTGATCACTAGGGCGCAAATGTTGCCATTGGAAGATTCCGTTGGGATACTCAGAATATCCATGGCCATGCATTCCATCGGTGACCCTACAGGATCCTGTGTAAGGGTGTTACTCTTCGGACCTGGTCTTTTGTTGCGGAATTGGCACTCGCGGCACTGTTGACACCATCGATCATCATCGGCAGTGACTCCCGGCCACCAGAATCGCCTTCTGACATTGAAGAGAGTCTTCCTCTGTCCGACATGGCCGGCGAGTCGATGTCTGTGCAGCTGAACTGAACTGAACTGAACTGAATTTAGCAGCTGCTCCATAATGAACGTCCGGAGGGAAGGAGGTACCACAAGCCGCAGCCTCTGTCCTGGTTCCCCTTCTATTGAGCAGCGTCGATACAAGAGTCCATTATCCAGCACTAGTTGAGGAAATAGGTTCCACAAGGTCCGCAAAGCTGGTCCCTCGGTCCTCATGCTGTCCCATCCGGGCTTTTCGCCAGCCGCCACCCATAACCATGCCTTCCTGCCATTCCCGAACTTGATTAGGATCCCATTCGTCCAACCAAGGCAGCTCCATTTGCGCCCGCGTGGTGATAGCACGGCAAACTGGCTCCTCATTGGACAAGTGGCGTAATGCATTCTGAGCTGTAGAAGATTCCAATTTACTGCTTTTCCTGGATGGCTGCTGCCGCGTGTCCTTGTCTTCCTGCCGTTCACAGTGCCGACAGTCTTCACAGGGTCGTCGTGAAAGGGCATCCGCGTTTCCGTGCTTCCGGCCGGGGCGATACTGGATCTCAATCGGGTAGCTGCTCAAAATCTCCAGCCACCGGGCTGTCTGGCCTTCCGGGTTCTTGAACCGACGCAACCAGTTTAAGGCCCCATGGTCAGTTCTGTCAGTTCATGTCAGTTCTGTCAGTTAATGCAGGGGCTTTGCTATGTCAGTAAACCGGTGCACGAAACGTCGATAATATGAGCAAAGGCCCAAGAAACTCCTGACCTCTTTCGTGCATAGTGGGATCTTCCATTCCTTCACTGCTTCGATCTTCTTTGGATCCGTGGCTATCCCGTTCTCCGACACAATGTGACCGAGAAAATCTACTTGAGCCCGGAAAAGTTGGCACTTTCCGGGTGATATTTTCAGTCCAGCCTTCTGTATGCGGGTTAGCTCTTGGTCCAAACGGTTGAGGTGGGTGTCGAAGTCCTTGGCGAACACGATGACGTCGTCCAAGTACACAAGACAGGTTTCCCAGTGGAGACCTGCTAGCACCCGTTCCATGAGCCTCTCAAACGTCGCTCCAGCTGAGGTCAATCCGAATAGGAGGATGTTCCATTGGTACAGCCCCCCGCCTCCAGTGCAGAAGGCTGTCTTCTCCGCGTCGGCTGGATCCATCTCCACCTGCCAGTAGCCGCTGGCCAGGTCCAAGGTGGAGAACCATTTAGAGCCCACCAGGGCGTCCAGGGTGTCGTCGATGCGTGGTATCGGATAGCTGTCCTTCTTTGTTACTTCATTTACCTTTCGGTAATCGATGCAAAACCGCCAGCTCCCGTCCTTCTTCTTCACCATCACGACCGGGGATGCCCAGGGGCTGGCTGACGGAGAGATCACTCCCATCTTCAGCATACGTTCCACTTCCTTAGCACAGTAAGCTCGCTTGGCAAAGGGTAACCGCCTGGGACACTGCCGGATGGGCGCGGCATCACCGGTTGGGATGTGGTGTTTTACCAGATCCGTCCTCCCTAGGTCATCCTTTGACTTAGCAAAGCAACCCCTGTGCTTCATGAGCAGCTCCTTCACCTGGGTACCCTGTTGGTGATCCATGCCTGTTGAGGTTGCGTCGAACACTTCTGCCAGGTGTGGAGGAAGTCCTGGCTGGGGTTCCTTCAGCATTACTCCAGAAACCCGAGACTTGGCTTGTTGTTCCATCACCACACTGGCTGGTTCACAAGTGGCTGCAAAAGTTCTCTTGTATAACTTGACGGGTTGGTCCGTGAGATTCATGATCCGTAAGGGAATCGAACCACATGGGTTCACAATACCCTTTACGATCATGACCTGTTTCCTCTCCACTAGCTGGGATGCGGGTTCCACAATGCCGTTCGTATATTCAGGATGTCCTTCAACCATGCCCTCGACTATCTGCTCACTCAATGCGGGAATCACGCACGTCTCTCTGAGGTAGATCCAGCATACAGCAGACACGTCCTTCTTCGGCTTGCATGGAATCATCTGACCCTTCATCCACACCATTGCTCTCTCGATGTCCAGTACACAGCCATGCGTCTTGAAGAAGTCGAACCCAAGTATCATGGATGAATCAATATCGGCGACTACTAATAGCTGTTGCACCTGTTGTCCATCAATCTCCAGGTCAAAAACAGCTTGGCAATATGGCGATATAAGTCCTCCATCCGCCATCTTCAGGCTCCCCGCTCCTTTCTCCAAGGTCGGCCGCTTGTCCTCTGGTAACATCATATAGCAATTGGGGTGCAGGACTGATATTGTGGAACCAGCATCCAGTAGACAAGTCACACTTTTGCAGTACATTTTGATAACCAGATACAGGCTGTCAAAATCTTGATCCAGGTTGGGCCCATCAGTTTCGGTTGTAGCTGGGCTTTGGCCTGGACGCCTCCGGTTCAGGTGGTTGCAGGTCCTTGAGCTCTTCCAGTAATCGTACCCTCTTGGGAGAGTTCCGTTTCATGGAGGGCACGCTCGGGGCAGGGAGCATATCGTCGGTTCCCGATTCCATATCGTCTGTGTCCTGCTCTCGCTTTCGGCGCCTGGTGAATCAGACAGGTAGCGGGATGCTAACCAGAACGGAGGATCTCTCGTCGATGTCTGAAGGCAAGATACTGGTAGCTGCCTCCTGGTCCAGGTCTTCTACGAACGCTATGTCAAACACGTGCTCCGGCGTCCGGATGGGGCTCAGGTCCCAGGCCGGCCCTGTCCGTGTTGGGGCCTCTTTTGATGGTGTGTTGTCCAAGCGAGTCTCCCGCAGTGTTGGGTTGTCCGAGCGGGTCTCTCGCTCCATCTCTGAACGGTGGTAATGCCAGCGGTGTTGGTGCAGCTGGTGTTCCTTCCGGAACGAGTGGCGGCATGGGGGGTAGGGGCAGCTGTGAGGCAGCATCTGGAAATGAGAAGTAATTGAGCATTCATAGGGCAGTCTGATAGGTGCACACGTTCAGTGGGTACACCCACGTTAATGCCATCCAAATCGCTTGGGGGCCCTATGCCTACGCCTGGGTCGACTCCCCGACATCCCTAGGTTTGCCCAGTAACCCCCACAGAATAATTTCGATAATTTCCTTCGCTACCTCCCGGGTCAGCGGGGCCGCCCTCTAAGAGTCCCTCGAAATTATTCTGACCCTCGTGAGCGTTTTCGCCATCCTGATCGTCCTGTCTATCCCGATCATCCCGACCGTCACTACTGCCCTGATCGTCCTGGCTATCTTGACCATTCCGACCGTCACTACTGCCCTGATCATCCTGGCTATCTTGACCATCTGCCCCGCCCCCATCGATCCAACCCTGGGAATCTTCGATCATTACATCTGCTAGTTGGGCCTGCAGGCCCCCGCACTGGACCCCCTGGTCTTTGGTTCCTGGGTCCTCTGGCTGGATCCACGATGGCGGAGTGTCGGAACCAAGGTAGATCTTCAGGTCATCCATGTGGACGGTCAAGGGTGTCGCATCGGCTTCCTTCTGGATGAGGTAATTGACCTCCCCGATACGTTTGATGATCAAATACGGTCCTGCATATGGGGATTGTAGCTTGTCCTGGTTGATGTTTGGAGGGTAGAGGCGCAGCACCCAGTCCCCTCTATGGAATTTCCGGGTTCCATCACGCCGAGCGAAGTATCTCTTCTGTCGAGTAGCGCACATTTGGAGCCTATCCCTGGCTCTTTTGAAGTTCTATGGACCCATTCCACATATTCTACTGGGCAGGAATACTGAGGAGTCTCTGTTGGCGTGGGGAACATGAGGTCAATTGGAAGAATGATTTCCAGACCGAGCATCAGCCTATTAGGGCTGTAGCCAGTACTTTCGTGCATGGTGGCTCTGTAGGCGCACATGACGTAAGGTAGATGATCATCCCAGTCTCAGATTTTGCCCTAAGCACGCGGCAGGTGATTGTAAACATACATGCCATTTATGTGGCCTTTTCGTTCTTGGCCTTGTTTTGACACGCTCCATTCGAGCAGGCGTTGCCATGGCAACGCATTGTAATTTACGCTCTAGTAAACTATAACAATGGTTTGATTATGCTTCGCGTGCAGCCTCTAGTTTCTGGTGTATTATATATACACTGGAAGCGGCTCGGTCGAGGAGATTGTCCAAGATCGAGTGACAGGATGCACTCGGAGCTCGCCATGAGCTTTGAGTTCCCTGTTCGGGAGTAGTGGGCTCCTAGAGCCCTGGGGACGATTTCCATGGGGAGGTCCGGGCTGGGAGAGACAAGTTGCTGACTCGGGGGCGCAAGCCCTGTGGATCGCCAGTTCTCTCCCTTCCCGGGACGGTGTGACATAGGCTCTGGCCAGCATGTCGGACTGTACGGGGTTCCGTCCCCGAGGCAGACCGCGGCTCGCCAGGCCCCTCCAGCTAACACCGTGGTGATGAACCAGTTTCTGAACGGTGTCCGTAGGCCTGGGAGTGTCGGGTGGGCTGTTACCTGGTTACCGTTAATGCTAGAGTGGTTACCGTGTCCGCAGTGACCTCCGGTGAGCGGCGCCGCCACAAGGATCCGGAATAGCGGATGCGCGTCCCTAAGGACTCGCGATGAGAGGACTATCCTCGAGGATCCCGAAGAGCGGACGATAGTCAATAACTTTACATTGGTGCTGTGACCAGGATCAGTCCGACAGTGTTCCATCGCAGCCTACCGTCACAGTGTTGTAGCCTCCTTCGTCCCTGGGGATCGCCCGCTCCTCAAGGACGTCTCAGGAAAATGGCAAAAGAAAAAGAAATAAAGATAAAGACAAAGTCAATGAACCCAAGGGGAGGGAAACGGGTGGAAACGTCGCGGACCGTACCCGGTCGAGCGACGACCGCCGTGAGACATCTTCGGGTGACTCCGGCGGTAGTAAGGTACGTGCGGAGACCTCCATGGACGGAACCCCGTCTACAGAGTCGACTCCGGTGTCCCTGGCTCCGTCTCCGGACGTGGAGTCGCGCCCCGCGGGGCCGCAACCGAGGTTGCTATCAGGGTCTAGCCCTGATCCGTTAGGCGCGGTGGGTGGAGCTGACAACGTCACTCTGTCACTCTGTCAGGGGACATCTCCGGATGTCCGGGATCGAGTGGACGCCGGCACGAGCACCTACGGGCAAGCGTTACTGGATGCCACCTCCGGCCGGAGGAGCTCTTGCGAGGGCTCCCGGCGGGAATTCCAGGCGGTCCGCATCAGGCGGAATGGACCAGCTCACTAACACTCTTAGTGCGCTGGCTCCTTTAGGGCGCTATGACCGCGCCCGGTCGCCCCACCAGGGACGATCAGACCGGCGGAACCGTTCACCCTCTCCGCCGTCACAAGGCAACTCGGGGCCTTTGACGGAGAGGGAGAGGTGGCTGATATCCGAGGCGCTTGTACAGTTCAAGCAGAATCAGCCGCCTCCGAGCGTCGATCCGTCGGCTGCGTTCAGTCCGGGGATGACTGGGCCCATGGCCCCTCCCCAAGTCCTGCCGAGTCTGCAGGCGCCAGTGGCCCCCGCAATGGGACCCGCGCCTGCTCCGCGGCTCGGAGACACCACGTTGGCGACCGCGTCGACCGTTCCGACGGTTGGAGCGCAAGCCGCGTGGTCTACTTACCCTGGCGCGTACAGTGTGTCGGACGGGCAGTGGCAACAGGTGGCTTCGGCCCCAGCCTTGCCGCCCCATCTGGAGCCTACCCAGTAGGTTCGATGGGAGCCCCGCCCACACCTAGCCAGGGTGGGTTTTCAGCGGGAATGACCCCGGCGGCAAGCGTGACCTTTCCTGCTCCCATGTCCGTGGCGTCGATGTTTGCTCCGGCAGACTCCGCCGCAGGCACGGGTAGCTCGCGGGCCTTGCCGCTGTACACGGACGACCCCGGAGCCGGGACCGCACGTTGGGCACGTAGCAAACGCGATGACGGCCCGACCACTCCTCGTGGCGGAAACGGTTCAACGGGGATAACGCCGACTTGGAGGACTACTTACTCCAAGTGTGGCGTACCGCCGTGTACGAAGGATGGACCCAGCAGGAAGCTGGGCATGTCCTCGCGGGGAGCTTGGAAGGAAAAGCTCTCCGCGTTATGCCGTGTCTGCCGGTGGGAACAGTGACCTTCGGCGAGGTTGCCTATCAACTTCGCCTGCTGTTCACGCCGACGACCAACCGGCGGCAGTTTGAACGAGAGTTCAAAGCGCATACCCGCCAACCGACTGAGTCCGTGACAGACTATGCGTTTAACCTGCGCATACTCGGCCGGAGAGCCTATCCGGACATGGACTCCAGACGGTTTGAGACGATGCTGATCGATCAGTTCATCGATGGCCAGCCTTACCACTTAGCATACGGGCTGGCCACCCATGAAAAACGATCGATGGAGGAGGCGATAGACTCCGCACTTGCGCTCGAGGTAGCTGTCCGCCCTAGACAGTTGCCTCCGGCCCCGGCTCCGGCCTCGGCTGTTCCCGCGCAGGCGGCGACCCCTCCTCCGGCCAAAGTGTCGCAGGTAACCCCGTGGCAGGACCCGGTCGTCCGGGAACCCGCCAGGGAACCTACCCCACAGTGGGTTAGTGCGCCGGCACCCTCCACAGGGATGCCCGCACATGCGGCACCAGTCGCCGCGCCGTGCTCGTCCTCGGAATACGATTTCGGCGCCACGCAGATGATTGCGCACTGCGCCGGGATCGAAGCTCCGGGACCCGCAGAATGTTGCGCGTTCACCTCCGGACCAGCCCAGAACCGTCTCTGTCACCTCTGCGGAAAGCAGGGACACTTTTGGCTGAAGTGTCCGGAGTTGTTGGAACACCTGCGGTTGCGCGGATACCAGGGAGCCCTCCCTGGCCCGCAACGGAGGAATTCCTTCCAGTCTGGTCCTCCGGGAAAGCAAGGTCGGAACCCGTGGCAGGGAAACTAGATCCGGACGTGGTGGCGACCAACACTACGTTCGGGGACAGTTGTTCCGTGGCATCAGTTGCCGCCCCACCCGCTGATGGGCAGGACGAACCTCAAGTTGATATGACTTCTCCGGAAGTAGTCCTTGGGGATCAGTCTGGCTCCTCCGCGGCTGAGGCGGATGGTGAGGACTCCGTAGATGAGCCCAGCGCGTGCGAACGGTATCGCCCTACCTGCGCGCTGGTGAGGGACCCCTGCTGGTACCTGCCCCTGTCCTTTGGACGGGAGCCGGTCCGGTTCCTCGTGGACTCTGGCTCGGAGGTGACCCTCGTTGCCGCAGGAACGTTCAGGAAGGAGCCCGCACTCCGCAACCTTGAGTTGCGGGATCCCGGACCCTACAAGCTCTACGGAGCGGGTGCCAACCGCATCCGTATCCACGGCATCATCGATCTGCCTATTACCCTTGGGGACAAGGTGTATCTGACAGAGGCAATCGTTGCGGATATCGGAGCGGACGGGATTATTGGAATGAATTTTCTACGGGTCCACCGGGTGACCGCCAACTTTAGTGCTGGCGAATTCCGGATGGGAGAGGACATACACTTTCTCTTCCGCTCGGGCCCGATGCATTCATTTCAAATGCGGGCGGCGCGCACTGTGGTAGTGCCACCAATGAGTGAGATGATCATTGAGGCGAGGCCGCGTCGTCCCCGCATGCCCCTCGATGGTCGACCGTGTATAGTGCAACCAGTGAGCAGTTTCGCCGAAGGAACCGGACTCATGCTGGGTGGGGCCCTGGTCATGTCCAACCCCCGCGCGATACCCATCCTTGTGGTGAACCCTACGGATGCTCCGATTGTACTGCGGCGTGGATGCATAGCAGCTACTGCTACTCCCGCGTCATCGAGTCGTGTCCTCCCCGACGATCCTGTCTGCCGTGCTGCGTGCGCGGCGGCGGCCGCCGGAGATGACCCGTTCACCCGGCCGGACCATTTGGAATCTCAGGTTCCGAAGGACCGGCTGGATGAAGAGCAGCGCCAAGCGCTCCGTAAACTGCTGCGGCAGTATGCGGATGTGTTCATGGGTCCTGATGGTGCGGTTGGCAAGACTGGCGTCGCCAAACACCGCATTGACCTCGTGGACGAGTGTCCTCTCAAGCAGCGTCTTCGTCGGGCAGCGATAGTGCACCAAGAGGTCATAGACCAGGAGGTGCAAAAGATGCTCGACTTGGACATCATCGAACCCAGTGACAGCCCTTGGGCCAGCCCTGTGGTTATGGTGAAGAAGAAGGACGGCTCGTGGAGGTTCTGCGTGGATTATCGGAAACTCAACGATGCCACGCGGAAGGACTCATATCCTCTCCCGCACATTGAAGATACCTTCGATGCCCTGGCCGGGTTGCACTATTTCTGTGCTTTGGATCTGGCCTCCGGGTATTGGCAGGTGGAGATGGAGGAGAGTGATCGGGCGAAGACTGCCTTCGTTACCAAGAACGGGCTCTACCAATTCAAGGTAATGACGTTCGGGCTCTGTAACGCACCAGCGACGTTCGAGCGCCTCATGGAGATGGTACTTAAAGGGTTCCTCTGGAAGTGATGTATGGTCTACATCGACGATGTCGTCGTGTATGGCCGGTCGTTCGAGGAAACCCTCACCAACCTCCAGATGGTGCTCCATCGCATCCGCGGAGCAGGGCTCAAATTGAAGCCAAGTAAGTGTGAACTATTCGCGCAGGAAATCCTGTATTTGGGCTTCATGGTAACGGGCACCGGAGTGAGACCAGACCCCGCAAAGGTGGCGGCCGTACAGAAATGGCCTCCGCCATGTAACGTGGCGGACGTGAGGTCCTTCTTGGGCTTCGCGAGCTACCACCGCAGGTTTATTCGCGGCTTTGCGGAGATCGCGCGTCCCCCAACTATCCTCACGGAAAAGGGCGCCGATTTTGTTTGGTCCGCCGAGCAGGCTCACGCCTTCTCGGGACTCCGGCAGGCCTTGGTAGCGGCCCCGGTGCTGTGGCACCCTCGTCCGGACTGCGAGTTCATCTTGGACACTGACGCGAGTAACTTTGCACTCGGCGGTGTCCTCTCGCAGATCGTGGACGGGCAAGAGCGGGTAGTAGCTTATGCGAGTGTGGCCTTGAGCCGCTCTCAAATGAACTACTGTACCACTCATCGCGAGTTGCTCGCGGTGGTTACGATGACCAAGCGGTTCCGGCATTACTTGTTGGGACGCCATTTCCGCTTGCGGACTGATCACAGTTCGCTGAGATGGCTCCTCAACTATAGCGAGGCCGATGGCTTGGTGGCGCGGTGGCTCGTCAAACTCCAGGAGTATGACATGCAAATAGAGCACCGCGATGGTAAGTTGCACGGCAACGCGGACGGCCTGTCTCGTTGTCATAAGTGCAAGAATCCTGGCTGTGCAGGGATGGCTCCATTCCAGCAAGCCGCGGATTCGTCCTCAGACTCGGAATTGGACGTTCCGGGGAGACCGCAGGCCGTCGCCCCTCTAACAACACGGCGGCCGGAGCGTCTAGGGCTCACCTCCGCGCGCGGACCCGCCGATATCGGCGAGGGCGTCCCGCATATGAAGCGGAGGTGCGGTTCAGCTCCAGCGAGTCCTCCTCGAGTCCAGCGTGTACTCCTCGTGGGTACCCTCGTCTTCTGGAGAGTCTGAGTATGAGCGGTCCTTGCCCCCTGTGGTAATGGCCGCTGCGGCGCAGCCGGATGCGACGGATGAGGAGCCTAATTACTTGGATGGCTACTCTCCAGCGCAGATAGCTGCGAAGCAGAGAGCTGACAGTGCTCTGGCACCAGTTATAACAGCCCTTGAGGCCGGCCAGAAACCCTCTAAGGATGAGCGGAAGATCTACAGGGAGGAGACTTTGTCTCTAGTATCCCAGTGGGAAAGACTCTCCTTGAGGGATGGCCTCTTATACCGGCGCTATGAGCCACCGACCCCACTGCCTCCAATATGGCAGCTGGTGCTTCCGGCGGAGCTGCGGAAAGAAGTACTCCACCAGTTGCATGACCTCCGGGTGACTGGTCACTTGGGAATCCGAAGGACCGTCCATAGGCTACAACAGCGCTTTCATTGGCCTAGTAGCAGCTTGGACGTGCAACGGTGGTGCGCAGCCTGCCCTCGGTGTCAAGCTCGCAAAGGAGTTCCGGCTCCTGGCCGCCACCCCTTAACCACGATTAAGGCGGGCGCGCCGTTCGATCGGATAGCTTTGGATATACTGGATACCCACCGGGTCACCCCGCACGGTTTCCGGTACATCCTGGTGATTTCCGACTATTTCACCAAATACACCGATGCCTACCCACTGCGCCGCCAGACTGCGGACGAGGTAGCACGGTTGCTGGTGAATAGATGGGTGGTGTACCATGGGGTACCTAAGTAGGTACATTCGGATCAGGGCACGCAATTTGAGAGCAACCTGTTCCGGAACCTAGCACAGATGCTAGGCAGGACCAAGGTGCGGACCACCCCCTACAGGCCCCAGTCTGATGGCCAGGTCGAACGCTTCAATCGATCGGTCCTCAATATGCTGGCGGCCTTTGTAAACGATCGTGCAAATGATAGGGATGACCACCTCCCGTATGTCTTGATGGTGTACAGGTCGTCGGTCCACTCTTCGACCGGAGTTACTCCGCAAGCGATGTTGTACGGCCGGGAGCTAAATCTGCTCGTGGATATTATGTATCCAACTGCGGCAGAGACCGGCGCGGTACCCCAGTGCAGTCCGGAGTACGTGGAGTGGATTCGCCGCGCCCTGGCGAATGCCCATGATTTCGCGCGCGCGCGCCTGGACAAGTCTGCCATCCGGCAGAAGCGAGGCTATGACGCCCATGCTAAGGGTAGGCCAGCTTTTGCGGAAGGCGACAAGGTGCGCTATTATTATCCGCTGCTTAAGCAAGGTAACAAATTTGCTAAGCCGTGGATAGGCCCGTTTACGGTACTGAAACAGGTGACAGATGTGGACTACCGGATCCGGAGGGATTCCGATCCGGACAGGGTTCTGGTTGTCCATATCGATAATCTGAAGAAGTACGAGGGCCCGCTTGTCATGGATCCGCTCGTTCAAGATGCGGAACCGGATGATGCTCCCGTATGGGAGCGGACTCCGGACGAGCGTGTGCGCCGTATGGTGGGCCTCCCGGACCTCTCTGACCCGTCAGATGATGGACTGGGTGGCTATCAGCCAGATGACGGCGATCCGCAGGTACCCCCACTCCCTCCAGTACCTGCGGATGACGGGCGGCCACGCCGGAAACCACGTGCGCCGGCCCGGTATGGGTGGGAATAACATTCCGCCCATGCAGATGCGTCTGCGGTACCCGTCTAACACACCAAGGACGGGTTTTAGGTCGTTCCGTGAGAGTCTGCACGACTTACCTCCGCGGGTGGCTACTTTGTGGCTATCTTCGGAGTTGAGGTCCGCGGCTACTTTCATGTCATAACGCCGCCGCTCCGCATCCGCCCTCCCGTAGTTTTCAGCGCTAGGGACGTGTGGCAACCCTATCCGCATCAGTTCGCCTGTAGTCCGGCGTAGTTAACACAGCGGCTACGCTGGCCGGACGACTTTTGTGGATTTGCCGGATGCCCCTGGTCCCGGAACAGCCTCTTAAGTGGCCAGACTGAGGTTGGGATTTACGTCCGCTACGGGAGAAGCGCCTTCCCACGGATCTGGGGAACTGGCTTTGGACGCGGGGATAGTGTCCATACGTGAGGACTGATGTCCGCGGTTCGTCCGCACGACTCGTCCGGCGTCCGCGACGCTTTAAGATGACGCACTTCGGTGTAGTTATCCCCCGTGCGCCATTACTACAATTAAGGTTATAGTAAGTAAGGTTTCTAACGGCAGGAAACCGACTTTCCATTATGATAATGGAGCGGTTGTTAAGTCTGCGTGTGCGGACCAGCCGCGGCGGCGGGTGATGCGCATTCTCGTCCGGATCGTACCTTATAATACGCGGTCCGGCCGGAATGACCGGAACCCCGGCCTCCTTCTAAGAGGGGGTCGTATATTACATGCGCAACACTTGTGGTGGCTTTTAATTCCAATATCATATTCATTGGATAAGGGCAATACGCCATTCTATGGTAGGCGTCCGGCCTGGACTCCGTCCGCGGGCTATTGCTTTCACCATCTTTGGGTGCCTCTAGATTGGGCGCCGGTATGATGGTTCGCCCCCTAACCATTGAGGTTATGGCCCATGCCGGCTCCGCGTCTAATCTATTGGCTCCGCGCTCCGGTAGTCGTTTGAGGAGGCTCTGGGTTGGACCGGGCACCGCTCCGCGGCCGGGCTCTACGTCGGGGATGCTAGTGGGCGTTTAGCTAACGCCCATAGGGCGCCCGATTGTCGGTCCGGATGTCATGGGTATGTCCGATCGCCCTGTAAGCGTACCAGCGGCTATGGGGAGTGATTTTGTTTATTTTCCATCTCATGTATTATTTATGGGAGGATTATAAGCCACAAGTGTGCGGCATGTCTCTGGAGAATTCTGTTCTTGCTCATTTAATGACACAAAGTGAGACAAGTATGTTAAATTTCCTTTCCGGTGCAATAGAGAGTAAGAAATCGGGAGATTTCTGCTTTCGCTAGAGGGGTGTAAGGGATTGCGCTAATTTTGACAGTGACGGATTGCTGTGATATTTGAAAAGACTGGAGAATGGTAATTTATTGTTGTTTTCGTCTGACATATTCGTAACAACCACAAGTTAGTGGTTAATGTCAATTTTATGCCCAATTTCTACCTTGCTGGGGTGATTAATTTTACGTCATTTACCGCCGGTGCGGACGCAAAAGCGAATGAATGACTAATCTTAATTACTGAAGATTGCAAGGTCACCCGGGATAGAAATTTATTTTCTACCCGTATACATGGTTTGATTTGGAGTCACCGGAGGGAAATGACTGCCTCCGCATGAGTTTTATGGTGTTTGTATGTTGGTCCGGCAGTGTGTCATTGTGACCGGGGACAGAGTTTTGCAGCGACACCGCGTGCATTGCTGCACGTGTAGTATAGCTGTCATCATTTGTTACATGTATATATATGTAAAAATGTCGTTCTCGGATTTTTATTAATCTCCAGATGTTTGGCGCATGTGTTTTGTGCCACTCGCATTTCGTCTGCTGCTGCGGCGCTGGATCCCGCGGGATCCGCGTGGCCGGTGTTCGAGATGCGGGTGATTTTGCCAGTTGTAAATTCCCCATGCGGGTCGTGCTGGAGATGTGCGTGCGGGCGGCTGCATGTAAGTGCGGACGTCCGTCCATCTGCGTGTCCTTACACAGGCCTGTGCGGGTTGTAGTATACAGATACTGGCAGTCGATGCGGCTTGCCGCGTTGGCTTTAATAGCTGTCTGCGACAGCTGTCCGCAGGTGTATGTGTGTCTGTTAGATGTACATATGTCATGCACTGCGCGAAAATCCATCTTTACAAAATACACTGTACATGTAAATACATTGTAAATAACTATGGATGACCTTTCTCAATACCTTTCCATGAAAGTAAATGTAATGCGAACAAAAGTCATTGTAAATGCAATGATAAAGATCGAAAAGTTGTTGTAAAGTAACGAACATAAGCTATGCACCAAGTGTTGTATTTACAAAAACTATATAATAATACATTTACTACGCCTTTCCTTTTTCGGAAATGTGTTTAACCTTTACACGAATCGTAAAGGCGAATAGGCATGTGTTCTGTACCAGAGTGAAATCAGTAAAACTAGCAATTATCTTTTTTCGTTAGAAATTGAAAGTGACGCCATTTGATGATCAAAAGAGATCCTATTATATATACTTGGTATGCGACCTTCAATGTGATCAGCAAAGATTGTATACTTGTATTGCATTTTTGTAATCAGTAAATATGACCTAAGTAACTCAGAAAAAATAACTGTGTGCCATCGGTGAAAAGATGCTGTGCGGCCGCCTACTCGGACCGCAATACTGAACAAAATATTAAGTAACAATCGATTTCTAAAAATTTCATTTGTGGAAATAGGACATCTATAAATTAAGCGTATCCAGTTGGGTAGTATTATCTCAACAAATTATAGAGTGTGTGCTAGTTTGTTATCTGTATACATTATATACAACAATTAGCATAATTATACATTAATCATAGCGATATTTTTCGTCATAACGGTTTCACATGCGTGGACATCTAAAAAGAAAATATTCTATATTTCTCAAGGAGATCACCCACATAAAAACATATTGATATGTTTGTCAGTGCATCCACCGTTCGTATACGCCGTAAGGCGGTTGCCTAAGTTAATTATTAGTCCATGTCATATTCATGCCATTATACACCTCAATGATCGCGATCAGTCACAATATGTTTAAATTGCCTAATACTATTGTATATTTGTTAGCTAGCTTTTTTTTCCTAAATGACATTGCCAATAATAAGGGGTTTTAGCGCTAGTACATGTAGATATACAATTGGCTGTGGTTTGCGTAATTTTCCGTCTTGAAATGACATGTTAATTGATTCAATGAACGTTTTTTGCACATAATGTTCATTTGATATCTCACTCTAACTGATTAAAGCAGCCTAAAGCACGGGGGTCGGAAACTCCTCACCCCTCCCCCCCCCCCCCCTCCACACACACACACCCCGGCCCCTGCACCGACCCCGACCCCCGGCCGCCGCTGCAGCGCATTCAGGAACCGCTTCAGGAACATAATAGTTAGACAACTACATTTATATTGATACATATATTGATATAGAACATATATCTTGCTATACAACGTGCACGTTGTTTGCATTAGGTGGCTTATCAGGCAAGGGATACGAGCTTCTCCATTTATGAGCCACACATGTGTTTTCAATAACCAGCAACACAAAAGAAGTTTTGGTTACTCTAAAGGAATAGACCTTCAATTGCAGCCTGCGTTCTTTTGTTTTGCATGGTGCGGCGAGATATTTAGATCCAATCGCTTTCTAACTGCGGCGAGTTATAATGATGAAAGCAGTCCGGGAAAATGGCCATGTTTTAAAAAGTGAACACAAGGCGCTTGGTGTCACTGTCATATGAAATTTGTAACATCTAATCGTTATACACACATAAAGAGTGTGTATGAAGCAAACAAAATCATGAATTTGCGCACATCCATTCCATACCATAATATACTATAGAGACATAATGCTATGGTCATCAAGGATCACCAATCGAGACTGCTTCTTTGACCAAATGTCATGTGTCATTTTGGTGTATCATTTTCCTATTTATTTCTCAATACAAGGTACTCGGTCCAAGTATCATATTCTGCGCTTCCTATATTACAATATATATTTCCCTGTATTCAGTAAGGATTAAAAAGGTGACAGACAGATTAAAAAGCATTCGTTTAGTTTCTGCTTATAAGCAGTACATTCTTAATGCATATATCTATATATGAACATTCTGATTTCGCCTACATAACGTGTTGTCATGAATGGCCAAAATATTCGAATGAGCTCAGCAAATACAAAGGTTACCACTCTAGCGATCAGTTTTGCGGG
Source organism: Terebella lapidaria (assembly GCA_949152475.1). Taxonomy (NCBI): domain Eukaryota; kingdom Metazoa; phylum Annelida; class Polychaeta; order Terebellida; family Terebellidae; genus Terebella; species Terebella lapidaria. Next base: position 21,746,914 of record OX424569.1, read on the forward strand.
TCCAAGAGTCTGGAACAAACTTCCATCATTTACACAACATGCCGAATTGAAATAGACGTGGAATCAATACCCAGTATCAAGTATCAAGTATATGAAAGTATCTTTTTATTCACAAAATGTTACCTATCATTCTGTTCTGCCGTTCCATCTACACGTAAACTGTTTTTCGTTCTTTGTTTTGTTTAGTGAATACAATCAATTGCAGGTATAGTTTGATAGTGATAGTTTGTGATAAAAATGTGAACTATACTATATGAGAGTTCTCGCTAAGTTTTAGCGTGATCAAACGGTGTACTATTGATGTGTATCTTGTTCTCGTCTCCGTTCGTGGGCAATACTTGAATCGAGCTTAATTGCAATTAACAGCTTTAGTGCTGGGACCATATGTAATTATACACGTGCCTGCGCATACCATTCTCAATACACAAACTAGTAGCATAGAGAATGTATCTTGTAATATCACAACACCAACGACGAGTCAATTAGCACTTACGTCATTGTCTTAATTGCCGCGTTGATCACAGAAATAACATTGATTCGCCATGCTACTATGTGGCGGAACATGCCAACGTGAATAGTTTTATGATAAGGATTTTCTTCTTTACATTAGGAAGCTACCAATGAATCAATCGACCAGCTAACTATTCAGCCTTATAGCCCTTGTGTCCCCATGAATAAGCACATATCAAATGAATGTCATGTGAAATAAATTAATGTAAAACAATGGCATATCAATGGTACAGTAATTGTTATAAAAGCACGATTTCAGTACTCTTATGATTTTCATCGGGATTATCATTTTAAAAATTCATGGCTGGTCAGTCATCAGGCTTTGATTAAACTTGATACAAATGAATTAATTATGCTACAGTTGATTGTTATCAGAAATTTCCCCCACCCGTGATCTTCAAATAACAATTCGGTCATTTAACTTATCTTCCATCTCCAAGATCTTTTGCGCTAATTGCATCATGCAAGTTAGAAATTGATATTGTTACGGTGTCTTCGTGTATCACTTTGCACATACATGTATTGACCCAACTTAATTTATTGCGCACTTCTATGTATGTTTCCACGTGTATTCTCGCAAAGAAGCTCACAGCGCTTTCAAATTTATTGTATGTACCAGCAATTGCTGTATGAATAACAGTTCGTATGCGTGATTCATTCAATCATTCTTGATACAACCTTTATGCATCATCAAAACAATAATAGGCCGGATAATGCTATATTTGTTAGTCGTATATTTCACCTAAATCCCGGATAGGTTATATTTCAAATTATCTGAGATACACGGCAGAGCCCGGAGTTTTTAGAGGAAATCACCGAGCTTAGTTTTAAAATTGATCAGTAAAAAAGACAAAAGGTGAATAAGGGGGGGGGGGGGGGGGGAGGGTACACGACGTGTCTTTGTACGTAAATTAGGAAGAATCTGTTAAATAATCCCGTATATCAGATGGGAGACGCGCTGAAGCACGGACATTTGGAAACAATATAATGAGTAATGAAGAGTGCAATAAAGAATATTATTAGAAAGCTCAATTATCTTACAGCTAATAATCACATTCACTTATAAACAAGTTACAATTTCGAACACAGTTAATAAGGCTAACTTTCTTGTTCCTAAATATGAGCGGCTTGTGGAATAAAACTAATTTCGGCGATAAATTCATCTGAGCTCCGCCCCCTACAGCTCTACAACCAATCAGGGCATTGTATATCATATCTAGTATCCGTTGTCTGAGAACTCTCATTACATGTCTCTCTGGGCAAACAAAATAGTGTATACAATATCCAGTTATTCGACTGTTCAGTCACCAGGCATATACACCGCGACAAAGAGTGTGAGATGTATGCTCAGTTTATTCTATCGAAAACAATTCGACATTAAATTCCAGCAAATTTTTCGCTGGTGCTTTCGGCACGACACGATTTTTTTTTTTGCAAAACAAGGATGAGTGATTCAACGAATCCGAATGCTTATCCATGATGGAGTACGGGGATAATGCCGATTAAGGTAGCATATCGACAGTTGATAGGACTACCGAACATGAGAGAACGAATGACAGATCAAACCTCCGCCGCACAAGTTCTCCGAAAAGGCTCAAACAGGTATAGGTCTGTGTTATGTGTCAAAACTTAACACTTGTATATAATGATCGGGTAAATAATCAAAGCCTGTATGTATAAGACTGAGCAGTCTCACCACTTAGACATGTATATATGTTATTTGTCTTTTTTTCAGACCGCTGTTCACGATGCCTTCCCGGATGCAAAGGAGTGCGTTTATTCTGAAGTGTGGGTCTTATGGACAAGAAGGTACAAATAATTCGCCGGGTACCGGGTATTGCATGCGAAGTAAATGTATCGCGCTTATATATGTCAATAATATAAATTATAAAGTCTTCAACTGACCTGTTGGGTAAGTAAATTGAATCGAAAACATAACATTATCATTACTTCATTTCATTCATTGTATTCATTGTCCTTGTACATGTGAAATGGTGATATCCCGATAATACGACAAATCATCACTCAGACACGATAGTGCGACGGGCCCAAGTATGACTATCATACACTGCGCCTTCTTCTATATTCAATAAGGATTAAAAAGGTGATAGACGGATTAAATGGCATTCATTTAGTGGACGAGTAGTATTAAAGCGTAGTGTATGATACTTGGGCCGTGCGACGGACTGGCCGTCTTGCCTAACAAAATTGGTTGTCTATTTCTCAGAGCCAGCGTCGACACCACGCGGCCACGAACGCGCATTTGAGGCAGTTCACGTTCCAGCCCTAATGTTGGGCGACGAGGACGGTGACGGAGACAACGTACTGGTGAATCGTCTTCCTGCTTGGCAGAACGAGACATCCAATCGCCTGAAAGTGGATTTAGATGCTGAATATCTAGAACAGGCCTCGACAAGTCTGAAGAACAGGGCAACCATCGCTCGAAAAGATGTCCAACGACGCCGGCGCGCATCCTTGGCCGCATGGATAAATTGTCAAAAGTTATCTTTTCATATTTGTCTTCTAGTAATATAATGTTGGCTGACATTGGACTACGGCTTCTGGCCAAATATAAGAAAACGCCATGTCATATTACTTCCTCAGATATTTCTGTATCCAAATTAGAGACAAATGTTTTCATGGGTCTATGATACATGTGAAAATAAATGTTTACACCCCGATCGGAGTTATCATGTTTTCGCTAATGTATGTGATGATGGTCTGCACTCAAAATAACAAAAGTTAACATTTCCAAAAGATGTTACACATATACGTGAGCAGAGATATGATTTGAACGGATCCAGTTCCACATTTGATTAAATGCAAATATAACACGAATCAGCCTTTTTGCACGTTTCTACATAATCTCAGGTCATCGGTCAAAACATATTCACTCCATTACAAATTCCAAAAGATGAAATTTCCAAATACAATGAAGTATTTCAGTTAAAGGGAGTGTGATCTGAGCAGGCCTGGTTGTGCATTTTATTCAACACAATGTGGAAATGAACTGAAATTTATACATATTTACATATAATATCAGGTCATACCTTCAAACATGTTGATACCTTTACGAATACCAAGTTATCATATTTCCAAACAGATTGACCTCTTTACGAAAATGGAAAGGCGACATAGTGGTATATAGTGGTGCATGTAAATGGAAGAAAGGGTCACATATTCTTATAAAATTAATACATTTGCAAATAATAAAAGGTAACATTGCCAAGTAAAGGGATGCATTGACGTGATTGGAAATGTGATATGAGCATATCTGGTTACACATTTACATCAATAAAATGATGACCTGAACTGATCGATTTGCATCTTTACATAAACTATCAGGTCATACATTCAAACATGCCAGTACCATTCCAAATGCCAAAAAGACAGTATTTCCAAAATGAATAGATACCTTTACGTGAATGGATATATCATCTTGTCATATCTAGTATATACCTTTACAATTGCCCACATATCATCTTTCAACCGTTTTGTACATTTACGTTAGCGAAAATATGACCTGAAGTTGTCATTAATGATCAACTCTTGTATCCATCCTTGTATAATTGTAAATTTAATACCAATGAAATGTGACCTTGTAATAAAATAACATCACCTTTCCATATATATGCAGTAACCACCAATACATTTACATATCATTACAAGACCTCGTTGTACATATCCATCGGCTTTACATACACATCGCCATCACCTTTCCATATATAAAAGGTCACATCTGCGGACCTTGTATGGATTTTGTAAATTGTGCCATTACTATCTGGGATGAACTTGTAAATACAACCTTGACTACCTTTGCGTTTTCTTGTTCAGGGAATTGTAAATGTTTTTAAAGGCGATGTAAATGCTGCCATTCGTATACCTTTCCCGAATGTAAATACATTGTAAAGATGATTTTTCACGCAGTGATGCGGGCGTGCCGGAGTCGCCCCCCGCGGCTCCGCCCTGCCTCAGACCCGTTCTGCGGATCTGAGGAGCCGGCCGGCCGGGTGGTTGGCAACACTTTTAGAGGTACTATCACTTTTGATCACTCGGTGTGTCGTTTTACAAAATTTCTAAATTTAAAGGTTAACCTTAAAGATCTTCCAAAGACTCGACACACCGTCCTTTTATAATGGATGACCTTCTAAGGTCATCACACGGTTTTGGACCACCTCGGTCAAAATTTTAGCTTGTTTATGAGGGTTTAGTCAAAATTACAAAGCGCATTATAGTTTACTCCGTAAGTCCGGGGGTAGTTCCCCATTCTTCCAAAAGGGACTCTTAAAGTCCTAGTTTTGCGCCATGATTTTTGGGCGTTGCCATCTTGCCTTCTTCCGGCCCCCACCATGCGAAGCCTTCGTCGGGTTTCTGGCATTTTGGGCGCAGGCGGAACATGTTGGGGACCAACATTGTAAGAAGGGGGTAATGTGGCGATTTTGCCCTAAGCACGCGGCAGGTGATTGTAAACATACATGCCATTTATGTGGCCTTTTCGTTCTTGGCCTTTTTTTGACACGCTCCGTTCGAGCGGGCGTTGCCACGGCAACGCATTGTAATTTACGCTCCAGTAAACTATAACAATGGTTTGATTATGCTTCGCGTGCAGCCTCTAGTTTCTGGTGTATTATATATACACTGGAAGCGGCTCGGTCGAGGAGATTGTCCAAGATCGAGTGACAGGATGCACTCGGAGCTCGCATGAGCTTTGAGTTCCCTGTTCGGGAGTAGTGGGCTCCTAGAGCCCTGGGGACGATTTCCATGGAGAGGCCCGGGCTGGGAGAGACAAGTTGCTGACTCAGGGGCGCAAGCCCTGTGGATCGCCAGTTCTCTCCCTTCCCGGGACGGTGTGACATAGGCTCTGGCCAGCATGTCGGACTGAACGGGGTTCCGTCCCCGAGGCAGACCGCGGCTCGCCAGGCCCCTCCAGCTAACACCGTGGTGATGAACCAGTTTCTGAACGGTGTCCGTAGGCCTGGAAGTGTCGGGTGGGCTGTTACCTGGTTACCGTTAATGCTAGAGTGGTTACCGTGTCTGCAGTGACCTCCGGTGAGCGGCTCCGCCGCAAGGATCCGGAATAGCGGATGCGCGTCCGCAAGGACACGCCGTGAGAGGACTATCCTCGAGGATCCCGAAGAGCGGACGATAGTCAATACACAATCTTGAACTGAACAAAGATGACTCGATATTATCAATTATATACTACATGCAATTACATGTATAGTGCAGTTATTGAAGTGAACACAGTGAGCTAAGAAGCTTTCAATAAAGGCAGTTTCAATTTTGTCTTCAACCTATACACATCGAGTTTGTTGTTGATCACAAAGAACTGAACCCGAGCCGGCTGGCCTTGGCCAGTCCGGCCTGGCAAACCCTTCTGTTCCGGATACTGATTAGGATGCCAAGTCCCGTCAGGGGACTGTAATCACAGATAGGCTGTTGTTTATTCAGTGTACATATACAGGGGAGGAGTCAGGATCAAATTGATGTGCTCTTGTACATATATATGCCAGCAAGGTTTTCAATAAAGGCAGTTTTGGATTTGACTTCAAACTATCCACATCCTTGTTGTCTGTCTCCAAACACAGAACCCAGGCCGGCTGGCTCTGGCCACAAGTCAGCCCACGGCACGACCAATTCATCCCCGACCACTTCACAAAGACATTCATTTCTCCGGAAATGTCAGAGATGTACAATTGTTCCTCGACCGAGTAGAGGCTTTCGCACGATATAATAGCATCGCAGAAGGTGAGCTGTGTGGAGTCAAACCTTTAATTTTGCTCGGGAGAGCATTTGCCTGGTATAAGGCAACGAGCAAGGTCAACGTGGAAGAGTTTGAAGGAGGCGCTGATGGAAAAGTACGGGCCAGACGCCAGGGGGTTCATACAGCAAGCTATGCTGTTGGACAGAGTCCAGGCTGCACAAGAATCAGTGGACACGTATACGACCGACATGGTGTCTAGATTCACACTTGCATCCGTGGCAGGCACTACAGACCCCGAAAAATGGAAGCGGTATGTCCAAGGTCTGAAGCCAGCCATACGACGATATGTGTTGGACAAGCGTCTCGATTCGTTTGACGCTGCGGAAACGTATGCTAGACGTGGGGAAGATCTCAATCGATTGGACGACCCTGTGCCAACTACGGCGATGATCGACGGTGACACCATTGCCATGGTTTGGTAAGTGGACAGAAGGACGCGGTCGGTGCTCTGAGGAACGAGATCATCGATTTGAAGAAACAACTCTTGGAAGTACGGCACCAACAAGATGCATTCAGGGATCGACAGCAGCCCAGACCGCCCCTGCGACGTGAAGATCAACCCCCACTGCAGCAGAGATACCCCCGACGAGACACGCCCAGTAGGACGTGGAATGCGCGACCATACTGTGAGACCTGCAGACGCCCCGGACACTACACCGATGGCTGCAACTCGAATCAGCCCCCAGAGCCACACCCGCCGCATCCCCTCATGCAAGGAGTGCCCCCGCGAGCGAACGGCCAAGTGCGCAACGGAACCTACTACCCTGACCACCGACAACGCATGGGAAACGGACCGCCCCCGCAAGCAAACTAAATCAGGCGCAACCTTGTGGGCAACGACAAAATCTTACACACGAAGTCCTGACAGCCCCCATGTTCATAAATACTAATCGTATCCCCCTTATCATTTCAGGAAAGCCGCATCAAGCAATTGTGCACACGGGAGCCTCAGTAAATGTCCTTAGCTTACGCCTCTATAATGAATTGCCCCCGCAGGTCAGAAAACGATTGCAAGCAACAAATGTAACACAGTCTTGTGAAGTTTGTGAATATGGAGAAAATCACAAATTTTACACTGGCGTCGCGTTAGCCAGGACCGAATAGTTGACACTGGGATCTTTTGAATTTACAAAGGCAGATTGTGCAGAATGTTTGAATGCGTTACACGCCCAGACAGAAATCCAGACTTGCCCTCTGGTTGGCGAGCTACAGGGAAGTGATTGTGATGGCTGCTTGAGTCATGAGCATGGTGAGGAGAGGCTGCGAAAAAGGTAGCAAGTAGGTCTAGGATGCTGACGGCGACACCACCACATGTCCGAATTGTGCCACGGCAGACGTGGAGGTCCATGAGCAACAGCTGTGGACAGGCTCCAGACCGAAAACTAGACAATTGACGGTTCCGGAATATACGGGCGAACCCAGGCTCGCATCCGTTCCTGCTCGTTGGGGGTCTAGCAGTTTTGACCCACCTATGTCAGACCTATATATCATCGACAAATATCCGGAGCTGTCAGCCAGATCGCAGCCTCGAATCGGGAGACAAGACGCCATCGCCCTTCACTGCGTGACCAACCGACGATACGGATATTGGAACATTGGCAGAATCAGGAACTGCTGAGGTCGCGAGGATGCCGGAGGTGCTGTTTTGCGCTAACAACAGTCGCAGAGTCGCATTTGTTTCTGTCCAAAATATATTTGTGTGTATGTGAAATCTATGCAGATAATCAAAATTATATTGTATATTTGTATATTATGATTTGTACGCAGCCTCTCTCACATAAAACATGATAACTTGAAACTAATTTTAACTTGAGTACAGTATACCGAGGTATATAAAGGCAACGATACAGAAGTCTTATCTGTTGGTGTGATTTCTTTCTCTGTTGCCTGGTGTATACCGAGCCTATCTGGTACAGTCATGCATTTCATTTCATAACTGGTTCTTCCGAAAGATTGCCCATGGGCCATAATTCGGATTCGAATTTTATTCGGTGAGATGCCATTTTCCGAAAGATTGCTGTCTCCAAACACAGAACCCAGGCCGGCTGGCTTTGGCCAGTCCGTCCTGGACAGAAATACAGTCTTGTGAACTTATATATGGAGAAAATTTTACATATTCCAAATTTCATGTAAGTTTGTTACGAAACGGCCGAGATATGAAACCATTGAATTTACAGTAATCCTAGGCGATATGCAATCTTAAAGTGAATGACCGATGTTCCGTGGTGTTTCCCTTATATATAAGGGAGGACGCCGTTTTATATTGTTTATTTGAGGATCGCAAATGATAAACATTCGGGCAGCTGCTTTTGAACACGGGCGGGCGGGGACGGGAAACAGAAAAAAATATTTTAATAAGCCTAACGATGAGCACAAATCGAGCGTCATTCCGAAATTCGTTAAGCCTATTTGTTGTATGATGAAATCTCTAGGTCATATTATATCCTGACAGAATCCACCTAACAGTTCAATAGGAGATCATGTTTTTGCTTGGATATATAGCCTATGTACAAAAAAAGATACATTTAATACTCTAAACAAATTCAAATCATTTTTTCTATAAGCATAGGCCTACATCAAGTACTTGATCCACGTATTTGTGATCAACAAAAAACCGACATAAATTAATCTACAAATTGGTCTACACTACAAGTTAGCATTACTCATACAATTCAATTTGTTTCATCAAGTATGAATGTCATTAAGAAAACATTTGAAAATAAAAACCATTAAAATTGCCAAGGCAATGGTTGAAGCTAAAATCTTTTCAGGCTTCAAATAGCCTACATGTAGGTACTGATAGGGGGATGTGGTCAAATATGGGACAGTTTTATTTATTGTCAGAAAGTTGTGTAATGTGGAAATAAATCATTATAAAAACTGATTGGATATGATCATTGTACTTGAATGAATATATTTTGGAAGAATTATTGCTATACTTGTTGATTTGATAATATTATAAAGGATAGAAAAAATTCTCAAACTGTCCCATATTACACACTGCGTGTGAAATATGGGCATATGGTGCGGGTATATGGGCAGGGGTGCCCATATTACCCAATCACACCATGCAGCTCTTTGGAATTTGTGGATATTTACTAGAAGTTTATCGAAAAGTTTCTTTTTTTTTTAAAATTAGCTCAAAAGCTAAGACAGGTTACCAAACAAAATATGTTTTATATTTCAGATATTAGCCATTTTGTTCGTGACCTTGAAAATAAGGTCACTGGTCGAATGCAACGTCATGAGAATATCCAGCAAACATGTTCATCATTCGCCTTATATCCACAATTGATTGCTAAGCTGTAAATTCAAAACAAGTAAGATAATAGCAGTTTTGTTCTATGATCTTGAAAATAAGGTCGGAGGTCAAATTGTAGGCCATCAAAATATTCGGCATACATCATTCCTTGAACGGAATGTGTATATGCACAATTGATTCCTGAGCTGTAAAGTCGATGATAACCAGAGAGATATTAGCCATTTGTGGTCTGACCTTGAAAATGAGGTCAAAGGTCAAATTAATGGTCGTGACAATATCCAGCATATATCATTTCCTATATGTGCACAATTGATTACTAGTCTCTAATCTCCATATTAAGTGAGATATTAGGCATAATGTGTTCCATTATAATACATAGCAGAATTTAACATGGGAAAGTCCAATTTGGACCGAGTTTGGTCCACTTCGAGTGATTCAAGGGCAACGAAACTTATACACATCACATAGGTAAATATGGGGAGTGTTACGCATCAATAAGAAAAAAAGGTTACTGGACAGATTTTGAGGAAACGACCGTTAAAGTCCAAAATTGGCCGAAGTGGAGCTGCTCGGGGCCCAGGTGGAGCTGCTCGGGGCCGTGGTGGAGCTGCCCGGGGCCAAGGCAGAGCTGCCTGGGGTGACGTCGTTGAATGTGAAGTTTGCTTCGGTTAACACATTCCGGTCAAACAGATGGATCCCGCACTGTCGAAAACAGTTGACAGCATTTTTAGGTTACTGTACCTATGGTCCGATAACCTCTTGGCATGGCGATGCGTCCGTCGTCCATCAGTCAACAATTTTATCTTTAAAGTTTACAATCGGATTTTTCTTAAATTTCGCACAAAAATGCCCAAAAACTATTTCAAGATAGAGTTTTTTTTTATTTTTTTGGATTTTCGCATTTGTTTTTTTCAAAATGGTGGCCGTTTTCGTCGAAAAGTGGCCAATGTTGGACATTGGCGGCCATTTTCTCTGTTCAGTGACGTTGTTTCTTAATGATACATAACACTCCTCATATGATGTGTATAAGTTTCGTTGCCCTTGAATCGCTCGAAGCGGGCCATTTTGGCCCAAACTTGGCCCAAATAGGACTTTCCCATATTAAATTACCCTATGCTGTATAATGGGACACATTATTGCTAATATCTCACTTAATATTGCGATTAGAGACTAGGAAATGATATATGCTGAGTATTTTCGTGACCTTGAATTTGACTTTTGACCTCATTATCAAGGTCAGAGCACAAAATCGCTAAAATCTCGTTTATTATCGACTTTACAGCTTACAAATCAATTGGGGACATATAGGAAGTGATATATGCTGAACATTCTAGTGACCTTGAATTGACCAATGGCCTTGTTTTCAAGGTCACGAAACAAAAGGCTAAAATCTAATATTTATATTGTCCGGTAGCCTTTTTTGGCCCTTGGGCTATTTTTAGGTTACCGGACCTATGGTCCGATAACCTATTGGCATGGCGTTGCGTCCGTCGTCCGTCCGTCCGTCCGTCGTCCGTTCACATTTTTATCTTTAAAGTATATGATCGAATCTTTCTGAAATTTTGCAGAAAAATACCTAAAAATATTTCAAGGAAAGGTTTTTTTTGTTTTTCGATTTTCGCATTTTTTTCAAAATGGTGGCCGTTTTCGACGAAAAATGCCTGATTTTGGACTTTGGCGGCCATTTTCTCAAAAACTGTTCAGTAACTTTTTTTCTTTTTGATACACAACACTCCTCATATGTACTCCTGTGATGTGTATAAGTTTCGTTGCGCTTGAATCGCTCGAAGTGGGCCATTTTGGGCCAAACTTGGCCCAAATGGGACTTTCCCATGTTAAATTTTCCTATGCTTTATAATGGGACACATTATGCCTTATATCTCACTTAATATTGAGATTAGAGACTAGGAATCAATTGTGGACATATAGGAAATGATATATGCTGAATATTCTCGTGACCTTGAGTTTGACCTCTGACCTCAGTTTCAAGGTCAAAGAACAAAATGGCTAATATCTCGCTTATTATCGACTTTACAGCTTAGAAATCAATTGTGGACATATAAGAAATGATATATTCCGAATATTCTGATGACCTTGAATTTGACCTTTGACCTCATTTTCAAGGTCACAGGACAAAATGGCTAATATCTCACTTCTTATCGACTTTACAGCTTAGGAATCAATTATGAACATATAGGAAATGATATATGCAGATTATTGTCATGACCTTGAATTTGACCTTCGACCTCATTTTCAAGGTCACGGGACAAAATGGCTAATATCTCACTTATTATCGATTTTACAGCTTAGTGATCAATTGTGGACATGTAGGAAATGATATATGCTGAATATTCACGTGACCTTGAATTTGACCTTTGACTTCATTTTCAAGGTCACGGGACAAAATGGCTAATATCTCGCTTATTATCGACTTTACAGCTTAGGAATCAAATATGGACATACAGGAAAGGATATACGCTGAATATTCTGATGACCTCAAATTTGACCCTTGACCTTATTTTCAAGGTCATAGCACAAAATTGCTAATATCTCGCTTATTATCGACTTTACGGCTTAGGAGTCAATTGTGAACATATAGGAAATGATATATGCTGAATATTCTCGTGACCTTGAATTTGACCTTTGACCTCATTTCCAAGGTCACAGGACAAAATTGCTAATATCTCGCTTATTATCGACTTTATGGCTTAGGAATCAATTGTGAACATATAGGAAATGATATATGCTGAATATTCTCGTGACCTTGAATTTGACCTTTGACCTCATTTTCGAGGTCACAGGACAAACTGGCCAATATCTTGCTTATTAGCGACTTTGCAGCTTAGGAATCAATTGTGAACATATAGGAAATGATATATGCTGAATATTCTAGTGACCTTGAATTTGACCCTTGACCTAAATTTCAAGGTTAGTCATTTTATTTTCAAAGGTCAGAATACAAAATGGCTTATATCTCGCTTATTATCAAATTTACAGCTTAGGGGTCCATAGTGAACATATAGGAAATGATGTATGCTGAATATTTTGGTGATCTAGAATTTGACCTCTGATCTCATTTTCAAGGTCAGAGAACAAAATGGCTAATATGTCGCTTATTATCATCTTTACATCTGCCCCTGATGACGCCAGTGTGTCTTTGGAAAAACTATTTGGTCGGGCTTTGTTTCTATTGCAAAATGTTGTATTTTACCTTTCTTATTGGCATCATCAAAATTTGATTGTATTGGTGGTAATAGATTGATACTTACATTTGTACCACTGAGTCGGTGTCACTGCTGGTGGACGTTAAATCTGTCCCCGAGGATACCATCAACTCAGTAGCCTTCGGGCTTGTGATTGGGTACTTTTGTACTTGTCATGTATCTATTCCATGGGGTTAGATTCGGATTTCTAAATTATTTTCATAGGTTGTTGGGCAGTTGTATACTAATTCCATCTGGTGTACAGTAGAAACAACTACATTTAACACATTGTCTGCCCCTGAAGACGCCAGTGTGTCTTTGGATAAACTATTTGGTCGGGCTTTGTTTGTTTCTATTGCAAAATGTAGTATTTTACGTTTCTTATTGGCATCATCAAAATCTGATTGTATTGGTGGTAATAGATTGATACTTACATTTACAGCATAGGAATCAATTGCGAATATAGAGGAATGATATATACTGAATATTTTCATAACCTTGAACTTGAACTTTGCCCTCATTTTCAAGGTCACATCACAGAATGGCTAATGTCTCACTTATTATCGACTTTACAGCTCAGGAATTTATTGTGGACATACTAGAAGTGATATATTTGTTGAAAATTTCATGACCTTGAATTTATCAGTGACTTTATTTTCAAGGTCACTGGACAAAAGGCTAATATCTAAAATGTATATTGTCCGGTAACCTTTCTTAGCCCTTGGGCTAATTTTTTTTTATTGCTGTTGCCCTGCTGTAAGCTGCAGGCATAAATATAGAACTATGTCTATGACTGCAGCAAATATCTCAGCAATCTGCCATTCAGTCAGGGATCGGCCTGGCTGATTTCTCAACCATGTTTGAACTTCCAAGTTGTAAGCGGAGTTGAGGCTTTTGAACACTGCCACATCAAGTGGTTGCAGCTTGTGTGTGCTGTGCGAGGGTAGGGACAACATGATGACATTGTTGTCCCGGGCTTTGGTGAGCACGTCAAGGATACGGGTATGACTGCTGTATCCATCCAGGATTACCAGATCTGGATGACTGTTAGATTGTGCAGGAAAAGTCAATTCACCAAATGTTAATCGACCCAATTACGACATGGACTTATCCTTGGCGTAGGTTGTATTTCCCCCTATTACAGGGAATAAATATAATAGTTAAAAATTTCCTTCTATTACAGTTAGATGCCTAATGTATAGCATCAGGCCTAAATGAATCCCTCTAAAAAGATCGTCGTTCGAAACGACCTGATTATATCAGTTTGTGGCAGTATAATTAATTTTGTTACTTCCGTGGCTGATTTACTACAGAATGATCGCGGGGGAGGGGGGGGGGGGTGGATATATCATAAGCGTGTGGCATGAAATAATCTTCATAATTAGGGTATTATTTACGGGATTTTACATATTAAAATTATAATCTACAGTAGGTCTACATAGGAATCCTAGTTCATCTAGTTCCTGGCGTGAAATGTTGATACATGATTTTAACGGAATATATCTCGGTACCAAAAAATCTTCCAGAGCTCAACCAATAGTAAATTGCGATAAATAATTCTTGTGCAACTTATAGAACTATATATCTACCTATAAATATCTTAATACAGCAGGACAGTTTGTATTTTTACTCAACATACTGCAATAATTTGCGTTATTATAGACAAAATCAAATTGCAGCATGATATAAACATGACATGACATGTAATTTAACATGACACATTGAAAAACGTTCACAAATTTCCAAAGTATTTAGGTTGTGTTGTGTTAAGAGTTTGTTTGGCGTCCGTGTGCTGGCACCTTTTCCACGAAATTTGGCACTAACACACACAGGAAATCTTGGCCATTTAACGGTATTTTCCAGTAGTTGTTCTTAAAAATTCTCTTGACTTCAATGTGGGATAATTAATGAGCAATAAAACGATATTTTCTTTCTAATATATTGGGCAGGGTTTTCCTCCTTTTGTTCTAGCGTCGATAGATTAGGTTTCCACACGAATTTATGAGTCGTGTGTTGTATATTGGCTTGTGTTGAAATCTGTGTGTGTGTTAATATTCTGTGCTGCCTGATAACTTTTCGAAATCTGGTGGACGCTAAACAAATTCCAAATACAAGACGGCTTTAATGTGAAAAATGGCACAGAATACATATTGAATTGTTTATCTACCAAAAATTACCCATAAAACCTAGATATATAGACGGGTTAACAGAGAAAAGAGCAGGTTATAATTGGTTTAAATTATCCTATTTTCCCTCCAAACTGACCAATTTGATTTTTTAAGGTCATGACGGTCGAATACAATATCAAAATAAGCAGCAAATATATAAGTTATCATTTGAAATAAAATACCTCGCACAAATTTTGGCAATCTAAATTCCAAAGACAGAAATTATTAGTAAAAAAAAATATATCGCTCATACCATTTTCGAAGTGAAATATTCCAAAGACAGAAAATTAAATGTAAAAATATTTCGCTCCCACGTACGATTTTTTTCGGACAAAAATCCATAGACCAACTTTATAAATTGGTGTGGCCTAAGGTCAATGTGCTAAATCTGGAAAATGTCAAACTGAAACTTGACTATTTACTGGTAATTTCAGACACGATCTTCCATCATTTTCAAAACAAATTTATGGTTAACATAAATTGCTCCATGATGCAACCAAATTGATAGCTTCTGGGGTAAGAGGCTGCCCCACGATCATAATGTTAATGGATGCTTGTATTGTTTACTGAGGTCGTTTTTATTTTTTGGGCTCGACAAAGGTCATTATTAGAAACAAAGGCTTTTTCGGCTTCGCCTCGAAAGTCATTCGTTTCTAGTAAAGTCCACCTGTGACGTCACTCTATTGTTCTTTCTCTCCATCACCAGGTAATGGAGAGCTACATGCGAATATTGGAATGATATTTTTGTAGTATTGGAGCTGAGCTCAACTGTGAAATATTGAGAGAAGTTTTGCTCGCTTCATTGATTGCAAAACAACGGGGTTATATCATCTGTACATGCATGTTTGTGCAGTACTGCCAAATGACAAATTGCAATTGACCTTACGACTGTCACCTTTTCTGTGAAGCGTACACCTCGGACAAATATTGCCAACAATAGTTATCCCTCGGACAAACAACTCAAAGCATACACCGTCGTAAGGTCAATTGACATGTAGCCACTCATGCTTGAACTCTTCTCACATAAAGCGCACTTGGGCCAAGTACCTTGTACTGCTCCATAATTACTACTCGAGCACCGTACACATAATATTTAATTCGTCTCACACCTTTTTAATCCTTATTTAAATTATCTGATGTGGCTGGCCGCGAGCTGGCCCCTTTGGGGCGCTACGACCGCGCCCGGTCGCCTCATCAGTGGGTTGGTACGCCGGCGTCCCCCTCCGGGATGCTCGCGCAAGCGGCACCGGCAATCGCATCGTGCTCGTCCTCGGATGAGGAATATGATTTCTGTGCGGCGCAGATGATTGCGTACTGCGCAGAAATCGACGCTCCAGGACCCGCGGAATGCTGTGTGTTCACTTCCGGACTGGCCCAGAACCGTCCCTGTTACTTCTGTGGAAAACAGGGACACTTTTGGCTTAAGTGTCCAGAGCTGGTGGAACGCCTGCGGGCACGCGGCTATCGAGGGGGTCTCCCTGAGCTGCGCCAGAGGAATTCCTCCTATCGGCCAGGTCCTTCGGGACAGCAAAGCTGACCTTCGCGTGAGGGAAACTGAAACCGGACGTGGTGGCGACCAACACTGCGTCCGGGGACAGTTGCTCTGTGGCGCCTGAGGCTGCCCCATCTGCGGACAAGCCGGACGACCCTCAAGTAGATATAACTTCTCCAGAAGTGGTCCTTGAGGATCTGTCTAGCTCCTCCTCAGCTGAGGCAGATAACGGGGACTCTGTAGCGGAACCCAGACCCATGCTGGTACCTCCGGCTCGGAGATTACCCTCGTAGCCACGGGAACTTTTAAGCGAGAGCAAGCGCTCCGTGACCTAGTGTTATGGGATCCCGGTCGTTACACGCTCCACGGGGCTGGTAACAACTGCATCCATATCCATGGCATCATCGATCTGCCTATTACCCTTGGAGACAAGGTGTATATAACAGAGGCAATCGTTGTGGATATGGGAGCAGCCGGGATTATTGGGATGAACTTCCTCCGGATCCACCCGGTGATCGCCAACTTTAGCTCTGGCGAACTCCGGATGGGAGAGGACACACATTTTCTCTTCCGGGCGGGTCCGACCCGTTCATGCCAACTTCGGGCGGCGTGCAAAACCATTGTGCCGCCTTTGAGCGAGATGATCATTGAGGCGAGGCCGCGCTGCCCGTGCATGCCCCTTGATGGTCGTCCGTGTATAGTGCAACCTGTGAGCAATTTTGCCCGAGGAACGGGACTCGTGCTGGGTGGGGCTCTGGTCAAGTCCGACACCTGCACGATGCCTATCCTCGTGTTGAATCCCACTGATACTCCAGTTGTACTGCGCTGCGGCTGTGTGGCAGCTACTGTTACACTCGCGGCATCCAGCCTGGTTATCCTTGACGACCCTGTTTGTCGCACTGTTTGCGCGGAAACGGTCGCCGGAGATGATCCGTTCACTCTGCCGGACCATTTGGAATCTCATGTTCCGACGGACCGGCTGGATGAAGATCAGTGTCAAGCTCTCCGCAAACTGCTCCGGCAGTATACGGATGTGTTCATGAGTCTTGACGGTGCGGTTGGCAAGACAGACGTGACCAAACACCGCATCGACCTCCTGGACGAACTTCTGTGTGGATTATCGTAAACTTAACGATGCCACGCGGAAGGACTCGTATCCTCTTCTGCACATCGAGGACACCTTCGATGCCCTGGCCGGATCGCACTACTTCTGTGCTCTGGATCTGGCCTCCGGGTATTGGCAGGTCGAGATGGACGAGAGTGATAGGGCTAAAACTGCCGTTGTTACCAAGAACGGGCTCTACCAATGTAAGGTAATGCCGTTCGGGCTCTGCAACGCCCCCGCGACGTTCAAGCGCCTCATGGAAATGGTCCTAAAAGGGTTTCTCAGGAAGCGATGTATGGTCTACATCGACGATGTCGTCGTGCATGGCCGGTCATTCGAGGAAACCCTCACCAACCTCCAGATGGTGATCCATCGCATCCGCGGAGCAGGCCTTAAATTGAAGCCCAGCAAGTGTGAGCTCTTCACTGAGGAGATTTTGTACTTGGGCTTCATGGTAACAGGCACCGGAGTTAGACCAGACCCTGCGAAGATCGAGGCCGTACAACACTGGCCCTGGCCTTGTAACGTGGCAAACGTGAGGTCCTTTTTGGGCTTCGCGAGCTACCACCGCCGGTTTAATTGAGGCTTCGATGAGATCGCGGGCCCCCTTACTATCCTCACGGAAAAGGGCGCCGATTTTGTCCGGGGAGCTGAGCAGGCAATCGCCTTCTCAGACCTCCGGCAAGCTCTAGTAGCTGCCCCGGTGCTGCAGCACCCTCGTCCAGACTGCGAGTCCATCCTAGACACTGACGCGAGTAACTTTGCACTCGGCAGTGTCCTCTCGCAGATCGTGGACGGGCAGGAGCGTGTAGTAGCTTATGCGAGTGTGGCTCTGAGTCGCTCTCAAATGAATTACTGCACAATTCACTGTGAGCTTCTCGCGGTGGTAACCATGACCAAGTGGTTCCAGCATTACTTGTTGGAATGGCATTTGCGGAGAGCGGACTGATCACAGTTTGCTCCGGTGGCTCCTCAATCACAGTGAGACCGATGGCTTGGTGGCCCGGTGGCTCGTCAAACTCCAGGAGTTTGACATGCAGATTGAGCACCGCGCCTGGAAGCTGCACGGCAACGCTAACGGACTGTCACGTTGTCATAAGTGCAAGAACCCTAACTGTGCCGGGATGACTCCATTCCAGCGTGTTGGGGATTCTTCCTCAGACTCGGAATTGGACCTTCCGGGAAGGCCACAGGCCGCCGCCCCTTTACCAACATGGTGGCCTGAGCCACAGGAGCCCACCCCCGTGCGAGGACCCGCCATCTCCGGTGATGGCGTCCCGCATTTGAACCGGAGGTGCGGCTCAGCTCCAACGAGTCTTCCTCGAGTCCGGCGGTGTACTCCTCATGGGTACCCTCCGCATCCTCGGATGAGTCTGAGTACAAGCGGTCTTTACCCCCTGTGGTGATGGCCGCTGGTGCGTAGTCAGACGTATCGGATGAGGAGCCAAACTACTTGGGCGGCTACTCTCTGGTACAACTAGCTGCAAAGCAGAGAGCTGACAGTGCTCTGGCACCGGTTATAAACCGGTTATAAAGGCCCTCGAGGCCGACCAGAAGCCCCTCAAGGATGAGCGGAAGACCTACAGGGAGGAGACCCAGTATCTCATCTCCCAGTGGGAACGGCTCGCCTTGAGGGATGGCCTCTTGTACCAACGCTATGAGCCACCGAGCCCACTGCCCCCTATTTGGCAGTTGGTGCTTCCGGCTGAGCTGCGGAAAGAAGTGCTCCATCAGTTGCATGACCTCCGGGTGACCGGTCATTTGGGAATCCGGAGGACAGTCCATCGGCTACAACAGCGCTTTCACTGGCCTGGTAGCGGATTGGACGTGCAATGGTGGTGCGCAGCTTGCCCTCGGTGTCAGGCTCGCAAAGGAGTTCCGGCTCCTGGCCGCCACCCCTTAACCACGGTTAAGGCTTGCGCGCCTTTCGACCGGATCGCCTTGGACATACTGGATACTCATCGGGTCACTCTGTGTGGGTTCCGGTACATCCTGGTGATCTCGGACTATTTTACCAAATACACCGACGCCTATCCGCTGCGGCGCCAAACCGCAGACGAGGTAGCTCGGTTGCTGGTGAATAGGTTGGTGGTTTACCATGGTTTACCTAAACAGGTACATTCGGATCAGGGCACGCAATTTGAGAGCAACCTGTTCCGGAACCTAGCAAAGATGCTGGGTAGTACCAAGGTCCAGACCACCCCTTACAGGCCCCAGTATGACGGACAGGTCAAACGTTTTAATCGATCTATCCTGAATATGCTGGCGGCCTTTGTAAATGATCGTGCGAATCATTGGGATGACCACCTCCCGTATGTCCTAATGGTGTACAGGTCGTCGATCCACTCTTCGACTGGAGTAACTCCGCATGCGATGTTGTACGGCCGGGAACTTAATCTGCCCGTGGATATAATGTAACCAACTGCGGCGGAAACCGGTGCGGTACCCCAGTGTGGTCCGGAGTTCATGGAGTGGGTTCGCCGCGCCCTGGCGAACCCCCATGATTTCGCGCGAGCGCGCCTGGACAAGTCTGACATCCGACAGAAACGTGGCTATGACGCACATGCCAAGAGTAGGCCTTGTTTTTGCGGAGGGAGACAAGATGCGCTACTACTATCAACCGGGTAATGATTTTGCGAAGCCGTGGATTGGCCCGTTCACCGTACTGAAACAGGTGACAGAGGTGGACTACCGGATCCGTCGGGATTCCGATCCGTACAGGGTACTGGTGGTCCATATCGACAACCTGAAGAAGTATGAGGGCCTGCTCGTCATGGATCCGCTCATACAAGATGCGGAACCGGATGATGTCCCTCTTTTGGACACTTCCGGTCGGCATTAGCGGACGCATGACGAGCGTGTGCGTCATATGGTGGGTCTTCCGGACCTCTCTGATGCGTCAGAGGAAAGTCCGGACGACAATGCACCTGTTCTCGGCGATCCGCAGGTTCCCCCAATACCTCCAGGACCTGCGGATGACGGGCGGCCACGCCGGAAACCCCGTGCGCGGACCCGATATGGGTGGGACTAATGTTCCGCTCATGCGGATGCATCTGCAGTATCCATCTATCACACCAGGGATGGATTTTAGGTCGTTCTGTAGGAATCCGCATGGCTTTACCCTGTGAGTGGTCATTTTGTGGTTAACCCAACGCCTACGCTCGCCGGACCACTTTTGTAGATTTGCCAGACGCCCCCTTGGTCCCGGGACAACCTCTGATATGACCAGACTGAGGTTGGGATTTACGTCCGCTACTGGAGAAGCGCCTTCCCACGGATTTGGGGAAATGGCATATGGACACGGGGAAAGTATCCGGATGTGAGGACTGATGTCTGCGGTTCGTCCGCGTGACTCGTCCGGCGCTCCGGACGCTTTTAGATTACGCATTTCGGTGTGCTGTCACCCGTGAGCCACTACTATAAGGTTGTTTATAGTAGGATAAGGTTTCTAACGGCAGGAAACCGTTTAACCATTATTTTTTAATGGACTGGCTGTTAAGTCTGAATGTGCGGACCAGCCGCGACAGCTGCTAACGCCATTTTCGTGCGGATCGCACCTTACAAAACGCGGTCCGGCCGGAATGACCGGAACCCCGACCTCCTTCTAAGAAGGGGGTCGTATTCTACATGCGCAGCATACTTTGTGGTTTTTAATCCCTATCATTACCATCGGATAAGGCAATATGCCATGTTATGGTGATTGTCTGGATCTGGACTCCGTCCGCGGGCAGGTCCGGACGACCGCCGGCTATTGATTTCATCACGTTTGGGATTCTCTGGATTGGGCGCCGGCATGAAGGGTTCGCCCCCTAACCATTGAGGTTATGGACCTGCCGGCACCTCATCTAAATCTATTGAATCCGCGCTCCGGTGGTCATTGTATGGGCTCTGAGTTTGAACGCAGCATTGCTCCGTGGCCTTATTGTACGTTGGAGTTGCTAGTGGGCGCGTCATGAACGCCCACAGGGCGCTCAATTGTCTTTAGGGCTACCATGGGCATGCTCGATCGCCTTGTAAGTGTACCAGCGGCTATGGGGAGTGTTTATATCTATTTATCCATCTCATGTTATTAGTTACTGAGTGGATTATATAAACCACAAGTATGCGTGCATTCCGTGGAAACGCTATTCTTACTCATTTGATCATACATTGAGACAAGTTTAGTGATATATCTTTTTCCTGGTGCATTAGAGAGTTAGAAATCGGGAGATTTCTGCTTTCGCTAGAGGGGTGTAGGAGATTGTGTGCTGTGTATCAGAAGCTTATAAGCCGTGATCTATGAAAAAGTAGGCGAACGGTGGTGGATTTATTTTCATTACTGTTCGAGCGGTGGTAAATTTATTTTTATCGCTGCTGATAGGTGGACATAATCGTACTATCCACAAGTAGAACGACTTCTGATGCATTGCATACAATCTTTATCCTTTATCCTTATTTAGCGCCAGTGCGGCAGCTATAGCTAATGACTGATTTTAATTACTGTATGTGATAGCGGGATCCCTCGGGATGACCTGTATTTAGGCCACCCGTTTACATGGCATGATAAGGAGTCACCGGGAGGAGGGGGGGGGGGGGGAGATGCGTATATAAGAATGAGCCTGCAGTGAAAACGTAATTCGTTTGTTGGCCTGTATCGATCGATGCTAAAAATAGACGTTTCCACGGAGACGCGTTATACTGCTGTGCGTGCAGAATAACTGCCAGTCTTAATGCTGTAAAAACAATATAACCGGCAATCGCTGGTCATTCGAGCACTCGGCACTGGTGGAGACAGATCTGCGGATCTGACTCCCAGTGTTCACGTGTTAAGAGCACTCGAATATGGCTGAACAAAGCAGTGGAGAAGGCAAGGGAGGGAAGCAGCCGCCGGACAGTGACTGCAAAGTCCTGTCTGGAGATGAGTCCCTTGAGAGCGATCACTTGCTTTTGGGACGATCGGGCCCTGAGGATGATGGCCGAGAGGCCGTCTCCGAGAGCTCAAGTACAGGTTCTGAGGAATCTGACTTCGGCAGCGATGCTGAGAGTGTGATAGACAGGTGAGACTGCACTGTAGAGAGCAACTTGGCTGCTATTGGTGCCGAGAAGCTCCTCGATCCGTCTTCTCTTCCGAACGTGGATGAGTTGATGGACTACAGTGGGAGGGGCTCTGCTGGTGTAGACATCGAGTTGAATCCGCCTGCGGAGATGCTTGCATCTCTTGGCATGGATGAGAGTTCTCGTCCGGAAACCCTTCCGGATGACCGCGGTCGTCCGAACACCGCGTCCGGCGAGAATTCCTCGAAGTCCACCCCTGTGGAGTCTGGTACGCCAGTCCAGGGTAAGACTGCGAGCTGGTCAGACCAGATAGATGCGGAACTGGCCGCATCCCATGCCCCGCCGGAATCGCAGCCGCCCGGCTCGGAGAAAGACGCTGATACGGATGATGCGTTTACATCGTCCATCTCCAAACACACCCGCGCCCGAGCCCGGAAGATTGCCGCGAAGCAGTGGGAGGCCCAACAGAAATTGGAGGCCTCTAATCGCGGGCAATCGGATTCTGTACCCGGTGCGGGTACAGACGGATCTGCACAGAAGAAGAAGAGGAAGCACCCGAAGTGCACGAAGACTTAGGACTCGCGCAACCATGCCCCTCCACCTGGGTCCGGACCTAAGTGTGGAGGATCCAAGGCGCCGGCACCTTCGTAGGGTGGCGCCGGACGATCTTCCGCCAAGTCCGGAGGTACTAAGGCGTCAAATCAGTCCCTGGACGGGTATGAGGACCCTCACAAAGCCCTCAATCGTGATCGTTGGTATCCTTCCTATGATCACTTGAGCCGGCATGTGGCAGGTTACCATTACCCCTGGGTGAAGTTGTTACTCTATCGGCGGTGCTACCCTCCTGGCGCCCGGGAGAGATACTTCCCCAGTTTGGAGGCCTTGAATGCTCACCGCGCAGGTGCACACCGCAGTGAGGGACTTCACATCGACGGTGATGAAGCGGTGCCTTTATTCAATTATGGATACACTCACCTCGGGTGGCGCCGGTCATGACTACGTCAGGAACGGCGAAACAGCGCATTTTCCACTACGGTCTGTGGCGCTTTGCACAGCGCGTCATGGACGATAGTTGGAGAGAGTCTGGCATCGTGTCGGCGGGCTCGAGCTACACAGCTCACCTGACGGCCACTATGAGTCAGACCCCGGCGGAATACACGACGGCAGCAGAGGCTGTCCGGACAGCAGCAGAAGCTGTCCGTCAACCGCCAGCGATCCAACCTGTGGAAGAGCGGACCCGGATCACCACGGTCGTGTCAGAGATGCCGCAGATTGCGGCCTGGACACGCGTGGCCTCCCCAAAGCCGCACACCCTCTCAAAAACTAAGAGGAAGAGCTCGTCCTCCGGAACCGTTCTGGACCGGACAGCCCCTCTTCAGTCACCGGGTGCCTTGTCGGCGGAGGAGTATCCGGCCTTGCTGGAGGTGACGGTCCCTGGAGGTCAGTCAGAGGTTTTATTATCTTGTATTAGATGTGTTGCACTAAGATTTAGTTTTGAAGAAAATATTGCATACATTCGAAGGCAGCTCAAATAGAATATTCAGCTTATATCATTTTTTATATATCCAAAATTGAAATTCCTCATCTCTAATCTCAATATTAAGTGAGATATTTGGGGAAATGTGCACCATTATCAAGCATAGGAGAATTTACATGGGAAAGTCCCATTTATGGCCGAGTTTGGGCCCAAAATGGCCCACTTCGAGCGAATCAATGGCAACTGAAGGGTACATATGAGGAGTGTTATGCATTAATAAGAAAAACGTTACTGAAAAGATTTTGAGAAAATGACCGTCAAATTCCATATTGGCCGTTTCTCGTCAAAAATGGCCTCCATTTTTAAAAAATTGCGAATATCAAAAAACTAAAAAAATAGCTCCTCGAAATGTTTTTAGACATTTTTGTGCAAAATTTCAGGAAGATTCAATTGTAAACTTATAAACATAAAAAAGATAAAAATGTAGATGGATGATGACGGACGACAGACGCAACGCCAACGTCCTGTAACCTAGAAACTACCTCCCTCTTAAAATTCAAGCCATTTTTGTGTTCAAGACAGGTTTGACCGTAAACTTCAAAGATAAAATGTAGACAGTTGGCAGACAACGGACGACGATGGACGATGAATGCAATACCATGGCAATAGGTTATCGGACCAAAGGTTTGGTAACCTAAAAAGACATTTCTCATGTTAAACATAATGTTTTGTTAGATTTTCACATTTGTGGTCAAATATGACAAGAACCGTTTTCACATTTGTGGTCAAAATCTTTTTTCATATTGGGACACCCGAAAACGAGTTTCAAGTTCCAAGTTCCAAGTTCCAAGTTCCGAGTTCCAAGTTCCAAGTTCCGCATTTAAAGTCCCAAGAAAGTGCAGTTATCGTTTTTATATTTCTGCATTCGGGTTTCTCCAACTCATTAAATCACTTTCTTGTGCCACCGTAACCTTCCAAGCTGATGCCTGGTACGCGCGGACCTCGGAGTGCCACGCGGGTATGATTGAAATTTCGGATAGTTTGCGGATTTGGGTGTGTTTTTCGTTCAATTCTATTTAGTTAAAATGTGATTTTATATTATTTCTATATTTTACATTCACAAAATCAAATACAAATGATGGGAAAATTGAAAACAAAGGGGAATGAAAATAATACTTTTTGCATTATGACAGAATAAATTCGGATCTTGCTTCGGAACTCGGAACTATGCTGTGCTGTGGAACTATGCTGTGGATGACCCCACTCTCGAGCCCGAACCGCACGCTTCGCGCTCGAGAGTGGAGTACTCTGGATCTATGGATGAATGAACAAATATTTAATAGGACAAGTTGATATTTATCATTTGACTTAGATCCAGAGTACCCTAAGTCAAGATGTAGACTTCCGGTTGGTAACAATGGACGCCAAATTTAAATAGCTCTGATAAAAAACAGATAAAAACAGAGATAATCGGCAGTAAGTAACAATATTATACAATATAAAGCAAGTCTGTATAAACAGAACCACTTCAGAAACTTTTTCAGAGTATATAATCACATGAAGACATTAAAGCTAGGGTTATAAAAAATAACGAAAATCGGCCCCCATTATCGCCCACCTAGAAACATGAAAACTGTATGGTACAGTTATTATAGGTGCAGTGAATAGCTGTAAATCTTTGAACTAACAGGCTTTTCTGTTTGGTGCCTTTTTGTGCCCAGAGTCGCCCTGGGACGAAGATCCTTGTTGCTCTCCTTGTTTTGCAAGCACTGGCACCAAACCGTAGGTTACACCTGCACTCTTAGATTGAGATGGCTAGCCTAGGTCAAGGAACGGGTGGGACTCCCACAGCGACAGTAAGGGGAAAGGGAGCCAAACTAAAAACTAAAGGCAAAAAAGCAGAAGAAACTGAACCAATCAGTAATTGTGGTCAATGCAGAAACATTGTACATGATGACGAAATGGCAATAGAGTGTGAAGTATGCAAACAGTGGTATCATGTAGGGTGCCAAAAAAACTGAACAAAACTAAATATGAATTCATAGTAAAAGATCAAAACTCTGTACATTGGTATTGTGACACCTGTAATATAACCACAGCAGGTATTTTGACATGCCTTACCAAACTAAGCACACAGGTCTCAACCTTACAACAAGATGTGGAAGAATTGAAAAGAGGAACTGAGATTGAAAAATTAAATGAACTAATAGACAGTAGAATAGAGTCGGCAATTACAGGTGGCAACGGATGGGCAAAAACAGTAAAGGAAATGGGCTCTAAAGCTAGTGGAACTACACCTGAACAACCAAACATTTTCACCGTGGTGGACCAGTCAATCAAAGAAATAGAAGAAAGAAAAGGGAGGAAACTAAACATGGTGATCCACAACTGTATAGAAAGCAAGTCAAATCTAAAAACCGACAGGATTAAACATGATATGGATCTGCCAGAAAAGCTTAACCAGGTGTGTGAGACAAACTTAGACATGCAAGAAAGTGTTAAGAAGATACTAAGATTAGGTAAACCAGAAAAAGATAAACGAAGAACAATACTTGTTAGCTCGGAAGACGAGGACACCAAAATAAAACTGTTTGGTAACCTACATAAACTGACAATGGACGATGGAGAACTGAAAGACATTAGAGTGCAACATGACCTAACAGAGAGAGAGAGAGAGAAAAGAAGAATACAACCTCTTCTTAGAAGCTAAAAAAAAGGGAGGAAGAAAGTGAGGGAGACTGGACTTACAAGGTACGAGGCCCACCATGGGCCCGAAAAATAATAAAAATTGCGAAGCTCCCAGAACCGGAAACATTCGAGTAAAAAACTCGAGACAAAACAATGTAAATAGTGTAAATATGTTAAAAAAAGGTGTTACTTTCAATTTTTTGTACACAAACGCTGATCAACTAAAAAATAAGTTAAACGAATTGTGCTACAGACTAAATCATACACAAAATGACAAGCTCCCAAAAGTAATAGCCATAACAGAAGTAAAACCCAAAAACAACCGATACCCGGTGAAACTATCAGAATATAATATTGACGGTTACAATACACATTCAGTAAACATTGACACAACCATCGACAGAGGTATAATCGTTTATACACACCAGTCCGTAGAGGCTCAAGAAGTTACATTCAAAACTGAATACCAGGAATCTGTATGGATTGAAATTAAACTAGAGGGAAGTAAAAGGATACTCGTAGGTTGTGTATATAGGAGTGAAAGTGGAACAATTTCTAACAATGAAAATTTGAACAAATTAATTAAAGAAGCAACTGAATCGAACTATGAAAAAATAATCTTTGTAGGGGACTTCAACTACAAGAATATAAACTGGGATACGTGGTCATCGAAGGAAAACATAGAATCCAAAGAACATAAATTCTAAGAACAGAGATTCATTTCTCTACCAACACATAAATAAACCAACTAGAGGCAGAGGTTCAAACATACCGAGTGTACTCGATTTAATCTTGACCAAATCAGATGAAGATATACGAGACTTAGTCTATGAAAACCCATTGGGTAAAAGTGAGGTATAGCCTTGAGGTATAGTCCAGGGAATTTTATGGCCCAAATGGGGTCAGATAGGAAAAAAACACTACATATCATTTGTGATTTGATTACAGAAATATATGCTGGACAACATATCAAAAGTCTAAAGTTCTCAAAATATGGGCAGTTGGACAAAATTACAATTCTTTGGACCCCCATTTGAGTGATTTTTTCCGCACCATTTCGCCATGTCAGAATTTAGTCTAGCTGTCAGGGTTTGGGGTAGAAATTTGGGTGTCAAAGCTGAATTTTTGCACAGTGACTCTGGAGACCATATCAATAACCCACAAAAAAGTCCCTATCAATCCCATGGGGGGGGGTTTCTCAAAAATCCAAGATGGCCGCCATTTATACGTGAAATAGCTTAAAATTGAACTAGCGGGTTATCTACTGCACCTATGTTGGTGATTTAAGTGTCTACACCCATGTTTTCTGACCCAAGGAATCAGATGGTGGTATTGCTGAGTTTCTGTGACTGTTGGTTGTTTCAAAATCCGAAATGGCTGCCATGAAAAACCTGGAAAATTCGAAAAAACACTTTTCTAGCTAGGTTTCAGCTTCTATGTCAGATGGAGGCAAAATGTTGGTGTCTGCTCCTATATTATCTGACCCAAGAAATACAGTGGTGATACCGCCTTGTCTCTGTAACTGTTGGTTGCACAGAAATAAATTTGGCTGCTATAAAAATCTGTGACAATTTTCGACTATATATCAGCTTCTGTTACAGATAGAAGCAATAATTTGGTGCTTATATTGATGTTTTTACACAGGGAAAGGGATACCAGCACCAGTGGATCCATATTCAACTAATCAACTAACCAACACATACATGGACTCACTACAATTTACTGATAAAACATAATGACAATCACAGTACATACTTGCCTATTGTATTTGCAGGAACGTGGAGGGACTGCATGTTAGCAGAGCCGTATGCTAGAGACAGGCAGCTCAGCTTTGTAGTGACTTAGAGTAGCTCTACCTCTCGCACAATCATCTGTTTGATAGTAGCTTGGAATAAGTCCACCATTTTGATGAATGGTGACTCCTCACGATGCAATGATTCTCGATTCACAAAGAGGTTTCGTTCAACCACAACTGTGTGGATGGTGCTTGCTCAGGACAGCAAAGAGTTTTGATAATCCTTTGTCATATTCACAAACAGGAAGAATAGCTTATCCAGATGTTGCGACCAGAGAGTTTGATGCTAACTTATGCGCGGCAAAGCATGTCAAATATCTTGATGGAGCATACTTACATATACTTCTGGAGCAGAATATTGCATGACAGAAACTCTGCCACAACGGATCTGAACTCATCCACATTCACAACTCCCACCCACAATGAAACCATAGGGCCTAAACAAGTGGTTCTGCTGAGATCCCTTCAACAACCCGCATGTTCCTGTAAATTCAGTTTTGGCATGGCATATATTTTTAACCAAATGATTTCAGAGGGGAACTACGAGCTTGAAAGTTCCTAAATGTTGGCTCGGATCGTGCTGCTGTTCCAAAGGAACTGCTCAAATTGATTTACTCTGATTGACAACATGGCGTGATATTTTCATAACAACACGTTTTGTTGTGAAAGGTAACACGACAAGACGTGAAGTAATACCACGTTATGGGGATGATGAATGTACTTGGGTATTGGTTTCATGTTTCCTGAGCACAGGACGCCAGCATGAGGCAGTCGCAACTTTGTCCAGAGTACATCGAGGGCCTTGAAATGGAGTGACTTGTCGCAACTGTGCAATACAAAAAGGTTCCAAAAGGGGCTTGGTGGAAGCATTCCCCGATCATGAAGCCCACATTGTTAAGGAGCCCAACTGCCGAAAGCAGTACTTCCTAAAAAGACCTCACGTGAGACAAGCTGGTCGCGCATATATATTGTAGCAGCTGCCAGTCAATCCAGGGTAGAGTCTATCAAGGCTACAGATTGTAGGGTCGTTGGACCTCCCCTGGCTGAGACATGGACACAGATACCGAGTTATGGGTGGATAAGTGGTGCAACGCCCCCTTTGGAGGACCAAAACGGCCTTCTGGGAAAGTTCAAAGAGTTTCGACCGCTTGGTAATTTGACATGCTTTGCCGCGCATAAGTTAGCATCAAACTCTTTGGTCGCAACATCTGAATAAGCTATACTTCCTGTTTGTGAATATGACAAAGGATTATCAAAACTCTTTGCTGTCCTGAGCAAGCACCATCCACACAGTTGTGGTTGAACGAAACCTCTTTGTGAATCGAGAATCATTGCATCGTGAGGAGTCATCATTCATCAAAATGGTGGACTTATTCCAAGCTACTATCAAACAGATGATTGTGCGAGAGGTAGAGCTACTCTAAGTCACTACAAAGCTGAGCTGCCTGTCTCCAGCATATGGCTCTGCTAACATGCAGTCCCTCCACGTTCCTGCAAATGCAATAGGCAAGTATGTACTGTGATTGTCATTATGTTTTATCAGTAAATTGTAGTGAGTCCATGTATGTATTGGTTAGTTGATTAGTTGAATATGGATCCACTGGTGCTGGTATCCCTTTCCCTGTGTAAAAACATCAATATAAGCACCAAATTCTTGCTTCTATCTGTAACAAAAGCTGATATATAGTCGAAAATTGTCACAGATTTTTATAGCAGCCAAATTTATTTTTGTGCAACCAACAGTTACAGAGACAAGGCGGTATCACCACTGTATTTCTTGGGTCAGATAATATAGGAGCAGACACCAACATTTTGCCTCCATCTGACATAGAAGCTGAAACCTAGCTAGAAAAGTTTTTTTTTTCGAATTTTCCAGGTTTTTCATGGCAGCCATTTCGGATTTTAAAACAACCAACAGTCACAGAAACTCAGCAATACCACCATCTGATTCCTTGGGTCAGAAAACATGGGGGTAGACACTTATATCACCAACGTAGGTGCAGTAGATAACCCGCTAGTTCAATTTTAAGCTATTTCACGTATAAATGGCGGCCATCTTGGATTTTTGAGAAAACCCCCCATGGGATTGATAGGGACTTTTTGGTGGGTTATTGATATGGTCTCCAGAGTCACTGTGCAAAAATTCAGCTTTGACACCCAAATTTCTACCCCAAACCCTGACAGCTAGACTAAATTCTGACATGGCGAAATGGTGCGGTAAATCACTCAAATGGGGGTCCAAAGAATTGTAATTTTGTCCAACTGCCCATATTTTGAGAACTTTAGACTTTTGATATGTTGTCCAGCATATATTTCTGTAATCAAATCACAAATGATATGTAGTGTTGCAATTTTTTCCTATCTGACCCCATTTGAGCCATAAAAGCCCTGGACTAGTAGACAGCAGAGACATCTTAAAACAAAAACACAGATTATGGAAAAAATTCATGTCAAACAAAAACCAAGACACTCATAAAGAATTCTGTAAAATTAGAAACAAAGTAAGAAATCTAACGAGAAAAACTCAAAAACAATTCGAGCGTGAACTTGCACTAAAATCAAAGTCAGACCCAAAAGCCATTTGGAAATATATCAAATCAAAAACAAATTCAAACAATAGCATCCCTGACCTAAAAGACGACACTGCAAAGGGAACACCTACAGCCTCGTCAAACACTGAAAAAGCAGAACTACTACAAATTATTTCTCTAGTGTTTTCTCGAAAGAACCAGAAGGACTATTCCCTGAATTAACAGAAAGACACATATCATCACAAATGAAACCATTGGAAATAACACCAAACATGGTCTGTAAGGTTTTAAATAAATTGAAAACAAACAAATCTCCAGGGCCAGATGATATACACCCTGCTTTTGTGAAGGAAATAAAAGAAGAACTAAGCATCCCACAATCAATACTTTTCAATAGCTCTTACGAAAAGCAAACTCTACCACAATCATGGAAAATAGGTAAAATAACAGCACTACACAAAAAAGGCAGTAAATCCATTGTTGGTAACTATAGACCAGTAAGCCTAACTAGTGTTATTTGTAAAACAATGGAACAGATAATCAGAGACTACCTTACAAAACCAAATTATTCAGTTCTAAACAATTCGGATTTATAAAAGGGAGATCGACATCACTACAACTTCTGAGGGTTCTAGATGAATGGACACAGTCACTAGATAATGGATATTACAATGATTGCATTTACATGGATTTTCAAAAAGCATTCGGCAAAGTACCGCATAAAAGATTAATCCACAAATTAAAATCCTACTTCACAGATACGAAGGCAGTGTTATGGATCGAAGACTTTCTTAGGAACAGGAAACAACAAGTGGTAGTTCAAGGTGAAAGTTCTGAATGGTCTGATGTTATATCTGGAGTGCCCCAAGGGTCAATCCTGGGACCATTACTATTTGTTATTTATATAAACGACCTACCGGAAGTAACAGACTCATCAGTGTTCCTATTTGCAGATGACACCAAAATATACAGAGAAATTAAATGTGACAGAGACAAGGAAATACTACAAGAAGATCTCCATAAACTACAAGAATGGAGTGACTGCTGGCTTTTGAAATTTCACACAGACAAGTGTAAATCTCTACATGTTAATATCAAGCAAAACAAAACACCTCATTCTTATAATTTGAAAAGTGGAGAATGCAATAAAATACTTCAAAATGTAGAATATGAAAAAGACATAGGAGTAACAACTGACACAGAATTAAGTTTTGAACGTCACATAAATGAAAAGATCAATAAAGCAAATTGTATATTTTCACAAATACGAAGAACTTTCACAAACTTAAATGAACATAACTTTTCACACTTATATAAATCCATGGTAAGAAGCCAAGTAGAATTTGCAAGCTCAGTCTGGAACCCCAGCAAACAAAAACCTTTTGACACAATTGAAAACGTGCAAAGACGTGCAACTAAGCAGATTCCTAACCTAAAAAAGTTAAGTTATGAGGACCGACTAAGGATATTAAACCTACCAACACTAGTATTTAGGAGATTAAGAGGGGATATGATTGAGACTTACAAAATATTAAACTACATATATGATGAAAATGCTGCGGACTTCCCAAAAACAAAACAAGATACTGAAACCCGGTACACCCCTAGGGGTCATAACTTACAGTTAACACTTCAAAGAACCAATAAAATTATAAGACAACAAAACTTCTCAGTCAGAAAAACACTTGGAATAGCCTTCCCACAAACATTGTTCAAGCACCAAGCGTTAACGCTTTTGAAAACAGATTGGATAAACATTGGTGCAATCAGGAAGTCAAATATAATTATAAAGCCGCTCTTGACCTAAAATGTACTTATAGAGGATCACAACCACAAAAAGAAGATAGAACTCAAGAACGGCAGTCTACAAACGAGCTGGAAATTAGTGGCAGCGACCCAGCAGCCAGCTTCCAGAAGAGGTCCTAAGGTATTTATTCGAACGTGTAACATATAGTTGTGCTGCGCCTTCAAACTGACGCCATGATCCATCGTCTCTGCAAATTTTAGACTCAATGTTCAAAGAACTCCTGAAAAAGCGTGGCATGTGTAGAAATACCGCAAAACTTCTAAATCTAATAGACGCCGGGTTCTAGTAGACGCCGGGGGTTCAGGTATACTGAAATTAATAGGCGCCGGGTCTACGTACATGTGTAACATAGCAACGTATAGATACTAATATTGACAACGTCAACGCGTCCAAGTCGGGAATTTCCAGCTTTTAATATCTAAACTGTCGTCCGATTTGTCATATCGTAACACAGGCCTCGCCAATTCCGATAAACGCTGGGTCCAGACAACGACTGAAATCAACAAACGTCGGGTTCTAATAAACGCCAGGTTCTAACTGACACCGGGTATAGAGTACAACTGAAATCAATAGATGCCCGGGCGTTTATGCCACCAATAACGCCGGTTAGAAGCGTCGTTCTTACCGTCGCTCGTCGATGTACCCAATACCGCCGGTTATGACTGTCTTTCTTACCGTCGCTCGTCGATGCCGCCAATAGCGCCGGTTAGAAGCGTCGTTCTTACCGTCGCTCGTCGATGCCGCCAATACCGCCGGTTAGAATTGTCCGTCTTACCGTCGCTCGTCGATGCCGCCAATACCGCTGGTTAGGACTGTCTTTCTTACCGTCGCTCATCGATGCCGCCAATAGCGTAGGTTAGAATTGTCCGTCTTACTATCGCTCGTCGATACCGCCAATACCGCTGGTTAGGACTGTTTTTCTTACCGTCGGTCGTCGATGCCGCCAATACCGCCGGTTAGAAGCGTTGTTCTTACCGTCGCTCGTCGATGCCGCCAATACCGCCAGTTAGGATTGTCTTTCTTACAGTCGCTCGTCGATGACGCCAATAGCGCCGGTTAGGACTGTCTTTCTTACCGTCGCTCGTCGATGCCGCCAATAGCGCCAGTTAGGACTGTCCGTCTTACCGTCGCTCGTTGATGCCACCAATAGCGCCGGTTAGAAGCGTCGTTCTTACCTTCGCTCGTCGATGACGCCAATACCGCCTGTTAGGACTGTTTTTCTTACCGTCGGTCATCGATGCCGCCAATAGCGCCGGTTAGAAGCGTCGTTCTTACTGTCGCTCGTCGATGCCGCCAATACCGCCGGTTACAAGCGTCGTTCTTACCGTCGCTCGTCGATGCCGCCAATAGCGCCAGTTAGCATTGTCTTTCTAACCGTCGCTCGTCGATGACGCCAATACCGCCGGTTAGGACTGTCTTTCTTACCGTCACTCGTCGATGCCGACAATAGCGCCGGTTAGGACTGTCTTTCTTACCGTCGGTCGTCGATGACGCCAATACCGCCGGTTAGGACTGTCTTTCTTACTGTCGCTCGTCGATGCCGCCAATAGCGCCGGTTAGGACTGTCCGTCTTACCGTCGGTCGTCGATGACGCCAATAGCGCCGATTAGAAGCGTCGTTTTACTGTCGCTCATCAATGACCACAATCCCGCCGGTTAGGACTGTCTTTCTTACCGTCGGTCGTCGATGCCGCCAATAGCGCCGGTTAGAATTGTCCGTCTTACCGTCGCTCGTCGATGCTGCCAATAGTGCCGGTTAGAAGCGTCGTTCTTACCGTCGCTCGTCGATGCCGCCAATAGCGCCGGTTAGGACTATCTTTCTTACCATCGCTCGTCGATGCCGCCAATAGCGCCAGTTAGGACTGTCCGTTTTACCGTCGCTCGTCGATGCCGCCAATACCGCCGGTTAGGACTGTCTTTCTTACCGTCGGTCGTCGATGCAGCCAATAGCGCCGGTTAGAACTGTCCGTCTTACCGTCGCTCGTCGATGCCGCCAATACCGCTGGTTACAAGCGTCGTTCTTACCGTCGCTCGTCGATGCCGCCAATACCGCCGGTTACAAGCGTCGTTCTTACCGTCGCTCATCGATGCCGCCAATAGCGCCGGTTAGGACTGTCTTTCTTACCATCACTCGTCGATGATGCCAATACCGCCGGTTAGGACTGTCTTTCTTACCGTCACTCGTCGATGCCGCCAATACCGCCGGTTAAGACTGTCTTTCTTACTGTCGCTCGTCGATGCCGCCAATAACGCCGGTTAGGACTGTCCGTCTTACCGTCGGTCGTCGATGACGCCAATAGCGCCGATTAGAATCGTCGTTTTACTGTCGCTCGTCAATGACGACAATCCCGCCGGTTAGGACTGTCTATCTTACCGTCGGTCGTCGATGCCGCCAATAGCGCCGGTTAGAATTGTCCGTCTTACCGTCGCTCGTCGATGCCGCCAATAGTGCCGGTTAGAAGCGTCGTTCTTACCGTCGCTCGTCGATGCCGCCAATAGCGCCAGTTAGGACTATCTTTCTTACCACCGCTCGTCGATGCCACCAATAGCGCCAGTTAGGACTGTCCGTCTTACCGTCGCTCGTCGATGCCGCCAATACCGCCGGTTAGGACTGTCTTTCTTACCGTCGGTTGTCGATGCAGCCAATAGCGCCGGTTAGAACTGTCTGTCTTACCGTCGCTCGTCGATGCCGCCAATAGAGCCGGTTAGAAACGTCGTTCTTACTGTCGCTCGTCAGTGCCGCCAAATACCGCCGGTTACAAGCGTCGTTCTTACCGTCGCTCGTCGATGCCGCCAATACCGCCGGTTACAAGCGTCGTTCTTACCGTCGCTCATCGATGCCACCAATAGCGCCGGTTAGGACTGTCTTTCTTACCATCGCTCGTCGATGACGCCAATACTGCCGGTTAGGACTGTCTTTCTTACCGTCACTCGTCGATGCCGCCAATAGCGCCGGTTAGGACTGTCTTTCTTACCGTCGGTCGTCGATGACGCCAATACCGCCGGTTAGGACTGTCTTTCTTACCGTCGCTCGTCGATGCCGTCAATAGCGCCGGTTAGGACTGTCCGTCTTACCGTCGCTCGTCGATGCCGCCAATAGCGCCGATTAGAAGCGTCGTTTTACCGTCGCTCGTCGATGACGCCAATACCGACGGTTAGGACTGTCTTTCTTACCGTTGGTCGTTGATGCCACCAATAGCGCCAGTTAGAATTGTCCGTCTTACCGTCGCTCGTCGATGCCGCCAATAGCGCCGGTTAGGACTGTCTTTCTTACCGTCGCTCGTCGATGCCGCCAATAGCACCGGTTAGGACTGTCTTTCTTACCGTCAGTAGTCGATGACGCCAATACCGCCGGTTAGGACTGTCTTTCTTACCGTCGCTCGTCAATGCCGCCAATAGCGCCGGTTAGAAGCGTCGTTTTTACCGTCGCTCGTCGATGCCGCCAATACCGCCGGTTACAAGCATCGTTCTTACCGTCGCTCGTCGATGCCGCCAATACCGCCGGTTACAAGCGTCGTCCTTACCATCGCTCGTCGATGCCGCCAATAGCGCCGGTTAGGACTGTCTTTCTTACCATCGCTCGTCGATGCCGCCAATAGCGCCGGTTAAGACTTTCTTACCGTCACTCGTCGATGCCACCAATACCGCCGGTTAGAAGCGTCGTTCTTACCATCGCTCGTCGATGCCGCCAATACCGCCGGTTAGGACTGTCTTTCTTACGGTCGCTCGTCGATGCCGCCAATAGCGCCGGTTAGGACTGTCTTTCTTACCGTCGCTCGTCGATGCCGCCAATAGCACCGGTTAGGACTGTCCGTCTTACCGTCGCTCGTCGATGCCGCCAATAACGCCGGTTAGAAGCGTCGTTCTTAAGGTCGCTCGTCGATGCCGCCAATACCGCCAGTTAGGACTGTCTTTCTTACCGTCAGTAGTCGATGACGCCAATACCGCCGGTTAGGACTGTCTTTCTTACCGTCGCTCGTCGATGCCGCCAATAGCGCCGGTTAGAAGCGTCGTTCTTACCGTCGCTCGTCGATGCCGCCAATATTGCCGGTTAGGACTGTCTTTCTTACCGTCGCTCGTCGATGACGCCAATAGCGCCGGTTAGGACTGTCTTTCTTACCGTCGCTCGTCGATGATGCCAATAGCGCCAGCTAGGACTCTATGTATATTGATATATCGAATCAAAGCGACTAAATTGGGTTCTTGATCTCTGCACTTGCTTGTGAAAATATATCTTTTGACTAAAATTTTTTAAGTATTTTCAATTTCCCTAACCCCCTTGTAAATACCTAATATGATGTTTTCTGAGTTAATGTAGGGTCTGAGTTCAACTACTGGTGCAATGGCATCACACATATTGTATCATAAACGTAGGGTCCTAGGGTAGGTATGGAATAAGTGAACTAATGTTTCCACAGTGGAATCGCACGTTTCACAATATGGGTTATCCCTTATTTTATATGTGTACAGGAGCGAGTTCGTTGGGAGTATGCGTTGAATGATTTTATATTGAAAACCCCGGATTCGGCAGTCCAAAATAAGTTTACTGTAATAAGTGAGTATCGATTCCCAGGCAGCGTCGTCAATTGGTATATTTAGGTCTTCTACCCATTTGCATTTCGCAGGCATCCCTGAATCAGTTTCCAATATATGAACTTACATGGTTTTTTACTATTCGATATATCCGCTACCAAAAAACCACGATCGTTTTCAGTATCAAGATCGTATGTTCGCAAACATTGTTTTTGAGTTTTATTGATTGAATTCACTAAAGTCATGTAATCCCAAAAAAATTATTTTGATGTTGTATTTCTCTACTAGATCTTCTCTGGTGATAAATGAGTCTCTGTTGTAATCATATAAGTTTTTGAAATATACAATACCTTTGGTGATAAATTCTTTTTTCCTTCTCAGAAGATTTTGACTATTTATGACCTCGCTATACCAAATAACAGTATTTGGAAAAACTAAATTGACCGAATCTTCCCCGATATGCTGTCTGTACTGAATCCATAGTTTCAAAACTTCTTTCCAAAAATCATTTTTAACCGACGATATGGTTTGTCTTAGATAACCAATTGATCCCTCGAATAATAGTTGTATGTAGTCTATTTTAAAGATGTTACTTACCATTACTTTCCAGGTGTTTACCATGTCACCGTCGTATATTCTTTTTATCCATGAGAGTTACATTGATTTAATAAATGTAGTGAAGTGTAGCATCCTAAGATCACCATTTAGATAATCTTGAATAAGTAGACTTTCCCTTAATTTTGGTCTTTTGTTTTTCCAGATAAACGCCTTCATTGCTTTTTCTATCTCGTTTATTATGTGAGGTTCAGGGGAAGGCAAAACTTGTATTAAATGTACAAAAAGGGGCAGGATATACATTTTTATTATGGTTATTCGACCTGACATAGATTGTGTTTGCCATCCATATTTCTTAAATATTTTATGCATCAAAATTATTTGAGGCCTATGATTCAATTCACAAATTTCTTGCTGTTTTTCACTAAATATTATTCCCAATAACTTAAACTTGTTAACAAAGGGCACATTAGGGACTGGACACACCGCATTCCCCCTTGGTGGACCTAAATTGAAGACTTGAGTTTTATCAACATTTATTTTCAGGCCTGACACATTTTCGAATAATTCAAGTTTGTTTAAGACTGCAGAAATCGAATTTTCATTTTCTTCCATAATCAAAAACGTATCATCTGCGTACTGGCCAATTTTGAGTTCATGTGGTCCAAACTTTAATCCCCTGATATCTTGTGAGCACTTTATAGACATAGCTAATGGTTCGATGGTCAGTAGAAATAAATATGGAGATAATGGATCCCCTTGTCGACATCCTCTGTTCAGATTAAAAAATCTCGAGTACATACCATTATTTATTACGCAACTTTGGCTGTTTTTATAAATGATATTGAACCATCTGATAAAATCTTTTTTGAAGTTGTATGCGTTTAGAACTTCATGTATGAAGCTCCACTCTATAGAGTCAAACGCTTTTTCAAAATCTAGTAACATTAATAGTCCTTGTTTATTGTTTTGTTTACAAAATTGTATTATATCGTAAATTAACCTGGTATTCTCTTCCATATGTCTATCTTTCAAGAAACCCCGCTGATCTGAACTAATAATCGAAGTTAAAACAGATTTCATACGAGATGCCAGCACTTTGGTCAAAATTTTATATTCCGAGTTCAACAGTGATATTGGTCGCCAATTTTTTAACAGTTCCCGAGGTTTGTTCCCTTTCGGTATGGTTGTTATTAGCCCCCGCTTTTGTGTGACGGAAAGTTCACCTTTGAAAAACGCTCTCTGTAAAGATCTTAGTAAAAAATGTCCCAGAATGTCCCAGTATTTGCTATAAAACTCCACAGGAATTCCGTCTATGCCAGGGGATTTATTAGGTTCCATTACATTTAATGCGTCCTTCACTTCTGTTTCAGTTATATTACCTTCACACTGCAGCATTTGGTCATTTGTTAATGTCCGTATGCATTTATCATTTATGAAGGTTTTAATAAGTCTAGACTGGGATGTTGGTGAGACCTTGGAAGAGTATAACTTGTTGTAAAAGTTTTCTATTTCGTCAAGAATTTTCCCTGGTTTAGTAATTATATTTCCATTTACGTTTAATCTACTAATAGTTTTACTGATAAAGTAAAGAACAGTTAGGACTGTCCGTCTTACCGTCGCTCGTCGATGCCGCCAATAGCGCCAGTTAGAAGCGTTGTTCTTACCGTCGCTCGTCGATGCCGCCAATACCGCCGGTTAGGACTGTCTTTCTTACCGTCGGTCATCGATGCCGCCAATACCACTGGTTAGGACTGTCTTTCTTACCGTCGCTCGTCAATGCCGCCAATTGCGCCGGTTAGAAGCGTCGTTCTTACAGTCGCTGGTCGATGCCGCCAATACCGCCAGTTAGGACTGTCTTTCTTACCGTCGCTCGTCGATGACGCCAATAGCGCCGGTTAGAACTGTCCGTCTTACCGTCGCTCCTCGATGCCGCCGATAGCGCCGGTTAGAAGCGTCGTTTTTACCGTCGCTCGTCGATGCCGCCAATACCGCCGGTTACAAGCGTCGTTCTTACCGTCGCTCGTCGATGCCGCCAATACCGCCGATTACAAGCGTCGTTCTTACCGTCGCTCGTCGATGCCGCCAATAGCGCCGGTTAGGACTGTCTTTCTTACCGTCGCTCGTCGATGCCACCAATAGCGCCGGTTAAGACTTTTTTACCGTCATTCGTCGATGCCGCCAATAGCGCCGATTAGGACTGTCTTTCTTACCGTCGGTCGTCGATGACGCCAATACCGCCGGTTAGGACTGTCTTTCTTACCGTCGGTCGTCGATGACGCCAATAGCGCCGGTTAGGACTGTCCGTCTTTCCGTCGCTCGTCGATGCCGCCAATAGCGCCGGTTAGAAGCGTCTTTCTTACCGTCGGTCGTCGATGCCGCCAATAGCGCCGGTTAGAACTGTCCGTCTTACCGTCGCTCGTCGATGCCGCCAATACCGCCGGTTACAAGCGTCGTTCTTACCGTCGCTCGTCGATGCCGCCAATACCGCCGGTTACAAGCGTCGTTCTTACCGTCGCTCGTCGATGCCGCCAATAGCGCCGGTTAGGACTGTCTTTCTTACCTTTAATCGTCGATGCCGCCAATAGCGCCGGTTAAGACTTTCTTACCGTCACTCGTCGATGCAACCAATAGCGCCGGTTAGGACTGTCTTTCTTACCGTCGCTCGTCGATGCCGCCTATACCGCCGGTTAGGACTGTCTTTCTTACCGTCAGTAGTCGATGACGCAAATACCGCCGGTTAGGACTGTCTTTCTTACCGTCGCTCGTCGATGCCGCCAATAGCGCCAGTTAGAAGCGTCGTTCTTACCGTCGCTCGTCGATGCCGCCAATACCGCCGGTTAGGACTGTCTTTCTTACCGTCGCTCGTCGATGCCGCCAATAGCGCCGGTTAGGACTGTCTTTCTTACTGTCGCTCATCGATGCCGCCAATAGCACCGGTTAGGACTGTCCGTCTTACCATCGCTCGTCGATGCCGCCAATAACGCCGGTTAGAAGTGTCGGTCTTACCGTCGCTCGTCGATGCCGCCAATACCGCCAGTTAGGACTGTCTTTCTTACCGTCAGTAGTCGATGACGCCAATACCGCCGGTTAGGACTGTCTTTCTTACCGTCGCTCGTCGATGCCGCCTATACCGCCGGTTAGGACTGTCTTTCTTACCGTCGCTCGTCGATGCCGCCTATACCGCCGGTTAGGACTGTCTTTCTTACCGTCAGTAGTCGATGACGCAAATACCGCCGGTTAGGACTGTCTTTCTTACCGTCGCTCGTCGATGCCGCCAATAGCGCCAGTTAGAAGCGTCGTTCTTACCGTCGCTCGTCGATGCCGCCAATACCGCCGGTTAGGACTGTCTTTCTTACCGTCGCTCGTCGATGCCGCCAATAGCGCCGGTTAGGACTGTCTTTCTTACTGTCGCTCATCGATGCCGCCAATAGCACCGGTTAGGACTGTCCGTCTTACCGTCGCTCGTCGATGCCGCCAAAAGCGCCGGTTAGAAGCGTCGTTCTTACCGTCGCTCGTCGATGCCGCCAATACTACCCGTTAGGACTGTCTTTCTTACCGTCGCTCGTCGATGACGCCAATAGCGCCGGTTAGGACTGTCTTTCTTACCATCGCTCGTCGATGATGCCAATAGCGCCAGTTAGGACTTTTTTTTTTTTTTTTTTTTTTTTGATAATCCGTTTATTAAATATATGAGTATACAATTCACAGAATTACGAACATGAAATCCATTCCAAATAGATACAGGTCTACGTTAGAATAGAGTAGGATATAATAGAATATAATAGAATACCAGCATTCACTAGTTACTATAATGCATGTATTACCTTTTCAGTGATATTTCCATTACAGTACTATGCAAGATACATTGTCAGGCATAACAATAACTTTGTAACAAAGGTGTCAGTTGCAACCACTTCGCGTTATTTTCAATATTCAAGGAGGGATTCAATGCATTTACTTCCATTTCTCTATGTATATTGATATATCGAATCAATGCGACTGAATTGGGTTCTTGATCTCTGCACTTGCTTGTGAAAATATATCTTTTGACTAAAATTTTTTAAGTATTTTCAATTTCCCTAACCCCCTTGTAAATACCTAATATGATGTTTTCTGAGTTAATGTAGGGTCTGAGTTCAACTACTGGTGCAATGGCATCACACATATTGTATCATAAACGTAGGGTCCTAGGGCAGGTATGGAATAAGTGAACTAATGTTTCCACAGTGGAATCGCACGTTTCACAATATGGGTTATCCCTTATTTTATATGTGTACAGGAGCGAGTTCGTTGGGAGTATGCGTTGAATGATTTTATATTGAAAACCCCGGATTCGGCAGTCCAAAATAAGTTTACTGTAATAAGTGAGTATCGATTCTCAGGCA
Organism: Terebella lapidaria; assembly: GCA_949152475.1. Taxonomy (NCBI): domain Eukaryota; kingdom Metazoa; phylum Annelida; class Polychaeta; order Terebellida; family Terebellidae; genus Terebella; species Terebella lapidaria. The sequence continues at coordinate 21,789,225 of OX424569.1, forward strand.
GCGTCGTCAATTGGTATATTTAGGTCTTCTACCCATTTGCATTTCGCAGGCATCCCTGTTTTTTACTATTCGATATATCCGCTACCAAAAAACCACGATCGTTTTCAGTATCAAGATCGTATGTTCGCAAACATTGTTTTTGAGTTTTATTGATTGAATTCACTAAAGTCATGTAATCCCAAAAAAATATTTTGATGTTGTATTTCTCTACTAGATCTTCTCTGGTGATAAATGAATCTCTGTTGTAATCATATAAGTTTTTGAAATATACAATACCTTTGGTGATAAATTCTTTTTTCCTTCTCAGAAGATTTTGACTATTTATGACCTCGCTATACCAAATAACAGTATTTGGAAAAACTAAATTGACCGAATCTTCCCCGATATGCTGTCTGTACTGAATCCATAGTTTCAAACTTCTTTCCAAAAATCATTTTTAACCGACGATATGGTTTGTCTTAGATAACCAATTGATCCCTCGAATAATAGTTGTATGTAGTCTATTTTAAAGATGTTACTTACCATTACTTTCCAGGTGTTTACCATGTCACCGTCGTATATTCTTTTTATCCATGAGAGTTTCATTTATTTAATAAATGTAGTGAAGTGTAGCATCCTAAGACCACCATTTAGATAATCTTGAATAAGTAGACTTTCCCTTAATTTTGGTCTTTTGTTTTTCCAGATAAACGCCTTCATTGCTTTTTCTATCTCGTTTATTATGTGAGGTTCAGGGGAAGGCAAAACTTGTATTAAATGTATAAAAAGGGGCAGGATATACGTTTTTATTATGGTTATTCGACTTGACATAGATTGTGTTTGCCATCCATATTTCTTAAATATTTTATGCATCAAAATTATTTGAGGCCTATGATTCAATTCACAAATTTCTTGCTGTTTTTCACTAAATATTATTCCCAATAACTTAAACTTGTTAACAAAGGGCACATTAGGGACTGGACACACCGCATTCCCCCTTGGTGGACCTAAATTGAAGACTTGAGTTTTATCAACATTTATTTTCAGGCCTGACACATTTTCGAATAATTCAAGTTTGTTTAAGACTGCAGAAATCGAATTTTCATTTTCTTCCATAATCAAAAACGTATCATCTGCGTACTGGCCAATTTTGAGTTCATGTGGTCCAAACATTAATCCCCTGATATCTTGTGAGCACTTTATAGACATAGCTAATGGTTCGATGGCCAGTAGAAATAAATATGGAGATAATGGATCCCCTTGTCGACATCCTCTGTTCAGATTAAAAAATCTCGAGTACATACCATTATTTATTACGCAACTTTGGCTGTTTTTATAAATGATATTGAACCATCTGATAAAATCTTTTCCGAAGTTGTATGCGTTTAGAACTTCATGTATGAAGCTCCACTCTATAGAGTCAAACGCTTTTTCAAAATCTAGTAACATTAATAGTCCTTGTTTATTGTTTTGTTTACAAAATTGTATTATATCGTAAATTAACCTGGTATTCTCTTCCATATGTCTATCTTTCAAGAAACCCCGCTGATCTGAACTAATAATCGAAGTTTAACAGTGATTTTGGTCGCCAATTTTTTAACAGTTCCCGCGGTTTGTTCCCTTTCGGTATGGTTGTTATTAGCCCCCGCTTTTGTGTGACGGAAAGTTCACCTTTGAAAAACGCTTCCTGTAAAGATCTTAGTAAAAAATGTCCCAGAATGTCCCAGTATTTGCTATAAAACTCCACAGGAATTCCGTCTATGCCAGGGGATTTATTAGGTTTCATTACATTTAATGCGTCCTTCACTTCTGTTTCAGTTATATTACCTTCACACTGCAGCATTTGGTCATTTGTTAATGTCCGTATGCATTTATCATTTATAAAGGTTTTAATAAGTCTAGACTGGGATGTTGATGAGACCTTGGAAGAGTATAACTTGTTGTAAAAGTTTTCTATTTCGTCAAGAATTTTCCCTGGTTTAGTAATTATATTTCCATTTACGTTTCATCTACCAATAGTTTTACTGATAAAGTAAAGAACAGTTAGGACTGTCCGTCTTACCGTCGCTCGTCGATGCCGCCAATAGCGCCGGTTAGAAGCGTCGTTCTTACCGTCGCTCGTCGATGACGTCAATACCGCCGGTTAGGACTGTCTTTCTTACCGTCGGTCGTCGATGCCGCCAATAGCGCCGGTTAGAACTGTCCGTCTTACCGTCGCTCGTCGATGCCGCCAATAGCGCTGGTTAGAAGCGTCGTTCTTACCGTCGCTAGTCGATGCCGCCAATACCGCCGGTTACAAGCGTCGTTCTTACCGTCGCTCGTCGATGCCGCCATTACCGCCGATTACAAGCGTTGTTCTTACCGTCGCATGTCGATGCCGCCAATAGCGCCGGTTAAGACTTTCTTACCGTCACTCGTCGATGCCGCCAATAGCGCCGGTTAGGACTGTCTTTCTTACCGTCGGTCGTCGATGCCGCCAATAGCGCCGGTTAGAACTGTCCGTCTTACCGTCGCTCGTCGATGCCGCCAATAGCGCCGGTTAGGACTGTCTTTCTTACCGTCGGTCGTCGATGCCGCCAATACCGCCGGTTACAAGCGTCGTTCTTACCGTCGCTCGTCGATGCCGCCAATACCGCCGATTACAAGCGTTGTTCTTACCGTCGCACGTCGATGCCGCCAATAGCGCCGGTTAAGACTTTCTTACCGTCACTCGTCGATGCCGCCAATAGCGCCGGTTAGGACTGTCTTTCTTACCGTCGGTCGTCGATGCCGCCAATAGCGCCGGTTAGAACTGTCCGTCTTACCGTCGCTCGTCGATGCCGCCAATAGCGCCGGTTAGGACTGTCTTTCTTACCGTCGGTCGTCGATGCCGCCAATAGCGCTGGTTAGAAGCGTCGTTCTTACCGTCGCTCGTCGATGCCGCCAATACCGCCGATTACAAGCGTTGTTCTTACCGTCGCTCGGCGATGCCGCCAATAGCGCCGGTTAAGACTTTCTTACCGTCACTCGTCGATGCCGCCAATAGCGCCGGTTAGGACTGTCTTTCTTACCGTCCGTCGTCGATGACACCAATAGGACTGTCTTCCTTGCCGTTGCTTGTCGATGCCGCCAATAGCGCCGGTTAGGACTGTCCGTCTTACCGTCGCTCGTCGATGCCGCCAATAGCGCCGGTTAGAAGCGTCGTTCTTACCATCGCTCGTCGATGTCGCCAATACCGCCGGTTACAAGCGTTATACCTAACCAGCGGTATTGGCGTCATCGACGAGCGACAGTAAGAACGACGCTTCTAACCGGCGCTATTGGCGGCATCGACGAGCGACGGTAAGAAAGACAGTCCTAACCGGCGGTATTGGCGTCATCGACGAGCGACAGTAAGAACGACGCTTCTAACCGGCGCTATTGGCGGCATCGACGAGCGACGGTAAGAAAGACAGTCCTAACCGGCGGTATTGGCGGCATCGACGACCGACGGTAAGAACAATGCTTTTAAGCGGCGTTATTGGCGGCATCGATGAGCGACGGTAAAACGTACAGTTCTAACCGGCGCTATTGGCGGCATCGACGACCGACGGTAAGAAAGATAGTCCTAAACTGCGGTATTGGCGTCATCGATGACTGACGGTAAGAAAGACAGTACTAACCGGCGCTATTGGCGGCATCGACAAGTGACGGTAAGAAAGACAGTCATAACCAGCGGTATTGGCGTCATCGATGACCGACGGTAAGAACAGCGCCTGTAACCGGCGGTATTGGCGGCATCGACGAGCGACAGGAAGAACGACGCTTCTAACCGGCGCTATTGGCGGCATCGACGAGCGACGGTAAGACGGACAATTCTAACCCGGCGCTATTGGCAGCATCGATGACCGACGATGAGAAAGACAGTCCTAACTGGCGGTATTGGCATCATCGACGAGCGACGGTAAGAGCAACGCTTCTAACCGGCGCTATTGGCGGCATCGACGAGCGACGGTAAGAAAGACAGTCCTAACCGGCGGTATTGGCGGCATCGACGAGCGACGGTAAGAAAGACAGTCCTAAGCGTCATTCTTACCGTCGCTCGCTAGCGCCGGTTAGAACTGTCCGTCTTACCGTCGCTCGTCGATGCCGCCAATAGTGCTGGTTAGAAGCGTCGTTCTTACCGTCGCTCGTCGATGACGCCAATACCGCCGGTTACAAGCGTCGTTCTTACCGTCGCTCGTCGATGCCGCCAATACCGCCGATTACAAGCGTCGTTCTTACCGTCGCTCATCGATGCCACCAATAGCGCCGGTTAGGACTGTCTTTCTTACCGTCGCTCGTCGATGCCGCCAATAGCGCCGGTTAAGACTTTCTTACCGTCACTCGTCGATGCCGCCAATAGCGCCGGTTAGGACTGTCTTTCTTACTGTCGGTCGTCGATGATGCCAATACCGCCAGTTAGGACTGTCTTTCTTACCGTCGCTCGTCGATGCCGCCAATAGCGCCGGTTAGGACTGTCCGTCTAACCGTCGCTCGTCGATGCCGCCAATAGCGCTGGTTAGAAGCGTCGTTCTTACCATCGCTCATCGCTGACGCCAATACCGCCGGTTCGGACTGTCTTTCTTACTGTTGGTCGTCGATGCCGCCAATAGCGCCGGTTAGAACTGTCTGTCTTACCGTCGCTCGTCAATGCCGCCAATAGCGCTGGTTAGAAGCGTCGTTCTTACCGTCGCTCGTCGATGCCGCCAATACCGCCGGTTACAAGCGTCGTTCTTACCGTCGCTCGTCGATGCCGCCAATACCGCCGGTTACAAGCGTCGTCCTTACCGTCGCTCGTCGATGCCGCCAATAGCGCCGGTTAGGACTGTCTTTCTTACCGTCGCTCGGCGCTGGTTAGAAGCGTCGTTCTTACCATCGCTCATCGCTGACGCCAATACCGCCGGTTCGGACTGTCTTTCTTACTGTTGGTCGTCGATGCCGCCAATAGCGCCGGTTAGAACTGTCCGTCTTACCGTCGCTCGTCAATGCCGCCAATAGCGCTGGTTAGAAGCGTCGTTCTTACCGTCGCTCGTCGATGCCGCCAATACCGCCGGTTACAAGCGTCGTTCTTACCGTCGCTCGTCGATGCCGCCAATACCGCCGGTTACAAGCGTCGTCCTTACCGTCGCTCGTCGATGCCGCCAATAGCGCCGGTTAGGACTGTCTTTCTTACCGTCGGTCGTCGATGACGCCAATACCGCCGGTTAGGACTGTCTTTCTTACCGTCGCTCGTCGATGCCGCCAGTAGCGCCGGTTAGGACTGTCCGTCTTACCGTCGCTCGTCGATGCCGCCAATAGCGCTGATTAGAAGCGTCATTTTACCGTCGCTCGTCGATGACGCCAATACCGCCGATTGGGACTGTCTTTCTTACCGTCGCTCGTCGATGACGCCAATAGCGCCGGTAGGACTGTCTTTCTTACCGTCGCACGTTGATGCTGCCAATAGCGCCGGTTAGGACTGTACGTCTTACTGTCGCTCGTCGATGCCGCCAATGCATTCCAGCATCTATAGCTAAAATAGACTCCATGTATACCTTACAAGAAGTCACATCTACCATTCTACCCTTCTGTGAGTTCTCCATCATAACCATTTGTCATTCCAGCTTCTATAGCTAAAATTGACTCCATGTATACCTTACAAAAAGTCACATCTACCATTCTACCCTTCTGTGACTCTTGCTTGGTCACTTGACTAGATATTGTTGTCTTCATAAAAACACTGGTGCTATTGGCGGCATCAACGAGCAACAGTAGTGACTTCTCCATCATAACCATTTGTCATTCCAGCATCTATAGCTAAAATTGACTCCATGTATACCTTACAAGAAGTCACATCTACCATTCTACCCTTCTGTGACTCTTGCTTGTCTCCTGAGCGGACATTCATAACTTGACTAGATATTGTTGTCTTCATAAAAACACTGGCGCTATTGGCGGCATCAACGAGCGACAGTAAGAACGGCGCTTGTAACCGGCGCTATTGGCGGCATCGACGAGCGACAGTAAGAACGATGCTTCTAACCGGCGCTATTCGCGGCATCGACGAGCGACGGTAAGACGAACAATTCTAACCGGCGCTATTGGCGGCATCAACGACCGACGGTAAGAAAGACAGTCATAACCGGCGCTATTGGCGTCATCGACGAGAGACGGTAAGAAAGACAGTCCTAACCGGCGGTATTCGCGGCATCGACGAGCGACGGTAAGAAAGACAGTCCTAACCGGCGGTATTCTCGGCATCGACGAGCGACGGTAAGACCGACGCTTCTAACCGGCGCTATTGGCGGCATCGACGAGCGACGGTAAGAAAGACAGTCCTAACCGGCGGTATTGGCGGCATCGACGACCGAAGTTAAGAAAGACAGTCCTAACCAGCGGTATTGGCGGCATCGACGAGCGACGGTAAGAACAACGCTTTTAAGCAGCGTTATTGGCGGCATCGACGAGCGATGGTAAGACGTACAGTTCTAGCAGGCGCTATTGGCGGCATCGCCGACCGACGGTAAGAAAGACAGTCCTAACCTGCGGTATTGGCGTCATCGACGACTGACGGTAAGAAAGACAGTCCTAACCGGCGCTATTGGCGGCATCGACAAGTGACGGTAGGAAAGACAGTCCTAACCAGCGGTATTGGCGTCATCGATGACCGACGGTAAGAACAGCGCCTGTAACCGGTGGTATTGGCGGCATCGACGAGCGACAGTAAGAACGATGCTTCTAACCGGCGCTATTGGCGGCATCGACGAGCGACGGTAAGACGGACAATTCTAACCAGCGCTATTGGCAGCATCGATGACCGACGGTAAGAAAGACAGTCCTAACCGGCGGTATTGGCATCATCGACGAGCGACGGTAAGAACAACGCTTCTGACCGGCGCTATTGGCGGCATCGATGAGCAGCGGTAAGAAAGACAGTCCTAACCGGCGCTATTGGAGTCATCGACGAGCGACGGTAAGAAAGACAGTCCTAACCGGCGGTATTGGCGGCATCGACGAGCGACGGTAAGAACGACGCTTCTAACCGGCGCTATTGGCGGCATTGACGAGCGACGGTAAGAAAGACAGTCCTAACCGGCGGTATTGGTGGCATCGACGAGCGACGGTAAGAACAACGCTTTTAAGCGGCGTTATTGGCGGCATCGACGAGCGACGGTAAGACGGACAATTCTAACCAGCGCTATTGGCGGCATCGACGACCGACGGTAAGAAAAACAGTCCTAACCGGCGGTATTGGCGTCATCGACGAGGGACGGTAAGAACAACGCTTCTAACCGGCGCTATTGGCGGCATCGATGAGCGACGGTAAGAAAGACAGTCCAAACCAGCGGTATTGGCGTCATCGACGAGCGACGGTAAGAACAGCGCTTGTAACCGGCGGTATTGGCGGCATCGACGAGCGACAGTAAGAACGACGCTTCTAACCGGCGCTATTGGCGGAATCGACGAGCGACGGTAAGACGGACAATTCTAACCGGCGCTATTGGCGGCATCGATGACCGACGGTAAGAAAGACAGTCCTAACCGGCGGTATTGGCGTCATCGACGAGCGACGGTAAGAACTACGCTTCCAACCGGCACTATTGGCGGCATCGACGAGCGACGGTAAGACGGACAGTCCGAACCGGCGCTATTGGAGTCATCGATGAGCGACAGTAAAAAAGACAGTCCTAACCGGCGATATTGGCGGCATCGACGAGCGACGGTAAGAACGACGCTTCTAACCGGCGCTATTGGCGGCATCGATGAGCGACGGTAAGAAAGACAGTCCTAACCGGCGGTATTGGCGTCATCGACGACCGACAGTATGACAGTCCTAACCGGCGGTATTGGCGGCATCGACGAGCGACAGTAAGAACGACGCTTCTAACCGGCGTTATTGGCGGCATCGATAAGCGACGGTAAGACGGACAATTCTAACCAGCGCTATTGGCTGCATCGACAACCGACGGTAAGAAAGACAGTCCTAACCGGTGCTATTGACGGCATCGACGAGGGACGGTAAGAAAGACAGTCCTAACCTGCGGTATTGGCGTCATCGACGACTGATGGTAAGAAAGACAGTCCTAACCGGCGCTATTGGCGGCATCGACAAGTGACGGTAAGAAAAACAGTCCTAACCAGCGGTATTGGCGTCATTGACGACCGACGGTAAGAACAGCGCTTGTAACCGGCGGTATTGGCGGCATCGACGAGCGACAGTAAGAACGACGCTTCTACCTGGCGCTATTGGCGGCATCGACGAGCGACGGTAAGAGGGACAATTCTAACCGGCGCTATTGGCGGCATCGACGACCGACGGTAAGAAAGACAGTCCTAGCCGCCGGTATTGGCGTCATCGACGAGTGACGGTAAGAACAACGCTTCTAACCGGCACTATTGGCGGCATCGACGAGCGACGGTAAGACGGACAGTCCTAACCGGTGCTATTGGCGGCATCGAGGAGCGACGGTAAGAAAGACAGTCCTAACCGGCGCTATTGGAGTCATCGACGAGCGACGGGAAGAAAGACAGTCCTAACCGGCGGTATTGGCGGCATCGACGAGCGACGGTAAGAACGACGCTTCTATCTGGTGCTATTGGCGGCACTGACGAGCGACGGTAAGAAAGACAGTCCTAACCGACGGTATTGGCGGCATCGACGAGCGACGGTAAGAAAGACAGTCCTAACCGGCGGTACTGGCGTCATCGAAGACCGACGGTAAGGAAGACAGTCCTAACCGGCGGTATTGGCGGCATCGACGAGCGACAGTAAGAACGACGCTTCTAACCGGCGTTATTGGCGGCATCGACAAGCGACGGTGAGACGGACAATTCTAACCGGCGCTATTGATGGCATCGACGACCGACGGTAAGAAAGACAGTGGTAACTGGCGGTATTGGCATCATCGACGACCGACGGTAAGAAAGACAGTCCTAACCGGCGCTATTGATGGCATCGACGAGTGAGAAAGACAGTCCTAACCGGCGGTATTGGCGTCATCGATGACCGACAGAAAGAAAAACATTCCTAACCGGTGCTATTGGCGGCATCAACGAGCGACGGTAAGAAAGACAGTCCTAACCGGCGCTATTGGCGTCATCGATGACCGACAGTAAGAAAGACATTCCTAACCGGTGTTATTGGCGGCATCGACGACCGACGGTAAGAATGAGTCCTAACCTGCGCTATCTGCGGCATCGACGAGTGACGGTAAGAAAAACTGTCCTAACCGGCGGTATTGGTGGCATCGACGAGCGACGGTAAGAACAACGCTTTTAAGTGGCGTTATTGGCGGCATCGACGAGCGACGGTAAGACGTACAGTTCTAATCGGCGCTATTGGCGGCATCGACGATCGACGATAAGAAAGACAGTCCTAACCTGCAGTATTGGCGTCATCGACGACTGATGGTAAGAAAGACAGTCCTAACCGGCGCTATTGGCGGCATCAACAAGTGACGGTAAGAAAAACAGTCCTAACCAGCGGTATTGGCGTCATCGACGACCGACGGTAAGAACAGCGCTTGTAACCGGCGGTATTGGCGGCATCGACGAGCGACAGTAAGAACGACGCTTCTAACCGGCGCTATTGGCGGCATCGACGAGCGACGGTAAGACAGACAATTCTAACCGGCGCTATTGGCGGCATCGACGACCGACGGTAAGAAAGACAGTCCTAACCGGCGGTATTGGCGTCATCGACGAGTGACGGTAAGAACAACGCTTCTAACCGGCGCTATTGGCGGCATCGACGAGCGACGGTAAGACGGACAGTCCTAACCGGTGCTATTGGCGGCATCGACGAGCGACGGTACGAAAAACAGTCCTAACCGGCGGTATTGGTGGCATCGACGAGCGACGGTAAGAACGACGCTTCTAACCGGTGCTATTGGCGGCATCGACGAGCGACAGTAAGACGGACAGTCCTAACCGGTGCTATTGGCGGCATCGACGAGCGACGGTACGAAAAACAGTCCTAACCGGCGGTATTGGTGGCATCGACGAGCGACGGTAAGAACGACGCTTCTAACCGGTGCTATTGGCGGCATCGACGAGCGACGGAAAGAAAGACAGTTCTAACCGGCGGTATTGGTGTCATCGATGAGCGACGGTAAGAAAGACAGTCCTAACCGGCGGTATTGGCGGCATCGACGAGCGACGGTAAGAACGACGCTTCTAACCGGCGTTATTGGCGGCATCGACGAGCGACGGTAAGACGGACAATTCTAACCAGCGCTATTGGCGGCATCGATGACCGACGGTAAGAAAGACAGTCCTAACCGGCGGTATTGGCGTCATCGACGAGCGACGGTAAGAACAACACTTTTAACTGGCACTATTGGCGGCATCGACGAGCGACGGTAAGAAAGACAGTCCAAACCGGCGGTATTGGCGGCATCGACGACCGACGGTAAGAAAAACAGTCCTAACTGGCGGTATTGGCAGCATCGACGAGCGACGGTAAGAACGACACTTCTAACTGGCACTATTGGCGGCATCGACGAGCGACGGTAAGAAAGACAGTCATAACCGGCGGTATTGGTGGCATCGACGACCGACGGTAAGAAAGACAGTCCTAACCGGCGCTATTGGCAGCATTGACAAGTGACGGTAAGAAAGACAGTCCTAACCGGCGGTATTCACGGCATCGACGAGCGACGGTAAGACCGACGCTTCTAACCGGCGGTATTGGCGGCATCGACAACCGACGTTAAGAAAGACAGTCCTAACCGGCGGTATTGGCGGCATCGACGAGCGACGGTAAGAACAACGCTTTTAAGCGGCGTTATTGGCGGCATCGACGAGCGATGGTAAGACGTACAGTTCTAGCAGGCGCTATTGGCGGCATCGCCGACCGACGGTAAGAAAGACAGTCCTAACCTGCGGTATTGGCGTCATCGACGACTGACGGTAAGAAAGACAGTCCTAACCGGCGCTATTGGCGGCATCGACAAGTGACGGTAGGAAAGACAGTCCTAACCAGCGGTATTGGCGTCATCGATGACCGACGGTAAGAACAGCGCCTGTAACCGGTGGTATTGGCGGCATCGACGAGCGACAGTAAGAACGATGCTTCTAACCGGCGCTATTCTCGGCATCGACGAGCGACGGTAAGACGGACAATTCTAACCAGTGCTATTGGCAGCATCGATGACCGACGGTAAGAAAGACAGTCCTAACCGGCGGTATTGGCATCATCGACGAGCGACGGTAAGAACAACGCTTCTAGCCGGCGCTATTGGCGGCATCGATGAGCAGCGGTAAGAAAGACAGTCCTAACCAGCGCTATTGGAGTCATCGACGAGCGACGGTAAGAAAGACAGTCCTAACCGGCGGTATTGGCGGCATCGACGAGCGACGGTAAGAACGACGCTTCTAACCGGCGCTATTGGCGGCATTGACGAGTGACGGTAAGAAAGACAGTCCTAACCGCCGGTATTGGTGTCATCGACGAGCGACGGTAAGAAAGACAGTCCTAACCGGCGGTATTGGTGGCATCGACGAGCGACGGTAAGAACGACGCTTCTAACCGGCGTTATTGGCAGCATCGACGAGCGACGGTAAGACGGACAATTCTAACCAGCGCTATTGGCGGCATCGACGACCGACGGTAAGAAAGACAGTCCTAACCGGCGGTATTGGCGTCATCGACGAGCGACGGTAAGAACACCGCTTCTAACCGGCGCTATTGGCGGCATCGATAAGCGACGGTAAGAAAGACAGTCCAAACCAGCGGTATTGGCGTCATCGACGACCGACGGTAAGAACAGCGCTTGTAACCGGCGGTATTGGCGGCATCGACGAGCGACAGTAAGAACGACGCTTCTAACCGGCGCTATTGGCGGAATCGACGAGCGACGGTAAGACGGACAATTCTAACCGGCGCTATTGGCGGCATCGATGACCGACGGTAAGAAAGACAGTCCTAACCGGCGGTATTGGCGTCATCGACCAGCGACGGTAAGAACTACGCTTCCAACCGGCACTATTGGCGGCATCGACGAGGGACGGTAAGACGGACAGTCCTAACCGGCGCTATTGGAGTCATCGACGAGCGACAGTAAAAAAGACAGTCCTAACCGGCGATATTGGCGGCATCGATGAGCGACGGTAAGAAAGACAGTCCTAACCGGCGGTATTGGCGTCATCAACGACCGACGGTAAGACAGTCCTAACCGGCGGTATTGGCGGCATCGACGAGCGACAGTAAGAACGACGCTTCTAACCGGCCTTATTGGCGGCATCGACAAGCGACGGTAAGACGGACAATTCTAACCGGCGCTATTGGCGGCATCGCTAAGTGACGGTAAGAAACACAGTCCTAACCGGCACTATTGAAGTCATCGACGAGCGACGGTAAGAAAGACAGTCCTAACCGGCGGTATTGGCGTCATCGACGAGCGACGGTAAGAACAACGCTTCTAACCGGCATCGACGACCGACGGTAAAAAAGACAGTCCTAACCGGCGGTATTGGCGGCATCGACGAGCGACGGTAAGAAAGACAGTCCTAACCGGCGGTTTTGGCGTCATCGATGACCGACAGTAAGAAAGACATTCCTAACTGGTGCTATTGGCGGCATCGACGACCGACGGTAAGAATGAGTCCTAACCGGCGCTATTGGCGGCATCGACGCGCGACGGTAAGAAAGACAGTCCTAACCGGTGGTATTGGCGTCATCGACGAGCGACGATAAGAACAACGCTTCTAACCGGCGCTATTGCCAGCATCGACGAACGATGGTAAGACGAACTGTCCTAACCGGCGCTATTGGTGGCATCGACGACCGACGGTAAGAAAGACAGTCCTAACCGGCGGTATTGGCGGCATTGACGAGCGACGGTAAGAACAACGCTTTTAAGCGGCGTTATTGGCGGCATCAACGAGCGACGGTAAGACGTACAGTTCTAACCGGCGCTATTGGCGGCATCGCAACCGACGGTAAGAAAGACAGTCGTAACCGGCGGTATTGGCATCATCGATGACCGACGGTAAGAAAGACAGTCCTAACCGGCGCTATTGACTTCATCGACGGGTGACGGTATGAAAGACAGTCCTAACCGGCGGTATTGGCGTCATCGATGACCGACAGTAAGAAAGACATTCCTAACCGGTGCTATTGGCGGCATCAACGAGTGACGGTAAGAAAGACAGTCCTAACCGGCGGTAATGGCGTCATCGATGACCGACAGTAAGAAAAACATTCCTAACCGGTGCTATTGGCGGCATCGACGACCGACGGTAAGAATGAGTCCTAACCGGCGCTATTGGCGGCATCGACGAGCGACTCTAAGAAAGACAGTCCTAACCGGCGGTATTGGCGGCATCGACGAGTGACGGTAAGAACAACGCTTTTAAGCGGCGTTATTGGCGGCATCGACGAGCGACGGTAAGACGTACAGTTCTAACCGGCGCTATTGGCGGCATCGACGATCGAAGAAAGACAGTCCTAACCTGCGGTATTGGCGTCATCGACGACTGATGGTAAGAAAGATAGTCCTAACCGGCGCTATTGGCGGCATCGACAAGTGACGGTAAGAAAAACAGTCCTAACCAGCGGTATTGGCGTCATTGACGACCGACGGTAAGAACAGCGCTTGTAACCGGCGGTATTGGCGGCATCGACGAGCGACAGTAAGAACCACGCTTCTACCTGGCGCTATTGGCGGCATCGACGAGCGACAGTAAGACGGACAATTCTAACCGGCGCTATTGGCGGCATCGACGACCGACGGTAAGAAAGACAGTCCTAGCCGCCGGTATTGGCGTCATCGACGAGTGACGGTAAGAACAACGCTTCTAACCGGCGCTATTGGCGGCATCGACGAGCGACGGTAAGACGGACAGTCCTAACCGGTGCTATTGGCGGCATCGAGGAGCGACGGTAAGAAAGACAGTCCTAACCGGCGCTATTGGAGTCATCGACGAGCGACGGGAAGAAAGACAGTCCTAACCGGCGGTATTGGCGGCATCGACGAGCGAAGGTAAGAACGACGCTTCTATCTGGTGCTATTGGCGGCATCAACGAGCGACGGTAAGAAAGACAGTCCTAACCGGCAGTATTGGTGTCATCGACGAGCGACGGTAAGAAAGACAGTCCTAACCGACCGTATTGGCGGCATCGACGAGCGACGGTAAGAAAGATAGTTTTAATCGGCGGTACTGGCATCATCGACGACCGACGGTAAGGAAGACAGTCCTAACCGGCGGTATTGGCGGCATCGACGAGCGACAGTAAGAACGACGCTTCTAATCGGCGTTATTGGCGGCATCGACAAGCGACGGTGAGACGGACAATTCTAACCGGCGCTATTGGCGGCATCGACGACCGACGGTAAGAAAGACAGTCGTAACCGGCGGTATTGGCATCATCGACGACCGACGGTAAGAAAGACAGTCCTAACCGGACTCGACGAGCGACGGTAAGACGTACAGTTCTAACCGGCGCTATTGGCGGCATCGACGATCGAAGAAAGACAGTCCTAACCTGCGGTATTGGCGTCATCGACGACTGATGGTAAGAAAGACAGTCCTAACCGGCGCTATTGGCGGCATCGACAAGTGACGGTAAGAAAAACAGTCCTAACCAGCGGTATTGGCGTCATTGACGACCGACGGTAAGAACAGCGCTTGTAACCGGCGGTATTGGCGGCATCGACGAGCGACAGTAAGAACGACGCTTCTACCTGGCGCTATTGGCGGCATCGACGAGCGACGGTAAGAGGGACAATTCTAACCGGCGCTATTGGCGGCATCGACGACCGACGGTAAGAAAGACAGTCCTAGCCGCCGGTATTGGCGTCATCGACGAGTGACGGTAAGAACAACGCTTCTAACCGGCGCTATTGGCGGCATCGACGAGCGACGGTAAGACGGACAGTCCTAACCGGTGCTATTGGCGGCATCGAGGAGCGACGGTAAGAAAGACAGTCCTAACCGGCGCTATTGGAGTCATCGACGAGCGACGGGAAGAAAGACAGTCCTAACCGGCGGTATTGGCGGCATCGACGAGCGAAGGTAAGAACGACGCTTCTATCTGGTGCTATTGGCGGCATCGACGAGCGACGGTAAGAAAGACAGTCCTAACCGGCAGTATTGGTGTCATCGACGAGCGACGGTAAGAAAGATAGTTTTAATCGGCGGTACTGGCATCATCGACGACCGACGGTAAGGAAGACAGTCCTAACCGGCGGTATTGGCGGCATCGACGAGCGACAGTAAGAACGACGCTTCTAATCGGCGTTATTGGCGGCATCGACAAGCGACGGTGAGACGGACAATTCTAACCGGCGCTATTGGCGGCATCGACGACCGACGGTAAGAAAGACAGTCGTAACCGGCGGTATTGGCATCATCGACGACCGACGGTAAGAAAGACAGTCCTAACCGGCGCTATTGACGGCATCGACGAGTGACGGTAAGAAAGACAGTCCTAACCGGCGGTATTGGTGTCATCGATGACCGACAGAAAGAAAAACATTCCTAACCGGTGCTATTGGCGGCATCGACGAGCGACGGTAAGAAAGACAGTCCTAACGGGCGCTATAGGCGTCATCGATGACCGACAGTAAGAAAGACATTCCTAACCGGTGTTATTGGTGGCATCGGCGACCGACGGTAAGAATGAGTCCTAACCTGCGCTATCTGCGGCATCGACGAGTGACGGTAAGAAAAACTGTCCTAACCAGCGGTATTGGTGGCATCGACGAGCGACGGTAAGAACAACGCTTTTAAGTGGCGTTATTGGCGGCATCGACGAGCGACGGTAAGACGTACAGTCCCAACCGGCGCTATTGACGGCATCGACAACTGATGGTAAGAAAGACAGTCCTAACCGGCGCTATTGGCGGCATCAACAAGTGACGGTAAGAAAAACAGTCCTAACCAGCGGTATTGGCGTCATCGACGACCGATGGTAAGAACAGCGCTTGTAACCGGCGGTATTGGCGGCATCGACGAGCGACAGTAAGAACGACGCTTCTAACCGGCGCTATTGGCGGCATCGACGAGCGACGGTAAGACAGACAATTCTAACCGGCGCTATTGGCGTCATCGACGACCGACGGTAAGAAAGACAGTCCTAACCGGCGGTATTGGCGTCATCGACGAGTGACGGTAAGAACAACGCTTCTAACCGGCGCTATTGGCGGCATCGACGAGCGACGGTAAGACGGACAGTCCTAACCGGTGCTATTGGCGGCATCGACGAGCGACGGTAAGAAAAACAGTCCTAACCGGCGGTATTGGTGGCATCGACGAGCGACGGTAAGAACGACGCTTCTAACCGGTGCTATTGGCGGCATCGACGAGCGACGGAAAGAAAGACAGTTCTAACCGGCGGTATTGGTGTCATCGACGAGCGACGGTAAGAAAGACAGTCCTAACCGGCGGTATTGGCGGCATCGACGAGCGACGGTAAGAACGACGCTTCTAACCGGCGTTGTTGGCGGCATCGACGAGCGACGGTAAGACGGACAATTCTAACCAGCGCTATTGGCGGCATCGATGACCGACGGTAAGAAAGACAGTCCTAACCGGCGGTATTGGCGTCATCGACGAGCGACGGTAAGAACAACACTTCTAACTGGCACTATTGGCGGCATCGACGAGCGACGGTAAGAAAGACAGTCCAAACCGGCGGTATTGGCGGCATCGACGACCGACTTTAAGAAAAACAGTCCTAACTAGCGGTATTGGCGGCATCGACGAGCGACGGTAAGAACGACGCTTCTAACTGGCACTATTGGCGGCATCGACGAGCGACGGTGAGAAAGACAGTCCAAACCGGCGGTATTGGCGGCATCGACGACCGACGGTAAGAAAGACAGTCCTAACCGGCGCTATTGGCAGCATTGACAAGTGACGGTAAGAAAGACAGTCCTAACCGGCGGTATTGGCGTCATCGACGACCAACGGTAAGAATAGCGCTTGTAACCGGCGGTATTGGCGGCATCAACGAGCGACAGTAAGAACGACGCTTCTAACCAGCGCTATTGGCGGCATCGACGAGCGACGGTAAGACGGACAATTCTAACCGGCGCTATCGGCGGCATCGACGAATGACGGTAAGAAAGACAGTCCTAACCGGCGGTATTGGCGGCATCGACGAGCGACGGTAAGAACGACGCTTCTAACCGGCGTTATTGGCGGCATCGACAAGCGACGGTAAGACGGACAATTCTAACCAGCGCTATTAGCGGCATCGACAACCGACGGTAAGAAAGACAGTCGTAACCGGCGGTATTGGCGTCATCAACGACCGACGGTAAGAGAGACAGTCCTAACCGGTGCTATTGACGGCATCGACGAGTGACGGTAAGAAAGACAGTCCTAACCGGCGGTATTGCCGTCATCGATGACCGACAGTAAGAAAGACATTCCTAACCGGTGCTATTGGCGGCATCGACGACCGACGGTAAGAATGAGTCCTAACCGGCGCTATTGGCGGCATCGACAAGTGACGGTAAGAAAGACAGTCCTAACCGGCGCTATTGGAGTCATTGACGAGCGACGGTAAGAAAGACAGTCCTAACCGGCGCTATTGGCGGCATCGACGAACGACGGTAAGAAAGACAGTCCTAACCGACGGTATTGGCGGCATCGACGACCGACAGTAAGAAAGACATTCCTAACCGGTGCTATTGGCGGCATCGACGACCGACGGTAAGAATGAGTCCTAACCGGCGCTATTGGCGGCATCGACGAGCGACGGTAAGAAAGACAGTCCTAACCGGCAGTATTGGCGTCATCGACGAGCGACGGTAAGAACAACGCTTCTAACCGGCGCTATTGCCGGCATCGACGAACGATGGTAAGACGAACTCTCCTAACCGGCGCTATTGGCGGCATCGACGAGCGACGGTAAGAAAGACAGTCCTAACCGGCGGTATTGGCGGCGTCGACGACCGACGGTAAGAAAGACAGTCCTAACCGGCGGTATTGGCGGGATTGACGAGCGACGGTAAGAACAACGCTTTTAAGTGGCGTTATTGGCGGCATCGACGAGCGACGGTAAGACGTACAGTTCTAACCGGCGCTATTGGCGGCATCGCAACCGACGGTAAGAAAGACAGTCGTAACCGGCGGTATTGGCATCATCGACGACCGACGGTAAGAAAGACAGTCCTAACCGGCGCTATTGACTTCATCGACGGGTGACGGTAAGAAAGACAGTCCTAACCGGCGGTATTGGCGTCATCGATGACCGACAGTAAGAAAGACATTCCTAACCGGTGCTATTGGCGGCATCGACGAGTGACGGTAAGAAAGACAGTCCTAACCGGCGGTATTGGCGTCATCGATGACCGACAGTAAGAAAGACATTCCTAACCGGTGCTATTGGCGGAATCGACGAGCGACTCTAAGAAACACAGTCCTAACCAGCGGTATTGGCGTCATTGACGACCGACGGTAAGAGCAGCGCTTGTAACCGGCGGTATTGGCGGCATCGATGAGCGACAGTAAGAACGACGCTTCTACCTGGCGCTATTGGCGGCATCGTCGAGCGACGGTAAGACGGACAATTCTAACCGGCGCTATTGGCGGCATCGACGACCGACGGTAAGAAAGACATTCCTAGCCGGCGGTATTGGCGTCATCGACGAGTGACGGTAAGAACAACGCTTCTAACCGGCGCTATTGGCGGCATCGACGAGCGATGGTAAGACGGACAGTCCTAACCGGTGCTATTGGCGGCATCGAGGAGCGACGGTAAGAAAGACAGTCCTAACCGGCGCTATTGGAGTCATCGACGAGCGACGGGAAGAAAGACAGTCCTAACCGGCGGTATTGGCGGCATCGACGAGCGACGGTAAGAACGACGCTTCTAACCGGTGCTATTGGCGGCATCGACGAGCGACGGTAAGAAAGACAGTCCTAACCGGCGGTATTGGTGTCATCGACGAGCGACGGTAAAAAAGACAGTCCTAACCGGCGATATTGGCGGCATCGACGAGCGACGGTAAGAAAGACAGTCCCAACCGGCGGTACTGGCGTCATCGACGACCGACGCTAAGGAAGACAGTCCTAACCGGCGGTATTGGCGGCATCGACGAGCGACAGTAAGAACGACGCTTCTATCCGGCGTTATTGGCGGCATGAACAAGCGACGGTGAGACGGACAATTCTAACCGGCGCTATTGGTGGCATCGACGACCGACGATAAGAAAGACAGTCGTAACCGGCGGTATTGGCATCATCGACGACCGACGGTAAGAAAGACAGTCCTAAACGGCGCTATTGACGGCATCGATGAGTGACGGTAAGAAAGACAGTCCTAAACGGCACTATTGACGGCATCGACGAGTGACGGTAAGAAAGACAGTCCTAACCGGCGGTATTGGCGTCATCGATGACCGACAGTAAGAAAAACATTCCTAACCGGTGCTATTGGCGGCATCGACGAGTGACGGTAAGAAAGACAGTCCTAACCGGCGCTATTGGCGTCATCGATGACCGACAGTAAGAAAGACATTCGTAACCGGTGTTATTGGCGGCATCGACGACCGACGGGAAGAATGAGTCCTAACCGGCGCTATTGGCGGCATCGACGAGTGACGGTAAGAAAAACTGTCCTAACCGGCGCTATTGGCGGCATCGACGAGTGACGGTAAGAAAAACTGTCCTAACCGGCGCTATTGGCGGCATCGACGAGCGACGGTAAGAAAAACAGTCCTAACCGGCGGTATTGGTGGCATCGACGAGCGACGGTAAGAACGACGCTTCTAACCGGTGCTATTGGCGACATCGACGAGCGACGGTAAGAAAGACAGTTCTAACCGGCGGTATTGGTGTCATCGAAGAGCGACGGTAAGAAAGACAGTCCTAACCGGCGGTATTGGCGGCATCGACGAGCGACGGTAAGAACCACGCTTCTAACCGGCGTTATTGGCGGCATCGACGAGCGACGGTAAGACGGACAATTCTAACCAGCGCTATTGGCGGCATCGACGACCGACTGTAAGAAAGACAGTCCTAACCGGCGGTATTGGCGTCATCGACGAGCGACGGTAAGAACAACACTTCTAACTGGCACTATTGGCGGCATCGACGAGCGACGGTAAGAAAGACTGTCCAAACCGGCGGTATTGGCGGCATCGACGACCGACGGTAAGAAAAACAGTCCTAACTGGCGGTATTGGCGGCATCGACGAGCGACGGTAAGAACGACGCTTCTAACTGGCACTATTTTCGGCATCGACGAGCGACGGTAAGAAAGACAGTCCAAACCGGCGGTATTGGCGGCATCGACGACCGACGGTAAGAAAGACAGTCCTAACCGGCGCTAATGGCGGCATCGACAAGTGACGGTAAGAAAGACAGTCCTAACCGGCGGTATTGGCGTCATCGACGACCGACGGTAAGAACAGCGCTTGTAACCGGCGGTATTGGCGGCATCAACGAGCGACAGTAAGAACGACGCTTCTAACCGGCGCTATTGGCGGCATCGACGAGCGACGGTAAGACGGACAATTCTAACCGGCGCTATTGGCGGCATCGACGAGTGACGGTAAGAAAGACAGTCCTAACCGGCGGTATTGGCGGCATCGACGAGCGACGGTAAGAAAAACAGTCCTAACTGGCGGTATTGGCGGCATCGACGAGCGACGGTAAGAACGACGCTTCTAACTGGCACTATTTTCGGCATCGACGAGCGACGGTAAGAAGAACGCTTGTAACCGACGCTATTGGCGGCATCGACGAGCGACGGTAAGAAAGACAGTCCTAACCGGCGGTATTGGCGGCATCGACGAGCGACGGTAAGAATGACGCTTCTAATTGGCGCTATTGGCGGCATCGACGAGCGACGGTAAGAAAGACAGTCCTAACCGGCGGTATTGGCGTCATCGACGACCGACGGTAAGAAAGACAGTCCTAACCGGCGCTATTGGCGTCATCGACGAGCGAAGGTAAGAAAGACAGTCCTAACGGGTAGTATTGGCGGCATCGACGAGCGACGGTAAGAACGACGCTTCTAACCGGCGTTATTGGCGGCATCGACAAGCGACGGTAAGACGGACAATTCTAACCAGCGCTTTTGGCGACATCGACGACCGACGGTAAGAAAGACAGTCCTAACCGGCGGTATTGGCGTCATCGACAAGCGACGGTAAGAACAACGCTTCTAACCGGCGCTATTGGTGGCATCGCTCGGCGATGATAAGACGGACATTCCTAACCGGCGCTATTGGCGGCATCGACGAGCGACGGTAAGAAAGACAGTCCTAACCGGCGCTATTGACGTCATCGACGACCGACGGTAAGACAGTCCTAACCGGCGGTATTGGCGGCATCGACGAGCGATGGTAAGAACGACGCTTCTAACCGGCGCTATTGGCGGCATCGACGAGGGACGGTAAGACAGTCCTAACCGGCGGTATTGGCGGCATCGACGACCGACGGTAAGAGAGACAGTCCTAACCGGCGGTATTGGCGGCATCGACGAGCGACGGTAAGAACGACGCTTCTAACCGGCGTTATTGGCGGCAGCCACAAGCGACGGTAAGACGTACAGTTCTAACCGGCGCTATTCGCGGCATTGACGACCGACGGTAAGAAAGACAGTCCTAAGCGGCGGTATTGGCGTCATCGACGACCGACGGTAAGAAAGACAGTCCTAACCGGCGCTATTGACGGCATCGACGAGTGACGGTAAGAAAGACAGTCCTAACCGGCGGTATTGGCGTCATCAACGACCGACAGTAGACATTCCTAACCGGTGCTATTGGCGGCATCGACGAGCGACGGTAAGAACGACGCTTGTAACCGACGGTAAGAACGACGCTTGTAACCGACGGTAAGAACGACGCTTGTAACCGGCGGTATTGGGGGCATCGACGAGCGACGGTAAGGCGGACAGATGTAACCGGCGCTATTGGCGGCATCGACGAGCGACTGTAAGAACAACATTTCTAACCGGCGGTATTGGCGGCATCGACGAGCGACTGTAAGAACAACATTTCTTACCGACGGTATTGGCGGCATCGACGAGCGACTGTAAGAACAACATTTCTTACCGACGGTATTGGCGGCATCGACGAGCGACTGTAATAACAACATTTCTTACCGGCGGTATTGGCGGCATCGACGAGCGACTGTAATAGAACAACATTTCTAACCGGCGGTATTGGCGGCATCGACGAGCGACGGACAAAAATTGGGTGGACTGAAAAATTTCGCGGAGGTTACCATGTGGAGCCCATTATCTAATAACCCAAACCTGGCTACGGGCTTGGCCGGTCACTGGATGTAGGCCTACAATAACCCGGTTACACATGGCTGGATGGGCGAGTCGGTCGCTATGGCAGTGCATGGGTGCAGAAAAATCAATATCCGAGCATGTCTACCTGTGCTTTCTAAACGGCTCAACGACAACCCCCCACCCTCCTCCACACCGAAAAGATCGATGCAGCCTGTTTATTACTGCAAGTCGCGTTGACAAATGACAGCAGGAATGTAGGATACTACTAGTATTGCTGGCAGAGTCCTCACAGATTGTACCAGGACTGCAGGAGGATATATACAAACGGCAAGAACAGTTCAAGTCATGATGACTTTGCTGGCATATTCTCTTCTTATTTGGGGACATTTTTACTTGCATGTTCGGTCATGCGAAGGTGAGTGAATCATCACTGTGGCGTTGCTGTGGCGTGTGTAGGCTATAGAGTTTACTCCTCACATTTAAATGTCAAAACATGTATCTCTCACAAAACCACTTGAAATAAACGCATCATCACAAACACATAGTTCGAGTATACGTTGAGGCCTATCGTCTCCTGAACATGTGTGTTTCAATGTACATGTATCCTCTTGAACATGTTTAATTGATATGTGATCATTTTGGGATTTGTGTATTAGGATGTACGCTACACTTGGACCCACTCAGAGGGGCTAAATAAAATTTGAAATTCATTTGATGATTTTCAGACTTTCAAACAGTCATCAATATGATTTTGTATATTCGAAAGCAGAAATTTTGGATCAAATATTCATTCAATATGGAATTACCATATTGGTCCTAAGGGGCCGGTCATTATTTACTGAGTGGGGGGGGGGGGGGGGGGGGTTGGATGGTTTTTCCGAGAAATGAGTTTTCAAAGTTTGACCCCCCTACCAATATCGCAAACCAATCTATGACCCCCCCCCCCCCCACCAAGATCCAAAATAAAAGTATTACCCCCCCCCCCCCCCCATCCCCATTTTTAGTGAAACAATTGTGACTTTTGTCACAAATGTATGATACTATAAGGTCAGTGAATATCATGATTTGTGCTCTTCGTGTATCCACCATTCGTTCGCTTCAAGTGTGAATGCCATGACAACAATTATCGTTTCGGAACCCACTTGAAACACTCGAGACCTAGGTCAAAGATCATTCAGTTGATTCCTCGACTCCGAAATTTTTGATGGAATGGGAAAACTGTATGAAAACCCTTACGGATTTCACTGGATTTATACTGGACACCATAGCGAACTCACAAAACATACAGGGCTCTTCCACATATCATTGATGAGCAGGGAAGAATTGGTGAATCAGGCCATTCAGAACTGTTTTTTTTTTCTAGTCTTGAATCAGGTCTGTGTTGGCTCTATTGCCTAAGTCACATTTGCACCGATGCTTCCTCGAATGTGGTTACGATGCGTGAAAAGGCTGAAATTTGGCCATTTCGGCCGGTCACCCAGCGAGCGCCGGAGGGTCATCCGTGACTATCGGGCAACAATTGGACATCGTAGACACGTCGGTGGAGGCATCGGAAGAAAATAACGCAGAGTTACAGTATTTTCTTGCGGCGACCGGTGGAAAAAATGACATCGCCTGTTAATCGTTATCACACCTGCCGGCGGCCGATCACAGCTCCTCCATGTGCCCACCGGGCGCCGAGGGGATCGACCAAATTTATTGGCCGATTGATATGAGTAGCTCACCAGGCGATCACCGCAGGGTATCCTGTTTTGCGCGGATGGATGTGGGGTGGGTGTTTTTCAGATTATCGATTTTGACATACGAGACGGTCAACGCAGGGTATCATGCCAGGCACCGATGGATGTGCGGGAGGTGCTTTTCCGATATTCGGCCGATTTGTACATACGAGACGGTCACCTAGCAGTTATCAGTAGGGTACCGTGGGGTCTCCGGTAGGGCGTGATTGGTTGGCCTATCGATACCCATAATGCTATGGATAAAACCGTAGGCCTACATAAACGAGCACAGCGATTTGTCTAATAATTTTTATTAATTATTTTTTCGTTAATTTTTAATAATTAATGTTTTGTCTATTAATCTGTCTACTAATCAATTGTCTATTAATTTTTGTCTAAGCGATTTGATAATAATTTGTATTAACTGTTATATTGTCTAAAATTAAACAGGGTCCAGGGGCGTAACTAGAGTAAAAAAAAGAATGTTCACCATTTGTGTGAAATAAACGAGCGAGCGAAGCAGAGCAAAATCGGTCTGGGGATGTGGGGGGCGCCGTAAGCCCCCCAAGAAAATTTTGCATTTTGGTGCTTTCCCAGAGCATTTCAGAGCATATATTTGGTGTGTTATATTTGAATTTATTCAGTGTATGTTTCATGCTCTGACGGATGTCAAACGGCTGTTAAAATGCAAACAGATATACTTACTACATGTGATGCACACTACAACTGGACAAATGACAGACAGTGAGGACTCACATGCATACATGCAGATGTACATACATGTAGAACTGCACACCCCTCACCCTCGCCTAATACGATGGATAGCATATCCATGGCAGGCTCCCTAGAATTGTCCCCTTGGAGGGGGTGGGTGGCGGGGGGGGGGGAATATTTTTTCACCCACTTTTGACCTAATTTGCATGACAATAGGACTCATTTGCATAACGCAGAATCTCCCAGGCCACCCTCACCTCCCAGGCTTCCCACAGCTTCCAGACCTCCCTCACCTCCCAAGGCCTCCCTCGACTCCCAGGCCTCCCTCACCTCCCAGGCCTCCCAAGCCTCCCAGGCCTCCCTCACCTCCCTCACCTCCCACACCTCCCAGGCCTCCCTCACCTCCCAGGCCTCCCATAGCTCCCAGGCCTCCCTCGCCTCCCAGGCCTCCCTCACCTCCCACACCTCCCAGGCCTCCCATAGCTCCCAGGCCTCCTCCACCTCCCAGGCTTCCCTCGCCTCCCAGGCCTCCCTCACCTCCCAGGCCTCCCTCGCCTCCCAGGCCTCCCTCACCTCCCAGGCCTCCCTCGCCTCCCAGGCCTCCCTCACCTCCTAGACCTCCCACAGCTCCCAGGCCTCCCTCACCTCCCAGGCCTCCCACAGCTCCCAGGCCTCCCTCACCTCCCAGGCCTCCCTCACCTCCTAGACCTCCCACACTTCCCAGGCCTCCCTCACCTCCCAGGCCTCCCACAGCTCCCAGACCTCCCTCGCCTCCCAGGCCTCCCTCACCTCCTAGACC
Organism: Terebella lapidaria; assembly: GCA_949152475.1. Lineage (NCBI taxonomy): Eukaryota > Metazoa > Annelida > Polychaeta > Terebellida > Terebellidae > Terebella > Terebella lapidaria. Next base: position 21,814,615 of record OX424569.1, read on the forward strand.
TCCCACACTTCCCAGGCCTCCCTCACCTCCCAGGCCTCCCATAGCTCCCAGACCTCCTTCACCTCCCAGGCCTCCCATAGCTCTCAGACCTCCCTCGCCTCCCAGGCCTCCCTCACCTCCCAGGCCTCCATCGCCTCCCAGACCTCCCTCACCTCCCACACCTCCCAGGCCTCCCATAGCTCCCAGGCCTCCCTCACCTCCCAGGCCTCCCTCACCTCCCACACCTCCCAGGCCTCCCTCACCTCCCAGGCCTCCCTCGCCTCCCAGGCCTCCCTCACCTCCCAGGCCTCCCTCGCCTCCCAGGCCTCCCTCACCTCCTAGACCTCCCATAGCTCCCAGACCTCCCACAGCTCCCAGGCCTCCCTCACCTCCCAGGCCTCCCACAGCTCCCAGACCTCCCTCACCTCCCAGGCCTCCCATAGCTCCCAGACCTCCCTCACCTCCCAGGCCTCCCTCGCCTCTCAGGCCTCCCTCACCTCCCAGGCCTCCCACAGCTCCCAGACCTCCCTCGCCTCCCAGACCTCTCAGGACTCCCTCACCTCCCAAGCCTCCCACAGCTCCCAGGCCTCCCACACCTCCCAGGCCTCCCTCACCTCCCTCGCCTCCCACACCTCCCAGGACTCCCTCACCTCCCTCACCTCCCACAGTTCCCAGGCCTCCCACACCTCCCAGGCCTCCCTCACCTCCTAGGCCTCCCACACCTCCCAGGCCTCCCTCATTTCCCAGGACTCCCAGAGCTGCCAGGCTTCCCTCACCTTCCAGGCCTCCAAATGCTTCCAGACCTCCCAAGCCTCCCACACCTCCCAGGCCTCCCACATTTCCCAGGCCTCCCACATCTCCCAGGCCTCCCTCACTTCCCAGGACTCCCACACCTCCCAGGCCTCCCTCACCTTCCAGGCCTCCCATAGCTTCCAGACCTCCCAAGCCTCCCTCACCTTCCAAGCCTCCCACAGCTCCCAGACCTCCCTCGCCTCATAGGCCTCCCTCACCTCCAAAGCCTCCCACAGCTCCCAGACCTCCCACTGCTCCCAGACCTACCTCGCCTCCCAGGCCTCCCACACCTCCCTGCCTCCCTCAATTCCCAGGACTCCCAGAGCTCCCAGGGCTCCCTCACCTTCCAGGCCTCCCATAGCTTCCAGACCTCCCAAGGCTCCCAGACCTCCCAGGCCTCCCACACCTCCCAGGCCTCCCTCACTTCCCAGGACTCCCAGAGCTCCCAGGCCTCCCTCACCTCCCACACCTCCCCCTTGCAGAGGCCTACCAAAAACTTATTATGATTCGTGACCAGAGTAAATATGCTACACGGCCTCCCTCTCCCAAGGCCTCCCAAGAACTTATCATGTTTCCTGACCAGAGATTATATGGCGCACAGCCTCCCTCTCCCAAGGCCTCCCAAGAACTTTTCATGTTTGCTGACCAGAGTATATATGCTACACAGCCTTCCTCTCCCAAGGCCTCCCAAGAACTTATTGTTTCCTGACCAGAGTATATATGTTACACAACCTCCCTCTCCCATGGCCTCCCAAGAACTTATCATGTTTCCTGACCAGAGTATATATGCTACACGGTCTCCCTCTCCCATGGCCTCCCAAGAACTTATTATGTTTCCTGACCAGAATATATATGCTACACAGCCTTCCTCTCCCAAGGCCTACCAGAAACCTTTCATGATTCCTGACCAGAGTATATATGCTGCACGGCCTCCCCCTCCCAAGGCCTCCCAAGAAATTGTTATATTTCCTAGCCAGAATACATATATGCTGCACGGTCTTCCTCTCCCTTTTCTCATGGCCTCCCAAGAACTGTTCATGTTTCCTGACCGGAGAATATAGGGCACACAGCCTAGTTCTCCCACGGCCTCCCAAGAACTTTTCATGTTTCCTGACCCGAGTTTTTATGACTCACGGCCTCCCTCTCCCACGGCCTCCCAAGAACTTTTCATGTTTCCTGACCCGAGTTTATAAGACACACGGCCTCCCTCTCCCACGGCCTCCCAAGAACTTTTCATGTTTCCTGACCCGAGTTTATAAGACACACGGCCTCCCTCTCCCACGGCCTCCCAAGAACTTTTCATGTTTCCTGACCCGAGTTTATATGACTCACGGCCTCCCTCTCCCACGGCCTCCCAAGAACTGTTCATGTTTCCTGACCCGAGTTTATAAGACACACGGCCTCCCTCTCCCACGGCCTCCCAAGAAATTTTCATGTTTCCTGACCCGAGTTTATATGACTCACGGCCTCCCTCTCCCACGGCCTCCCAAGAACTGTTCATGTTTCCTGACCCGAGTTTATATGACACACGGCCTCCCTCTCCCATGGCCTCCCAAGAACTTTTCATGTTTCCTGACCCGAGTTTATATGACACACGGCCTCCCTCTCCCACGGCCTCCCAAGAACTTTTCATGTTTCCTGACCCGAGTTTATATGACACACGGCCTCCCAAGAACTTTTCATGTTTCCTGACCCGAGTTTATATGACACACGGCCTCCCTCTCCCACGGCCTCTCAAGAACTTTTCATGTTTCCTGACCCGAGTTTATATGACACACGACCTCCCTCTCCCACGCCCTCCCAAGAACTTTTCATGTTTCCTGACATGAGTTTATATGACACACGGCCTCCCTCTCCCACGGCCTCCCAAGAACTTTTCATGTTTCCTGACCCGAGTTTATATGACACACGGCCTCCCTTTCCCACGGCCTCCCAAGAACTTTTCATGTTTCCTGACCCGAGTTTAAATGACACACGGCCTCCCTCTCCCACGGCCTCCCAAGAACTTTTCATGTTTCCTGACCCGAGTTTATATGACACACGGCCTCCCTCTCCCACGGCCTCCCAAGAACTTTTCATGTTTCCTGACCCGAGTTTATATGACACACGGCCTCCCTTTCCCACGGCCTCCCAAGAACTTTTCATGTTTCCTGACCCGAGTTTATATGACACACGGCCTCCCTCTCCCATGGCCTCCCAAGAACTTTTCATGTTTCCTGACCCGAGTTTATATGACACACGGCCTCCCTCTCCCATGGCCTCCCAAGAACTTTTCATGTTTCCTGACCCGAGTTTATATGACACACGGCCTCCCAAGAACTTTTCATGTTTCCTGACCCGAGTTTATATGACACACGGCCTCCCTCTCCCACGGCCTCCCAAGAACTTTTCATGCTTCCTGACCCGAGTTTATATGACACACGGCCTCCCTCTCCCACGGCCTCTCCAGAACTTTTCATGTTTCCTGACCCGAGTTTATATGACACACGGCCTCCCTCTCCCACGGCCTCACAAAGAACTTTTCATGTTTCCTGACATGAGTTTATATGACACACGGCCTCCCTCTCCCACGGCCTCCCAAGAACTTTTCATGTTTCCTGACCTGAGTTTATATGACACACGGCCTCCCTCTCCCACGGCCTCCCAAGAACTGTTCATGTTTCCTGACCTGAGTTTATATGACACACGGCCTCCCTCTCCCACGGCCTCCCAAGAACTTTTCATGTTTCCTGACCCGAGTTTAAATGACACACGGCCTCCCAAGAACTTTTCATGTTTCCTGACCCGAGTTTATATGACACACGGCATCCCTCTCCCACGGCCTCCCAAGAACTTTTCATGTTTCCTGACCCGAGTTTATATGACACACGGCCTCCCTCTCCCACGGCCTCCCAAGAACTTTTCATGTTTCCTGACCCGAGTTTATATGACACACGGCCTCCCTCTCCCACGGCCTCCCAAGAACTTTTCATGTTTCCTGACCCGAGTTTATATGACACACGGCCTCCCTCTCCCACGGCCTCCCAAGAACTTTTCATGTTTCCTGACCCGAGTTGATATGACACACGGCCTCCCTCTCCCATGGCCTCCCAAGAACTTTTCATGTTTCCTGACCCGAGTTTATATGACACACGGCCTCCCTCTCCCACGGCCTCCCAAGAACTTTTCATGTTTCCTGACCCGAGTTTAAATGACACACGGCCTCCCAAGAACTTTTCATGTTTCCTGACTCGAGTTTATATGACACACGGCCTCCCTCTCCCACGGCCTCTCCAGAACTTTTCATGTTTCCTGACCCGAGTTTATATGACACACGGCCTCCCTCTCCCACGGCCTCTCCAGAACTTTTCATGTTTCCTGACCCGAGTTTATATGACACACGGCCTCCCTCTCCCACGGCCTCCCAAGAACTTTTCATGTTTCCTGACCCGAGTTTATATGACACACGACCTCCCTCTCCCACGGCCTCCCAAGAACTTTTCATGTTTCCTGACCCGAGTTTATATGACACACGGCCTCCCTCTCCCACGGCCTCCCAAGAACTTTTCATGTTTCCTGACCCGAGTTTAAATGACACACGGCCTCCCTCTCCCACGGCCTCCCAAGAACTTTTCATGTTTCCTGACCCGAGTTTATATGACACACGGCCTCCCTCTCCCACGGCCTCCCAAGAACTTTTCATGTTTCCTGACCCGAGTTTATATGACACACGGCCTCCCTCTCCCACGGCCTCCCAAGAACTTTTCATGCTTCCTGACCCGAGTTTATATGACACACGGCCTCCCTCTCCCACGGCCTCCCAAGAACTTTTCATGTTTCCTGACCCGAGTTTATATGACACACGGCCTCCCTCTCCCACGGCCTCCCAAGAACTTTTCATGTTTCCTGACCCGAGTTTATATGACACACGGCCTCCCTCTCCCACGGCCTCCCAAGAACTTTTCATGTTTCCTGACCCGAGTTTATATGACACACGGCCTCCCTCTCCCACGGCCTCCCAAGAACTTTTCATGTTTCCTGACCCGAGTTAATATGACACACGGCCTCCCTCTCCCACGGCCTCCCAAGAACTTTTCATGTTTCCTGACCCGAGTTTATATGACACACGGCCTCCCTCTCCCACGGCCTCCCAAGAACTTTTCATGCTTCCTGACCCGAGTTTATATGACACACGGCCTCCCTCTCCCAAGGCCTCCCAAGAACTTTTCATGTTTCCTGATCCGAGTTTATATGACACACGGCCTCCCTCTCCCACGGCCTCCCAAGAACTTTTCATGTTTCCTGACCCGAGTTTATATGACAAACGGCCTCCCAAGAACTTTTCATATTTCTTGACCCGAGTTTATATGACACACGGCCTCCCTCTCCCACGGCCTCACAAAGAACTTTTCATGTTTCCTGACCTGAGTTTATATGACACACGGCCTCCCTCTCCCACGGCCTCCCAAGAACTTTTCATGTTTCCTGACCCGAGTTTATATGACACACGGCCTCCCTCTCCCACGGTCTCCCAAGAACTTTTCATGTTTCCTGACCCGAGTTTATATGACACACGGCCTCCCTCTCCCACGGCCTCCCAAGAACTTTTCATGTTTCCTGGCCGAGTTTATATGACACACGGCCTCCCTCTCCCACGGCCTCCCAAGAACTTTTCATGTTTCCTGACCCGAGTTTATATGACACACGGCCTCCCTCTCCCACGGCCTCCCAAGAACTTTTCATGTTTCCTGACCCGAATTTATATGACACACGGCCTCCCTCTCCCATGGCCTCCCAAGAACTTTTCAACGGATTCACGCACAGAGACGGAGCTGGGTACAACGACGGAGTCACGCACAAGGCCGAAGCAACGCACAAAGACGGAGCTGTGCACAACGATGGAGTCACGCACAAGGCCGAAGCCACGCACAAAGACGGAGCTGTGCACAACGATGGAGTCACGCACAAAGACGGAGTCACGCACAAGGCCGAAGCCACGCACAAAGACGGAGTCACGCACAAAGACAGTGATACACACAAACGCGGTGTTAAAAGACCAGACACTGGCGAGACAAAAGAACGGAGGAAGAGGGTGAAAAAAAAAAGAATGACATTTGAGAAGCTTGAACATGTGTAGTGTAGTGTTTTTAATACATAGAACTGTAAACAGTGAAATATAAATATTGCACATTGATCAAATTTGGTTGTTGCTTTTCTTCAGAGGCCATAGAAAAAGCCGAAGTGAGGCTCTTATGAGAGGAAGTCCTTTGGGTTATTAATTATGGCTTTTATTGAATACATGTATGCCATTAACTTAAAATGTTTCAGATAAGTTTCTGATGAGAATCAATTTCTGAGGTTAAAATTGTTTTTGTTCATCACGTTGCAACAGGAAAACAAGTTTAGTTACACAAAACTCTCACATGACTCTCAAACACAGTATAATTATAATCTGTATCAAGTTACCAGATTTTATTGTTTGATAGAGGCCTCAGGTCATGAATATAATATATCTTATCTTTTGCTAAGAACTTATATAACACACACTGTACATTTCGAAGCCAATCAAACATGGGTGCTACGGGTTATGTTTGAGGAATACTATAGTGATGTCCTACATACTTTGTATAAAGATGGCATATCTTCTATGGGCACTTTAGAAAAATACATATATACTCTGGTCAGGAAACAGAAAAAGTTCTTGGGAGAGGGAGGCCGTCCGTGTGACATATATATATATACCCTGGTCAGGAGACATGGAGACTTCTTGGAAGGCCATGGGAGAGGGAGGCCGTGGGACATATATACTCTGGTCAGGAAACTTAAAAAGTTCGTGGGCGGCCTTGGGAGAGGGAGGCCGTGGCACATATATACTCTGGTCAGGAAACATGAAAAATTCATGCGAGGCCTTGGGAGAGGGAGGCCGTGGGACATATATACTCTGGTCAGGAAACATGAAAAGTTCGTGGGAGGCCTTGGGAGAGGGAGGCCGTGGGACATATTTACTCTGGTCAGGAAACATGAAAAGTTCGTAGGGGGCCTTGGGAGAGGGAGGCCGTGGGACATATTTACTCTGGTCAGGAAACATGAAGAGTTCGTGGGAGGCCATGGGAGAGGGAGGCCGTGGGACATATATACTATGTTCAGAAAACATGAAAAGTTCGTGAGAGGCCTTGGGAGAGGGAGGCCGTGGGACATATATACTCTGGTCAGGAAACATGAAAAGTTCGTGGGAGGCCTTGGGAGAGGGAGGCCGTGGGACATACTTACTCTGGTCAGGAAACATGAAGAGTTCGTGGGAGGCCTTGGGAGAGGGAGGCCGTGGGACATACTCTGGTCAGGAAACATGAAAAGTTCGTGGGAGGCCTTGGGAGAGGGAGGCCGTGGGACATATTTACTCTGGTCAGGAAACATGAAGAGTTTGTGGGAGGCCTTGGGAGAGGGAGGCCGTGGGACATATATACTCTGGTCAGGAAACATAAAAAGTTCGTGGGAGGCCTTGGGAGAGGGAGGCCGTGGGACATACTCTGGTCAGGAAACATGAAAAGTTCGTGGGAGGCCTTGGGAGAGGGAGGCCGTGGGACAGTGTCTTGTCAGGAAACATGGCGATTCCTTGAGGGGCCATGGGAGAGGGAGGCCGTGGGACATATATACTATGGTCAGAAAACATGAAAAGTTCGTGAGAGGCCTTGGGAGAGGGAGGCCGTGGGACATATATACTCTGGTCAGGAAACATAAAAAGTTCGTGGGAGGCCTTGGGAGAGGGAGGCCGTGGGACATATTTACTCTGGTCAGGAAACATGAAGAGTTCGTGGGAGGCCTTGGGAGAGGGAGGCCGTGGGACATACTCTGGTCAGGAAACATGAAAAGTTCGTGGGAGGCCTTGGGAGAGGGAGGCCGTGGGACATATTTACTCTGGTCAGGAAACATGAAGAGTTTGTGGGAGGCCTTGGGAGAGGGAAGCCGTGGGACATATATACTCTGGTCAGGAAACATGAAAAGTTTGTGGGAGGCCTTGGGAGAGGGAAGTCGTGGGACATATATACTCTGGTCAGGAAACATGAAAAGTTTGTGGGAGGCCTTGGGAGAGGGAAGCCGTGGGACAAATATACTCTGGTCAGGAAACATGAAGAGTTTGTGGGAGGCCTTGGGAGAGGGAAGCCGTGGGACATATTTACTCTGGTCAGGAAACATGAAGAGTTCGTGGGAGGCCTTGGGAGAGGGAGGCCGTGGGACATATTTACTCTGGTCAGGAAACATGAAGAGTTCGTGGGAGGCCTTGGGAGAGGGAGGCCGTGGGACATACTCTGGTCAGGAAACATGAAGAGTTTGTGGGAGGCCTTGGGAGAGGGAGGCCGTGGGACATATATACTCTGGTCAGAAAACATGAAAAGTTCGTGGGAGGCCTTGGGAGAGGGAGGCCGTGGGACATATTTACTCTGGTCAGGAAACATGAAGAGTTCGTGGGAGGCCTTGGGAGAGGGAGGCCGTGGGACATACTCTGGTCAGGAAACATGAAGAGTTTGTGGGAGGCCTTGGGAGAGGGAGGCCGTGGGACATACTCTGGTCAGGAAACATGAAGAGTTTGTGGGAGGCCTTGGGAGAGGGAGGCCGTGGGACATACTCTGGTCAGGAAACATGAAGAGTTCGTGGGAGGCCTTGGGAGAGGGAGGCCGTGGGACATACTCTGGTCAGGAAACATGAAGAGTTTGTGGGAGGCCTTGGGAGAGGGAGGCCGTGGAAAAGTGTCTGGTCAGGAAACATGGAGATTCCTTGGGGGGCCATGGGAGAGGGATGCCGTGGAACATAAATACTAAGGTCAGAAAACATGAAAAGTTCGTGAGAGGCCTTGGGAGAGGGAGGCCGTGGGACATATATACTCTGGTCAGGTAACATGAAAAGTTCGTGGGAGGCCTTGGGAGAGGGAGGCCGTGGGACATATTTACTCTGGTCAGGAAATATGAAAAGTTCATGGGAGGCCTTGGGAGAGGGAGGCCGTGGGACATACTCTGGTCAGGAAACATGAAAAATTCGTGGGAGGCCTTGGGAGACGGAGGCCGTGGGAGATATATACTCTGGTCAGGAAACATGAAAAATTCGTGGGAGGCCATGGGAGACGGAGGCCGTGGGAGATATATACTCTGGTCAGGAAACATGAAAAATTCGTGGGAGGCCTTGGGAGAGGGAGGCCGTGGGACATATATACTCTGGTCAGGAAACATGAAAAATTCGTGGGAGGCCATGGGAGACGGAGGCCGTGGGAGATATATACTCTGGTCAGGAAACATGAAAAATTCGTGGGAGGCCATGGGAGACGGAGGCCGTGGGAGATATATACTCTGGTCAGGAAACATGAAAAGTTCGTGGGAGGCCTTGGGAGAGGGAGGCCGTGGGACATATATACTCTGGTCAGGAAACATGAAAAATTCGTGGGAGGCCATGGGAGACGGAGGCCGTGGGAGATATATACTCTGGTCAGGAAACATGAAAAGTTTGTGGGAGGCCTTGGGAGAGGGAGGCTGTGGGACATATTTACTCTGGTCAGAAAACATGAAAAGTTCGTGGGAGGCCTTGGGAGAGGGAGGCCGTGGGACATATATACTCTGGTCAGGAAACATGAAGAGTTTGTGGGAGGCCTTGGGAGAGGGAGGCCGTGCAACAGTGTCTGGTCAGGAAACATGGAGATTCCTCGGGGGCCATGGGAGAGGGAGGCCGTGGGACATATATACTCTGGTCAGAAAACATGAAAAGTTCATGAGAGGCCTTGGGAGAGGGAGCCCTTGGGACATATATACTCTGGTCAGGAAACATGGGAGATTTCTTGGGAGGTCATGGGAGAGGGAGTCCGTGGGACATATATACTCTAGTCAGGAAACAAGAAAAGTTCGTGGGAGGCCTTGGGAGAGGGAGGCCGTGCAACATTGTCTGGTCAGGAAACATGAACAGTTCGTGGGAGGCCTTGGTAGAGGGAGGCCGTGCAACATTATCTGGTCAGGAACCATGGAAATTTCTTGGAAGGCCATGGGAGAGGGAGGCCGTGGGACATCTATACTCTGGTCAGGAAACATGAAAAGTTCGTGGGAGGCCTTGGGAGAGGGAGGCCGTGGGACATATATACTCTGGTCAGGAAACATGAAAAGTTCATGGGAGGCCTTGGGAGAGGGAGGCCGTGGGACATATATACTCTGGTCAGGAAACATGAAGAGTTCGTGGGAGGCCTTGGGAGAGGGAGGCCGTGCAAAAGTGTCTGGTCAGGACACCTGGAGATTCCTTGGGGGCCATGGGAGAGGGAGGCCGTGGGACATATATACTCTGGTCAGGAAACATGAAGAGTTCGTGGGAGGCCTTGGGAGAGGGAGGCCGTGCAAAAGTGTCTGGTCAGGACACCTGGAGATTCCTTGGGGGCCATGGGAGAGGGAGGCCGTGGGACATATATACTCTGGTCAGAAAACATGAAAAGTTCGTGGGAGGCCTTGAGAGAGGGAGGCCGTGGGACATATATACTCTGGTCAAGAAACATGAAAAGTTCGTGGGAGGCCGTGGGAGAGGGAGGCCGTGGGACATATTTACTCTGGTCAGGAAACATGAAGAGTTCGTGGGAGGCCTTGGGAGAGGGAGGCCGTGCAACAGTGTCTGGTCAGGAACCATGGAGATTTCTTGGAAGGCCATGGGAGAGGGAGGCCGTGGGACATATATACTCTGGTCAGGAAACATGAAGAGTTCGTGGGAGGCCTTGGGAGAGGGATGCCGTGCAACATTCTCTAGTCTGGAAACATAGAGATTTCTTGGGAGGCCATGGGAGAGGGAGGCCGTGCAACATTCTCTGGTCAGGAAACATGGAGATTTCTTGGGAGGCAATGGGAGAGGGAGGCCATGTGACATGTATGGGCTACTCTGGTCAGGAAACATGAAAAGTTCGTTGGAGGCCTTGGGAGAGGGAGGCCATGCAACATTCTCTGGTCCGGAAACATGGAGATTTCTTGGGAGGCCTTGGGAGAGTGAGGCCTTGTACACTCTGGTCAGCAAACATGACAAGTCCGTGGGAGGCCTTGGGAGAGGGAGGCTGTTCACCATGTAATCTCTGGCCAGGAAACATCATACGACTTCTATTGTTATGCAAAGTACTTCATACATTGTCATGCAAAGTGGTTCAAAAGTGGGTGAAAAAATACCGACCCGGCGGGGGGAGGTCTTAATGAATACAACAAGTATCATGGCTGAGAGAACCAGAACCCACAGCCACTGGATCAGCTATGTACCTCTTCTTTTTGGAAATATGTCAGTATTATTGGTTGGAGCGCAGTACTACAGTGCTCAAGGCCACAAATCCAACCCTCCTCTCTGGATCAAATTGATTGTGGAGATTCCGATGCATTTTGATGTCCAGTGCCCAGGGTATTTCTACATGTGTATGTGCATTCCCCTGTTCTCCAAGTCGAGCAAGTATTTGAGACCAGGGAGATTGGGGTGTGGAGAAGTGGTCCTTTGGGTAGCAATCGCTTGAGCTGCTGAGGATAGCTTTGCTGCTTGATATTCAGCCCACAGGACCTTCAGCGTCATGTACATTAAGCACCAAAAGTTTAGGTTCAACATGTAAGCGACATCAGGACTCAGAAGGTGTCAGATCAAAGTCCAGATCTGAACCTCATCTAAATTCTATCTCATACCTGGGAATGCTGTTGCACAGACACCTCCAGACACCCTGGCAGCACTTGAGACAAGTTTGCATGAAAACTGAGCAAGAATCAACCAGGATACTTGTCTGGATCTGTTTGTCTTGCAGAGTGTGGGCCTTGTGAGAAGCCTGAGTACGACAGATACGTTATTGTTAGAATAAATGTGTGTAATTCGAGTTTTCATTTATTATCAGTGTGTTGTCCTCGGGCTTCTCACACGGCCCGGACTCTGCACTACAAGTTCCTGACAAGATCCAGATATGATTCAGAAAAATGTCCCGGATAATTCTTGCCCAGTTTTCACGCAGACATGTTTCAAGGGCGGTCTGAAGGCCTCTGTAACACCATTTGAACAAGGTGTTACCATGTACCAAGGAGGGAGTACATAGTTCTAAACCTGGACCGTACACGTGTGCCACCCTGGCAACCACGTCCATCAAACATCCTAATGAAACAAGTATCTTACCATACTCTCACATTTGTATTGGATTCATTTATTTTCCTTCAACTGGCTGCTGAAAAAAATGTATGCTCACGTGCGCATCTGCGCAAATGGTAGTTACGCCACTGGGGTCTCCAAAAGTACTGTGAAACCATCTATTCTAGAAGTGGTATAAACCAAATGTGGGTATTAAAAAAATTCAAATCTTTATTGGAATATCTACATGCTCACACACTTTCAAATGTAACGTCTGTCAAAACATTTGATTTTTCCATTTGGTACACAACTATACCTCATTCTGAACTGGAGTCTCAGCTAAAAAGAACTCATCAATAATTCATTTTTCTCTAAAAATGGACAACGTCGGTACCACTATATCGTAGGCGACTCTGATGCCCCATACAAATATACTGAAATAGATGTGGTAAATATGGTTAATTTTCTGATTGAAAATATGGACACTCTACATTTTCTGACTGAAAATATGGACACTGCATGGACACTCTACGCGCCATCTAATGTGCATCTGGCGGGCAACCACCGACTGCCTTTTTAGAACCGTCCGGACATCAGTCGGTCACCGGCCGATGCCTGCCAGGTGACTGGTTGGTCTCATGTAGGCATCAAGGTACACATTCTCACCCCATTCCTACGTATGCCGGCCGGTCAGTGTACGATGTCCGGATAGGTGTCCACCGGTGATCTGCCAATGCCCGGTGCTTTCATGACAACTTGAGAGATGTGTAAAAGATGCCTGAAAGAAGTTACCGGGGACCAGAACATCGGTGAGAACCACCGATGTATTCGCATCGGCCGGCGACCGGTGCAAATGTGACATAGGCATAAGATGGGCTCACAATGTTCTGCCACCATCCAAATCATGCGAGTCAGATTCACTATCCGGGTCATCCGAGGCGATCCAGGACTATTTTGCCATTCTGTGTGGAAAGGTCCATGTCTTTTACATGGTGGTTTGTGATAGTCCTGAGGTCTTTGGGGAATATTCTTAGTGGGGTCATGTTTTGACAAATTTTTGAGTGGAAAACCGGTCTGTGGTTCTGACATGCTAGTTCGGGTTCATCGGAAGGGATGATAATGGTATGGACTGGTTGATCCGTGGTTTGTTTGTGACAGGACCCTGCTGATCTGGTTTCGTCCTTGCTGGCACTGTGTTCAGCTGTAGTGCTGCTCCGTTAGGTCCAAAGTTGCTTCTTGGTGACAGTGTTTCAATCTGAGTGATGAGCATTGATCAATGCACACCAGGGCTCAGAATTGCCACTTGTGGGTATCCATAGGCTCATAACATTTCAGATTTGCTCCAAGGCAATAGAGCTCACTAGCCAATTGGCTGATGAAAATCTGTTAAGTGATATTGAAATATGTTTTTATGAGCAAATAGGCTCCTGAAAATTGTTGAATGGGAGCGAAATAGGAGCCTTTCCCTCCTGGATAAAATTATCAATTTTGAGCCCTGATGCACACGGATTGTGGCATCTCTTGATGTTAGTGTTCATGGATGGTCCTCTGCAGGATCCGGTTTCAGAGAGATTATGGTTTTGACTGAAAATGTTATGAAATTCCATCGCTTGCTCCAATGAGTCCATGTACTGATATTGAGTGGATTGTTTCCACCTAATTATTTAACTATTTTACCATTAAGATTTTCCCAAAATAACTCAATTTCAATCTCCGACCCCCCCCCCCCCCCAATAATGTTGAAAATGAAAGTGTGACCCGTCTCCCCCCCCCCCCCCCCAGTTTTTACCTAACCTCTTTTTTTTTTACCTGATAAATAATGACCGGCCCCTAATAGTGGCACGTGCCTTATAGTAGAGCGACCCCTTCTTTTTCCCCAAAAATTTTTGTAACCTGGTACATATAATTCACTTCATGTCTTTCTGATAAAATCTTGGGAGTGTTTCAATCTACATATTTATGTTATTTGAATCATAGTAAAGGGGATTGAAGACTATAAATTTATTATTTAGTGATTATTTTAAATTTGACCTGAAGTTTGACCTCATTTTTGCAAGCGCTGCTGCAGGAGGTGTTGCTTCGGCTCGCCGTGCTACTATTAGGACCAATACGGTATAGGTGATTTTACTCTAAAAAATACCCGCATATGGGTCATTTTTGGCCATTTTCCATAAAGTCAATTTTTGGATAACAACTACTGCAGAACAAATTCTAGGATTTTGCTTATTTATCAACCAACCCGTGTGGATGTTTTTGATACAAAAAAAATGGGGGTCACCATGCTAATTTTTGTGTTAAATGTTTATCAAAATATTCACAAATTAGGTCAAATTTTCTATTTTGAAATTATATGTAACCGAAAAAATAGCATGTGACCCCCATATTTTTTGTATAAAAAAAGAATCATATAATACCATATTTATGCAAGTAAATATTAGCATATTATTGGATTTCACAACACACAACATCACTAATTAATTACCTACTATTGTTTCATAACTAACAGCAGTGAGTTTGGATAACATGCTACATCGCTATGATACGCTTCACCATCGGGATATTCATCATCATCACGTGACCAGGCGCAGCACAAACGGCGGGAAATTGGTCAACAATCGCATTGTGTCTTTGGACACACTCGGAAGGTGATTCACACTAGTAAACCTTTTACTAGTAAACCACAGATCAATAGACAACCTACATACATGTACATGTATTAATCATACAGTACCTGATACCATATTAATAAGCCACCAGGTGCTTTGGTTGATTTATTCAAACACACAGGTATTATTAATGTATATCTTTACGTCTCAGTTCTGATTTTTGCTAAGGCCATGTTGTTGTTTTTTTCTTTGTTTTCCGTCAACTTTTTTTTCAACAAGTACCAGCCTATCAGGAAAAAAAAACACAGGGAAAAACAGACGTTTATTAGCACAATAACACCTTTATTCACAAAGTAAGTCATGCCAAGAATGTGAAATGAATGATATTGCTGAGCAATTTGCTGAGCTATTAAACATTTTATTGATAAATAGCAGAATGGAAAAAAAATGGAAACCATTCACTATCTTTCTCAATGTTTGGTGATTTCGGGGATAAAAAACATCAGTTTTTGGTGGAAAAACAACCAAAAATTTTGTGTTTTTTCTGGAAATAATGTCTATTTTCACCTGCCCGCTGACGGGAAACAAAGAAAAAAAATATCATGGCCTTATAGCTTAATCTTTGTTTTGGATCGTTGAATCAATATTATATTTTATTTGTTTCTAATTGACATGAACCATATTTTTCACCAAATTTCAGCTTTCTATCTTTAACATGTTTAAAACTGATTTGGCCAAATCCAGCTCCATGTAATTGTCTGTCCTGTCATTTGTAACCAAATCCCCTTCTCTGTTGAGCATGATGAGGGGTGGGTACAGTCACAGTGATGACTTTTCTCAGGTTAGGAACTTCTTTAGTAAAACTACAGAAAATTACCTTGGTCTGGAGTTGGCAAACTCCGAACCTGAGGTAGGAAATCAAATCCCTGAATAAGAGTGTCATATACATAGGGATATATTATATCTCATTGATATTCATGTTTTTTTCAACATCTTCTTCAGACATTTCGAGCTTCACTTGACAACAAACAGGAAACTATTCTCACCAGATTTTGTGGCGGTGGAGGTTCGAAGTAACCATAACAATGCAGAAAGTCATGAGTTTGAATTGAAAGAAGATGAATTTTATGAGGGATACATTGTTGGTACGTAGATTGTAAACAAATTCTATATTTAAAGTGAAACTATACAATTGACAGGATTGATTAATGTATTTGCAATATATCATGTAGACTGGTTTATGTTCCATGTTGTTTGATTGAAAAACTAATATCTAATTTTTCTCTGTTATTTATCAGGTTTGGCTTCTGTTTGCTGATATTTTTTTGTCGGAAAAAATTTCAGGCTGTCTGTTTCTCTAAAAAAAAATTTGCAAGTAAAATTTTTTCCTCGCGAACAAAATTGCTCAAACAATAAAAATCGTGAGTTTTATTATTATATTCTCGAATTGAATTGCCAAAGCACTTTTACATGTTTTCGCGAGGTAAATAACTTAATTAATGTTTTTTCATGAATTTAATTCTTTTAACGATAAAATTCGCAGACTAAATTATTTCCCTCACAAATACATATAAAATTGCGAGGGATAGATAGTTCTCGAAATTTATTGTTTGGAATAAAATATTCTTTAAAAAAATCGGACATATTGAAATTTTTTTCTGAAATAAAAAAACATTGGCAGACAACAGCCACCATAATTAGGACATTCTAGGACATAAGTGTTTAGGTTAACGGACCTTTTGGTCCCGATACCTCCAATTTTGCACAAAAATGCCTAAAAAATATTTCAAGAGTATTTTTTATTTTTTTCGACGAGAAACAGCCAAGTTCTGACTCTGGCAGCCATTTTCAGACAGGTTTGAGATTTTTCTTCAAAAGATTTCCCTTATGTACCTTTGTGATGTTTATAAGTTTCGATGCCCTTGAATCGACGGTCTGCGTGTGGTGGCCATTTTGAATCATTCGAGGGGTTGAATGATCGAGGGGTTTGAATCATTATCTATCATTCCGAAAAATACATCGGGCCCTGAGGTAGGTTGCTATTGAATTTCAGCCAAATAAAAAAAACAAGATGGCGAGAAAAACGGGGGACACCAGTGTGGTCGTGAGACCGAATGCCTCTCACATTCGCCCTTTATTTGACTTCACAACTTGAGAATCAATTGTGGACATGCAGGAAATGATATATGCTAAATAGCCTGATGACCATTAATTTGACCTTCGACTTCAATTTCAGGGTCAGAGCACAAAATTGCTAATGTCTCTCTTATTATTGAATTTACAGTTTAGCAATAAATTGTGGACATTTATGAAATGATATATGCTCAATATTCGCATGACCTTTAATTTGGCCTTGACTTCAGTTTCAAGGTCACAGGACAAAATTGCTACTACTGACATTTCACCTCATTGTATCCCCCGAACGAAGGTCGGCGGATGCTTTGGATTTGCTCTCGTCGCGCCGCCGCGTCCACGTCCGCGTGTGCCACAGACACTTTCTTGTGAGAGCTCTACAGGGTGCAAATCTGAACCGATTAGGATAGTTGTTTAAAGGGACATGTCTTATGGTAAAATCACAACACCAATTGATTTTGGTTGCCATAGCAACCAGATTGGCCGATCAGCGACACATTTTGTGCTCAAATTGGCCTGTTTAGCACACATGGTTTGTGAACACTGCGGGTGGGAGTTTTCGATGAATGATGATGAAATCTCACAGGCTCGATGAAAAAGACAGTCACAAGAAACCTATCATTTTTCAGAATGATGAAACAAATATTAATTAGTTAGCAGGCTATCTTATTACTATCAGTAAAATACTCACTTTGACATCTGTGATCACTACAATAACCTGTACTATGAAAGCAAATGGCACAGGATTCTTGTACAGAATAGAGAACTGATGTTTTTGGTGAAAACAGAATAATACTACAGAATAAGTTAACATCAGTTTCACTAGTTAAGTCTATTATTGACCACAAAACAAATATTTAAGACAAGAAACATTTATCATTGGGCTCAACAAAGTTGAATGTCTGTCCAGTAAAGATTTCATGGCTGTTACTGAATAAGTTAACATTAGTTTTATTAGTTACGGTGTAACTCTATTATTGACCACAATAAAAATAGTTAAGACAAAAAACATTTATTATTGGGCTCAGCAAGGTAAAGGTTTTGTCCAGTAGAGATTACATGGCTGTAACTGAATAAGTTAACATTGGTTTTACTAGTTAACTCTATTATTGACCACAATAAAATTAGTTAGGACAACAAACATTTATTATTAGCCCCAGGGGGATACACCCACGCGGTCGTAGGCAACCGAATCGTCTAGTTTTCAAGGTCATTTGACAAAATTGCTAATATTTCGCTTATTATTGATTTTACAGCTTTAGAATCAATTGTGGAATATAAGAAATGATATAAGCTGAATACTTGCATGACCTTGAAGTTGACCTTTGACCTTATTTTCTAGGTCAGAGCAAAAAATGGTTAAAATCTAGCTTGTTATCAACTTTACAGCTTAGTATCAATTGAGAACATATAGGAAATGATATATGCTGAATATTCTCATGACTTTGAATTTGAGAATTTGACCTTTGACCCCATTTTCATGGTCACAGGACAAAATGGGTAATATCTAGCTCATTATTGACTTTACAGCTTGGAAATCAACAAATAGGAAATGGTATTTGCTGAATATTCTCGTGACCTTGAACTTGATATTTGACCTTATTTTCAAGGTTGGAGCACAAAGTGGGGAATAACTCATTTATTATCGACTTCACAACTTGAGAATCGATTGTGGACATACAGGAAATAATATATGCCGAACATTCTGGAGACCTTTATAATTTGACCTTTGGCTCCATTCTCAAGGTCACAGTACAAATTTGCTAATATTTTTTTTATTATTGAATTTACAGCTCAACAATCAATTGTGGACATATAGGAAATGATATAGGGTATGATGAATATTCTCGTGACCTTGAATCTTTTATGGTTTTAACAGAACTTTTTTTTTTTTCCGCCGATTTGATTTCCAGACGATAACTTTAGATTGCCTGGATCCTTGCCAAATTTTCACCTCCAGTCAGAAATGATATGTAGAAAAACCCCATTGTTTTTGAGCTGGCTCCGAGGGCCCTGAGGTCTGTGAGGATGAAATCAAGGCTGATTTTGAGACTTGGTTTTCCGACAAAGTTTCAAAGTTTCATATGCCACCAGGGAAGAACCCTATTGATTTTGGGAACCATCCATCAAATGACCTTTGACCTAGAGGTCGAAATAATTTTTTGCTGATTCATCCTTGAGGCTTCCTGCATATATCTCGGAAACGGTGCTCGTAGAGCGAAACGGGTGTTATTTTCGGACTTGCTGCCCTAAACAAATATGTCTAAGGGGTATTATGGATGGACTTTGACCTTGAACTGAAATTTTTTTGTCGAGTCAGCATTTTTCGTTTTCGGCGATATCTCAGAAACAGTGCTTCTGTTCAGCGAAACAACATTATTTTCGGACTCGTCGCCCTAGACAAATATGTCTGAGGGGCATAATGGATGAACTTTGACTTGAATTTTTTCGCCGAGTTGGCATTTTTCGTCGATATCTCGGAAACGGTGTGAGTACAGTGAAATGGCCGTAATTTGGAACTCGTTGCTCTAGACAGACATGTCTGAGGGCTATTATGGGATGAACTTCGGCATGAACTTCGGACCTTTGCTCCGATAACCTATTGCCGTGGCAATGTGTTCGTCTCCGTCGTCGTCGTCGTCCGTCTACATCTTTAGCTAATCGGCCCATAAGCTATTATCGTGGTTTTTCGTCCGTCGTCGTCCGCATCGTCGTCTACATCTTCTGTTAACATAAATTTGTGTGAATATGTGTTGGGTCAATACCTCCAGACGTTATTTTCATATTTTTCGATTGAGTCGTTTATGCCGAAAATGGCTGTTTTTGTATGTTTTTCAACTGTAAAAATTATTTTCTCAAAAACTGTCTGATCAGTCTTGAGATTTAGTTTCAAAATGTTCCCCTTTTGTATCTTTATAATGTGTATAAGTTTCAATGCTCTTGAATTGGCGGTTCGCGTGTTACGGCCATTTTGATGTTTTCTATGGGGCCCAAATGGGACTTTTCCATGTTGAATTCTCCTATGCTTTATAATGGGTCACATTGTTCCTGATATTTCTCTCAATATTGAGATTAGAGACTTAGAATCAATTGTGGACATATAAGAAATGATATATGCTGAATATTCTTGTGACTTTGAATTTGACCTTTGACCTCATTTTGAAGGTCAAAGCACAAAATGGCTAATATCTCGCTTATTTTTCACTTTACAGCTTGGGAATCAATTGTGGACATATAAGAAATGATATAAGCTGAATATTCTCATGACCTTGAATGAGAGCTTCGACCTTATTTTCAAGGTCAAAGCCCAAAATGTTCAAGGTCAGAGCAAAAAATGGTTAATATCTCGCTTATTATCGACTTTACAGCTTAGAAATCAATTGTGCACATATAGGAAGTGAGATATACTAAATATTCTCATGACCTTGAGCTTGACCTTGCACCTCATTTTCAAGGTCAATGCACAAAGTGGGTAATATCTCGCTTATCATCTACTTTACAGATTAGGAATCAATTGTGCACATATAGGAAATGATATACATTTATTCTGATGACCTTGAATTTGACCTGTGACCTTATTGTCAAGGTCAAAGCTTATTATCGCTTATTATCAACTTTACAGCTTAGTAATCAATTGTGGACATATAGGAAATGATATATGCTGAATATTCTCCTGACCTTGAATGTTACCTCTGACCACATTTTTAAGGTCAGAGCACAAAATGGCTAATATCTCGCTTATTATTGACTTTACAGCTTCGGAATCGATTGTGGACATATATGTTTTCATGAAGTTGGTAGACAATATAATTAGCATAATATGATTTCATGGGTTTTGGGGGCATCAAAAGATGCATGAATACGAAACATTTACCATTCAAATGTGCCTCATGAAAAGAGGTATATACATGTACTTCAAGTACAAGTGTGTATTCAGGAAATGATGTATGCTGAATATTATGGTGACCTTGAATTTGACCTTTGACTTCATTTTCCAGGTCAGAGAACAAAATATCTCGCTTGTTATCGACTTTACAGCTTAGGAATTATTTGTGAACTTGTGAAGGAAATTATATATGCTGAATATTCTCATGATTTTGAAGGTCAGATCATTTCAAGGTCAGATCACAAAATGGCCAATATCTCACTTATTATCGACTTTACAGCTTAGGAATTAATTTTGGACATACTAGAAATAATATATGTTGAACATTTTCATGCCCTTGAATTGACCAATGATTTCAGTTATCAAGGTCACGGGACAAAAGGCATATATTGTCCGGTAACCTTTCTAGTCTTTGGGCTAATTTTTAGGTTACCGGAGGGTCCGATAACCTATTGGCATGGCGTTGCGTCCGTCGTCCGTCCGTCCGTCCGTCGTCCGTAAACAATTTTATCTTTAAAGTTTACGGTTGAATCTTTCTGAAATTTTGCACAAAAATGCCTAAAAATATTTCCAGAGGGAGGTATTTTTTAGTTTTTTGATTTTCGCATTTTTTTCAAAATGGCGGCCTTTTTCGTCGAAAAATGGCCAATTTTGGACTTTGACGGTCGTTTTCTCAAAATCTGTTCAGTAACTTTTTTTCCTATTGATGCACAACACTCGTCATATGTAGCCCTGTGACATGTATAAATTTCGTTGCCCCTGAATCACTCGACGTCCGTCCATCCGTCCGTCCGTCCGTCCGTCAACAATTTCTTGTGAACGCGATAACTTACAAAGTTTTTAACGAAATACCGCCAAAATCATACCAGAGGTGCATTATGAGCAGATCTCGGACAAGTTCGATGATGGGTGACCTTGACCTATTTTTCAGATCGTGGCAGGACTTCGAACTTGACAATACATGAAAACAGGACTTTGTACCTTGTGAACGCGATAACTTACAAAGTTTTTAACGAAATACCGCCAAAATCATACCGGAGGTGCATCATGAGCAGATCTCGGACAAGTTCGATGATGGGTGACCTTGACCTATTTTTCAGGTCGTGGCAGGACTTCGAACTTGACAATACATGAAAACAGGACTTTGTACCTTGTGAACGCGATAACTTACAAAGTTTTTAACGAAATACCGCCAAAATCATACCAGAGGTGCATCATGAACAGATCTCGAACAAGTTCGATGATGGGTGACCTTGACCTATTTTTCAGGTCGTGGC
Organism: Terebella lapidaria; assembly: GCA_949152475.1. Classification (NCBI taxonomy): domain Eukaryota; kingdom Metazoa; phylum Annelida; class Polychaeta; order Terebellida; family Terebellidae; genus Terebella; species Terebella lapidaria. The sequence continues at coordinate 21,836,361 of OX424569.1, forward strand.
AGGACTTCGAACTTGACAATACATGAAAACAGGACTTTGTACCTTGTGAACGCGATAACTTACAAAGTTTTTAACGAAATACCGCCAAAATCATACCAGAGGTGCATCATGAGCAGATCTCGGACAAGTTCGATGATGGGTGACCTTGACCTATTTTTCAGGTCGGGGCAGGACTTCGAACTTGACAATACATGAAAACAGGACTTTGTACCTTGTGAACGCGATAACTTACAAAGTTTTTAACGAAATACCGCCAAAATCATACCGGAGGTGCATCATGAGCAGATCTCGGACAAGTTCGATGATGGGTGACCTTGACCTATTTTTCAAGTCGTGGCAGGACTTCGAACTTGATAATACATGAGAACAGGACTTTGTACCTTTTGAACGCGATAACTTACAAACCTTTTAACGAAATACCGCCAAAATCATACCGGAGGTGCATCATTAGCAGATCTCGGACAAGTTCGATGATGGGTGACCTTGACCTATTTTTCAGGTCGTGGCATGAAATGTTCATGGCACTTTGCAGCTACATGTATCATTCTCTCCCCGAAGAGCAGTATCTTGCGTCCACTTAATTGTACAATTAATTTTATTATCAGATTTCTGAAATTTCCGAAAATAAAAGGCCACGAATAAATAGTTGTTTTAATACAAAAATCTGCTTGGCCACATTATGTGCCTCCTAAAAAAAAAAAAACGTGAAAAAAAGTACTGTTCACCTGCACTGCCAATTCCTTCCACTAACAGCCCTCCTCGATGCAACCCGCCCAATTGTCGCGGGCGCGACTTATACTTGTCTCAAAATCTGTTCAGTAACTTTTTTTCTTATTGATGCAGAACACTCCTCATATGTACCCCTGTGACATGTATAAATTTCGTTGCCCTTAAATCGCTGGAAGTGGGCCATTTTGGGCCCAAACACGGCCCAAATGGGACTTTCCCATGTTGAATTTTCCTATGCTTTATAATGGGACACATTAAGCCTAATATCTCATTTAATATTGAGATTAGAGACTAGGAATCAATTGTGGACATATAGGAAATGATATATGCCGAATGTTCTTATGACCTTGAAGTTGACCTCTGACCTCGGTTTTAAGGTCAGAGCACAAAATGGCTAATATCTCGCTTATTATCGACTTTACAGCTTAGGAATCAATTGTGGACATATAGGAAATGATATATGCCGAATATTCTGATAACCTTGAATTTGACCTTTGACTTCATTTTCAAGGTCACAGGACAAAATGGCTAATATCTCACTTATTATCGATTTTACAGCTTAGGGATCAATTGTGGACATATAGGAAATGATATATACTGAATATTCTCGTGACCTTGAATTTGACCTCTGACCTCAGTTTCAAGGTCAGAGCACAAAATGGCTAATATCTCGCTTATTATTGACTTTACAGCTTAGGAATCAATTGTGGAAATATAGGAAATGATATATGCAGATGATTGCCATAACATTGAATTTGACCCTCGACCTCATTTTCAAGGTCACAGGACAAAATGACTAATATCTCACTTATTATTGACTTTACAGCTTAGGAATCAATTGTGGACATATAGCAAATGATATATGACAAATATTCTGATGACCTTGAATTTGACTTTCGACCTCATTTTCAAGGTCACAGAACAAAATGGCTAATATCTCACTTATTATCGATTTTACAGCTCAGGGATCAATTGTGGACATAAAGGAAATAATATTCTCGTGACTTCGAATTTGACCTCTGACCTCGGTTTCAAGGTCAGAGCACAAAATGTTTCATATCGCACTTATTATCGACTTTACAGCTTAGGAATCAATTGTGGACATATAGGAAATGATATATGCCGAATATTCTGATGACATTGATTTTGACCTTTGACCTCATTTTCATGGTCAGAGGACAAAATGGCTAATATTTCACTTATTATCGATTTCACAGCTTAGGGATCAATTGTTGACATATAGGAAATGATCTTTGCAGATTATTGCCATAACATTGAATTTGACCTTTGACCTCATTTTCAGGATCACAGGACAAAATGGCTAATATCTCGCTTTTTATCGACTTAACAGCTTAATGTGACCTTGAATTCGATCTCTGACCTCAGTTTCAAGGTCAGAGCACAAAATGGCTAATATCTCGCTTATTATTGACTTTACAGCTTAGGAATCAATTGTGGACATATAGGAAATGATCTTTGCAGATTATTGCCATAACATTGAATTTGACCTTTGACCTCATTTTCAGGATCACAGGACAAAATGGCTAATATCTCGCTTTTTATCGACTTAACAGCTTAGCAATCAATTGTAAACATATAGAAAATGATACATTCTGAACATTGTCATGACCTCGAACTTGAACTTTGACCTCATGTTCAAGGTCCCAGGACAAAAATGCTAATATCTCGCTTATTATCGACTTTAAAGCTTAGGAATCATTTATGAAGATATAGGAAATGATATATGCTGAATAGTGCTATGACCTTGAATTCGACCTTTGACCTCATTTTCAAGGTCGGAGAACGAAATGGCTAATATCTCGCTTTTTAACGACTTTACAGCTTAGCAATCAATTGTGGAGATATAGAAAATGATATATTCTGAACATTGTCATGACCTTGAACTTCAAGGTTCAGGACCTAATTTTCAAGATCACAGGACAAAATGGCTAATAGCTAGCTTATTATCGACTTTACAGCTTAGGAATCAATTATGAACATATAGGAAATGATAATGCTGAATATTGCTATGACCTTGAATTCCACCTTTGACCTCATTTTCAAGGTCACAGGACATAATGGCTAATATCTCGCTTATTATTGACTTTACAGCTTAGGAATCAATTGTGGACATACTAGAAATGACATATGCCGAATATTATCTTGTTCTTGAATTGACCAATGACCTTTTTTTCAAGGTCACGGGACAAAATACTAATATCTAAAATATATATTGTCCGGTAACCTTTCTTAGCCCTTGGGCTAATTTTAGGTTACCGGACCTATGGTCCGATAACCTATTGGCATGGCGTTGCGTCCGTCATCCGTCGTCGTCGTCATCCACATTTTTATCTTTTTTGTTTACGAGGGAATTTTTCTAAAATTTTGCACAAAAATACTTTAAAATATTTCAAGAAGGAGGTATTTTTTAGTTTTTTGATTTTCGCATTATTTTCAAAATGGCGGCCGTTTTTGACGAAAAATGCCTGATTTTCGACTTTGGCGGCCATTTTCTCAAAATCTGTTCAGTAACTTTTTTTGTTTTTGATACATAACACTTCTCATATGTACTCCTATGATGTCCTTAAATTTCGTTGCACTTGAATCGCTCGAAGTGGGCCATTTTGGCCTAAACTCGTCCCAAATGGGACTTTCCCATGTTAAATTCTCCTATGCTTTATAATGGGACACATTATGCCTAATATCTCACTAAATATTGAGATTAGAGACTAGGAATCAATTGTGGACATATAGGAAATGATATATGTTGAATATTGTCGTGACCTTGAATTTGACCTCTGACCTCATTTTCAAGGTCAGAGCACAAAATGGCTTATATCTCGCTTATGCCTAATAAGCTTATCGACTCTACAGCTTAGGAATCAATTGTGGACATATAGGAAATGATATATGCTGAATATTCTCGTGACCTTGAATTTGACCTCTGACCTCAGTTTCAAGGTCAGAGCACAAAATGGCTTATATCTCGCTTATTATCGACTCTACAGCTTAGGAATCAATTGTGGACATATAGGAAAGGATATATGCTGAATTTTCTGATGACCTTGAATTTGACCGTTGACTCCATTTTCAAGGTTATAAGACAAAATGGCTTATATCTTGCTTATTATCGACTCTACAGCTTAGAAATCAATTGTGGACATATAGGAAATGATATATGCTGAATATTCTGATGACCTTAAATTTGACCTTTCACCCCATTTTCAAGGTTATAGAACAAAATGGCTAATATCTTGCTTGTTATCGACTTTACAGCTTAGGAATCAGGTATGAACATATAGGAGATGATATATGCAAACTATTGTCATGACCTTGAATTTGACCTCCGACCTCATTTCCAAGGTCCAAGGACAAACTGACTCTTATCTTGCTCCTCTATTGACTGCATGGCTTGGGAATCAATTGTGGACATATAGAACATGATATACACTGAATATTTTGATGACCTTGAATTTGACCTTTGCCTTCATTTTCAAGGCCACAACACAAAATTGCTAATATCTCTCTGATTATTGAATTTACAGCTTAGCAATCAACTGTGGACATGATATATGCTTAATATTATATATGCTGAATATTCTCTTCACCTTGAATTTAACCAGTGACCTGGCTAACAGCGAAAATATTAAACATTGTCCGGTAACCTATCTTTGGCCCCTTGGCCTAATTTTTAGGTTACCGGACCTTTGGTCCGATAACCTATTGCCGTGGCGTTGCGTCCGTCGTCGTCATCCGTCTACATTTTTATCTTTAAAGTTTACGATCGAATCTTTCTGAAATTTTGCACAAAACTGCCTATAAATATTTCGAGAGGGAGGTATTTTTTAGTTTTTTGATTTTCGCAATTATTTTAAAATGGCGGCCGTTTTCTTCGAAAAATGGCCAATTTTGGACTTTGGCTGTCGTTTTCTCAAAATCTGTCCAGTAACTTTTTTTCTTATTCATGCATAACACTCCTCATATGTACCTCTGTGACATGTATAAATTTTGTTGCCCTTGAATCGCTCAAAGTGGGCCATTTTGGGTACAAACTCGGCCCAAATGGGACTTTCCCATGTTAAATTCTCCTATGCTTTATAATGGGACACATTAAGCCTAATATCTCACTTAATATTGAGATTAGAGACTAGGAATCAATTGTGGACATATAGGAAATGATATATGCTGAATATTGTCGTGACCTTGAATTTGATCTTTGACCTCATTTTTAAGATCACAGGACAAAATGGCTAATATCTCGCTTATTATCAACTTTACAGCTTAGGATTCAATTGTGAACATATAGGAAATGATATATGCTGAATTTTCTCATGACCTCGAATTTGACCTTGACCTCATTTTCAAGGTCACAGGACAAAATTGCTAATATCTCGCTTATTGTCGACTTTACAGCTTAGGAATCAATTGTGAACATATAGGAAATGATATATGCTGAATATTTTTGTGACCTTGAATTTGACCTTTGACCTCATTTTCAAGGTCACAGGACAAAATGGCCAATATCTTGCTTATTAGTGACTTTACGCCTTATGAATCAATTGTGAACATATAGGAAATGATTTATGCTGAATATTCTAGTGACCTTGAATTTGACTTTTGACCTCATTTTCAAGGTCAACAGGACAAAATGGCTAATATCTTGCTTATTATCAACTTTACAGCTTAGGAATCAATTGTGAACATATAGGAAATGATATATTCTGAATATTCTCATGACCTTGAATTTGACCTTTGACCTAAATTTCAAGGCCAGTCATTTTATTTTCAAGGTCAGAATACAAAATGGTTTATATCTCTCTTATTATCTAATTCACAGCTTAGGGGTCCATAGTGAACATATAGGAAATGATGTGTGCTGAATATTTTGGTGATCTAGAATTTGACCTTTGATCCAATTTTCAAGGTCAGAGAACAAAATGGCTAATATGTCGCTTATTATCATCTTTACAGCTTAGGAATCCATTGCGAATATAGAGGAATGATATATACTGAATCTTTTCATGAACTTGAACTTTTACCTTATTTTCTAGGTCACATCACCGATCACAGAATGGCTAATATCTCACTTATTATCGATTTTACAGCTTAGGAATTTATTGTGGACATACTAGAAGTGATATATTTGTTGAAAAATTATTTTCAAGGTCACTGGACAAAAGGCTAATATCTAAAATAAATATTGTCCGGTAACCTTTCTTAGCCCTTGGGCTAATTTTTTAATTATCGGCCATATCTCAGAAACAATTTTGGTCAATTTTTTTATGCTGAGTCAGCAGTTTTTAGGTTACCGGACCTATGGTCCGATAACCTATTGGCATGGCGTTGCGTCTGTCGTCCGTCGTCGTCCGTCGTTGTCGTCGTCCACATTTTTATCTTTTTTGTTTACGAACGAATTCTTCTGAAATTTTGCACAAAACTACTTAAAAATAATTCAAGAAGGAGGTATTTTTTAGTTTATGATTTTCGCATTTTTTTCAAAATGGCGGCCGTTTTCGACGAAAAATGCCTGATTTTGGACTTTGGTGGCCATTTTCTCAAAATCTGTTCAGTAACTTTTTTTCTTTTTGATACATAACACTCCTGATATGTACTCCTATGAGGACTATAAATTTCGTTGCGCTTGAATCGCTCGAAGTGGACCATTTTGGCCCAAACTCGGCCCAAATGGGACTTTCCCATGTTAAATTCTCCTATGCTTTATAATGGGACACATTATGCCTAATATCTCACTTAATATTGAGATTAGAGACTAGGAATCAATTGTGGACATATAGGAAATGATATATGCTGAATATTCTCGTGACCTTGAATTTGACCTCTGACCTCAATTTCAAGGTCAGAGCACAAAATCGCTGATATCTCGCTTATTATCGACTCTACAGCTTAGGAATCAATTGTGGACATATAGGAAATGATATATGCTGAATATTCTGATGACCCTGAATTTGACCTTTGACCCCATTTTCAAGGTCATAGGACAAAATGACTAATATCTCGCTTGTTATCGACTTTACAGCTTAGGAATCAGTTATCAACATATAGGAAATGATATATGCAAATTATTGTCATGACCTTGAATTTGACCTTTGACCTCATTTTCAAGGTCATAGGACAAAATGGCTAATATCTCACTTATTATCGACTCTACAGCTTAGGAATCAATTGTGGACATATAGCAAATGATATATGCTGAATATTCTGATGACCTTGAATTTGACCTTTGACCCCATTTTCAAGGTCATAGGACAAAATGACTAATACCTCGCTTGTTATCGACTTTACAGCTTAGGAATCAGTTATCAACATATAGGAAATGATATATGCAGATTATTGTCAGGACCTTGAATTTGACCTTTGACCTCATTCTCAAGGTCACAGGACAAAATGGCTAATATCTCGTTCATTATCGACTTTAAAGCTTAGGATTCAATTGTGGACATATAGGAAATGATATAGGCTGAATATTCTGATGACCTTGAATTTGACCTTTGACGGCATTTTCAAGGTCACATGACAAAATGGCTAATATCTCGCTTATTATCGACTTTACAGCTTAGGAATCAATTGTGGACATATAGGAAATAATATATGCTGAATATTCTCGTGACCTTGAATTTGACCTCTGACCTCAGTTTCAAGGTCAGAGCACAAAATGGCTTATATCTCGCTTATTATTGACTCTACAGCTTAGGAATCAATTGTGGACATATAGGAAATGATACCTCACTTCGTACTTGTGCAATGTGGGCGTACACATCCTGTACTTTGCTTAGCATTCAATACAGTACTAATGTAACCATTTACTCCGGATGTTGTACACTGTTCAAATGAAACTAACTATCAGCATCTTTGTGTAATTCAGATGATCCAGAAAGTAAAGTGCAAGCTTACTATGAGCATGAAAATATGGTAGTCAACATTAGAACCAAGCAGGATACTTTTATATTGGAGGTAAAGTATGATATAAGTTTATTCAATTCTTCAGAGATTATGCTCATGAATAAAGATGAAGCATATGCATAAGCATTTCATGTGTTTGACTTCAATGCTACATTATGACTGTGAGAGACAATGTACATTATGACAGGCACACAGTGTACATTATGACTGTGACAGACAATGTACATTATGACTGTGACAGACAATGTACATTATGACTGTGACAGACAATGTACATTATGACTGTGACACACAATGTACATCATGACTGTGACAGACAATGTACATTATGACTGTGACACACAATGTACATTATGACTGTGTCAGACAATGTACATTATGACTGTGACACACAATGTACATTATGACTGTGACACACAATGTACATTATGCCTTTGACAGACAATGTACATTATGACTGTGACAGACAATGTACATTATGACTGTGACACACAATGTACCACATCATGACTGTGACAGACAATGTACATTATGACTGTGACACACAATGTACATTATGACTGTGTCAGACAATGTACATTATGACTGTGACACACAATGTACATTATGACTGTGACACACAATGTACATTATGACTGTGACAGACAATGTACATTATGACTGTGACAGACAATGTACATTATGACTGTGACAGACAATGTACATTATGACTGTGACACACAATGTACATTATGACTGTGACAGACAATGTACATTATGACTGTGACAGACAATGTACATTATGACTGTGACAGACAATGTATATTATGACTGTGACATTCATGCTCATTTTGATTGTTGTTATGTTGAAATACTGACAATTCAATCAACACTTTGTGAGTTCAAGGAAATAGGGATAATATCTTTTGTTGAATATTTGAAGCAAAAATTTATGCATATCGTTTTTTCAATTTGCCTGTTTTGTAGCCATCCTGGAGACATTTGGAGGAGTCGGAAGATTACACAATGATAGCTTACAAAGCATCAGATATAAAAACAGATAAAGAACAACATCCTGGTCTCCACACAGCGTATGTACATGAGTTGTTGGTCAACCTTACACGTCAATAGCAGAGAATCATTCTCAGCACAGGGCTGGTTTTCCTTGACAAACTGTTTGGATACAATGCATGTCAATAAATCTGTGATATCAACTGGCCAATGTCTCACTTATTATTGACTTTACAGCTAAGGAATCAATTGTGGACATTCTAGAAATAATATATGCAGAACATTTTCGTTCTGCACCTTGAATTTGACCTTTGACCTGATTTTCAAGGTCAGAGCACAAAATGGCTAATGTTGTGGGTGTTGTTTCATTGCTATTCACAGTCGAAGTTTTTGTGGGTATGTGAGAAATGGAGTCGACATGTCAAATGATACACATAATCCAACAGTAGAGGACGGGTTTCCTGCTTACTCATACAGCGAACACCACCAACACAGTCACAGTAAGAAATATAATTCGCAGAACCCCAGTTTATGTGACTGCTTGAGTTTTTCTGTGAATTCTTTGTGCTTTGTATAGGACTGAAATGGACTTTTGGGGCACTTTTTAGTTACGCAAGTATTTTCGTGAGTCCGTTTGCCCAGTCCTTTAAAAATATTCCGACATGCTGAATGTTATACATTTCCTATACATTTATCAGAACTACATTTATCAGGGCCAATAGCTAAAAAAAAATTTCCAGCTTACCATATCGAAATGTTTGATATATTTCAGATCGATACAGACGTCAAGCCGTAAATCTGAAAGTCTGTCCAGTTGTGCTGGTCGCTGACCACCATTTCTTCTCCGGGGTTGGGGAGAGTGATGTCACCTCCACCTCCAAATACCTGGTCAGAAATACGTGAAAATCATGCATTGTGAAGCTGACAATGGTTCATAGATTTTGTCCAACATCCAAATATCATGTGTGTTTCATTTTCATGCCATTCATTCTGATTTTAAACAGGCTGGCGTGCTCTCCAGGGTCAATGCTATTTACCAAGATACAAATTTTGGAAATGGATACGATGGAATGGGCTTTGTGATAAAACAGGTCAATACTAATGGTGTAACTTGTTTTGTAAATGTACTGTGGATATATTCCCACAGTGAGCATTTCCAAATTCTCCGAGCTTACCAAATTCTGTTGTCATTATAGATGGTTTTAAAAGAAAGGTGTCACTTATGTTACTTTAACATCATTGTTTGCATGTAAGCACACACATCATTGTTACAATTTTATACAGATTATAGTACACAGTGGTCCCACATCCGATCCTGCCTACAATGCTGACCAGAGCTACTGGGACACCACAGCCCTTCTCAATGTCAGTCGATAAACTATAGAGCAATTCAAGAAACATATAAAATATAACAATAATCAGATATGATATCATAGTCTTAGAAGACTGTTGTCGCAGTCTGTATAGCTTACTGCTCCGTATGACCTGATAAGCTAATGTCATCAGTTGGCGTCCATCATCCATCCTTGGGTGCAATTCTCAAAATTCTCCTTTTGAATTTTTCAGAAAATATGTGCGAATGTTTCTTATGAAATTCATCACAAAGTGGTATTTTTGTTTTTAGCTTACTAGCCCACCTGGGTTTACTTTTTGTTAGGTTACCGGACCTATGGTCCGATAACCTATTGGCATGGCATTGCGTCCGTCGTCGGAGTTTACAGGTGCATCTTTCTGAAATTTTGCACAAAAATGCCTAAAAATATTTCGAAAAGGGGGTATTTTTTCGTTTTTTGATTTTCACATTTTTTTCAAAATGGCAGCCATTTTCAACGAAAAGCGGCCGATTTCTGACTTTGGCGGCCATTTTCTCAAAAACTGTTCAGACAGTTTTGAGATTTTTATTTCAAAAGATTGGCTTCACATACCTCTTTGATGTGTATAAGTTTCGTTGCCCTTGAATTGCCGGTCTGCATGTGGCGGCCATTTTCAATTTCTGGACGGGTAATAATAATGGGACACATTATGCCTGATATCTCACTTAATATTGAGATTAGAGATTAGGAATCAATTGTGGACACAAAGGAAATGATATATGCTGATTATTGTCATGACCTCAAATTTGACCTTTGACCTCGTTTTCAAGGTCAGAGCACAAAATGGCTAATATCTCGCTTTTTAGGTTACCGGACCTTTGGTCCGTAACCTATTGGCATGGCGATGCGTCCGGCGTCGGCGTCGTCCGTCGTCGTCGTCGTCGGCGTCGTCGTCGTCGTCGTCGTCGTCCGTCAACAATTTTATCTTTAAAGTTTACGATCGAATTTTTGTGAAATTTTGCACAAAAATGCCTAAAAATATTTCGAGAGGGAGGTATTTTTTAGTTTTTTGATTTTCGCATTTTTTTCAAAATGGCGGCCGTTTTCGACGAAAAATGCCTGATTTTGGACTTTGGCGGCCATTTTCTCAAAATCTGTTCAGTAACTTTTTTTTTTCTTGATGCATAACACTCCTCATATGTACCCCTGTGACATGTATAAATTTCGTTGCGCTTGAATCGCTTGAAGTGGGCCATTTTGGGCCCATACTCGGCCCAAATGGGACTTTCCCATGTTAAATTCTCCTATGCTTTATAATGGGACACATTAAAGCCTAATATCTCACTTAATATTGAGATTGGAGACTAGGAATCAATTGTGGACATATAGGAAATGATATATGCTGAATATTGTCGTGACCTTGAATTTGACCTCTGACCTTGGTTTCAAGGTCAGAGCGGCCGTTTTCGTCGAAAAATGGCCAATATTGGACTTCGACGGTCGTTTTCTCAAAACCTGTTCAGTAACTTTTTTTTCTTATTGATGAAAAACACTCCTCATATGTACCCCTGTGACATGTATAAATTTCGTTGCGCTTGAATCGCTTGAAGTGGGCCATTTTGGGACCAAACTCGGCCCAAATGTGACTTTCCCATGTTAAATTTTCCTATGCTTTATAATGGCACACATTAAGCCTAATATCTCACTTAATATTGAAATTAGAGACTAGGAATGAGTTGTGGACATATAGGAAATGATATATGCTGAATATTCTCGTGACCTTGAATTTGACTTTTGACCTCATTTTCTAGGTCACAGGACAAAATGGCTAATATCTCGCTTATTATCGACTTTACAGCTTAGGAATCAGTTGTGAACATATAGGAAATGATATATGCTGAATATTCTTGTGACCTTGAATTTGACCTTTGACCTCATTTTCAAGGTCACATGACAAAATGGCTAATATCTCGCTTATTATCGACTGTTTAGGAATCAATTGTGAACATATAGGAAATGATATATGCTGAATATTTTCGTGACCTTGAATTTGACCTTTGAACTCATTTCCAAGCTCGCAGGACAAAATTGCTAATATCTCGCTTATTATCGACTTTACAGCTTAGGAATCAATTGTGAACATATAGGAAATGATATATGCTGAATATTCTCGTGGCCTTGAATTTGAGCTTTGACCTCATTTTCAAGGTCACAGGACAAAATGGCCAATATCTTGGTTATTAGCGACTTTACAGCTTAGGAATCGATTGTGAACACATAGGAAATGATATATGCTGAAAATTCTCGTGACCTTGAATTTGACCTTTGACCTCATTTTCAAGGTCACAGGACAAAACGGCCAATATCTTGCTTATTAGCGACTTTACAGCTTAGGAATCAATTGTGAACATATAGGAAATGATATATGCTGAAAATTCTCATGACCTTGAATTTGACCTTTGACCTCATTTTCAAGGTCACATGACAAAATGGCTAATATCTCGCTTATTATCGACTTTACCGCTTAGGAATCAATTGTGAATATTTAGGAAATGATATATGCTGAATATTGTCATGACCTTGAATTTGACCTTTGACCTCATTTCCAAGGTCACAGGACAAAATTGCTAATATCTCGCTTATTATCGACTTTACAGCTTAGGAATCAATTGTGAACATATAGGAAATGATATATGCTGAATATTCTCATGACCTTGAATTTGACCTTTGACCTCATTTTCAAGGTCACAGGACAAAATGGCCAATATCTTGCTCATTAGCGCCTTTACAGCTTAGAAATCAATTGTGAACATATAGGAAATGATATATGCTGAATATTCTAGTGACCTTGAATTTGACTTTTGACCTCATTTTCAAGCTCAACAGGACAAAATGGCTAATATCTTGCTTATTATCGACTTTACAGCTTAGGAATCAATTGTGAACATATAGGAAATGATATATGCTGAATATTCTCGTGACCTTGAATTTGACCTTTGACCTCATTTTCAAGGTCACAGGACAAAATGGCCAATATCTTGCTTCTTAGCGACTTTACAGCTTAGGAATCTATTGTGAACATATAGGAAATGATATATGCTGAATATTCTAGTGACCTTGAATTTGACTTTTGACCTCATTTTCAAGCTCAACAGGACAAAATGGCTAATATCTTGCTTATTATCGACTTTACAGCTTAGGAATCAATTGTGAACATATAGGAAATGATATATGCTGAATATTCTCGTGACCTTGAATTTGACCTTTGACCTCATTTTCAAGGTCACATAACAAAATGGCTAATATCTCGCTTATTATCGACTTTACAATTTAGGAATCAATTGTGAACATATAGGAAAGGATATATGCTGAATATTTTCGTGATCTTGAATTTGACCTTTGACCTCATTTTCAAGGTCACAGGACAAAATGGCCAATATCTTGCTTCTTAGCGACTTTACAGCTTAGGAATCAATTGTGAACATATAGGAAATGATATATGCTGAATATTCTAGTGACCTTGAATTTGACTTTTGACCTCATTTTCAAGCTCAACAGGACAAAATGGCTAATATCTTGCTTATTATCGACTTTACAGCTTAGGAATCAATTGTGAACATATAGGAAGTGAGATATTCTGAATATTTTAATGATATTGAGTTTGACCTTTGACCTAAATTTCAAGGTCAGTCATTTTATTTTCAAAGTCAGATTACAAAATGGCTTATATCTCGCTTATTATCAAATTTACAGCTTAAGGGTCCATAGTGAACATATAGGAAATGATGTATGCTGAATAGTTTGGTGATATAGAATTTAACCTTTGATCCCATTTTCAAGGTTAGAGATATGGCGATTTCAGTGGTCACCTTGAATTTGACCTTCAACTTTCTCGGCTTAACTCTGTATATTTCTCCGGTAACCTTTCTAGCCCATTGGGCTAATTTTATTGAGTTTACAGCTTAGGACTAAATTGTGGACATCTAGGAAATGATGTATGCCGAATATTTTGATGACCTTGAATTTGACCTTCGACCTCATTTTCAAGGTCAAACCAAAAAATGGGTAATATCTCACTTATTATTGACTGTACATATTAGGAATCAATTGTGGACATATAGGAAATAATATATACTGAATATTCTCATGACCTTTTACTGGACACCATAGCGAACTCACAAAACATACAGGGCTCGATCTTCCACATATCATTGATGAGCAGGGAAGAATTGGTGAATCAGGCCATTCAGAACTGTTTTTTTCTTTCTAGTCTTGAATCAGGTCTGTGTTGGCTCTATGATGGGCTCATAATCTTCCGCCACCATCCAAATCATGTGAGTCAGATTCACTATCCGGGTCATCTGAGGCGATCCAGGACTATTTGCCATTCTGTGTGGAAAGGTCTATGTCTTTCACATGATGGTTTGTGATAGTCCTGAGGTCTTTGGGGAATGTCCTCAGTGGGGTCATGTGTTGACAAAATTTTGAGTGGAAAACCGGTCTGTGGTTCTGACATGCTAGTTCGGGTTCATCGGAAGGGATGATATTGCTCAGGGTGGTATGGACTGGTTGATCCGTGGTTTGTTTGTGACAGGACCCTGCTGATCTGGGTTTGATCTGGCTGGCACCGTGTTCAGCTGTAGTGCTGCTCCGTTAGGTCCAAAGTTGATTCTTGGTGACAATGTTTCAATCTGAGTGATGAGCGTTGATCAATGCACATCAGGGCTCAGAATTGCCACTTGTGGGTAGCCATAGGCTCATAACATTTCAGATTTGCTCCAAGGCAATAGAGCTCACGAGCCAATTGGCTGATGAAAATCTGTTAAGTTATGTTGAAATATGCTTCTATGAGCAAATTGGCTCCTGAAAATTGTTGAATGGGAGCGAAATAGGAGCCTTTGGCTCCTGGATAAAATCATAAATTTTGAGCCCTGATGCACACGGATTGTGGCATCTCTTGATGTTAGTGTTCATGGATGATCCTCTGCAGGTTTCAGAGAGATTATGGTTTTGACTGAAAATGTTGTGAAATTCCATCGCTTACTCCAATGAGTCCATGTACAGTACTGATTTCACAAAACCTCACTAGCCATGCGAATGCTACATGCTAAATGCTAGGCCATGCGATTACGTGCGACTTGATGCTAGCATCAAATCGCATGGTGCGACCAGTGGGCGCGATGCCATCGCATCAGGCGGCCGTCTTAGTTGAACAGGCGAGCATTGTCTCGCACAGATGCGCGCATCCTTTATTTCGGATGCAAATACTGACTTTAATATGAACTGAAATGAAACACTGCATTTTCCCATACGATCTACATGATACAGACTGTTTATAAACCACTCGACCATGTGTTTGCGAGCATATGCGAGCATATAATGGCCTTCAC
The DNA here is from genome assembly GCA_949152475.1 of Terebella lapidaria. Lineage (NCBI taxonomy): Eukaryota > Metazoa > Annelida > Polychaeta > Terebellida > Terebellidae > Terebella > Terebella lapidaria. The sequence continues at coordinate 21,851,704 of OX424569.1, forward strand.
AAAAAATGCGAAATGCGAAATGCTTTTAGTGCACCACAGTGCCAAGAAGCAATGCTAGCATCGAGGGATGCTCGCATACACAATGCTAGCATCAAATCGCATGATGCTACGTCAGGCGAAGTTGGGCGAACACGTGCTAAATGCCAGGTGTCCCATGCTGGCATTTTGGTGAGGTTTTGCGAAATCAGTACTGTACTGATATTGAGTGGATTGTTTCCACCTAATTATTTAACTATTTTACCATTCAGATTTTCCCAAAATAACTCAATTTCAAACTTTGACCCCCCCAGTCCCATCGAAAATAAAAGTATGACCCCCCCCCCCTCCCAATAATGTTGAAAATGAAAGTGTGACCCCCCCCCCCCAGTTTTTACCCCCCCCCCCCCCCACCTGATAAATAATGACCGGCCCCTAAACAAAGCATAGAAGTGCAAGATGGACTGATTATTTTCTCATTACTACACTACAATGTATATATGCAGATACGAACTGGAAAGTGAACTCGATGTGGACTTTTAAGCGCGATTTGGGCATTTGTTTGCATTCGGGTTTGATGGATACAATTTGATCGTTCATATACAAAACAGGTACAAAATGTATATTAAAACGGATGAAAAGACAACTTGAACAATGTAATCGTCAAACTCATTAAGCACACCTTTGGTTATTTTGCATTGGATGTGTTGCACAAAAATTTAGTTTTGAAAAAAATATTGCATACATTCGAAGGCAGTTGCTTTAAATGCTTTCGCCTTGAGATTAGGATTGTATTATAATCTTGTAAGAAGTCATATATATGACACACCATTTGGTGAACTTGACCTCAGACGACCTTGAGGGCTAGATCTCAAAGTCATGCCTGACCTGAAATGTGTAAATCGGTCTCTACACACAAAACATTATTGATGGAGTTTATAAGTTTGTATTAAGAACATACAAAAAAACGTCATCTGCAGCACACCTAATGATGACATTGAAGTTCACAGAGATAACCATGGTTGGTAAATCTCAAGGTCCAATGTTTGAAACCAGAATTGTCCGGTAACCTATCTTAGCCCTTAGGCTAATTTTTGGCCTCCTTGCCCATTTGAGCCATAGTGCTAAAATTATTGGTTATGGTAACAACAATGTGTGTGTAAATTGACCATTAGGCTTGAGGATGAGCTTAATTTGTGTTGTGAACATATGGATAGGCAGGTGAATGTCCTGCAGGTTTGAGTGATCTTGAACTAGACCTCAGGTTTGACTATTGCACATGATTGTAAGCACATTACTACACTTTTTGTCAGTCATTTGGGCGCGAGAACTGGTCATCGTTCTGTCTCGCACACCTGTTCACGTACTTGGCCTTTGACGGCGGTGTCCAGGGTCTTGCCTGGATCGCGTCCTCCAGGACAAACGAAGTCGGCGGAATATGCTCCCAAGGTAGGAATTTCTGAAGTTGTGATATTTGTATTTTAATATTCAAGCATTATGTACAGAGTTCAGGTTCAATTTTGAATTAAATTACTTGAAAATAAGGTCATTATTTATACCTAACATCTTAAAAAAACATTTCAAGTAGATTTCAATCTAAATAAATGTGGATTACATGTAATGTACAGCATGTATAATAATACCCCATGAAATCACACATAATAATGTATGTTGAATTCAGAGGATATATGTGTTTTTCATTCTACAGTTTACCAAGGGCGTCATTATAACACAGCTTGGACGAGCAACAGAAACTCCAATGGTGAAAGAATTCTGTCCCAGGAGGCAGACCTGGTCACAGCTCATGGTTGTAACTTTGTTCTACTGATGAAAAACAAACTATAATAATGTGCAGATAGAGATGGAGATTCCTGATAGAGCTCAGAAACAATCTACATACTCATCAACGGCATTTTTGTTCTCAAATTAATAAAGAATAATTTTATCAGAAAAGAGAGCAGTGAACAATGACATATATTTGTGAACCTGTACCTGTAGTGTATCCTGACATTATCATGTGCTGTTTATATATATGTAAATTATATCTCCTCTTTCCTTACTCCTGCTGCATTCGACAAATTCCACAGAATTTGGTGAGTTGAAACACTGAAAATTCAATGCAATAATGTGAAATGAATGATAACAAAAAGCACTTCAGACTGCTGAATATATTCAAGTTGCACCAGTAATATACATGTAATAATACCACAACTAAAGTCAAGTTCATCCGTCAGTGAAACATACTTTTTGGTCGTAGTTTTGTTTTGGATAATCGAATCAACTTGATTTTGTGTGTCTTAATTGGGTAGCAAGCCGTAACTTTTCACAGAATTTCAGAATTCTATCTCAAAAATTGAAAAAGTTGGTAATCTACCCTAATGTTAAAATTCAGCCCCAACATGAAATTTCAGGGTCAGCACACAAAAAGGCCTTTGATTTGATTTCTGAGTCATATTGCTTCAAAATGAACATGTTTACTTAATATACACTATAAAACTATGCCTTCCCAATTCAAATCAACGTAATAAATTCATTCTGTACTGGAATAAATGTCATATAAGCCCTGAATTTGTTGGAATTTATTTGATCCCATTTTGGACTGAGATTTAATATTGAGGTAGATTGCCAACTTTTTCATTTTTTGAGATAAAATTCTGAAATTCAGTGAAAAATTACGGCATGATACCTAATTAAGACACACAAAATTTCAAGTTGATTCGATTATCCAAAACAAAACTGCGGCCAAAAAGCGTGTTTCACTGACGGATGGACTTGAGTTTATAAATCTTCTGGATATTCTTCAGCTTTTTAATACACATGCATGTTATTGATCAAATGACAATATTTACATGTAACAGGCCATAACTGGGGAAGTCCACATGACCCCAGTAACTGTGCCCCGTCCACAGCCAGCGGAGGGAAATACGTCATGTATCAATACTCTGTCTCTGGATATGATGACAATAATGATGTGAGTCGGTGTCATTTGTCTCGTTGACAATTATCAGATTTGACTTTTGAAGCACACTGTGCGCATGAAATATATTATCTCTCGTGGTTGTTTATTTGTTTGAACTAACGGTACCAACTTCTGATGTGGGGAGACAAACCTGATAACTACCGGTACATGTACACTGCCTCATCATTATGACAGCAGCTTAACAGAAACACACAAGCAGAAAAGTATCATCAATTTCTTTTAAAAACCCAAGAATTCATTGTCTGATATGCTCCAGAAACAGGAGTGTGTGCTTGAATGGTCAAGTATGAATGGTCACAGAATGGCACTCGTATCGGTCCACTTTTTCCATGGTAATCAGATTGTCAAGCTTGGTTCAAATTTGAACATGTAGTATTTTAGAGGTAAGTTTAACAATAAGCTTAAAAATGAGAACTCCCATACAGGTGTAGTATCTAGTTATGTTATGAATGATTTCCTCTTATTCTCGGAGCACAAACATGTCTGAACACTGTGTAAATTTTGTATTATTTCATAACCTCAGTGTGCACATGTATGTGATGTACACGCATGTGTAAAGATAATTATGTACACTTATATTTGAATCCCCAAAACGAACGTCGGTGGATACTATCGATTTGCAATCATCGTGCCACCGCCGCGTCCGCCACACACACTTGCTTGCGAGTGCTATACAGGTCACATTTCTGGTCCGATTTTGAAAATTTTTTATACAAACATATAATATGGTAACGGTGCACACCTGTCGATTTTTGTTGCCATAGCAACCAAAATGGCCGATTGGGGACACATTTTGTGATGAAATCAGCCCATTCAACACACATGGCTTGTGAGCACTCTAGTGGTGGCAATTCTACAGGAATCGCCGTTATATTTACACGTAAGAGGAATGTTGGACAATGCTCATACATGAAACCTGTTGTTTCTCAGAGATAGTAAATGAATAATGATAAGTTAATGATTTAACTTATGACAACAGTGTGAAATACCATATTGGTCCTAATAGTAGCACGGCGAGCCAAAGCAAGACCCCCTGCAGCAGCGCGCGCAAAATTGAGGTCAAACTTGAGGTCAAATTTAAGAAAATCACTGAATAATACACCTATAGCCTTCAATCCCCTTTATTATGATTCAAATAACATGAATGTGTGGATTGGAACACTCCAAGATCTTATTAGAAAGATATGAAGTGAATTATTTGGTTACAAAAATCGAACATTTTTGGGCAAAAGAGGGGTGCGCTCTACTACTAGGGCACGTGCCACTATTAGGACCAATACGGTATTCAGTTTGACGTTTTTCATTTTATTGTAATATGAAAACAAATCATACTGAAAGTGTGCGTAAATGTAGAGCTGATGACTTAGTGCAAAACAGCTTGCTATTAATGAATAAGTTAACATGAACTTCACAAGTTAAGTTTATTATTGCCCACAATAAAAATAGTTAAGGTGAGAAACATTTATTATTGAACTAAAGAAGGCAAAGCTTTTGTCCAGTATAGGTTTTATACCTGTAGTGATAACATTATTTAGTTAATATTGCTAATTTATTACAACAAATAAAGTTTGTTATCAACAAGTGTGGATCCAGAAACTATCTGCAATGTTGGGGGAAAGTGTATTCCATATTCCAGTCAGGTGAAAAACATTAGTTAAGAAATAAGTTAACAAATAATTCAGTTGTTAACATTATTACTGCATGGAAAAAAAAATAGTTAAGGCCTCAAACTTTTATAAGTGACATTGAAGAAAGACACTGGCCGACCAGTTATGATATTTTGTCTGAATTAACATACATGCATTTTGGGATGATAGGGCATCGGGGATACACCCACGCTGTCGTAGGCAACCGAATCGTCTAGTTGATAATTGGTCTCGTACATGTGTATTTGCAGGCTTTCTCGAGCTGTAGCATCAGCAGTATTGGCAGTGTCCTACAAGTGAAGTCTGGCTGGTGCTTCACGGGTAAGATTTTAGGACAGTAATGCTAGGTCACTGGGCCTATGCTTCAATAACTTATTGGCATGGCATTGTGTCCGTCCGTCCAGCCGTCCGTCCATCATCCACATTTTTATCTTCAAAGTTTATGGTTAAATTTTTCCAAAAAATTGGGAGAAAAATCCCTAAAAATAATTCTCAAGAATGGATAAGTTTCAGTGATTGAAATTCAAATATTTTGATTTAAAATACAACTTTTGGTGAAAAGTTTGATCTGGCTCCAATTTCGTCATCTTGGTAAACTTTTAGTTGAAAGTTTCACGTTAAACCAAGTTTGTCAAATATTTTTATTGAAATATAACTTTTGGTGAAATGTTAAATCTGGCTATAATTCTGCCATGTTATCTAACATGTTGAAAGCGGTAATTTTGGTGGAAAAAAAAGTACATATAGTTGTGGCTTAACACTTCACATTTTTTAGGTTACCGGACCTTTGGTCCGATAACCTATTGCCGTGGCGTTGCGTCCGTCATCTGTGCGTCCGTCGGTCCGTCCGGGCATACCAGAAGGGTTTACGGGGATTTCTTAGGGGGAATAAAGCTGAAAATGCCTCACAACCACAGTTTAAGCCAAAAGTGCGGTCTTACGGGGATTTTTTCAGACTTACGGGGAAAGTTAAGATAGGAAATTTAACACAGGGTCTGCCCGTAACGCCCATCCATTCGCACATCTGTCCGTTCGTCGTCCGTTCACATTTTTATCTTTAAAGTTTACAGTCGAATCTTTCTCAAATATTTGCACAAAAATACCTAAAAATATTTCCAGGAAGGCTTTTTTTAGTTTTTTGATTTTCGCATTTTTTTCAAAATGGCGGCCGTTTTCGACGAAAAATGCCTGATTTTGGATTTGGCAGCCATTTTCTCAAAATCTGTTCAGTAATTTTTCTTCTTTTTGATACATAACACTCCTCATATGCACTCCTGTGATGTGTATAAGTTTCGTTGCACTTGAATCGCTCGAAGTGGGCCATATTGGCTCAAACTCGGCCCAAATGGGACGTTCCCATTTTAAAAATTCCTATGCTTTATAATGGGACACAATATAATTCCTAATATCTCACTTAATATTGAGATTAGAGACTAGAAATCAATTTTCGACATATAGGAAATGATATATGCTGAATATTCTCGTGACCTTGAATTTGAACTCTGACCTCGGTTTCAAGGTCAGAGCGGCCGTTTGTTATGCTAAGCGATACTTACCTCTGACTATGGGGTCGTGTAATTGGCGAGCCCTCATTCGCCAACCACACGTGAAATATGGGTGAAAAATCTAAAACGAAGTTAGCTGGTCCGTTTAGACCCTGCGCTAGTAATGGTAGTTACCTGAGCAGTTCACCCTCCGTGTGGTAGCATGATCGTGCCGGTCCATTGCCTCCCAATTCATTTTTGTTTTTGGCGAGCTCCTGTCAACAACAACACTGTGTCGCTCGCGATTGCCCTTTGAAGTTTGAAGTTGGAACTTAAGTTTTTTTTCGTTTCACATTGGTTATAGGCACAACGTCATCAAGCAAGTTGAGAATTGTTTCAGAAAATGCTGTATATGCTGATTGTGCATCATCGCACCCTATAACATGGTCCCAATTTGCTGCCGTCAAACGTTCAGACAAGGTTTCGAGCTTTTGCTCAGTAATAATTCGCTTACATACTCCAGCATTTTCAGTCTGAAGATCACTGCCGAGACATATGTGGAAAATTGGGAAATGATCGGTAATATCGCTCAAACAAATCCCGTTTAGGGCAATATCAAAATTCAGACTGTTAGTAAAAATATTATCGATACAGGTAGCCGTTTTTTCGGTCACCATGGTTGGTCGATTGATCATTGGCACAAAATGGGTGCTGAACATCAGATCTACAAAATCTCCCATCATATTATTTGCATTTGATTTGATAAGATCGATGTTGAAATCACCCAAAAGATAACAAACTTTCTTTTCTTTGTTTACCTTTTGTAACAAAGAGTTCGTATTGTCTGAGAATGTGACAAAATTCAAGTTGGATGGTCTATAGATTGTCCCAACTAGTATTTTTTTGTTATCGCTGTCCACAAGCTCCACGAATACTGTTTCAATGTCATGTTCCGAGAGAGTCAAATCATTTCGCTTTTCATATATAATAAACTCCCTTAAAAATACAGATACACCACCTCCGATTCGATCACTACGATAATTAAAAACATGATTATATCCATCGATACCCGTTACATCCGTTGGCTCACTGATCCAGTTTTCAGGTAAAGATATTACATCAAGCGACATGTCTATACCGCTCAAAAAATTAACCAGATGCGACACATTTTTGTTCAGACTTCTAATGTTCTGATGCATAAAGGACAACTTTGGTATGGCAGTAACACGTTCATTAATAGCTGTGTTTAACTGTTCCAGCAAATAGTAATCACAAGTATTTATACTACTTTGCACAATATTAAAATAATTATCATCTGGATTAATGTCAGTCAAAGGTGAATGACTTTCGAACTCCATCTCATCAAATGGATTAAAATACAGGTCTTTAGAATTCAGTGGCGTCAAAGCAACATTTCCTAATATCTGCATGTATTGGTGCTCATCGGTTATATGGTTGAAAGGCAGTTCACATGAACAGACATGACAGAACCAATCTAACTTGTTGTGGTTTGCTGCAGGCCGTTTGTTTGCTGTTCGTCTCAGAGTTGCAAGATCTGTGAATCTTGGTCTGAGGATAGGTTCGACATGATCGATCAACGTAGGATTGATAGAGAGAAGAAGCGATCTCGTTCTGCTGATCGGCGATCAGTAGATTCTTCCTCCTCCTCTCGTTTCGATTCTCTGGAACAGACGGTCGGGAATCTTCAGACGTCTATCGCCTCCATGTCAGCGATGTTATCGTTTTTGGTGGGAAGAGGAGTTGCTACCCCGGCCACCCTCACGGTGGATGAAGTACCGGAGCCGCTTATCTCCTGTGACCCGTTCGTCGGCGGCAACCCCCCGGGCAACAGCCCTACTGAGCCTTCGTGTTCCTGGGGTTTACCGTCTCTCGACCCGATCTTCTCTGAGGCAGCTGACGCGTCGACGGTGGATTCCCGTTCCCAGGCTGCCGGGACCGGCGGGTCGGTCTCGGTAGTGTTAGGTCGAGCACTCGAATGATCGATTAATCGGTCGAGCTTTGGCCAGAAACGAGCACTCGAGCATCAGATTGAATGATCGATCATTTAAGATGAATAAATTTTATTTGAAACGAACGAAAACATGGTAAACATAGAGAACATGACTGAAATTTGACAGGAAATGAATCGCGCAAACACAGATAGCGCCATCTATTGAATGGGCCTGACATCAACAGGGGTGGGGATCAATTATTTTCACACAAAATCGAAATTTCGGTCGTTTTTTGTTGGACTTTTGTATGTGTTCCTCTTCAAAATACGTATCTGCTTAAATTTTGATCGTGAACAAACACCCAAAGAGGCCAAAAGTTTGCATTTCTGGTATTAATTCATGCAACGTTGCATCATTGAGCATCTGGATATTCATATCATCTACTATCGTCCAGTTTCCGAATTTGCCTGAAAGCCCGAACTTGCTCGATCATCGGTCCGTATTGTGCCACCGATGATCGAGCCTGAAATTTTCACTAGATCTCGGGTGATCAGTCTGGTGAAGGCAGGGGCCCCGTTGGTCGCGCTAAGTCTGGTCCCCCTGACTATGCCACCGCACAGCTCTCCAACGGCCCTGTCGATGTTGTTATTGTGGACAAGTCTCTTGATGGTAGCCCGGGCCGTGTTCAGCACCGTGACACCTCTACTGCCCAGGCTTCTTCTTCTTCGGCCGCTGCGGTGCCTCGCGGGTGTTCACCCGACCGTGACCGTGATCAGCAGCCAGCGGTGGCTAGCCCGCGGGTCTCTCAGCCCAGTGTTTTTCCTCGCGATCAGCCACCGGCCGACCGTAAGTCTGCAGACCGCAGTTCGTCTGTCTCCAGCTCTGATTCTCACCGCGGGTCATCAGCCACTGCTGTTAGTGTTCCTCCGGCGGTGAGCCGCCCGGCCTCTCCTGACCATCGTCACCGTCCGGCTCGACCTGTGGACCAGCACCGTTCCGGGGACTGGGACCGTTCTTCCTCCAGCCGTGCTGACCGTTTCCGTGATTGGGTGTATGATCAACGTCGTGATTATGACTTTGATCGTTACTACCGTGAAGAGTTAGATCACTATTACCGTTCCAGCCGTTCTTCCTGTGAGGATAGGGACTACTACTATCGTCGGGATCATGCGGACCGCAGGGACTACTCCTCCAGGGATTCTCGCGGTAGCCATGGTGACAAGGGCTCGCGCTCGGATTACGACCGTGAGCGTGAGGCCAAGCCGGCTTCTTCGGACCACGCCCCTAGGTCTGAACGAGAGCAGCACTCGTCTGTGTCTACCCTCGCTGTTGATCCGGAGCCTCCAGTCTCTCTGCCTCCCCCCCCCCCCCCCCCCCCTGGTGGATCAGGCCCTGGACGAGCCTCCAGCCAAGAAACCCTGGGTTTCCAGCCCAGCTAGGTTGGCGGATACCTCGGTTACGGCTTCTACCTCCAAGCCTTCTACCTCCAAGTCGGATGATGAGGCGTTCTCCCAGGTGTGTCTTTGGGTCCAGCAGGCCTTCTCTGACTTGATCGAGTTGCCGGCAGCTAAGGAGACCAACTTTACCTCTGTGGGGGATCGAGTTCTACACTCTCATCAGCAGCCGGAGCCGGATGTTCGTTTTCCTTGGTCTGAGGGCATCTCGCGGAGGAGAAGATCACCCCTACGAGCCGGGAAGTTTGCCTCGTGTTTTCAAGGACAGCTGAAGCGTTATCAGACCTCGGATACCGGTAGCACTCTGGAGGCAGCGGCGGTGAACGAGGACCTCTCGGTCATCGCCCCTGGGCTCAAGTCCTCGAGTGTTACCGCGACTCTGTCAGACTCGGATCTCAAGATTTGGGAGTCCTACCCGCGTCGGGTTCAACTGGTGGCCAACTCCCTCGACTGGCTCTCGGGTCTTCTCAGCTACCAGGTTGAGCGTCTGGCACCCGGTTCGGCCCAAGCGGACGCTGACCTCGACTCTGACGCCACCGTTCAAGTACCAGTTGCGGAGCTTATCCGGATGAAGAGGACTCTTTCCTCTGTGAACAAGAACTCTTTCCTCTGTGTCGGCCAAATCACGAAGGAATCTCATGTGGAGTGGGCCAACGTGGTTCTGAGGCGCTGGGATTCTTACCTCAAGAGGTCGACTTCGAAGTTATCAGATGCCTTCAAGTCCAAGCTGCGCACGTCCTTGGTGTTTGGACCGCATCTGTTTGACCCGGACGTTTTGGCCAAGGCTGGTCAGGCGCTTGCCCAGGAGTCGGATCTGCTCAGCAAGTTTAACCTCGTCAAATTGGTCGAGCGTCAGGAGAAGAAACCGGCTGTGTCTTCCTCCTCCTCCTTCAAGATCCCGAAGGTCAAGCCTGTGGAGCCCAAGCAGCAGCAGTCTTCTCAGTACTCTAAGAAGTTCGACAAGAACAAGAAGGCGTCAAACTCTTCTCGTGGAGGTCGCGGCGGCAGTGGATCTTCGTCTTCTGCCAAGCCTCAGCCCCGCTCCTGATGTGCTCCAGACGCTCCCATGGAACCAAGCTTTGGATGTATCCCCCGTGGGAGCTCGTCTTCAGGCCTTCTGGCCAGCCTGGGATACGGAATTCGGGGATTCTCTAGTAACTGCCACACTGCGTCACGGGTACCGGATTCCCTTCAGTCAGCCGCCACCCCTCTCCCCTCTCCCGATCGCGTTCGCATCCTACGCTCCAGGGTCGGAGAGGTTTGCGGTCCTGGACGCTCTGGTGTCCGAGATACTCCTCAAGCAAGCCACGGAGAAGGTGACTCTCCGGGCTTCTACAGTCGTCTGTTTGTCGTCCCCAAGCTCACGGGCAGCTGGCGACCGATTATCGACCTCAGTCCTCTGAACAAGTTCGTCTCCAAGGAGAGTTTCTCCATGGAATGTCCACAGACGGTCCTCCTGTCTCTCCGCAGCGGGGATTGGATGACCTCCATAGATCTGAAAGATGCCTATTTTCACATCTCGATTCATCCCTCATCCAGGCCCTACCTACGTTTTCAGTGGGGCAAGGTGGTGTATCAGTTCCGCGCTCTGTGTTTCGGCCTCTCTACCGCCCCGTTCCTGTTCATCCGGGTTTTTCAGCCGGTGTCGGCCTGGGCTCATCGCAGGGGCATTCGCCTCACGAGGTATCTGGACGATTGACTGATTACGGCCGCGGATCAGCAGACCATGGCTTCACACACAGGGATGATTGTTCAGCTTTGTCAACGGGTCGGTCTCGTGATCAATTTCAAGAAGTCCGACTTGGTGCCCGCCCAGCGTGCTACCTACCTCGAGATGGACATCGACACGCAGTCCTTTTTGACCCGACCGACGGCGGATCGTATTCAGCGTTTGAACGGTGTTCTACGGTGTTTCTCCATCGGGGTCCCTGTCGCGGCGGTAGTTTTTCTACGGCTCCTGGGTCATATGGTATCGCTGAGAAGATCGTCCCTGGCGCCCGGCTGTGCATGTGGACGATCCAGTTCCATCTCAGGGATCACTGGGACGCCAAGCAGGATCTGTCGACTCTAGTTCCGGTGGTCTCAACTCTTCAGCCAAATCTCCTTTGGTGGTCCGACCCTGTCAATCTGCTGCGGGGTCATGCGATTCACGAGCTGGAGCCCGATTTTCTCCTGTTTTCCGATGCTTCGGTCTCAGGTCAGCAGCCGATCTTCGCCATCACATCAATTGGCTAGAACTTCGGGCGGTTTGGTTGGGCCTTCGCCATTTTCAACAGACGGTTGCCGGGTCCACAGTCCTGGCCATGACCGACAACACAACGGTCGTCGGCTATATCAAGAGCGGGGGGGTGGGGGGGGGGGACACGGTCAAGGGAGCTAAGCAACTTGACTCGGAAGATTTTGGAGTGGGCAGAGTCGCAGGATGTCAGTCTTCTGGCCTGTCACATCCCGGGCTCCCTGAACACCATCGCCGACGCCCTATCTCGAAGGGGACCGGTCTCCTCGAACTGGTCTCTGAATCCCAGATTTACAGTCACCTGTGGCGTCTTTGGGGTCAACCTCACTTGGACCTGTTCGCCACGTTCCAGAACAATCGTCTGCCTCTCTATGTGTCCCCGTTCCCGGACCCTCATGCCTAGGTGGTCGACGCTCTCGCTCAGGATTGGTCCGTCCTTTGGGCGTACGCTTCTCCACCGTTCTCTCTGATTCCCGTGGTTCTGCAGAGGATTCGATCAAGCACGGCTCAAATCATCCTGGTAGCTCCCAATTGGCCAGCCAAACCTTGGTTTCCGGAGCTTCTGGATCTGCTAGTGGATCTTCCGCGGTCGTTGCCGACGATCCCCAGTCTTCTGCGTCAGGGACGTCAGTTTCACGAGCATCTCGACGTCCTGCATTTTCACGCGTGGAGATTATTCGGCATTCTTTCAGAAAGGCTGGTTTTTCGAAGAACGCTGCCAGACGGATGTCCAGAACAGTTCGGTCATCCTCCGAACGCCTGTATCAAGCCAAGTGGAAAGTCTCCTCTTCTTTGTGTAGTTGACGGCAAGTTGATCCATGCCGTCCCCCTCTCCCTATGGTAGCGGACTTTTTTGTCTGGTTGAGAGACAAACGCAAGCGCGCTCTTACTACTGTGAAGGGATATCGTGCCGCCTTGACTAATGTCCTGGCTTCTCACGGTTTGGATATTTCTTCTTCGCGGGAGATTTCTACCCTGTTCAAGTCCTTCGCTCAGGATTTGCCTCCGGTCTCCCGTGCACCAAAGTGGGACTTGTCTTTGGTCCTTTCCAGTCTTAATGAACCCCCATACGAACCTCTCGAGGAAGCGGAGCTTCGTTTTCTCGCGCATAAGACAGTGTTCCTCTTGGCCCTTGCTTCCGCGAAGCGGGTCAGTGAGCTTTAGGGACTGTCTGCGGAGGTATTGCACCCGGAAGATTGGTCTTCCGTTACCCTTCAGTACCATCTGGGGTTTCTTGCCAAGACCGAAACTCTGGCGGCTGGGATGCGAACGTTCTCCGTTCCTGCCTTGTCTCAATTGGCGACTGCCTGTGGGGATCTGTCCCTGTGTCCGGTGCGTGCTTTACGTATATACCTGAAGAAGACTAGGCCTTCATGACCAAGTGACTCACGTCTCTTCCTCCCGTTTTCGGCGTCGCGAGGGCAAGTCTCCAAGAATACGATTTCCCTTTGGATCAAGGCTGTTGTAACCCGTGCCTATCGTCAGGATCGCCGCGACCTCCATCAGCTTTACGGTCGTATGGCTCACGAGGTCCGCGCCATCTCCACGTCATGGTCTTTCACCCACAACATGTCTCTTCCTGATCTCATGAAAGCAGCGACTTGGAGGTCGCATTCTACGTTCTCCTCGTTTTATCTGCGAGATGTGTCTCTCCTCGCCGCTCAAGTCATCGTGCAGCCCACTGCTTCGTCTGCCAAAAGTCAGGGGGGGGGGGGGGGAGGGGGGGGGAGCACCGTGTCAACACCTAGCTACGGCTCATCGCCTCACAAGGGACTCGTCGTCAGGTATGTAATCTCAGACCTCTCTGGATTACAATGTATCTCGCAATATACTATTAACTTCCGAGCTACTCTGTGTTTAATTACATGTAGTATCATAATTACTATAGGAAAGGAGCAGGTTCCTTTTCTTTATACAGTAATTATTGTCGCTGGTATTATGCATAGTTCTCATCCTTCTACTTTCAGGGGATGATCTTGTGCAAGGCGTACTTTCTCTCTGAGGGGCCCACCACCGGCAGGCCATTCCCCATAGTCAGAGGTAAGTATCGCTTAGCATAACAAATCAAAAGTTTTAAATTAACTTTTATTTTTATACTATGCATACTTACCTCTGACGCTGGATGGTCCCTCCCTCCTCCCCACTGATTATCTTCTTTTCTTTTCAGAAGATAACCTTCAGGGATCAAGTTCGCAACTCAACAAAAGTGAACTGGGAGGCAGTGGACCGGCACGATCATGCTACCACACGGAGGGTGAACTGCTCAGGTAACTACCATTACTAGCGCAGGGTCTAAACGGACCAGCTAACTTCGTTTTAGCTTTTTCACCCATATTTCATGTGTGGTTGGCGAATGAGGGCTCGCCAATTACACGACCCCATAGTCAGAGGTAAGTATGCATAGTATAAAAATAAAAGTTGATTTAAAACTTTTGATTTTCATCGAAAAATGACAAATATTGGACTTTGACGGTCGTTTTCTCAAAATCTGTTCAGTAACTTTTTAGGTTACCGGACCTTTGGTCCGATAACCTATTGCCGTGGCGTTGCGTCCGTCGTCCGGCGTACGTCCGTCAGTCGTCCGTTCACATTTTTATCTTTAAAGTTTACGGTCGAATCTTGCTGAAATTTTGCACAAAAATACCTAAAAATATTTCCAGGAAAAGGTTTCAAGGTCAAAGAACAAAATGGCTAACATCTCGCTTATGATCAACTTTACAGCTTAGAAATTATTTGTGGACATATAGGAAATGATATATGCCGAATATTCTGATGACCTTGAATTTGATCTTTGACCTCATTTTCAAGGACACAGGACAAAATGGGTAATATCTCACTTCGTATCGACTTTACAGCTTAGGAATTAATTATAACATATAGGAAATGATATATGCAGATTATTGTCATGACCTTGAATTTGACCTCTGACCTCATTTTCAAGGTCACCGGACAAAATGGCTAATATCTCACTTATTATCGATTTTACAGCTTAGGGATCGATTTTGGACATGTAGGAAGTGATATATGCTGAATATTCACTTAACCTTGAATTTGACCTCTGACCTCATTTTCAAGGTCAAGAGCCCGAAATGGCTAATATCTCGGTATCGACTTTACAGCTTAGGAATCAATTGTGGACATATAGGAAAGGATATACGCTGAATATTCCGATGATATTAAATTTGACCTTTGACCTTATTTTCAAGGTCATAGCACAAAATGGCTAATATCTCGCTTATTATCAATTTTACAGCCTAGGAATCAATTGTGGACATATAGGAAATGATATATCCATAATATTCTTGTGACTTTGAATTTGACCTTTGGCCTCATTTTCGAGGTCAGAATGCAAAATGGGTAATATCTCTTTTATTATCAACTTTACAGCTTAGGAATCAATTGTGGACATATAGAAAATGATATATGCAGAATATTCTCGTGACATTGAATTTGGCCTTTGACCTCATTTTCAAGGTCAGAGCGCAAAATGGTTAGTATCTCGCTTATTATCGACTTTACAGCTTTGGAATCAGTTGCGAACATATAGGAAATGATGTATGGTGAATAATCTCACGACCTCGAGTTGACCAATGACTTTGTTTATAAGGTCACCAGACAAAAGGCTAAGATCTAAAATATATATTGTCCGGTAACCTTTCTTAGCCCTTGGGCTAATTGTATCCCCCGAACAAAGTTCGGCGGATACTATGGATTTGGCTTCGTCGTCCGCGTCCGCGTCCGCGTCCGCGTCCGCAGAGATTTTCTTGTGAACGCGCTACAGGCCGCAATTCTCACCCGATCACCATTATTTTTTGCAGGCACATATATAATGGTAAGATCCCGACACCAATCGATTTTGGTTGCCGTGGCAACTGAATTGGTCGTTTGGGGACACATTTTGCATTGAAAACAGCCTGTTTGAGACACATGGCTCGTGAACGCGCTACAGGCCGCAATTCTCAACCGATCACCATTATTTTTCGCAGGCACATATATTATGGTAAGATCCCGACACCAATCGATTTTGGTTGCCGTGGCAACTGAATTGGTCGTTTGGGAACACATTTTGCATTGAAAACAGCCTGTTTGAGACACATGGCTTGTGAACGCTCTACAGATGGCAATTTTTGACTAATCTCGATAATATTTGGGACTGTTGTTGGGAAGGGCTGTCGCACGAAACCAATCGTTTTTTGGAATGATCATATAAATATTAATATGTTAACAGCCTAACTTATTACAGAATTTTGAAATATCCATTTTGACATGTACGATCATTCCAATAGCCTGTACAATGGAAGGTAATGACACTGGTTTCTTGTTCAGAATGGAGAACTGAAGTTTTCAGTGAAAACAGGACAATATTACTGAATAAGTTAACATTAGTTTTACTAGTTAAGTCTATTATTGTCCACAATAAAAATAGTTAAGACGAGAAACATTTATTATTAAGCTCAACAAGGTAAAGGTTTTGTCCAGTACAGATTTCATGGGTGTAACTGAATAAGTTAACATTATTTTTAATAGTTAAGTCTATTATTGACCACAATAAAAATAGTTAAGACAAGAAATATCTATTATTAACCTCAACAAGGTAAATGTTTTGTCCAGTACAAATTTCATTGGTGTAACCGAATAAGTTAACATTATTTTCACTAGTTAAGTCTATTATTGACCACAATAAAAATAGTTAAGTCTATTATTGACCACAATAAAAATAGTTAAGATGAGAAATATTTATCATTAAGCTCAACAAGGTGAAAGTATGTCCAGTACAGATTTCATGGGTGTACTGAATAAGTTAACATTATTTTTACTAGTTTAGTCTATTATTGACCACAATAAAAGTAGTTAAGACAAGAAATATTTATCATTGGGCTCAACAAGGTAAAGATTCTGTCCAGTAGACATTTTATGTCTGTAACCAAATAAGTTAACATTTTTTTTTGCTAGTTAAGTCTATTATTGACCTCAATAAAAATAGTTAAGATGAGAAACAATTATTATTGAGCTCAACAAGGTTAAGGTTTTGTCCGGTAGAAATTTCTGGGTGTAACCGAATAAGTTAACTTTATTTTTACATGTTAAGTCTATTATTGACCACAATTAAAATAGTTAAGACAAGAAATATTTATTATTGGGCTCAACAAGGTGAAGGCTTTGTCCAGTAGAGATTTTATCGCTGTGACCAAATAAGTTAACATTATTAAGGCATTTCGGCAGAAATGCCTTTATGGTTTTAGCAGAATTTTTTTTTTTTTTTTTTTTTTTTTCTTCCGCCACTTTTGGTTTCCGGACGATAACTTTAGATTGCCTTGACGGATCCTCGTCAAATTTTCACCACAAGTCAGAAATGATATGTGGAAGAACCCTATTCTTTTTGAGCCGGATCCGAGGTGCGTGAGGTCCGTGAGGATGAAATCAAGGCTAATTTTGAGACTTGGTTTCCGGACGATAACTGGAAAAATATTTACGCAATAGTTGCAGAACTCTGCATGGAGGTTCATATGCCACCAGGGAAGAACCCTATTGATTTTGGGATCGATCCGTCAAACGACCTTTGACCTAGAGGTCAAAATAATTTTTTGCTGGTTCATCCTTGAGGCTTCCTGCATATCTCGGAAACCGTGCGTCGTAGAGCGAAACGGACGTTATTTTCGGACTCGTCGCCCTAGACAAACATCTCTAGGGTGTATTTTTTTTTTTGATTTTTTTTTTTGATTTTTTTGATGTTTATATATCAACAGGGAAGAACCCTATTGATTTTGGGATCGATACGTCAAACGACCTTTGACCTAGAGGTCGAAAACATTTTTTGCCGAGTCATCCTTGAGGCATCCTGCATATCCTGGAAACGGTGCGTCGTAGAGCGAAACGGACGTTATTTTCGGACTCGTCGCCCTAGACAAACATGTCTAAGGGGTATTATGGATGAACTTTGACCTTGACCCGAAATTTTTTTGCCGAGTCGGCATTTTTGGTTTTCGTCGATATCTCGGAAACGGTGCGTCGTAGAGCGAAACGGACGTTATTTTTGGACTCGCCGCCCTAGACAAACATGTCTAAGGGGTATTATGGATGAACTTTGACCTTGACCCGAATTTTTTTGCCGAGTCGGCATTTTTCGTTTTCGTCGATATCTCGGAAACGGTGCGTCGTAGAGCGAAACGGACGTTATTTTCGGACTCGTCTAGGGGGTATTATGGATGAACTTTGACCTTGACCTTAAATTTTTTTGCCGAGTCGGCATTTTTCGTTTTCGTCGATATCTCGGAAACGGTGCGTCGTAGAGCGAAACGGACGTTATTTTCGGACTCATCGCCCTAGACAAACATGTCTAAGGGGTATTATGGATGAACTTTGACCTTGACCCGAAATTTTTTGCCGAGTCGGCATTTTTCGTTTTCGTCGATATCTCGGAAACGGTGCGTCGTAGAGCGAAACGGACGTTATTTTCGGACTCGTCGCCCTAGACAAAAATGTCTAAGGGGTATTATGGATGAACTTTGACCTTGACCTTAAATTTTTTTGCCGAGTCGGCATTTTTCGTTTTCGTCGATATCTCGGAAACGGTGCGTCGTAGAGCGAAACGGACGTTATTTTCGGACTCATCGCCCTAGACAAACATGTATAGAGGGTATTATGGATGAACTTTGACCTTGACCCAAAATTTTCTTGCCGAGTCGACATTTTTCGTTTTCGTCGATATCTCAGAAACGGTGCGTCGTAGAGCGAAACGGACGTTATTTTCGGACTCGTCGCCCTAGACAAACATGTCTAATGGGTATTATTGATGAACTTTGACCTTGACCCGAAATTTTTTGCCGAGTCGGCATTTTTCGTTTTCGTCGATATCTCGGAAACGGTGCGTCGTAGAGCGAAACGGACGTTATTTTCGGACTCGACGTTTTCGTCGATATCTCGGAAACGGTGCGTCGTAGAGCGAAACGGACGTTATTTTCGGACTCGCCGCCCTAGACAAACATGTCTAAGGGGTATTATGGATGAACTTTGACCTTGACCCGAAATTTTTTTGCCGAGTCGGCATTTTTCGTTTTCGTCGATATCTCGGAAACGGTGCGTCGTAGAGCGAAACGGACGTTATTTTCGGACTCGTCGCCCTAGACAAACATGTCTAATGGGTATTATTGATGAACTTTGACCTTGACCCGAAATTTTTTTGCCGAGTCGGCATTTTTTGTTTTCGTCGATATCTAGTATATATTATAAATTAATCATCACACCGAAATGCCTCCAAGGCATCTTTAGGCCTTGACGTCTAGTTTTTTTGCTAGTTAAGTCTATTATTGATCACAATAGCTTTTTATGAAAACATTGATCAACTTTTACTTTGAATTTCAACTTGAGACCATGTTTGGCACAAATTATGAGTTAAAATATAACTTATGGTGAAAAGTTCGATCTGGCTCCATTTTCGTCATCTTGAAATGCAGTTTTGGTCAACTTTTAGATTGAATTTCAACTTAATACCAAGTTTGGCACATATTATGAGTTGAAATATAACTCATGGCGAAAAGTTTGATCTGGCTCCAATTTCGTCATCTTGAAATGCAGTTTTGTCAACTTTTAGTTTGAATTCCAACTTGAAATCAAGTTGGGCAGGTATCATGAGTTAAAATATAACTCATGACGAAAAGTTTGATCTGGCTCCAATTTTGTCATCTTGAAATGCAGTTTTGATTAACTTTTACTTTGAATTTCAACTTGAAACCATGTTTGGCACATACATGTATTATGAGTCGAAATATAACTTATGGTGAGAAGTTCAATCTGGCTCCAATTTCGTCATCTTGAAATGCATTTTTGGTCAAATTTTACTTTGAATTTCAACTTGGAACCAAGTTTGTAAAATATTCTGAGTTGAAATATAAATAGGTGAAAAGATTGATCTATCTATATTTTCGTTATTTTATCAAACATGTCGAAATGGAAATTCATATAAAGAGATATCAGTGGTGATTCTGAATTCGACCTTCAATAACCTCGGAAAATCAGTGCAGCAATTTTGGTGGGGAAAAGAAAACAGTTGTGACTTGAGATTTAACATTTCTCTGGTAATCTTTTTTAGCCCTTGCTCTAGTTTTTCACACTTGACAGTGATATATTTGGGGCAACAGAGATGATAGGGCTACGGGGGATACACCCAAGCGGTCGTAGGCGACCGGAAGCGTCTAGTTTTTTCTTATTGATGCATAACACTCCTCATATGTACCCATATGACATGTATGAATTTTGTTGCCCTTGAATCGCTCGAAGTTGGCCATTTTGGGCCCAAACTCGGCTCAAATGGGACTTTCCCACGTTGAATTCTCCTTTGCTTTAAAATGGGACACATTAAAGCCTAATATCTCACTTAATATTGAGATTAGAGACTAGGAATCAATTGTGGACATATAGGAAATGATATATGCTGAATATTCTCGTGACCTTGAAGTTGACCTCTGACCTTGGTTTCAAGGTCAGAGCACAAAATGGCTAATATCTCGCTTATTATCGACTATACAGCTTAGGAATCAATTGTGGACATAAAGGAAATGATATATGCTGAATATTCTCGTGACTTTGAGTTTGACCTCTGACCTCGGTTTCAAGGTCAGAGCACAAAATGTTTAATATCTCGCTTATTATCGACTTTACAGCTTAGGAATCAATTGTGTACATATAGGAAATGCAGGGTATAATTTACTTCGAAAATATTGATTTTGCATAGCAATCAAGTAATTTTGTATAGCAATTTTTGTTTTGACATTAATCATGAGATCTATCGAATTAGATTCACCGTTAGAATCCACATATGACTACTCAAAATAATTCACTTCCAAAATACAGTCCACTAGATATCTAGGCCTAGATACCAAAAATATCCCAAACTGAACTTGAAATAGTTCAATTGCCGTGTGCGCATTGATTGAATAGGCCTAGACCTACCATAATTGGTCACGTTATGATATTTTTTTCTCTATCATCAGCCAGAAATTGTGAGGGGCACTTAGTATGTGTATGTGTGATATCAATTTATTATCTGACAGTATTCATCGGCAGTTGCGGCGTTAATCATACAGCACTATCAGTTTTATGGACGCTGCCATTTATTATTTTTTTATGCCATGGAAACCAGCAAGGATGGGTCGATGGCTGTCATTCGCCAATGTATGTCACTTGACCAGAAGTATCATGATCGGACCGAAGCAGGTGTTACTGTTTGTAATCATTGTATCACGTGACAGGCCATGTCATGTGATCGTCAAAATGCGATATGAACTGAAATAAAACACTGATGTTCATTGTTTAGCTGTTTAACTCGCTAAATTGGGAATATGAGATGACAAACCATCCCAGACACATGTATCGCAAAAACTGCGATTCCAAATCAATTTCATATCGCAAGCAGGTCGAATTGCATAGCAAAATGCGATGCGATACCAGGTAAATTATACCCTGGAATGATATATGCCGAATATTCTGATGACCTTGAATTTAACCTCTAACCTCATTTTCAAGGTCACAGGACAAAAAGGCTAATATCTCACTTATTATTGATTTTACAGCTCAGGGATCAATTGTGGACATAAAGGAAATGATATATGCTGAATATTCTCGTGACCTTGAGTTTGACCTCTGACCTCGGTTTCAAGGTCAGAGCACAAAATGTCTAATATCTCGCTTCTTATCGACTTTACAGCTTAGGAATCAATTGTGGACATATGTGAAATGATATATGCCGAATACTCTGATAACCTTGAATTTGACCTTTGACCTCATTTTCAAGGTCATGTTACAAAATGACTAATATCTCAATGATTTCGACTTTACAGCTTAGGAATTAGTTGTGAACATATAGAAAATCATATATCTTGAATATTGCCATGATGTTTTGAATTCGACCTTTGACCTCATTTTCGAGGTCAAAAGGCAAAATGGCTAATATCATGCTTCTCTATTGATTTAATAGCTTGGGAACCAATTGTGGAAATATGGAAAATGATATACTCTGAATATTCCAATGACCTTGAATTTGACCTTGACCTCAGTTTCAAGGTCAGAGCACAAAATGGCTAATATCTCACTTATTATCGACTTTACAGCTTAGGAATCAATTGTGGGCATATAGGAAATAATATATGCCGAATAATCTCATGGTGGCTAGGCGTTATGCTTTATTCAGGGAGTGCCGCGTAGAATCGTGAGTATTACGCGTTATTCGTGAGGAAATGGCAGTCTGTGAGTGACCGTTAGCGGGAAATAAATAAAATTTCGCTAATTTTACCATTTTCAAATGCCGAATTTGGGTCTCCACGGAACATTAGACATATTCAGGACTGTTGTTGATAGTTTCAATTAGAGAAATAAGCCAGTGTAGCGATACCTTTGGCTGCACAATATCTGTCATTATGGCTTCGACAGCCGTTCTTCTCGGTTTTGGGGTTGAAAATGCTATGTATCTTCATTAATATAGATGAAATGCGAGGTCTATGAGAGTGATAGTATGGGCTTCACGTGTGCCTGTCTTCAATATGTTTCACAAATTTAGGTGTAATGTATCATTTGTTTATTTGCTATACTTTACACGATTTGCGTGAGGGCATTACGCGTATGTGCATGAGTAAATATTTTGTTGAAGATGGGATATTTCTTTTCTAATGCAAATCTTCCTCTGTTTTACTGGTCCATTGATGAAATAAATTCAAGTTCAAGAGATATTGTTTGCACTTGGTGGGATTATGTGTAAAATACATGAAAAAAACTCTTGGTATCGCCAATTCAAGATTTATGAAGATAGGGAGGAACATATTGATGATAATGATAAATGAGGAGTATCGTCAGTACTTGAAGCATGTGCAGCCTCAAATCATTCTTTAAAAATCTCCATGTATGCATTACCAGCTCGGCCCAAGTACCATACACTGCTCCTTAATACTACTCATCCACTGAAAACATACCATTTAATCCGTCTCGCACCTTTTTAATTCTTATTGAATATAGAGGAAGGCACAGGATATGATACTTGGACCACCAGCTCTACCATTTCCGAAAACGCTCACATGTTTCCTCATGCTATAATGCGTGTGCAGGTTTTCTCCCTCAGGCTGATATGCGTAAACCACAAAAACCTTTTTTAGTTTGTAAAATATTTGATTGAAACAACTGGTTGAATGGTGTAACAACGAAGAAAGATTTCTCCGAGCATTTTATTGTTTACCGACATACATGTTAAATTCTCCTATGTTTATAATGGGCCACAATGTTCTTGATATCTCACTTAACATTGAGATTAGAGACTCGGAATCAATTGTGGACATATAGGAAATGATATATTCTGAATATTCTCGTGACCTTGAATTTGACCTTTAACCTCATTTTCAAGGTCAGAGCACAAAATGACCAATATCTCGCTTATTATTGACTTTACAATTTGAAAGACGGAGAGGACCCGCAGGTGATACGTCCGTGGGGTTCAGGTAGCGACCGTGAACTGAATTTTTGAATTCAGTTTGTTTACAATTCAGAGTGAGCCAACGGATCGATATTATTGTGACGTCATGTATGAATTGTCGGTTGACGTTTTTGGGTATGTTGATCGATGGAAGCGCCTAAAATCGATTGTGACGTGGATGACGTCATAGATCGAAGGGGTCTGGGTCAGGCCCTGGGGCAATGTTGGATATACATGGGGGTCGAACTAATAATGGTTGGCCTGGTAGGCTAAACATGACAGTGGTGCACGGTTTCGTCCTGGTGGGACAGTCTTTCGTCCTGGTGGAACAGTCTCAAAAACTGTTCAGTAACTTTTTAGGTTACCGGACCTATGGTCCGATAACCTATTGCCGTCACGTTGCGTCCGTCGTCCGTCCGTCGTCCGTCGTCCGTCCACAGCTGTATCTTTAAAGTTTACAGGCGGATTTTTCTGAAATTTTGCACAAAAATGCCTAAAAATATTTCAAGAGGGGGTTTTTTCTTAGTTTTTTGATTTTCACATTTTTCTCAAAATGGCAGCCATTTTTTACGAAAAATGGGCAATTTTGGACTTTGGCAGCCATTTTCTCAAAAAAATTTTCAAAAGATTCCCCTTATGTACCTTTATGATGTGTATAAGTTTTGTTGCCCTTGAATCGCCGGTCTCCGTATGGCGGCCATTTTGAATTTTTGACGGGTCGGCGAAAAAAATTTTTTTTGCCCCAAATCGCGTTACTATCCATTTTGGGCCATTTCTAGGCAAAAAAAATTTTTTCACCCTTTGAAAAAAATTTTGGACTTTTTTCCTTCATAATGGGAGCTGCTGAGACTGTACTCATAGAACGCTTAAAGATAGAGCTTAGATATTGGCACTTTCAAATGGGAAGTCATATATGGCGACTTGTGTGGTGACCTTGAATTTGACCTTGGATGACCTTGAAAGGTCAAAACAGCCATTTTTGGGTCGAAAAATGCCCAAATTTGCAGCTTTTCTGTCTTTTCTCGAAAACTGTCTGATCAGTTTTGAGATTTTCGTTTCAGAAGATTCCCCCTATATACCTTTATGATGTTTATAAGTTTTGTTGCCCTTGAATCGCCGGTCTCTGTGTGGCGGCCATTTTGAATTTTTGACGGGTCGGCGAAAAATTTTTTTTGCCCCAAATCGCGTTACTATCCATTTTGGGCCATTTCTAGGCAAAAAAATTTTTTTCACCCTTTGAAAAAAATTTTGGACTTGGAAAATTTTCGGCACTTTTTTCCTTCATAATGGGAGCTGCTGGGACTGTACTCATAGAACGCTTAAAGATAGAGCTTAGCTATTGGCACTTTCAAATGGGAAGTCATATATGGCGACTTGTGTGGTGACCTTGAATTTGACCTTGGATGACCTTGAAAGGTCAAAACAGCCATTTTTGGGTCGAAAAATGCCCAAATTTGTAGCTTTTCTGTCTTTTCCCGAAAACTGTCTGATCAGTTTTGAGATTTTTGTTTCGGAAGATTCCCCTATATACCTTTATGATGTATATATGTTTTGTTGCCCTTGAATCGCCGCTCTGCGTGTGGCGGCCATTTTGAATTTTTGACAAAATTTTTTTTTTTGCCCCAAATCGCGATACTATCCATTTTGGGCCATTTCTAGGCAAAAAATTTTTTTCACCCTTTGAAAAAAAATTTGGACTTAGAAAATTTTCGGCACTTTTTTCCTTCATAATGGGTGCTGTCAGGACTGTACCCGTAGAACGCTTGAAGATAGAGCTTAGAAATTAGCACTTTCAAATGGGAAGTCATATATGGCGACTTGTGTGGTGACCTTGAATTTGACCTTGGATGACCTTGAAGGTCAAAACAGCCATTTTTGAGTCGAAAAATGCCCAAATTTGCACCTTGTCTGTCTTTAATCGAAAACTGTCTGATCACTTTTGAAATTTTTATTTCAAAACATAGTAATTGGGGTTTTTGACATTGTGTATAAAGATGTACATAGTGTATACAGTGCCTTGAATTGCTCAAAAGGCTCGAAATTTAGGCTGAATAGGCCCCAAATTTAATTTATGGTCGTTTTCCTTCAAATTTATCTGATCAGTTTTGAGATTTTTGTTATAAAACATGCAAATTGGGGTCCCTGACATTGTGTATAAAGATGGAGTGCTTTGAATTGCTTAAAAGGCCCCTTGAGTGTGTAAATTGGCCTCATGTATATGTGGCTTTTTTTGGTGACCTTGAACTTGACGTCAGATGACATTGAGTTCTATATCTCAGTGTCACGTCCAACAAGAAATGTGTAAATTACGTCTGTAGACAAAAGACTTGTAGATAGACCTTGTATTTGTATTTTGAACATACATGAATACAATGTTATATGCTGCACACATAATGATGACATTGAAATTCACGAGGATGATTGGTTAATCTGAACGTCATATCTCACCTGTCCTGTTTCAACTAAAGTTGTCCGGTAACCTATCTTAGCCCTTGGGCTAATTTTTAGTGTATCCAGATTTTGTCTGTGAGTGAGGTGAACTGTAAACTGGATGTCTTCCAAGTGTGTTGCACTAGTGGAAGTGGGCTGAGGGTACGACCTTCACGAGATATATAAAAAAGGAACGAGGCAAAGATCAGTTGTACCCTGGACATTCGTCTTCAGTGTTGAGACCCATGGGGAAGTGAGTGTGTAGCCGGTACTGCCACATTTTCTCGAGAGTTTCTCTCAGGTGTCTATTTTCGTCAGTAGGTGCTCCCTGGCAGAAGCCGAGTACATACACCCTGACGTCGCGCAGACCCGCATGTTTGTTGGGGGCAGAGTAGTGAAGACCCAGTGCATTGGAAGTGTTGGCGGTCTCGATGTTTCGAAAGTGCTCATAAAGCCTTCGTTGTAGGATACATTTGGTCTGGCCGACATAGAGTTTGTGGCATTTTTGGCATTGGATGGCGTAAATCAGGTTGTTGCTGAGACAGGATACATTGGTTCTGGCCTTGTATCTGCGTTTGGTGATGGGATCCATAATGGTACCGTCTTTTTGGATTCTGGTACAGTATTTGCAGTTTGGCTTTTGGCAGTGCACTTTTGGTTGTTTTGGTTTTGGGGTATGGTTAGGGATTTGCGCCCTTACTAGCATGTTCCTGAGGTTGGGGGGACGTCGCTGTCCAAAGATGATTTGTCTCTGGTGTAGGTGTCTGGTAGCTTTATTCCTGAGGAGAATGTCCCAGTTTTGGGTAATTATCTCCCGGAAGCCATGAAAACCTGGTTGGTAAGTAGTGATGGCGAAGAGTTTGTCTGTAGGGGTTGAGGTGGGGGTGTCTGGTTTAGGTTTAGGACGGAGGAGGTTTTCCCTGGACTGTAGTTGTGCTTTGAGGAGGGAATCATCTAGTAGTTTTTGGGGGTAACCTCTTTTTAGAAAGTGTGTCGAGAGTTCAAGTGCTTTTTGCTTGAAATCGTATGGATCGCTGCAGATGCGGCGTATCCGTAGGAATTGGCTGTAAGGAAGGCCGTTTTTGCAGTGAAGAGGGTGACTGGAGTCATAGTGTAGGTACATATGAGTGTCAGTGGGTTTACTGAAAAGAGTAGTAAGGATGCTATGGTTGGCATCCAAAGAGACTAGGGTGTCCAGAAAGGGGATGGAACTGGTGGAGGAATCCATAGTGAATTTGATTGTATCATGACAAGAGTTTAAGTGGTCGAGGAGCTTGTTGAGCTCTGGTTGGCCATGTTGCCACAGGAGGAAGATGTCATCTATATAGCGGACCCAAAGGAGAGGTTGTTTGGGGTATGTGTAGACATGGGAATCCTCGAAAGTATTCATCATTATGACAGCGTAGTTTGGTGCTGCTTTGGTTCCCATGGCGGTTCCTCCTATTTTTTTTTATTTTTTTATTATTGACTTTACAGCTCAGGAATCAATTGTAGACATATAGGAAGTAATATATGCTGAATATTCTCGTGACCTTGAATTTGACCTTTGACCTCATTTTCAAGGTCAGAGCACAAAATGGCTAATATCTCGCTTATTATCGACTTTACAGCTTAGAAATCTATTGTGACCATATAGGAAATGATATATGCCCAATATTCTGATGACCTTGAATTTGACCTTTGACCTCATTTTCAAGGTCAGAGCACAAAATCGCTAATATCTGGCTTATTATCCACTTTACAGCTTGAGAATCAATTTGTGGACATATAGGAAATGATATATGCTGACTATTCTCGTGACCTTGAATTTGACCTTTAACCTAATTTCCAAGGTCAGAGCACAAAATGGCTATTATCTTGATTATTATCGACTTTACATCTTAGAAATCAAATGTGGACATACATGTATAGGAAATGATATATGCTGAATATACTTGTAACCTTGAAGTTACCAGACCATCGGTCTGATCACCTATTGGCTAGCCGGTAAGCTACAGGTCCCTTGGGCCTATGTTTAAGGTCACATGACAAAATGGCTAATATCTCACTTATTATCGATTTCACAGCTTAGGAATCAATTGTGGACATATAGGAAATGATATATGCTGAATATTCCTGTGACTGAATTTGACCTCATTTTCAAGGTCCAGAGCACAAAATGGCTATTATCTCGCTTATTATCGACTTTACAGCTTAGGAATCAATTGTGAACTTATGGGAAATGATATATTCTGAATATTGTCATGACCTTGATTTTGACCTTTGACCTAATTTTCAAGGTCACAGGGCAAAATTGCTGATATCTCGCTTATTATCGACTTTACAGCTTAGGAATCAACCATGAACATAGAGGAATTTATTTATGCAGATTATTCTCATGACTTTGAATTTGACCTTTGACCTAAATTTCAAGGTCACAGGACAAAATGACTAATATCTCACTTATTATTGATTTTACAACTCAGGAATCAATTGTGAACATATAGAAAATGATATACACTGAATAATTTGATGACCTCGAATTTGACCTTGACCTTATTTTCAAGATCAGAGCACAAAATGGCTAATATCTCACTTATTATCAACTTTACAGCTTAGGAATCCATATTGAACATATAGGAAATGATATGTGCTGAATATTTTGGTGACCTTGCATCAACCTTTGACCTCATTTTCAAGGTCAGAGAACAAAATGGCTAATATCTCACTTATTATCGACTTTACAGCTTAGGAATCAACTGCGAACTTGAAATGATCTATGCTGAATATTCCCATGACCTTGAACTTGATTTTTGACCTCATTTTCAAGGTCAGATCTCAAATGTCTAATATCTCACTTATTATCAATATTATAGCTTCAGAATCAACTGTGGTCAAACTCCAAATGATATATGCTGAATATTCTCGTGACCTCGACTTGACCAATGACATTATTGTCAAGTTTCCTATGACCTAGTTTTCAAAGTGACAGGACAAATTGGCTAATATCTTGCTTATTGACTTCATAGTGTGGTTATTCCTTCATGGTAACTAACACGAAAATAAGTCCCGCGAAATTGGTGGCCAGCTGGTTCTACATACCCAAGTGGGTGAAGCGTCGTTGTTACTGGCGCTCGATGTCAATCTTACCGTCGCTCGTCGATGCCGCCAATAGCGCCAGTTAGGACTGTCGTTCTTACCGTCGGTCGTCGATGCTGGCAATAGCGCCGGTTAGAACTGTCCGTTACCGTCGCTCATCGATGACGCCGATACCGCCGGTTAGAAGCGTCGTTCTTATACCGCCGGGTTAGGACTGTCTATCTTACCGTCGCTCGTCGATGCCGCCAAAAGCGCCGGTTAGGACTGTCGTTCTTACCGTCGGTCGTCGATGCCGCCAATAGCGCCGGTTAGGACTGCCCGTTACTGTCGCTCGTCGATGACGCCGATACCGCTGGTTAGAAGCGTCGTTCTTACTGTCGCTCGTCGATGATGCCAATACCGCCGGTTAGGACTGTCAATCTTACCGTCGCTTGTCGATGCCGCCAATAGCGCCGGTTAGGACTGTTGTTCTTACCGTCGGTCATCGATGCCGCCAATAGCGCCGGTTAGGACTGTCTTTCTTACCGTCGGTCGTCTATGCTGCCAATAGCGCCAGTTAGAACTGTCCGTCTTACCGTCGGTCGTCGATGCCGCCAATAGCGCCAGTTAGGACTGTCTTTCTTACCGTCGGTCGTCGATGTCGCCAATAGCGTCGGTTAGAACTGTCCGTCTTACCGTCGCTCGTTGATGCCGCCGATACCGCCGGTTAGAAGCATCGTTCTCACCGTCGCTCGTCGATGACGCCAATACCGCCGGTTAGGACTGTCTTTCTTACCGTCGGTCGTCGATGCTGCCAATAGCGCCGGTTAGGACTGTCTTTCTTACCGTCGGTCGTCGATGCCGCCAATAGCGCCGATTAGGACTGTCGTTCTTACCGTCGGTCGTCGATGCCGCCTAGATACTGCCGGTTAGGACTGTCGTTCTTACCGTCGGTCGTCGATGCCACCAATAGCGCCGTTTAGAACTGTCCGTCTTACCGTCGCTCTTCGATGCCGCCAATACCGGCGGTTAGCACTGCCTTTCTTCCCGTCGCTCATCGATGACGCCAATAGCGCCGGTTAGGACTGCCTTTCTCACCGTCGCTCGTCGATGACGCCAATACCACCGGTTCGGACTGTCTTTCTTACCGTCGCTCGTCGATGCCGCCAATAGCGCTGGTTAGAACTGTCGTTCTTATCGTCGCTCGTCGATGCCGCCAATACCGCCGGTTAGAAGCGTCGTTCTTACCGTCGGTCGTCGATGCCGCCAATAGCGCCGGTTAGGACTGTCTTTCTTACCGTCGGTCGTCGATGCCGCGAATAGCGCCGGTTAGGAATGTCTTTCTGACCGTCGGTCGTCGATGCCGCCAATAGCGCCGGTTAGAACTGTCTGTCTTAATGTCGCTCGTCGATGCCGCCAATAACGCCGGTTAGAAGCGTCGTTCTTACCGTCGGTCGTCGATGCCGCCAATAGCGCCAGTTAGGACTGTCTTTCTTACCGTCGGTCGTCGATGTCGCCAATAGCGCCGGTTAGAACTGTCCGTCTTACCGTCGCTCGTTGATGCCGCCGATACCGCCGGTTAGAAGCATCGTTCTCACCGTCGGTCGTCGATGCTGCCAATACCGCCGGTTAGGACTGTCTTTCTTACCGTCGGTCGTCGATGCTGCCAATAGCGCCGGTTAGGACTGCCTTTCTTACCGTCGGTCGTCGATGCCTCCAATAGCGCCGATTAGGACTGTCGTTCTTACCGTCGGTCGTCGATGCCGCCTAGATACTGCCGGTTAGGACTGTCGTTCTTACCGTCGGTCGTCGATGCCACCAATAGCGCCGTTTAGAACTGTCCGTCTTACCGTCGCTCTTCGATGCCGCCAATACCGGCGGTTAGCACTGCCTTTCTTCCCGTCGCTCATCGATGACG
This sequence comes from Terebella lapidaria, assembly GCA_949152475.1. NCBI lineage: Eukaryota > Metazoa > Annelida > Polychaeta > Terebellida > Terebellidae > Terebella > Terebella lapidaria. The sequence continues at coordinate 21,882,292 of OX424569.1, forward strand.
CCAATAGCGCCGGTTAGGACTGTCTTTCTCACCGTCGCTCGTCGATGACGCCAATACCGCCGGTTCGGACTGTCTTTCTTACCGTCGCTCGTCGATGCCGCCAATAGCGCTGGTTAGAACTGTCGTTCTTATCGTCGCTCGTCGATGCCGCCAATACCGCCGGTTAGAAGCGTCGTTCTTACCGTCGGTCGTCGATGCCGCCAATAGCGCCGGTTAGGACTGTCTTTCTTACCGTCGGTCGTCGATGCCGCCAATAGCGCCGGTTAGGACTGTCTTTCTGACCGTCGGTCGTCGATGCCGCCAATAGTGCCGGTTAGAACTGTCTGTCTTAATGTCGCTCGTCGATGCCGCCAATAACGCCGGTTAGAAGCGTCGTTCTTACCGTCGCTCGTCGATGACGCCAATTCCGCCGGTTAGGACTGTCTTTCTTACCGTCGCTCGTCAGTGCCGCCAATAGCGCCGGTTAGAACTGTGCGTCTTACCGTCGCTCGTCGATGCCGCCAATAGCGCTGGTTAGAACTGTCTTTCTTACCGTCGCTCGTCGATGTCGCCAATACCGCCGGTTAGAAGCGTCGTTCTTACCGTCGCTCGTCGATGACGCCAATTCCGCCAGTTAGGACTGTCTTTCTTACCGTCGGTCGTCAATGCTGCCAATAGCACCGGTTAGGACTGTCTTTCTTACCGCCGGTCGTCGATGCCGCCAATACCGCCGGTTAGGACTGTCGTTCTTACCGTCGGTCGTCGATGCCGCCAATGGCGCCGGTTAGGACTGTCCGTCTTATGGTCGCTCGTCGATGCCGCCAATACCGCCGGATAGGACTGTCCGTCTTACCGTCGGTCGTCGATGCCGCCAATAGCGCCGGTTAGGACTGTCCTTCTTACCGTCGGTCGTCGATGCCGCATATAGCGCCGGTAAGGACTGGCAGTCTTACTGTCGCTCGTCGATGCTGCCAATAGCGCCGGTTACAATAGCGCCGGTTAGGACTGTCGTTCTTACCGTCGGTCGTCGATGCCGCCAATACCACCGGTTAGGACTGTCTTTCTTACCGTCGCTCGTCGATGCCGCCAATAGCGCCGGTTGGAAGCGTCGTTCTTACCGTCGCTCGTCGATGCCGCCAATAGCGCCGGTTAGACGACCGACGGTAAGAAAGACAGTCCTGACCGGCGGAATTGGCGTCATCGACGAGCGACGGTAAGAACGACGCTTCTAACCGGCGCTATTGGCGGCATCGACGACCGACGGTAATAAAGACAGTCCTAACCGGCGGTATTGGCGGCATCGACGAGCGACGGTAAGAACGACACTTCTAACCGGCGCTATTGGCGGCATCGACGAGCGACGGTAAGACGGACAGTTCTAACCGGCACTATTGCCGGCATCGACGAGCGACGGTAAGAAAGACAATCCTAACCGGCGCTATTGGCGGCATCGACGAGCGACGGTAAGAAAGACAGTTCTAACCGGCGGTATTGGCGGCATCGACGAGTGACGGACAAAAATTGGGTGGACTGAAAAATTTCGCGGAGGTTACCATGAAGAGATAACCCATAGTGTGGGAATCAATGATGGACATATAGGAAATGTTATACTCCAAATATCCTGATGACCTTGAATTTGACCTTTGCCTTCATTTTCAAGGCCACAGGACAAAATTGCTAATATCTCTCTGATTATTGAATTTACAGCTCAGCAATCAACTGTGGACATGATATATGCTCAATATTATATTTCCTGAATATTCTCTTGACCTTGAATTTAACCAATAACCTGGATAACATCTAAAATATTAAACATATATTGTCCGGTAACCTATCTTTGGCCCTTGGCCTAATTTTCACTCCTATCTGTAATATATTTGGGGTGACAGAGATGATAGGGCTTTCGGGGATACACCCCAGCGGTCACCGGCGATCAGAAAGCGCCTATTTACTGCATGTACATGTATTGTGAATGGCAATCTTAACTGCCTGAATCAAAGTAAATTAGTTCCCAAAAACATTCACAAACAATCATTACCATAATTGCTGTAGCATGAGCAGTATTGAGTACATGGAATGATTCTGTAACCCCAGAGCGTACTGATGCCACGTGTGGAAACAATATTGTTGAGGACGAGGAGCAATGTGACCCAGGATTGGACAGTGAAGATCCGTGTTGTACTGCCCTTTGTACACTCAGAGTTGGCAAAGCTTGCAGGTGTGTACCATCTCACAGCTTGTACAGATCTGTGTTGTACTGGCTTCTGTACACTCAGAGTTGGCAAAGCTTGCAGGTACGTGTATGTACCATCTCACAGCTTGTACAAACCCTTGGAATGTGCTATTGTCCATAAAAATATCAATCTCTCGAGTCAAATTGCAGAACACTTATGTAACGTTTGACGCCCGCTATCTAGGGCGCAAGCGCCCCGCCCTGAGGCACGGTCACAGCGGGCGTCGTAATTACTAGAACTACAACCAGGTAACAGTCCGTCTGGACGAATCCAGCCGTCATACATCACATCATAACACATCATAGATATACAACATACATTATACATCAGTTATGGTAATGTAGCCGTATGCAGAGCCTGAGATGCCATGGGAGCGGCACCAAAGAGCACGTGCACGTGGGCATGTTGCTGGCCGGCCTCGCTGACGGCACTGCCACGGGGATGGAACCCTGGTCTGCCAGAGCCTGTGTCGCACCATCCCAGGGCGAGAGACCAGTGATCACAGGGACTAGCCCCGAATCAGCATAGTCCCCCTCCTGGGCCCCCGATTGGAAGTCGTCCCTGGGGCCCCCTAGCCAAGAAGGGACAAGGAGCTCATGGTGTGAGCTCACCCGTCGTCCTGTCGCCTTGCTTGCTCTGGACAACTCCAAACACACGAGGCGGCTTCAGAGTATTTATAACCCCTGAAGCACGAGAGACAAGGGATGACGTAAAAGCCATTGTTACAGTATAGCGGAGCCAGAGGATTAGAGAGTGTTGCATGGCTTTGAACACGAAGCATCCAAAACAAGAGTAGTGTTTAGTAAAGAATCTCCTGCCGCGATCTTTGGGCAAAATTGCCACACTTATTAAAGCATTTCAGAAGAAATGCCTTTATGGTTTTAGCAGAATTTTTTTTTCCTTTTTTTTTCAAAGCTTACCGGCCCAAGGGCCGGTAAGCTATTGTCATGGTTTTTCGTTCGTCGTCGTCGTCGTTGTCCGCCACATCATCTATTAACATTTTTTTTTTTTTTTTTGGGCTGATGAATTTGTCCATAAATTTGTGTGAGTATGTATTGATACCCCCAGACGTTTTTTGATTGAATCGATTATGCAGTTTTGGCGGCCATTTTTATGCCGAAAATGGCTGTTTTTGCATGTTTTCAACTTTAAAAATTATTTTCTCAAAAACTGTCTGATCAGTTTTGAGATTTTAGTTTCAAAATGTTTCCCCTCATGTATCTTTATAATGTTTATAAGTTTCGTTGCTCTTGAATCGCCGGTCTGCGTGTGGCGGCGATTTTGATGTTGTTTACGGGGCCCAAATAGGACAAATGTTAAATTCTCCTATGCTTTATAATGGGCCACAATGTTCTTGATATCTCACTTAATATCGAGATTAGAGACTCGGAATCAATTGTGTACATATAGGAAATGATATATGCTGAATATTCTCGTGACCTTGAATCTGACCTTTAACCTCATTTTCAAGGTCAGAGCACAAAATGGCCAATGTCTCGCTTATTATTGACTTTTCAGCTTAGGAATCAATTGTGGACATATAGGAAGTGATATATGCTGTATCTTCGCATGACTTTGAATTTGACCTCTGACCTCATTTCCAAGGTCAGAGCACAAAATGGCTAATATCTCGCTTATTATTGACTTTACAGCTTAGGAATCAATTGTGGACATATAGGAAATGATATATGCGGAATATTCTGATGACCTTGAATTTGACCTTTGACCTCAATTTCAAGGTCAGAGCACAAAATTGCTAATATCTCGCTTATTATTCACTTTACAGCTTGGGAATCAATTGTGGGCTTATAAGAAATGATATAAGCTGAATATTCTCATGACATTGAATGTGACCTTTGACCTTATTATTAAGGTCAAACCACAAAATGGCTAATATCTCGCTTATTATCGACTTTACAGCTTAGGAATCAATTGCGGACATATAGGAAATGATATACAGTCAAACCTGGTGAGCGATACACCTTTTGATGGGCGACACCTGCCCAAGCGAAACGTTTGCCATGTTAAATGTACTGTGAATGCGATACACCTGCTCAACGGCGCCAAGCGTCCGTGATTTGCAGTCCGCAATCTACGATAACCCTATGTATGAGCGCCAGTCACATCAGCGATGTCACCAGTCGATTGTTCAACGCCAATTATGCACGGTGATTCTCGCTATTGATCGGTGTCGTCACATGCTGTTAACCAATGGCAGTAGCGGATTCCATCACTGGGGTTAATTATGGGTGGGGCATCACTGATCAGGGGCGCCGGAGCCGGTGCCGCAGGTCCGGCGATCGCCGCACCAATAATTCCAGCGACTTTTTTTTTTCGGTGATTTTTTTTTTAATACATGTCGATCTATCTACATCTGAATCTGATCGTAATTGATCATGCCTCTCAGTGATGCCCATCATCGTTCTGTTCAATAATAGCCATGTTTGTGCGTATCTGGTTGTACAGTATGACACGCACATGCGCTAAATACGATGGAAATGATCCCATATAACAATAGTTGTTGTTACATCATGTGCATACCTGTCGACAGGTTATCCCACTGCATCCCCCACCCCCCTTAGAATGACAGCTGAGTACGCGACCTATGGTCATTTGTCTGTCCAAGAAGTCTTAGCGGGTATCTAGACAATAAACATAATGTAATTGTAAATGTACGTATTGTAACGGGTTCTTCACCCTTCTGTGACGTCTTGATGAACCGGTTTTCTAGGGAGGTGGGTGAGTTGTTGTTTAACCGGAGCTGAAACGGTAAAACTCCGGGAAACTGCTACTGCTGTACGGTTGCACTTCGGCTAGAAGTCTCTGAAGGTTGGTAGCGTGGTCTGGAATGGACCTCTTAACCGTTGTCCGACTGCTAATCTGCAACTGCACCTGTAAAGTAAGGATCCGGAGGCGTTTCCGTCTCCGGGTACTGCAACTGCTCCGTCGGGATACCGCTTTACTGCAACAGCTCCGTCGTTTTCCGCCTTACTGCAACTGCGACTGCACCTGGAATAGACAGTCCGGGAACGTTGCCGTTTCCGAATACTGCAACCGCTCTGCCAGGTTCCGCCTCACTGCAAACTGCTCCGGTTGGCTCCGCCTCACCACAGCCTGCGACTGCACCTGAAATGGAGAGTCTCGGAAGTGTTCTCACTTCCGGTTACCGCAACCGCTCCGTCAGGTACTGCCTCTGCTACTCCATCGTCCGGTACCGCCTCTGCAACTGCTTCGTCGTTCCCGTCTCTGCAACTGCTCCGTCAGGTACCGCCTCCGTAGTTGCTCCGTTGAATTCCACCTCCGTCTCCGTCTCCTTCCTTGGTGATCTGGGTTCTTGGATCACCCTAAGACGTCGTTACAACTTGGTCTTAACCGACTGTGGTCTTATCTCCCTTTTCTCCGTATTACTTTCTTTTCCGGTGAACTAACTTTATCATAAATTCCAGTTCCCTAACCAACACGGAAAAACAACTCGGTTGAAGTTTTCATGTTTATTTTCCAAGTGCCCAGTCGGAAGACATAAACTGCGATCATCTGGATGACTCTAGCCGGAACAAGGGAGTACTCTGCTATGGGAGAAGGGGTCTGCACAGGTCGACGTCAGGACACCAACTCCGCCGTCCGCTGTGAAGCGGGGGCTTTTATAGACCTGAGACCCACGTCACGTGACCAACCTATTGTGACGTCATAGTCCGCCAAAACACTGATATTTTCCGGATTTTCCGAACCAATCAGTGGCTGACACGTCACCTTTTAAACCGAAAATGAGCCTGATCACATGACCTTCCGGAAATAACGTCATTACGTTTTTGTACTCCATTGTTCCGACTCCGTCTCCGGTTCCGTCTCCGTCTCCGGCTCCGTCTCCGGCTTTACCAACATCACAAATATACCAAGTTCCGAGACGGAAAACCTTTTAAATATTACCAATACGGAACCGAATGAACCTTTAAACACATATACATTTTAATAAACGGTGATTTAACCATAATATCACAAAACACTAACAGAATTACCTGGGGGAAACTTTTGGGTACGCCCCAAAACCGTTACAGTATGAAATCCGTATACTTCCGTATAATCCGTATAATGCATCTTTGGATTTATAGATCAAATTCAAATGAAAATGTAGAGTGAATTGTCAATATGCATGATAAACTACCTTATGAGACTTCATAAAATAACTCTCAACTTACAACTCAGGGACCTCTCAGAAGTTGTCTCAGAGGCTCTGAAACACAAAATTTTCTCAGGGGGCTTACGCCGCCCCCCCCCAACCCCCAGACCGCAGTGCCTACGCTCGCTCCGCTCGCTCTGCCGTACCAAACAAACATAGCTTCCGACGCCCCTGCTGATACGTTTCATTGATTGCCGTTATAGCACGTACATTATCAATATCGCATACATGACCAATTTTCAATTAAAATAAACATTGTGAGCAAATGAAGCCTGGTCACACTGCTGGTTGTGTTCCCTGATGTGATTTCAATTCGCAGACATAGTGACTCCACGCACCGCTTATTTTTTGTTGACATGGGTGACACGTAATAACAAATCGAGTAGCTGACTGCCGAGTAGCCCAAGCAAAAAAGTCTTACCCTGGTTACCAGTGTTACAGCTTGGTACCAGGTGGTTAAAGTGTAGCTATTGCTTAATATAATCCAGGAATATACCAGGGTATTATCATTGTAAAGATGGTAAGCAGCTTATAAAAACAAGGTAAACACTGGTTAACAACAATGGTAAAACAACTTGTAAATTGGCGGAATACAGCTTGTTACTGGAGTAATACATGGATAAAACCATGAAAACACCAGTGTATAATCTCGGTAAAACAATGATATGATAATGGTACAACCATGATTACTACCCAGATTTAACCATGAAGCATACCGGGATAATACATGGGTAAACCATGGACATATACCAGGTAAATGTGATGTTTCTACATGTTCCATGGGTAACAATGGTTTTACCATTGTACCATACACAACCCATGATACAGTTCATATTTTTCCACTGGATGACCATGGTTTTACCAATGTTGTACCTATAGCTTGTAACCACGATGATATCACATTGTGACACTGGTTACCAGTGTTATGGTTACCATGGTTAGCCTGGTTACCATGGTCAACAGGGTGTATAACCACTGGTAACAACTATAACCAGGGTAAGATTTTTTTGATTGGGAGATTAATACAATTTAGGAAATTCACTATAAATACCAGTGCGATGTTGCTTTATTGCTTATCAGTACTTACTGGCAAATCAACAATCATGTCTAAACCAAAAACAAAATCTAAACCTGTAACGCTCTCACTCGCCGACAAAGTGAAGGCGATTGAACTGTATGATGAACTACAAAGTTCGCGCAAAGTTGGCGATGCTTTTGGTGTCAGCAAAGACCAGATAAATCGGCTTGTCAAGCGCAAGGCTGAAGTTTTGGACGAGTTTGAGAGCAATGCTCCAAGCGATCGTAAAAGAAAAATCAGAAAAACTGGCAATGAAGAAACTAACACTCTAACATGGCAGTGGTTCACTGACGTGACCACACGCCGTGTTCAGGTGTCAGGACCAATGATCAAGGTGAGATTATGATGATGACAATAAAAAATTCTAAAATGCGCAACTCGGAATAGAAACAAGTGAAAAACAAGAAAAAAAACCATTTAATTTGATTTCATTTTTATTTAATTGTTTTTAAAATATTATTTTTTCAGACAAAGGCACTCGAGTTTGCTAGCGACCTGGGGGTGGATTCCTTTCACGCGTCCAATGGTTGGTTGGAAAGTTTCCTCAAGCGAACCAACATCGTTCTTGGGACAACGTCTGGAGAGAAAGGCGACGTGGATACATCCGTTGTCGACGATTGGAAGAGTAAGCTGCCTACAGTGTGTGCTGGATATCTGCTGAAGGATATCTTCAACATGGACGAGACAGGCTTGTTCTACAGGCATTCCAACACCAAAAAAACTTTCCACGTCAAAGGCACGGACTGCGCTGGCAGCAAGCAGTCAAAAGATAGACTCACGATCGCATTGTGTGCTTCAATGACAGGAGAGAAAATCACGCCGTTTGTGATTGGAAAGGCCTTAAAACCTCGGTGTTTCAAAAATTTGGACACAAAGACACTACCAGTGCAGTATTGTGCTAACAAGAAGGCTTGGATGATGAGTGAACTGTTCCGGGATTGGTTAACATACTTCGATCGAAAGATGAAGACTCAGCATCGCAATGTGCTCCTGTTACTTGACAACGCCCCCTCGCATCCCAGGGTCAAACTCTCGAACGTTAAGTTAGTGTTTCTCCCCCCTAACACAACTTCCCTCGTACAGCCCATGGACCCGGGAATAATCCAGGCCCTCAAACTGAAGTATCGCAAGAAACAACTCAGCTACGTCCTATCGTCCCTGGGTAAAGACAAGTCCGTGTCCGGTCCAGATGTGTTGCACAGTATCACAGTCCTCAATGCCATCTACTGGATCGACAGTGCTTGGCGTGATGTGGAGGAGACCACCATTCGAAAATGTTTCGCCCACAGTGGCCTGCACCCAACAGTGTGTGGTGGTGAGGATACAAATGACGATTCGGCAGACAGTGACACAGAGGACGACGTGCCATTGTCATTGTTACGACTGTCCAAAGAACTTTTTGACACTGACTTTCCCAAACTTGACTTGATCGACAATGACTTGGACATTTCTTGGACATTTCTAAGTCACAATGACAATGACTTGGACATTTCTCAGTCGGCTAACGAGATCATCCGCCAACAGACTAACGACAATGAGGATCTCGGTGAAGATGAGTCCGTGCCCCCTTCAGGTGAAGAAACCACACCGCCCACACTGACCAAAGCGCACAAGTACCTGAGGAAGCTCCAGGAACTGGCAGTATCTCGTGGAGATTGCGCCTATCTGGCTGATGTGATGCGACTTCAAGAACGAACGGCTTCATGGACTGTCAAATCCGTTGTACAATCGAATATCACAGACTTTTTCACCAAGTCGTAAAAAGTACTGTATGTCTATCCAGTCTGTTTTAGATTTTTGGATTTGTACATTTACTTGTGTATCGTGACATTGGGTGATCATTATAATGAGAATAAATGATTGATACTGACATAATGTGTTGATACATATATGTTAAAATTTCACTTGGCGCCCAGCTATATCACCCTGGATAACAGAGCCACCTCTATAAGCGAGACATTTTGTCAAAGTCCCCAGCGTGTCTCACATAGACAGGTTTGACTGTATCTCGAATACTCTGATGACCCTTGAAATTGACCTTTGACCTACTTTTCAAGGTCAAAGCACAAAATGGCTATTATCTCGCTCATTATAGACTTTACAGCGTAGAAATCAAATGTGGACATATAGGAAATAATATATGCTGAATATACTTGTAACCTTGAAGTTACCAGACCATCGGTCCGATCACCTATTGGCTAGCCGGTAAGCTACAGGTCCCTTGGGCCTATGTTTTTGGGTTTTTTTTCCACCGTTTTGGTTTCCGACCGATAACTTTAGTTTGCCTCGATGTATCTTCACCAAATTTTCAGCATTGGTGAGACATATCATGTGGAAAAACTCTATTGTTTTTCAGCTGGATCTGAGGTCCATAAGGATGAAATCAATGTTGTTTTTTGGACTTTGTTTCCGCATAATAACTCAAAAAGTATGTAGGCAATGGCTGCAGAACTTTGCATGAAGGTTCATATATATCAACAGGGAAGAACCCTATTGATTTTGGGATCAATCCGTCGAACGACCTTTGACCTAGAGGTCGGAAGAGTTTTTCGCCCAGTCATCCTTGAGGTTTCCTGCATATCTTGGAAACGGTGCGTCCTAGAGCGAAATGGACGTTATTTTCGGATTCGTCGGTTAGACATGTCTAAGGGGTATTAAGGATGACCTTCGACCTTGACCTTGAATTTTTCTGCCGAGTCGGCATTTATCGTTTTCATCGATTTCTCAGAAACAGTGCGTCGTAGAGCGAAACAGATGTTATTTTCGGCCTCGTGGCACTAGACAAACATGTCTAAGGGGTATTATGGATGAACTTTGACCTTCACGTAAATTTTTTTTTTGCGAGTCGGCATTTTTCGTTTTCGTCGATATCTCGGAAACGGTGTGTCGTAGAGCGAAACGGACGTTATTTTTGGACCCGTCGCCCTAGATAAACATGTCTAAGGGGTATTAAGGATGACCTTCGACCTTAACCTTGAATTTTTCTGCCGAGTCGGCATTTTTCATTTCCGTCGATATCTCGGAAACGGTGCGTCGTAGAGCGACACGGACGTTATTTTCGGACTCGTGGCACTAGACAAACATGTCTAAGGGGTATTATGGATGAACTTTGACCTTCACCTAAATTTTAGTTGAGTCGGCATTTTTCGTTTTCGTCGATATCTCGGAAACTGTGTGTCGTAGAGTGAAACGGGTGTTATTTTCGGACTCGTCGCCCTAGACAAACATGTCTAAAGGGTATTGAGGATGACCTTTGACCTTGACCTTGAATTTTCCGCCGAGTCAGCATTTTTTGTTTTCGACAATATCTCGGAAACGGTGCGTCAGAGATCTAAACGTACGTTATTTTTGGACTCGTCGCCCTAGAAAAACATGTCTAAAGGGTATTCAGGATGACCTTCGACCTTGACTTTGAATTTTTCTGCTTCGTTGGCAGTGCGACGTAGAGCGAAACGGACGTTATTTTCGCACTCGTGGCACTAGACAAACATGTCTGAGGGGTATTATGCTTGAACTTTGACCTTGACCTGAATTTTTTTCGCCAAGCCGGCATTTTTCGTTTACGTCGATATCGGAAACGGTGCGTCGTAGAATGAAACGAATGTTATTTTCGGACTCGTGGCACTAGACAAACCTGCCTTAGGCGTATTATGGATGAACTTTGACCTTCACCTAAAATTTTTTCGCCGAGCAGGCATTTTTCGTTTTCATCGATATCTCGGAAACAGTGCGTCGTAGATCGAAACTGACATTATTTTCGGACTTGTTGTACTAGACAAACATGTCTAAAGGGTATTAAGGATGACTTTTGACCTTGACCTTTAATTTTTCTGCTGAGTCGGCATTTTTGCGTGCATCGTAGAGCGAACAGACGTTATTTTCGCACTCGTGGCACTAGACAAACATGTCTATGGATGAACTTTGACCTTGACCTGAAATTTTTTCGCCGAGCCGTCATTTTTCGTTTTCGTCGATATCTTGGAAACGGTGCGTCGTAGAACAAAACGGATGTTATTTTCGTACTCGTGGCACTAGATGGATGAACTTTGACCTTGACCTGAAATTTTTTCACCGAGTCGGTATTTTTCTTTTTCGTCGATATCTCGGAAACAGTGCGTCGTAGACTGAAACGGACGTTTTTTCGCACTCGTGGCACTAGACAAACATGTCTAAGGGGTATTATGGATAAACTTTGACCTTGACCTGAAATTTTCTCGCCGAATCGGCATTTTTCGTTTCCGTCGATATCTTGGAAACAGTGTGTAGTAGAGTATTGTAGGGCCCATGGTAAACATGTTATAAATATTACAAATTAGTCTTAACTGCGGACATTGTATATTGCCATTCCATGCAAAGGGGAGCATCCATGCGTGACGATGTATGCATGTACACAAATGAACCGGCCACACGGCGGAATATAGTCCAGCTATCGACTCACTAGACCGTAACAACCCCTATGCCTCCAAGGAAGCGCAATCGATCGCAAGTTTCGCCACTTCCTGAACAAAACAAAATGTCTAGAGAAGAAATACAACCGCTGCCAAATGCGCCACCATGGGCCAACCAGATGTACTTGGGGCTCTCATCCAAAATTGAAAAAGTGAACAGCGATGTCCTGGAAAAAATTGAGGCAGTGCGCACTGACGTGAAAAAAAATGAAATACGGATCCAAAACCTGGAAACGGGAAACACTGCTCTACAAACAGATGTACGGAGTGTAGAAAGTGAGCAAGACAAAATCTACGATCGTCTTCTTATGCTCGAATCATACTCGATGCGGAAACAACTCCTTTTCCATGGGCTACGGGAGACCGCCTTGGAAAGTGAAGAACAAGCGGAAACAACCGTACGCACGTACATACAATCTTATCTTCACATAGATGACACGGAAATCGTATTCGATCATGTATACAGGGTCGGTCCAAAAATAACGTCTCAACCATCTACACCCGACAAAACCAGACCTCGACCAATTATCGCCAGCTTTCTACGATCCAGCCAAAAACAAAAATTATGGGACGCGCGCCCGAAGTTCTACGATAGAGAAAATGATTCTTCAAACGCTACTGTACCTGGCAGCAACACGTATGACAACTATTCAGCAGTATATATCACGCGACACTACCCAGCAGAAATTATCAAACGCAGGCGAAGCTTGACGCCTATTCTACAGGCAGCCAAATCGATGACAAAGTACAAAGACAAATGCTATCTTCGAGAAGACAAATTAGTGATTGACAACATAAGCTACACGGAGAAAACCCTACCTTTACTCCCAGACGACTTGGATCCTAGATGGATTTCAACACCCACAGAATCTGATACCACTTTCTTCTGGGGCAGAAACTCACCACTCTCAAATCATCACAAATGCACCTTCCAGGTAGATGGGATTAAGTACAACTGCAACGAACAATTCCTGTTTCATCGACAAGCATTGTTTGCAAGAGACAACGATAAGGCAGCAGCAATACTGAATGCAAAAGATCCCGTTGAGCAAAAGGCTCTATCGAAACACATAAGGATCAACAAAGCGGCATGGCAACAAACTGCCCCGGAAATCATGAAACAGGGTCTCAGGGCTAAATTTGAACAGAATCCACACCTGCGCGACTTCCTCGTGCAAACAAAAGGCTCGACAATCGCGGAAGCTTCACCGTTCGACAAATTCTGGGGAATAGGAAACAGACAAAACCAAATGGACTGGTCAAAATCAACTCGGGAAGCTACTCATGGAGATCCAGTCGGAGCTGGTCTAAATTGAGGAACACTGATGGCATCAATACGGTGCAGAAAAATGTCTCGTCGAAAAATGTGTCCGATCAGAAGTGTATTCGACAATGAACACATCCGGATTAGCGGTCCACATTGTAGGAACCAGCACCTGGCGTACAAATGGCCGGGACACTTGACTAATGACTACACACTAATCAGCGACAGCATTTGTAAATTCGTCAAGAATACAAGATATACTAGTGTGCAGGCATTTCCAGGTGTACGAATCCGATCACTAAAGTGGCACATCAAAATGAATAACGCCACAGTCAAGCACTTCAAACTCGTCATCCTTCACATCGGTACGAATGATCTGTCTTCTGTGTCCTCTGAGGAAATCGTCAATTCGTACGAGGAACTGCTAACGGAGATTGAAAGAATTAACCCAGAAGCCAAAATAGCCATCTCTTCTATAATTCCACGTCCAAGAGCCACCAAATCCCAAGACGAAACTCGCCAACATGTGAATACTTCATTGAGGAGAATCTCCAAGTCGCATGGTTGTGCCTTTCTCTACACATGGAGACCCTTTGTACAAAAGAATAAGACCACCAACCGCTCATTGTATTGTAGTGATGAACTTCACCTGAACTACAGAGGTACCGCCGCACTGAAAAACTTTTTTGACGGAACTGTCAAACGTCTTAGGGGTCAACTCAACCTCTAAACTCGGTGCGTGCGAGTGAGTATTGCTATAGTTACACATACTCTAAGGACTATTCTCTGATTACCAGTAAAATTCATGGACTATTATGCCAAAACATTTGTATGTCATTGGATGATGGCCAAATTGGCTGTAACTACACATGTATATATATATACAGTACTGATTTCGCAAAACCTCACCAAAATGCCAGCATGGGACACCTGGCATTTAGCACGTGTTCGCCCAACTTCGCCTGACGTAGCATCATGCGATTTGATGCTAGCATTGTGTATGCGAGCATCCCTCGATGCTAGCATTGCTTCTTGGCACTGTGGTGCACTAAAAGCATTTCGCATTTTTTGTGAAGGCCATTATATGCTCGCATATGCTCGCAAACACATGGTCGAGTGGTTTATAAACAGTCTGTATCATGTAGATCATATGGGAAAATGCAGTGTTTCATTTCAGTTCATATTAAAGTCAGTATTTGCATCCGAAATAAAGGATGCGCGCATCTGTGCGAGACAATGCTCGCCTGTTCAACTAAGACGGCCGCCTGATGCGATGGCATCGCGCCCACTGGTCGCACCATGCGATTTGATGCTAGCATCAAGTCGCACGTAATCGCATGGCCTAGCATTTAGCATGTAGCATTCGCATGGCTAGTGAGGTTTTGCGAAATCAGTACTGTATGTGACAAAAAAAGTGATTGTGAGGTAAACTGGGAATGTCTGAGCCCGTCCACGGTGCTGTAAGGATTGCAGGTGAGCGTGCGCTTGTACTTGGCCTGAGGTTCCGTGGTTCGTGGCTCTTGCATTCCCTACTGTTACACTCCCAGTTACTTACCTTAATTTTTTCTTCATTTCACATCTCATGATGCCGAATTGAGCTATTGGTTCGAGAGTATGCCTGGCTCCAGGTGTATTAAGTAACAAAATGTGGGTTAGTCGTTGATGCTCAAATTAGCTGTTATATGACAAAAAAGTGATTGTGAGGTAAACTGGGAAGTCCGAACCCGGCCACGGTGCTGTAAGGATTGCAGGTGAGCGTGTGCTTGTACTTGGCCTGAAGTTCCGTGGTTCGTGGTTCTTGCATTCCCTACTGTCACACTCCCAATTACTTATCATAGGTCAATACCCAACATTGTCATTATATATTGTGATGTTACATGTAACTTGAGCTTTTAGTTCGGGAGCACGTTTTCGGCTCCAAAAAACGCAAAACTAACGTTCTACTACTGTACAATTTGAAGTGAGATACAAACGTACACGGTAATTTCCAATTATACTCGTACATGAATCGTGGATCATTCTGAGGCTTGGAGTTTTTTTTGATACAGGTATGACTGTTTTAAACGTGTTCTCATTAAACGTGCGGGGTTTGCGAACAGATGCGAGGAAGCGAATGAATATATTCAAAACATTTTCGGAAAAACATCGGGGAATAACCTTCTTACAAGAAACTCATAGCATATCTGAGATCGAAAACAAATGGAAAAATGAATTCAATGGCGAAATAATATTTGCCCACGGCTCTACTAGAAGCAAAGGCGTTGCAATCCTAATCCCCAACTACATGGATTATAAATTGCTCTCAGTTTTTAAAGACCCCGAGGGGCGCTTTATCATACTAGAAATCACTGTAGATGATATAGACTATATATTAACAAATATATATGCACCAACGAAATTGTCTGAAAACGTTCAGATAAATTTTATTGAATCCTTGATCAGCAAACTCTGTGTACACGAAAACAGTAATCTGATAATAGGGGGAAGGAGATTTCAATATTGTGTTAAATCCTCTGGTTGATAAGAAAGGAGGCAACACATCGTTAAGCTCCTGTTGGAAATATCGCGCAGTTCTGGAATCCTTAATGGATACATATGAATTAAGTGACATATGGAGACTACGAAACGAGGATAAATTCATGTTTACATGGCATTCTAAATCGAAGAAAATATACTGTCGATTAGACTACTGGTTAATTGCTAGTCACCTGAGTAGCAGAACAAAAAAGGTAGATATAATCCCCTGTTCCTTATCTGATCATAGCGTTATACAGCTACAACTGGAAAATGGACCAGATAGTAAACGTGGCCCAAGTTACTGGAAATTTAACTCCTCACTTCTAAAGGATCCAGAATACATATCTGCAATTAAAACAGTGATAAAGGAAAGTGCAGATAAATATGATATGGAAGATAAGGCCATGAAATGGGATCTCATTAAAATGGACATACGATTGTCCTCTATCCAATTATCTAAAGTTAAACGGCAAAATAGGAGTAAAAAAACAGCAGAATTGGAGTCTAAGCTTCAATTTTTGCACGATCAAATTTCGAATCAAGGAGAAACAGATGAAAACCGAGATGAACTCTTAGCAACCGAACAAGAACTAAACAGTATAAAAAATGAAGACATAGCTGGTATTATTTTACGATCCAAAGCCCAGTGGGCTGAGGATGGTGAGAAAAACTCATCATTCTTCTTAAACTTAGAAAAACGCAATTATAACAATAAAACTATTTCAAAGTTACAGGTAGATGGACAAATAATAACAAACCCGCCTGATATCCTTAAGGAAGAGGTGGCATTTTACAGCAACCTATACAAAGCACCCCCCCCCCCCCCCCCATGATCCTCCCGATATCTCAACATATAAATCTTTGTTTACCAATATCCCCCAATTGGATGAACGGCAAATGCTTAAAAGTATGATACATATAACAGAATCAACGTGTAGCAGGGCTCTCAAAGATATGAAAAAAGGTAAAACACCGGGGATAGACGGCTTAACAACAGATTTTTACAAGTTCTTCTGGACAGACATTAAACATTTAGTCGTTGAATCATTCAAATACTCGTATGAAAAGGGGGAATTGTCAATAAATCAAAAAAGAAGCATTCTTACTCTAATTCCAAAAAAAGATAGACAATTACTTAAAAATTGGAGACCACTTAGCCTTCTCAATACAGACTATAAACTGCTTGCTAAACTTATAGCACAATATATTGTCCCGCTGCTTCCTTCCATCATTAACGAGGACCAGAAAGCATATATAAAAGGTCGTTATATTGGTGAAAATATTCGAACCATCTCGGATATTATAGACTTCTGTAAAAAGCGAAATTTATCGTCCATTATACTCATGATTGACTTCGAAAAAGCTTTTGACACAGTCAATTGGTCTTTTTTAAATGATGCTCTGAAAGCTTTTAATTTTAGTGATAACCTCCGAAAATGGATTAAAATCATATATTCCCACATCAATTGTACAATGAATAATAATGGGTATTTTTCCAGCTATTTCGATATACAACGAGGTGTAAGACAGGGCTGCCCACTATCCCCCTATCTTTTCATTATTGCCGTAGAAATAATGACGATTAAACTCAGAGCTAATAAAAAAATCAAAGGTATAAAATTAAACCAAAATGAGATCAAAATTAGTCAGTTTGCAGATGATACGACATTATTTCTCGAGGACTATGACTCCATAACGCAGGCAAAAGGCTTCTTTCTACTTTTCCAAAAATGCTCAGGACTGAAGATCAACATGGATAAGACCCAAGCATTTCTGATAGGGAAGCATATGAGATTTAAAGATGATGAATTGCAATGGCACACTGGCCCTATCTCCGCACTCGGAGTAACGATATGTGACAATGAAAATGACAACATAAAATTCAATTTCATGCCAAAACTTAAAAAAATGAAAGTACTTCTTAACATATGGAGGCAAAGGAATCTGTCGCTAAAGGGCAAAATTGTTATAATAAATACCTTGATAGCTTCACTCATTGTATACCCGTGTACAAATTTAACAACGCCTCATAGAATAGTGAAAGACATTGAAAATATTTTATATGACTTTTTGTGGAATGGGAAAAAACATAAAATAGCAAAGTCAACTATTATAAAAGAAATAGAAGAGGGTGGTTTAGAGATGATTGATATACACAGTAAAATATCTTCGTTGAAGTTATCTTGGCTTCGTCAAGCTTTGGATAATCCAAACAGCACATGGAAGCTAATCGTAGACAATATTATCGGCGTTGATTTCCAATATATTATTCGCGGTTATTCAAAGATAGGCTTGAAAAAATTGCCCTTATTTTATCAAGAAATTTTGAATGACTGGTACACTTTACACACTCCCAAAACTAGCAACACACTCGATGTTCTAAAAGCGAATATTTGGTTCAATGACAAAATCATGATTGCCAAAAAAACACTATTCTGTAAAAAATGGTATGTGGCAGGTGTGAGGTACTTAGTAGATTTATTAGATTCGTCTGGCAGATTCTTAACACTGGATGCTTTAAAGCTGAAGTATGAGTTAAATGTGAATTTCTTGGAATATCTGAGCCTGAAATCGTCTATACCAAAACTCTGGCTGGAGACCATTTCAAAAGATGACATAAACTCCTCTACCCTATTAGAAAATATGTCAAAAGTTTATATCTATGAAAATGAAGAGACATACACAGATTTCATGTCTCTAAAAAGTAAAGATTTATACTCTCTATTGTTAAAATCAAAAGTAGGCAACCACACACCGATATGTGTAACCAGATGGAACAAGATATACGACATCAGTCCACAAATCTGGCCATGCTTATATGAAGCAGGATGTATATCATGTAGAGAAACCGTACTGCAGTCCTTCCAGTACAAAGTCATCAATAGAATAATACCCTGTAATGAATTTTTGTACAATTTAAAGATCATAGAGTCAAATGATTGTACATATAAATCTTGCAATATGCAAGCAGTTGATACAATTATACATTATTTTGTTGATTGCAAACCAGTACAACACTTTTGGAATGCATTCGTCAGCTGGTGGAATAATATCAATATATCCAAATTAAATCCTTTGTTGGGTGAAAACATTATATTAGGATTTCCATGCATTTCAGATGAAGATTGCATTTTGAACTTCTGTCTGATACTAGCTAAATTCTTTATACATAATTGCAAAATGAATAGCAAGGACATCTTTTTCTTGGCATTTTTGTCATTACTGAAAAGCAAAATGGAAATTGAAAGACAAATTAGTATCCAAAGAAAGGATCATTCTCTGTTTAAAAAGCGTTGGGGACTCCTGTATTCAAACCTGTGAAAATGGTGTTTCCTTATACGTGTACATTATCTAGGCATATGTACATGTACTATTTTTTCCGAAAAATTGGTCCTCTTCCCACTCTCCAAATATAAATGAAGATGGTCCTTCGCAAACGCCGCACGTGCCTCTATGTATCAATGAATATTCATAGTGTCGAACTCATGCTTGTGTATCTTTTCTTTCGTTGCTCATCATTATGTGTATGTTTCGTTCATGTTACCTGTATCTGATGTTTATGTGTAATAAAGGGATTTTAAAAAAAATGAAAAAAATAGTTTCTGGTGCTGTTGATTACGATATGATGTTTTGTGGTATTGGGAAAAAATGTTCTTGTCACATGGCAACACGCGAGAACAATTCAAAAATAAAACAAACTTCATATTTCCTCCGTTTGTGACAGTATCATATTATGGTTTTCCACGCAAACAAGGACTTGTGAAATCACTGAAATACTACGTATATAGTGTTTATTATTTGTTAGTTTGTAAAAAATAACATAGATATAATGTTTGAAGCAATATAAAGGTTATAACAACCTGTTATATAAATGTAAGGTCGATGTCTGTGCAAAAAAATTGGACATTCGTCTATCAGGGCACTTGCTTCTAATGGAACCAATACGTGCAATATCTGTTCATGGACTTGAAGTGGAATAATCAGTTTCTGAAATTCGTTATAAATCAATTGGCTACATATTAGATGATATAGCACCATTACAACCCCCAAAATACGTCTGCATGACCCTGTAGAGGAGTTTGAACATACCGAAAAAACGCACGATGTGAACGATTTGTATATCTGCGCTAACATTTAAACAAAGGCATGAACTTCTCGATATTATCGATATATGCAACTCAAAAGAATCAAACTGATTATTTGGGGTTTCATCACTATAATATACCATACATATACAAGTTTCAAGTGAATGATCACCTTCAACCAGAAAGCCAAAAACTGATTATGCCACTTTACCCTGATGGCTGAAGTTCATTTCAGCATTCTTTGCCAAAACACAAAAGAATTGAACTTGAATATCTTTGAATAATTAACGGGTTTACCATGGTTACAATGCTATAGTTTCGCGCTAACTTTGCTGTGTTTTTATCATGGCAGTGACAAGAACTCTGCCTGCTGTGTCGTCTGCCAGGTCGCATCAAGTTCCACAGTGTGTCGACAGGCATCTAACTTTACTTGCCAAGCACAGGTCCGATGTGAATATCCTTTTATAATGACCACTGGTCAACCTTCAGTCTGCTGTAAAGATGGCTGAAAATTCAACAAATTTTACACACAATGTATCATGCTCTCACAGTTGAAATCAGTACACTAGTCTACTTTATACAGTATATCAAGCAGCAACTTGATAACAGTCATTTCTTAACGTTTAGTGATGTTATATTTGGCGTTGGGATTATTTGTTATAGGATTCTATATAATAGCAGTGATTGCATTAATAATAGTGTATTACTAAAACAATCACTGCTGATATAATCAAGGTAATTTGTGTCAAATCATTGGTGGGACTGCAATCAAAACAGTACTGTAACATTGAAGATTTTGTACAGTGAGACATCTAATAGATGATGTTCATACATGTAAACTCCTTGACAATGTTTTACTGGAGTCGATGCGGAGTGTCCAACTCCACAAGGCCTTGACAACAATGTTACCTGTATCGACAAGTAAGTTGACTTAGTGTCAAATTGATGATTGTCTTTGATTTAACCTTAATATTTAACCTTAATATTTCTTCATGTTTCAGACATTTTTGAGTGTTGCAATGACATGGTGATAATTTTGTTTTCAGTGGGAAATGTCAGGGAGGAGAGTGCAAGAAGTTTTGTGAGAGTCAAGGAAAAATATCCTGTTCTTGTGATGAGCTCGGTAAGAGACAGTGATAAGTATAACCCTTGGGATAACTGACATTGCCATAGCACTGCCTTGATACTGATAACTGTAACATTCATCATAGCACTGCCTTGATACTGATAACTGTAACATTCATCATAGCACTGCCTTGATACTGATAACTGTAACATTCATCATAGCACTGCCTTGATACTGATAACTGTAACATTTGTCATAGAACTGCCTTGATACTGATAACTGTAACATTCGTCATAGCACTGCCTTGATACTGATTACTGTAACATTCATCATAGCACTGCCTTGATACTGATAACTGTAACATTCATCATAGCACTGCCTTGATACTGATAACTGTAACATTCGTCATAGCACTGCCTTGATACTGATTACTGTAACATTCATCATAGCACTGCCTTGATACTGATAACTGTAACATTCATCATAGCACTGCCTTGATACTGATAACTGTAACATTTGTCATAGAACTGCCTTGATACTGATAACTGTAACATTCGTCATAGCACTGCCTTGATACTGATTACTGTAACATTCATCATAGCACTGCCTTGATACTGATAACTGTAACATTTGTCATAGAACTGCCTTGATACTGATAACTGTAACATTCGTCATAGCACTGCCTTGATACTGATAACTGTAACATTCGTCATAGCACTGCCTTGATACTGATAGCGGTAACACTTGTGATAACTGACATTGCCATAGCACTGCCTTGATACTGATAACTGTAACATTCGTCATAGCAATGCCTTGATACTGATAAGTGTAATATTTGTCGTAGCACTGCCTTGAATACTGATAACTGTAACATGTGTGATAACTGACA
Organism: Terebella lapidaria; assembly: GCA_949152475.1. NCBI lineage: Eukaryota > Metazoa > Annelida > Polychaeta > Terebellida > Terebellidae > Terebella > Terebella lapidaria. Next base: position 21,904,029 of record OX424569.1, read on the forward strand.
TTGCTATAGCACTCCCTTGAACACTGATATTCTGTAACATTCGTCATAGCACTGCCTTCATACTGATAACTGTAACATTTCTCATAGCACTGCCTTGAATAATGATAACTGTAACATTCGTCATAGCACTGCCTTAATACTGATAACTGTAACATTCGTTATAGCACTGCCTTGATACTGATAACTGTAACACGTGTGATAACTGACATTGCTATAGCACTGCCTTGATACTGACAACTGTAACACTTTTAATAACTGACATTGCCATAGCACTGTCTTGAATACTGATAACTGTAACATTTGTCATAGCACTGCCTTGATACTGATAACTGTAACATTCGTCATAGTGCCTTGATACTGATAACTGTAACACTTTTGATAACTGACATTGCCATAGCATTGCCTTGAATACTGATAACTGTAACATTCGTCATAGCAATGCCTTGATAGTGATAACTTTAACACTTGTGATAACTGACATTGCCATAGCACTGTCTTGAATACTGATAACTGTAACATTTGTCATAGCACTGCCTTGATACTGATAACTGTAACATTCGTCATAGTGCCTTGATACTGATAACTGTAACACTTTTGATAACTGACATTACCATAGCACTGCCTTGAATACTGATAACTGTAGAATTCGTCATGGCACTGCCTTGAATAATGATAACTGTAACATTCGGCATAGCACTGCCTTGATACTGATAACTGTAACATTCGTCATAGCACTGCCTTGAATAATGATAACTGTAACATTCGTCATAGCACTGCCTTGATACTGATAACTGTAACACTTTTGATAACTGACATTGCCATAGCACTGTCTTGAATACTGATAACTGTAACATTTGTCATAGCACTGCCTTGATACTGATAACTGTAACATTCGTCATAGCACTGCCTTGATACTGATAACTGTAACACTTTTGATAACTGACATTACCATAGCACTGCCTTGAATACTGATAACTGTAGAATTCGTCATGGCACTGCCTTGATACTGACAACTGTAACACTTGATAACTGATATTGCTATAGCACTGCCTTGATACTGACAACTGTAACACTTGATAACTGACATTGCCATAGCACTGTCTTGAATACTGATAACTGTAACATTTGTCATAGCACTGCCTTGATACTGATAACTGTAACATTCGTCATAGCACTGCCTTGATACTGATAACTGTAACACTTTTGATAACTGACATTGCCATAGCACTGCCTCGAATAATGATAACTGTAGAATTCGTGATAGGACTGCCTTGATACTGATAACTGTAACATTCGTCATGGCACTGCCTTGATACTGATAATTGTAACACGTGTGATAACTGACATTGCTATAGTACTGGCTTGATACTGACAATTGTAACACTTTTGATAACTGTAACATTTGTCATAGCACTGCCTTTACCCTGATAACTGTAACATTCGTCATAGCACTGCCTTTACACTGATACAGTACTGATTTCGCAAAACCTCACTAGCCATGCGAATGCTACATGCTAAATGCTAGGCCATGCGATTACGTGCGACTTGATGCTAGCATCAAATCGCATGGTGCGACCAGTGGGCGCGATGCCATCGCATCAGGCGGCCGTCTTAGTTGAACAGGCGAGCATTGTCTCGCACAGATGCGCGCATCCTTTATTTCGGATGCAAATACTGACTTTAATATGAACTGAAATGAAACACTGCATTTTCCCATACGATCTACATGATACAGACTGTTTATAAACCACTCAACCATGTGTTTGCGAGCATATGCGAGCATATAATGGCCTTCACAAAAATCGCGAAATGCGAAATGCTTTTAGTGCACCACAGTGCCAAGAAGCAATGCTAGCATCGAGGGATGCTCGCATACACAATGCTAGCATCAAATCGCATGATGCTACGTCAGGCGAAGTTGGGCGAACACGTGCTAAATGCCAGGTGTCCCATGCTGGCATTTTGGTGAGGTTTTGCGAAATCAGTACTGTAACTCTAACATTTGTCATAGCACTGCCTTTACACTGATAATTGTAGCATTTGTCGTAGCACTGCTTTGATACTGATAACTGCAACATTTGCTATAGCACTGCCTCGATACTGAAATCCCAAATAGTGTGCGTGCATTCACTAATTGCTAGCCAGTGCGTCGTGAGTCTGATTGCTTGTATCGATGCCAGCATTGGTTCACACAATGCGAGCAGCATGTGTGGTGTGAATGCATCAGGTGATTGTTACTAATAGGCAGGTGTGTATTGTCTCGCACAGGTGTATTTCGGACCCAAATACAAACTCAAATGTGCAAACCTCAAACACATTATTTGCGCATGGCAGGCATCTGATGCAGACTGTCTGTAAACCCTGCCACCTGGTGTGCCTGTAGATGCATACGAGCATATCTGTTGCGCTCCACTGAAATATTTTGCTCAGAAAAACTGATGATTTAACTTTTATTTAATACCCCCCCCCCCCCACCCCCTCCCAGATACGGCTTGTTTTTACTGCTGTAGAGAGTCAGCTGAGGCAGAATGCACCAAACATGCTAGTTCCATACAGCTGGATGATGGGCGCAGCTGCTACGCCGGTATCTGTAACCAGGTCAGCACAAATGTCAGCAAAGTCATGTACATACAAAGTGTAACCAGAGCTTCATTTTCATCCAAGAATGCCGATCATATTGAAATCTGTTTTGTTAATATGATATTTCACAATGAGAGTGCAGAGCAATTGTGTGTGCTGAAGCTGTTCTATGTGTGGTATTCTTCAGCTAACAGTATACATGCAAAGCTTAAAGATATATTGTTATTGATGATTATTAAATCATAGTTTCATAAAATGGATTAATCAAATAATTTAGTATTTACAGTTTAGTATTTACAACTGAAACTAATATATCATGCCGAAATGCCTGCTGGTTTCACCAGCATTTTTAGCTTACTCTTTGGGCCGATAAGCTATTATCGAGATTTTTCGTCCGTCCGTCGTCTGTCTGGGTCTGTAACATTTTTTTTTGGCATGATGAATTTCCCCAAAAATTTGTCAGAACATATCTTTGGCCAATACCTAAAGAATTTTTTTAATTTTTTTGATTGAATCGTTTTTGCCAATTTGGCAGCCATTTTTGACGAAAAATTGCCAATCTACGAGTTTGGTGGCCATTTTGATCTGATCAGTTTTGAGATTTTTGTTTCAAAACATTCCTCTCATGTACCTCCATGACGTGTATAAGTTTCGTTGCCCTTGAATCGTCGGTCTGCGTGTGGCGGCCATTTTGATTTTTTGACAGGTCGGCGAAATAAATATTTTATCCCAATTCAAGTCATTATTCGTTTTGAGCCATTTCCAGCCAAAAAAAAATAAAAATTTTTTTGGCCATTGAACAATTTTTTGGACTTAGAAAATTTCACCCAATTTTTCCTCCATAATGGGAGCTATGCAGAGTAATCTCATAGAACACTTCAAGATAGAGCCTAAGTATTGGCACATTCCAGTAGGAAATCATATATTGCGGTTTGAGTGGTGACCTTGAATTTGACCTTCAATGACTTTGGAAGGTCAAAAAGACCTTTTTTTGTCGAAAAACGATGAGTTTTGCCTTTGTTGGCCATTTTCTCGAAATCTATTCAGACAGTTTTCCTCAAAATTATGTATAATTATGTAAGATTCCCCTTATGTACCTTTGTGATGTGTACATGTATAAGTTTTGTTGCCTTTGAATCGACTGTCTGTGAAAATTTGTCATCAACGAAACAAATCTTTCAAGATGTAACTTGATTTCGTATTATAGTCCATACAGAAAATGTGTTTCTATCAACATTTACGATCATGTTTTAACATATAGATTTTAACATCAGTGTAACAATTTATATGTATTCAGTATTCTACGCAATTCACATGATTGCCGGTAAGCTACAGCACCCTTGGTGCTATGTTTTTTTGTTTTTAGGTTACCGGACCTATGGTCCGTCATCCGTCCATCCGTTGACATTTTTAGGTTACCGGACCTATGGTCCGTAACCTATTGGCATGGCGATGCGTCCGGCGTCGTCGTCCGTCGTCCGTCGTCGTCGTCGTCTGTCAACAATTTTATCTTTAAAGTTTACGATCGAATTTTTCTGAAATTTTGCACAAAAATGCCTAAAAATATTTCGAGAGGGAGGTATTTTTTAGTTTTTTGATTTTCGCATTTTTTTCAAAATGGCGGCCGTTTTTGACGAAAAATGCCTGATTTTGGACTTTGGCGGCCATTTTCTCAAAATCTGTTCAGTAACTTTTTTTTTTATTGATGCATAACACTCCTCATATGTACCCCTGTGACATGTATAAATTTCGTTGCGCTTGAATCGCTCGAAGTTGGTCATTTTGGGCCCAAACTCGGCCCAAATGGGACTTTCCCATGTTAAATTCTCCTATGCTTTATAATGGGACACATTAAAGCCTAATATCTCACTTAATATTGAGATTAGACACTAGGAATCAATTGTGGACATATAGGAAATGATATATGCTGAATATTGTCGTGACCTTGAATTTGACCTCTGACCTTGGTTTCAAGGTCAGAGCGGCCGTTTTCGTCGAAAAATGGCCAATTTTGGACTTCGACGGTCGTTTTCTCAAAATCTGTTCAGTAACTTTTTAGGTTACCGGACCTATGGTCCGATAACCTATTGGCATGGCGTTGCGTCCGTCGTCCGTCGTCCGTCGTCGTCCGTCGTCGTCCGTCGTCGTCGTCGTCCACATTTTTATCTTTTTTGTTTACCGGCAAATTCTTCTGAAATTTTGCACAAAAATACTTAAAAATAATTCAAGAAGGAGGTATTTTTTAGTTTTTTGATTTTCGCATTTTTTTCAAAATGGCGGCCGTTTTCGAGGAAAAATGCCTGATTTTGGATTTTGGTTGCGATTTTCTCAAAATCTGTTCAGTAACTTTTTTTCTTTTTGATACATAACACTCCTGATATGTACTCCTATGATGTCTATAAATTTCGTTGCGCTTGAATCGCTCGAAGTGGGCCATTTTGGCCCAAACTCGGCCCAAATGGGACTTTCCCATGTTAAATTCTCCTATGCTTTATAATGGGACACATTATGCCTAATATCTCACTTAATATTGCGATTAGAGACTAGGAATCAATTGTGGACATATAGGAAATGATATACGCTGAATATTCTCGTGACCTTGAATTTGACCTCTGACCTCAATTTCAAGGTCAGAGCACAAAATGGCTGATATCTCGCTTATTATCGACTCTACAGCTTAGGAATCAATTGTGGACATATAGGAAATGATATATGATGAATATTCTCGTGACCTTGAATTTGACCTTTGACCTCATTTTCAAGGTCACATAACAAAATGGCTAATATCTCGGTTATTATCGACTTTACAGTTTAGGAGTCAATTGTGAACATATAGGAAAGGATATATGCTGAATATTTTCGTGACCTTGAATTTGACCTTTGACCTCATTTCCAAGGTCACAGGACAAAATTGCTAATATCTCGCTTATTATCGACTTTACAGCTTAGGAATCAATTGTGAACATATAGGAAATGATATATGCTGAATATTCTCGTGACCTTGAATTTGACCTTTGACCTCATTTTCAAGGTCACAGGACAAAATGGCCAATATCTTGCTTATTAGTGACTTTACAGCTTAGGAATCAATTGTGAACATATAGGAAATGATATATGCTGAAAATTCTCATGACCTTGAATTTGACCTTTGACCTCATTTTCAAGGACCCCAAACTCGGCCCAAATGTGACTTTCCCATGTTAAATTTTCCTATGCTTTATAATGGCACACATTAAGCCTAATATCTCACTTAATATTGAAATTAGAGACTAGGAATGAATTGTGGACGTATAGGAAATGATATATGCTGAATATTCTCGAGACCTTGAATTTGACTTTTGACCTCATTTTCAAGGTCGACAAAATGGCTAATATCTCGCTTATTATCGACTTTACAGCTTAGGAATCAATTGTGAACATATAGGAAATGATATATGCTGAATATTCTTGTGACCTTGAATTTGACCTTTGACCTCATTTTCAAGGTCACATGACAAAATGGCTAATATCTCGCTTATTATCGACTTTACAGTTTAGGAATCAATTGTGAACATATAGGAAATGATATATGCTGAATATTTTCGTGACCTTGAATTTGACCTTTGACCTCATTTCCAAGGTCGTAGGACAAAATTGCTAATATCTCGCTTATTATCGACTTTACAGCTTAGGAATCAATTGTGAACATATAGGAAATGATATATGCTGAATATTCTCGTGGCCTTGAATTTGAGCTTTGACCTCATTTTCAAGATCACAGTACAAAATGGCCAATATCTTGCTTATTAGCGACTTTACAGCTTAGGAATCGATTGTGAACTTATAGGAAATGATATATGCTGAAAATTCTCGTGACATTGAATTTGACCTTTGACCTCATTTTCAAGGTCACAGGACAAAACGGCCAATATCTTGCTTATTAGCGACTTTACAGCTTAGGAATCAATTGTGAACATATAGGAAATGATATATGCTGAATTATCTCATGACCTTGAATTTGACCTTTGACCTCATTTCCAAGGTCACAGGACAAAATTGCTAATATCTCGCTTATTATCGACTTTACAGCTTAGCAATCAATTGTGAACATATAGGAAATGATATATGCTGAATATTCTCATGACCTTGATTTTGACTTTTGACCTCATTTTCAAGGTCACAGGACAAAATGGCCAATATCTTGCTTATTAGCGCCCTTACAGCTTAGAAATCAATTGTGAACATATAGGAAATGATATATGCTGAATGTTCTAGTGACCTTGAATTTGACTTTTGACCTCATTTTCAAGGTCAACAGGACAAAATGGCTAATATCTCGCATCGACTTTACAGTTTAGGAATCAATTGTGAACATATAGGAAATGATATATTCTGAATATTTTAATGATATTGAATTTGACCTTTGACCTAAATTTCAAGGTCAGTCATTTTATTTTCAAAGTCAGATTACAAAATGGCTTATATCTCGCTTATTATCAAATTTACAGCTTAGGGGTCCATAGTGAACATATAGGAAATGATGTATGCTGAATAGTTTGGTGATCTAGAATTTAACCTTTGATCCCATTTTCAAGGTTAGAGATATGGCGATTTCAGTGGTCACCTTGAATTTGACCTTCAACTTTCTCGGCTTAACTCTGTATATTTCTCCGGTAACCTTTCTAGCCCATTGGGCTAATTTTTTCTTATTGATGAAAAACACTCCTCATATGTACCCGTGCGACATGTATAAATTTCGATGTGCTTGAATCGCTTGAAGTGGGCCATTTTGGGCCCAAACTCGACCCAAATGTGACTTTCCCATGTTAAATTTTCCTATGCTTTATAATGGCACACATTAAGCCTAATATCTCACTTAATATTGAAATTAGAGACTAGGAATGAATTGTGGACATATAGGAAATGATATATGCTGAATATTCTCGTGACCTTGAATTTGACTTTTGACCTCATTTTCAAGGTCACAGGACAAAATGGCTAATATCTCGCTTATTATCGACTTTACAGCTTAGGAATCAGTTGTGAACATATAGGAAATGATATATGCTGAATATTCTTGTGACCTTGAATTTGACCTTTGACCTCATTTTCAAGGTCACATGACAAAATGGCTAATATCTCGCTTATTATCGACTTTACAGTTTAGGAATCAATTGTGAACATATAGGAAATGATATATGCTGAATATTTTCGTGACCTTGAATTTGACCTTTGACCTCATTTCCAAAGTCGCAGGACAAAATTGCTAATATCTCGCTTATTATCGACTTTACAGTTTAGGAATCAAATGTGAACATATAGGAAATGATATATGCTGAATATTTTCGTGACTTTGAATTTGACCTTTGACCTTATTTCCAAGGTCACAGGACAAAATTGCTAATATCTCGCTTACTATCGACTTTACAGCTTAGGAATCAATTGTGAACATATAGGAAATGATATATGCTGAAAATTCTCGTGACCTTGAATTTGACATTTGACCTCATTTTCAAGGTCACAGGACAAAATGGCCAATTCTTACTTATTAGCGACTTTACAGCTTAGGAATCAATTGTGAACATATAGGAAATGATATATGCTGAATATTCTCGTGACCTTGAATTTGACTTCTGACCTCATTTTCAAGGTCAACAGGACAAAATGGCTAATATCTCGCTTATTATCGACTTTACAGTTTAGGAATCAATTGTGAACATATAGGAAATGATATATTCTGAATATTTTAATGATATTGAATTTGACCTTTGACCTAAATTTCAAGGTCAGTCATTTTATTTTCAAAGTCAGATTACAAAATGGCTTATATCTCGCTTATTATCAAATTTACAGCTTAGGGGTCCATAGTGAACATATAGGAAATGATGTATGCTGAATAGTTTGGTGATCTAGAATTTAACCTTTGATCCCATTTTCAAGGTTAGAGATATGGCGATTTCAGTGGTCACCTTGAATTTGACCAACTTTCTCGGCTCAACTCTGTATATTTCTCCGGTAGCCTTTCTAGCCCATTTGGGCTAATTTCTCAAAAACTGTCTGATCAGTTTTGAGATTTTTGCTTAAAAAGATTCCTCTTATATACCTCTGTGACGTGTATAAGTTTTGTTGCCCTTCAATCGCCGATCTCCGTGTGGCGGCCATTTTGAATTTTTGACGAGTCGGCGAAAAAAAATTTTTTCGCCCCAAATCGCATTACTATCCATTTTGGGCCATTTCTAGGCAAAAAAAAAATTTCACCCTTTGGAAAAAATTTTAGACTTAGAAAATTTTCGGCACTTTCTTCCTTAATAATGGGAGCTGTCAGGACTGTACTCATAGAACGCTAGAAGATAGAGCTTAGAAATTGGCATTTTCAAATAGGAAGTCATATATGGCGACTTGTGTGGTGACCTTGAATTTGACCTTGGATGACCTTGAAAGGTCAAAACAGCCATTTTGGGGTCAAAAAATGCCCAGATTTGCCTCTATAGATGAAATGCTTGCAGATAGAGCTCATGTTTGCATTATGAACATATAGGAAGACATATATGGCACAACTAATGACGACCTTGAACTTGACGTCAGATGACCTTGAGTGCCAAATGTCTGACTGGGAATGTGTAAATTGACCTGAGCGGCCTAAACTATTCCACCCAACATATAGAATATCAAATGCCGCACACATACATGTAATGGTAACATCGAAGTTCATACGGATGACCTTGATTGGTAAATCCCAAGGTCATATGTTTACACTGCGAACCTTGATTGGTAAAAGGTCTGTTACCTGCCAATGCTGCCATGGCCAAACCAAAATTGTCCGGTAACCTATCTTAGCCTTTGGGCTAATTTTTATCTTCAAAGTGTACGGGCTGATCTTTCTCAAAATTTGGGGAAAGATATCTTAAAATAATTCAAGACAGAGGTATTTTTAGGTTACCGGACCTTTGGTCCGATAACCTACTGCCGTGGCGTTGCGTCCGGCGCCCGTCCGTCCGTCCACATTTTTATCATTAAAGTTTACAGTCGAATATTTCTGAAATTTTGCACAAAAATACCTAAAAATATTTCCAGGAAAGGTTTTTTTAGGTTTTTATTTATTTTCGCATTTTTTTCAAAATGGCGGCCGTTTTCGTCGAAAAATGGCCAATTTTGGACTTTGACGGTCGTTTTCTCAAAATCTGTTCAGTAACTTTTTTTCTTATTGATGCATGACACTCCTCATATGTACCCCTGTAACATGTATAAATTTCGTTGCCCTTGAATCGCTCGAAGTGGGCCATTTTGGGCCCAAACTTGGCCCAAATGAGACTTTCCAATGTTAAATTCTCCTATGCTTTATAATGGGACACATTAAGCCTAATATCTCACTTAAAATTGAAATTAGAGACTAAGAATCAATTGTGGACATATAGGAAATGATATATGCTGAATATTCTCGTGACCTTGAATTTGACCTCTGACCTCGGTTTCAAGGTCAGAGCGGCCATTTTAGTAAAGAAATGGCCAATTTTGGACTTTGACGGTCGTTCTCTCTAAATCTGTTCAGTAACTTTTTTTTCCTTATTGATGTATAACACTCCCCATATGCACCCCTGTGAGTTGTATAAATTTTGTTGCTTTTCAATCACTCGGAGATGGTCATTTTGGGCCCAAACACGGCCCAAATGGGACTTTCCCATGTTCTCCTATGCTTTATAATGGACACATTAAGCCTAATATCTCACTTAATATTGAGATTAGAGACTAGGAATCAATTGTGGAAATATAGGAAATGATATATGCCGAATATTCTTGTGACCTTGAAGTTGACCTCTGACCTCGGTTTCAAGGTCAGAGCACAAAATGGCTAATATCTCGTTCATTATCGACTTTACAGCTTAGGATTCAATTGTGGACATATAGGAAATGATATATGCCGAATATTCTGATAACCTTGAATTTGACCTCTGACCTCATTTTCAAGGTCACAGGACAAAATGGCTAATATCTCACTTATTATCGATTTACAGCTTAGGGATCAATTGTGGACATATAGGAAATGATATATGCTGAATATTCTCGTGACCTCAAATTTGACCTCTGACCTCGGTTTCAAGGTCAGAGTACAAAATGTCTAATATCGCGCTTATTATCGACTTTACAGCTTAGGAATCAGTTGTGAACATATAGGAAATGATATATGCTGAATATTCTCTTGACCTCAAATTTGACCTCTGACCTCAGTTTCAAGGTCAGAGCACAAAATGGCTAATATCTCGCTTATTATCGACTTTACAGCTTAGGGATCAATTGTGGACAAAAAGGAAATGATATATGCTGAATATTCTTGTGACCTTGAATTTGACCTCTGACCTCGGTTTCAAGGTCAGAGTACAAAATGTCTAATATCGCGCTTATTATCGACTTTACAGCTTAGGAATCAATTGTGATCATATAGGAAACAATATATGCCAAATATTCTGATAATGTTGATTTTGACCTTTGACCTCATTTTCAAGGTCACAGGACAAAATGGCCAATATCTCACTTATTTTCGATTTTACAGCTAAGGGATCACTTGTGGACATATAGGAAATGATATATGCTGAATATTATCATGACCTTGAATTTGACCTCTGACCTCATTTTCAGGATCACAGGACAAAATGGCTAATATCTCGCTTATAATCAACTTTACAGCTTAGCAATCAATTGTGAACATAAATTGTGTTAGCAATCAATTGTGAACATGTCGCAGGACAAAATGGCTAATAGCTTGCTTATTATCGATTTTACAGCTTAGGAATCAATTATGAACATATAGGAAATGATATATTCTGCATATTGCTATGACCTTGAATTTGACCTTATTTTCAAGGTCAGAGAACGGAATGGCTAATATCTTGCTTTTTATCAACTTTACAGCTTAGCAATCAATTGTGGACATATAGAAAATGATATATTCTAACATTGTCATGACCTTGAACTTCACCTTTGACCTAATTTTCATGGTCACAGGACAAAATGGCTATTAGCTCGCTTATTATCGACTTTAGAGCTCAGGAATCAATTATGAACGTATAGGAAATGATATAAGCTGAATATTGCTATGACCTTGAATTCAACCTTTGACCTCATTTTCAAGGTCACAGGACATAATGGCTAATATCTCGCTTATTATTGACTTTACAGTTTAAGAATCAGTTGTGGACATACTAGAAATGACATATGTCGAATATTATCGTGTCCTTGAATTGACCAATGACCTTATTTTCAAGGTCACGGGACAAACTACTAATATCTAAAATATGTATTGTCCGGTAACCTTTCTTAGCCCTTGGGCTAATTTTTAGGTTACCGGACCTTTGGTCCGATAACCTATTGCCGTGGCGTTGCGTCCGGCGTCCGGCGTCCGTCCGTCGTCCGGCGTCCATCCGTCCGTTCACATTTTTATCTTTAAAGTTTATGGTCGAATCTTTCTGAAATTTTGCAAAAAAATACCTGAAAATATTCCCAGGAAAGGGTTTTTTTAGTTTTCCGATTTTCGCATTTTTTTCAAAATGGCGGCCGTTTTCGATGAAAAATGCCTGATTTTGGACTTTGGCGGCCATTTTCTCAAAAACTGTTCAGTAACTTTTTTTCTTTTGGATACACAACACTCCTCATATGTACTCCTGTGATGTGTATAAGTTTTGTTGCGCTTGAATCGCTCGAAGTGGGCCATTTTGGGCCAAACTTGGCCCAAATGGGACTTTCCCATGTTAAATTTTCCTATGCTTTATAATGGGACACATTATGCCTTATATCTCACTTAATATTGAGATTAGAGACTAGGAATCAATTGTGGACATATAGGAAATGATATATGCTGAATATTCTCGTGACCTTGAATTTGACCTCTGACCTCAGTTTCAAGGTCAAAGAACAAAATGGCTAATATCTCGCTTATTATCGAATTTACAGCTTAGAAATCAATTGTGGACATATAGGAAATGATATATACCGAATATTCTAATGACCTTGAATTTGACCTTCGACCTCATTTTCAAGGTCACAGGACAAAATGGCTAATATCTCACTTCTTATCGACTTTACAGCTTAGGAATCAATTATGAACATATAGGAAATGATATATGCAGATTATTGTCATGACCTTGAATTTGACCTTTGACCTCATTTTCAAGGTCACGGGACAAAATGGCTAATATCTCACCTCATTTTCAAGGTCACGGGACAAAATGGCTAATATCTCACTTATCGATTTTATAGCTTAGTGATCAATTGTGGACATGTAGGAAATGATATATACTGAATATTCACGTGACCTTGAATTTGACCTTTGACCTCATTTTCAAGGTCACGGGACAAAATGGCTAATATCTCGCTTATTATCGACTTTACCTCTTAGGAATCAAATGTGGACATATAGGAAAGGATATACGCTGAATATTCTGATGACCTTAAATTTGGCCTTTGACCTTATTTTCAAGGTCATAGCACAAAATGGCTAATATCTCGCTTATTATCGATTTTACAGCTTAGGAATCAATCGTGGACATATAGGAAATGATATATCCATAATATTTTTGTGACTTTGAATTTGACCTTTGGCCTCATTTTCAAGTTTCTTTTTAATAAATAACACTCCCCATATGTACTCCTGTGATGTGTATAAGTTTCGTTGTGCTTGAATCACTGGAAGTGGGCCATTTTGGCCCAAACTTGGCCCAAATGAGACTTTTCCATGTTAAACTCTCCTATGCTTTATAATGGGACATATTATGCCTAATATCTCACTCAATATTGAGATTACACACTAGAAATCAACTGTGGACATATAGGAAATGATATATGCTGAATATTCTCGTGACCTTGAATTTGACCTCTGACCTCAGTTTCAAGGTCAGACCACGAAATAGCTAATATCTCGCTTATTATCGACTTTACAGATTAGAAATCAATTGTGGACATATAGGAAATGATATATGCCGAATATTCTCATGACCTTGAATTTGACCTTTGACCTCATTTTCAAGGTCACAGGACAAAATGGCTAATATCTCGCTTCTTATCGACTTTACAGCTTAGGAATCAATTATGAACATATAGGAAATGATATATGCAGATTATTGTCATGACCTTGAATTTGACCTTTGACCTCATTTTCAAGATCACAGGACAAAATGGCTAATATCTCACTTATTATCGATTTTACAGCTTAGGGATCAATTGTGGACATTTAGGAAATGATATATGCCGAATATTCCCGTGACCTTGAATTTGACCTCTGACCTAATTTTCAAAGTCAAGAGCACAGAATGGCTAATATCTCGCTTATTATCGACTTCACAGGTTAGAAAATCAGTTGTGGATGTATAGGAAATGATATACGCCGAATATTCTGATGACTTTGAATTTGACCTTGTTCTTCATCTTCAAGGTCATAGGAAAAAATGGCTAAAATCTCACTTATCATCGACTTTACAGCTTACAAATCAATTGGGGCCATGTAGGAAGTGATATATGCTGAAGATTTTCATGACCTTGATCTTGACCTTTGATCTCATTTTCAAGGTCAGAGCATAAAATGGCTAATATCTCACTTATTATCATTTTTACAGCTAAGGAAGCAATTGTGAACAAATAGTAAACGATAAATGCTGAATATTGTCATGACCTTGAATTTGACATTTGACCTCATTTTCAAGGTCAAAGCACAAAATGGTTAATATCTCGTTTATTATCGAACTCACAGCTTTGCAATCAATTGAGCACATATAGGAAATGATATATGCTGAATATTCTCATGGCCTTGAATTTGATCTCATCTCCATGGTCAGAACACAAAATGGTTAAGATCTTGCTCATTGTCGATTTTGCAGCTTAGGAATCAATTGTGGACATGAAATGATATATGCTGAATATTCTTGTGACCTTGAATTTGACCTTGTTGTCAAGGTTTCGGGACAAAATGGCTAATATATAAAATGTAAAACATTGTCCGGTAACCTTTCTTAGCCCTTGGGCTAATTTTTTCAGTTTTTTTTATTTTTTTATTTTTCTCAAAATGGCAGCCGTTTCCGTCTAAAAACGCTCAATTTTTAACTTTGGCGGCCATTTTCTCAAAAGCTGTTTGGTCGGTCTTGAGATTTTTGTTTAAAAAGATTCCTCTAATGTACCTTTGTGACGTGTATAAGTTTCGTTGCCCTTGAATCGCCGGTCTGTGTGTTGCGGCCATTTTGATTTTTTCAGCTTGTTCCAAATGGCACTTTCCCAGATTAAATTCTCCTATGCTTTATAATGGGACACATAATTGCTTATATCTGCAATGCCACACTGCAGTGGCATTGGATATAGCACTACACTGTATAGACTCTTCAAGTCTTGACTAGTCTGAGGGAGGGTACTGCTGCTTCCACGGGAGGTGCATAGATCCAGAAGCAGGCCAGTTCACGGTGGCAGTGGACCTACGTGTAGATCAGCTATACTGGCCAAGTTGTTTCAATTGATTCCCAGATTAACATCAAGTTATTTTATTGAAGTCTTTGTTTCATTCAAAATATCTTTCTCATATTTTTTTTGCACTAGACATAGCATTTGGAACTGTTTATAATAATATTTTCTAAACATGGTTGCTCTTTTCTGCGTTTAGACACGTCCATCGTCGCATGTTAAAGAATAAAAAAATTTCATAAACTAAAAAAAATCCCTACCTACCTACTCGAACTTTTTTTGAGCACTTGACCCTAAAAACAGCATTTATTTTTTTAGGCCTTATCAACTTGACTGCTTAGGAATCAATTGTGAACATATAGGAAATGATATGTACTGAATATTGTCACCTTTCACCTCATTTTTAAGGTCAGAGCATAAAATGGATAATTTCTCGCTTATTGTTGACTTTGCAGCTCAGGAATCAATTGTGCACATACAGGAAATGATATATACTGAATCTTGTCATGACCTCGAACTTGACCTTTGAACTCATTTTCAAGGTCAGAGCATAAAATGACTAATATCTCGCTCATTATCAGTTTTACAGTTTAGGAATCAATTGTGAACATATAGTAAACGATATGCTGAATATTGTCATGACCTTGAATTTGACCTTTCACTTCATGTTCAGTAACTTTTCTTATTGAAGCATAACACTCTTCATATGTACCTCTGTGACATGTATAAGTTTGGTTGCCCTTGAATTGCTCGAAATAGGCCATTTTGGGCGCGAACTCGGCCCAAATGGGACTTTCCCATGTTAAATTCTCCTATGCTTTATAATGGGGCACATTTTTCCAAATATCTCTCTTAATATTGAGATTTGGGATTAGGAATCAATTGTGGACATATATGAAATGATATATGCTGAATATTTTGGTGACCTTGAGTTCGACCTTTTACCTCATTTTCAAGGTCAGAGAACAAAATGGCTAATATCTTGCTTATTATCGACTTTACATCTTGATAATCAACAGCGAACAGGAAATGATATATGCTGGATATTCTCATGACCTTGAACTTGATCTTTGACCTGGCTAACATCTGAAATATTAAACATATACCGGTATATTGTTTTGAGCCGGATCCGAGGTCCGTGACGATGAAATTGATGTCGATTTTTGGATTTCAGGGAATAACCCTGTTGAGTTTGGGATCTTTGACATAGAGGTCGGAAGAATTTTTGCCAAATCATCCTTGAGGTTTCCTGCATATCTCGGAAAAGGTGCATCGTAGAGTGAAACGGATGTTATTTTGGGACCGATCCGTCAAACGACCTTTGACCTAGAGGTCAAAATAATTCATAAGGTCGAACAAGGTCGAATAATTCAGAGGTCGAACTGATTCATCCTCGAGGCTTCCTGCATATCTCAGAAACGGTGTGTTGTAGAGCGAAACAGACATTATTTTTGGACTCGTCGCCCTAGACAAACATGTCCAAAGGGCCATGAACCTTGACCTGGCAATTGTCATTTTCATCGATATCTCGGAAACGATGTGTCGTAGAGTGAAACGGACGTTGTTTCTAACTTGTGGCCCAAACAAATATGTCTTAGGGGGATTAAGGATAAACTTTGACCTTGTCCTGAAACTTTTTTACCGAGTTGGCATATTCCATTTTTGTCCATATCTCGGAAAGGGTGCATCGTAGAACGAAACACACGTTATTTTCAGACTCGTGGCTCTAGTTGGATACATGTCTTAGAGGTCTCATTGAGATCTTGGCCCTTGAGTCATGATGTTTCTCCTGGGTCAGCATTTTGTTTTTCTCATGCTTCACACTGAAATGCCTCCAAGGCCTTTAGGCCTTGACATCTAGTTTCAAATGATACTCAGGTAAAAGATTTTCAAGCAGTGATCTTAAAAAATGTTTAAAACACTTCAGTAGTTCATATAGATACAAGTATTGAACCATTAATAAATCAGATATTCAAGCAATCAAAATTATCTTTTTGTAGGGTGTTTGTGAGCCATCAAAAACTAAAAACACCGCTCGACTCTGGGATATCATCGTGGACCTAGATGGAAATGCCATTTGTATGTAAACTGAAAATTCTTAGTTGACATATTCACTATAGATATGAACTGTTTGATGAAATATATATGTATGACAACTATGACATGATACATAGCACTGTTTGGTTGACAATGAAAATAAAAAACCCAGTATTTTCTGTTCCAGTGGAATGGATGCGCAACAACATTGTGATCACCATCATAGTTCTGTCCTTGTTCATCTACATCCCTTTCTGTATAGCTGTGTGGTGTATTGTAAGTTTTCAACTCAAATTACTAAACCTTTCATTCCAAGATGATTCCCATCACATTAAATATACACTGCATGAATCTGTGTACATGTACATGTATATTAATTTGAAATGGTGCAGTTTTCACAATAAATAAACTTTCAGCAGAGTTGAATATTGAAATAAAGCAGCATTATTTTTCAATAAGTGTGATCTTCAGGGTATTTTACTAAAAAAAATTCCACAGGATCGCAAAAACAAGAAGCATGATGAGAAGGAAGTGGAGTGGCTACGACGAGATGTAAGTTTGTCCTCTTTATATACTGCCCTCCCAGTCAAGAAGTGAGTTCATGACATCACTGTGATATCACGTATCAGTCACAAGGGTGAATTCATCACATGAAGTCACAATGAACTCACTGTGATATCACCAGTATGACCCCATGACGGCCATTATTATTGTTCAACATTTGGATTTCTGAATATTTTGGAATTTTAAGTGGGCGTTTATTTTGTGGAACTTTGGCTTGAAATTAGTGATGAAAACGTTCTCAAACTCAGTTTAAATACTACACTAACAAAGTTATTAACATTAATTTTTGCTAACTCACAACAATATCATATAATATTCACACTGCGATCTCACCATGTGATGTCACTGTGATGTCACCGTGAGGTTACAAATTAAATTCACTGTGAACTCACAAGGGACTCATCGTGTGATGTGTATGTGAACTCACAGCGAGTTCATATTGAACTCACATTCTTGACTGGGCTGTATGTGCTGATATGTTATTGCATCCCCTGAACAAAGTTCGGCGGATTCTATGGATTTGTATCCGTCGCGCCGCGTACGCACCCGCGTCCGCCGCCGGCATAGAGATTTTCTTGTGAACGCTCTACAGGTTGCAAATCTGAGCCGATTAAGACAATTTTTTAGAAGGACATGTCATATGGTAAGATCGCGACACCAATCGATTTTGG
Source organism: Terebella lapidaria (assembly GCA_949152475.1). Classification (NCBI taxonomy): domain Eukaryota; kingdom Metazoa; phylum Annelida; class Polychaeta; order Terebellida; family Terebellidae; genus Terebella; species Terebella lapidaria. Next base: position 21,922,295 of record OX424569.1, read on the forward strand.
TTGCTATAGCAACCAAATTGGCCAATTGGTGACACATTTTGTGCTCAAATTGGCCTGTTTAACACACATGGTTTATGAACGCTCTACAGGTGGGAGTTTTCGATGAATGATGATGACATCGCACAGGCCTGATTAGAAAGACAGTCACATTGTATTGTTTCTCAGAATGGTGAAAAAAATATTAATTCGTTAACAAGCTACATGTAACTTATTATGACCATTAAAATACCCACATTGACATCTGTGATCACTCCATTAACCTGTACTGTGAAAGCAAATGGCACTGAATTCTTGTTCAGAATTGAGAACTGATGTTTTTGGTGAAAACAGAATAATATTACCGAATAAGTTAACATTGGTTTTACTAGATAAGTCTATTTTTGACGTCATAAAAATAGTTAAGACAAGAAACATTTATTATTGGACTCAACAAGGTAAAGGTTTTGTTCAGTAGAGATTTCATTAGTGTAACCGAATAAGTTAACATTAATTTTACTAGTTAAGTCTATTATTGATCACAAAAAAAAATAGTTAAGATAAGAAACATTTATTATTGGGCTCAACAAGGTGAAGGTTCTGCCCAATAGGGATTTCATGACTGTAACCGAATATGTTAACATTAATTTTACTTGTTAAGTCTATTATTGACCACAAAAAAATAGGTAAGACAAAAATCTTTTATTATTGGGCTCAACAAGGTGAAGGTTGTTCCCTAATAGAGATATCATGGCTGTAACTGAATAAGTTAACATTAATTTTAATAGGTGAGTCTATTATCACATTGTGGAAACTGACTACGTGAACGCACGTTCACTTAGTTAAAGATGGCGTCAGGCAAATGTGGTTCGTTTTTTGTGCACACAAAATGAAACATTCAAAGTAGCTCTTGCTGAATGAGTGACAACACTTTGGTCAAATAACACCCGCAGCACAAAGTGGTCAAAGTTTTCGAATGTTTTATTCGTTTATGACCAAGATATTGACCAAAGACGATACTGATGTGACTAGGTTCGGTTTCGGTTTCACATGGTCGGTTTCCACACTGATTATTGACCACAATAAAAATAGTTAAGACAAAAATCATTAATTATTGGACTCAACAAGGTGAAGGTTGTGCCCAGTAGGGATTTCATGGCTGTAACTGAATAATGGTTTTTACTAGTAAAGTCTATTATTGACCACAATTAAAAAAGGTAAGATATGAAACATTTATTATTGGGCTCAACAAGGTGAAGGTTCTGCCCAGTACAGATTTCATGGCTGTAACCGAATAAGTTCCCATTAATTATACTAGATAAGTCTATTACTGACCACAGTAAAGATAGTTAGGGCCAGAACATTTTTGAATAGGCTCAAGGTAAAGGTTCTGGTCAGTAGAAATATGATGGTTGTAGTAATAAGGCCCAAAAAAAAAAAATTATGGTTCTGGTTAGGCGCGAGCATCAGTTTTAACCCAGCGTATCACTCGTTTTTCTTAAAAACCAAAAAAGTCGACGCCCGCACGCTGATTTTCGGGAGATAATGATCAAGTAAAATGGTCCCGAGTGTCTTCGACATTGCAAAATATGGTGTATGGCTGGCCAAACAGGGCAAACTCAACCGGGTCGCTTATCAACAGCCAATTTTAGGTGGAAATGGTTGGCCATATTTGACCGGATCAGTCATCGGCCGCCAATTTTAGCCAAAAAAAAAGAGAATAAAAAGAAAGAAAATCGCGTCGTCGCGTCACTTTTTCAGGGACTCCAATAACCAAAACCATAATAATTTTTTTTTTGGCCTAATGGTCATATTATGAAATAAGTTAACAACAATTTTTATTAGTTGAGTCTATTAATAGTTTGGGGGCGACAGGGAAGATAGGGCTGCGGGAGATACACCCCAGCGGTCGTCGACGACCAGATAGCCTCTAGTTATTGTGGATTGTCTGGTCTCATGTCTGGCCATAGGCTGTTTGTCCATATGTTGAGCTACCAACATGATCAAATAACTTATTTGGCCTGGATTAGACTGATACCACCAGCTCGTTTGATTGATTCATTCATTTTGCAAATATCACCACCAATGTTGTGCATGTTCAAATGTTGGACACTGCTCCTGCAGTGTGGTTTACAACTGTACCCTGCTTTTGTTATAATGAAGGAAGGTTTAATTCTCCTGCCATTCTAAGGTTCTAATGCACCCCACATGGTGATGATCAATCTATTAATAATGATGATGGAATACATCCTCCAAATTATGTCAACATTTGTGCAGGAGCCAGAGCTGTTTTCATGTTCTGTGGTTGATTCTGAGCTCTCTCTGCCTGAACAATTGCTGGTATTTAGTAGGGCTTCAACGAGTACTCGGTTAACTGGTTACAGTTCAGTTACAGAGTGTAACCGGTTACAGAGTTTGTGACCGGTTAATCGTGAACGTATTTTGCCCCCTCGTAATTCAGCCTAAAACACTTCACATCAGTTAAATTTCTGCCCAAACAGGCTGAATTGAATTGATTTATCACTCTCCAATCCAAATAGAATGTTTATTCTAATAGTCATCATAATATTGCCCATTTTCACGAAAATGACGTCTAATGTCGAGCTTTAGGCAGGATTTTGACCCGTTTTTGACACAGAGATTTGATCAAATCATTGGAATGCGAAGTGCAAAAAAAAAATGGTGTTACTTTTGGACAATATTTAGCTCTATATTTTTGGACGAGTAACCGGTTACGGTTCGGTTACAAGCTAACGAGTAACCGTTCACGAAATTTTGTACTCGTTGAAGCCCTAGTATTTAGGTATATTTATCCCCAAACCAGCATTGTCACAAATTAGCATTGTATAATTAATATTTTGAACATTGACCAAAGAATGTTAGGCCTATGTAATAATGTAATGCACTCTAATTGGCATATTTCTGAGTCACAGATTTTTTTGGGTGAAAATATATTGGGGGTTGCAGCAGAGAATTCTTTATTTAATATAAATTTTGCTGGTAAGCTACAGGACCCTTAGTGCTATATATTTTTTTTAATGAATGGGACAAGATTTCTACAAGGATCTGATGAAAATATAATGTTATAAATACTGAAATTATCATTGTGAAACATGTCTTAAGAAAAAACTGCTACCAATTAACCCTTTCGAGATTATTTCCCAAATCTCATACAGTACCGATTTCGCAAAACCTCACCAAAATGCTAGCATAAGTATCCTGGCATTTAGCACGTGTTCGCCCAACTTCGCCTGATGTAACATCGTGCGATTTGATGCTAGCATTGTGTATGCGAGCATTGCTCGATGCTAGCATTGCTTCTTGGCACTGTGGCACACTAAAAGCATTTCGCATTTCACATTTTTAGGTTACCGGACCTATGGTCCGATAACCTATTGGCATGGCGTTGCGTCGTCTGTCGTCCGTCGTCCGTCGTCGTCCGTCGTCGTCGTCGTCGTCCACATTTTTATCTTTTTTGTTTACGGGCGAATTCTTCTGAAATTTTGCACAAAAATACTTAAAAATAATTCAGGAAGGAGGTATTTTTTAGTTTTTTGATTTTCGCATTTTTTTCAAAATGGCGGCCGTTTTCGACGAAAAATGCCTGATTTTGGACTTTGGTGGCCATTTTCTCAAAATCTGTTCAGTAACTTTTTTTCTTTTTGATACATAACACTCCTCATATGTACCCCTATGATGTCTATAAATTTCGTTGGGCTTGAATTGCTCGAAGTGGGCCATTTTGGCCCAAACTCGGCCCAGATGGGACTTTCCCATGTTAAATTCTCCTATGCTTTATAATGGGACACATTATGCCTAATATCTCACTTAATATTGAGATTAGAGACTAGGAATCAATTGTGGACATATAGGAAATGATATATGCTGAATATCCTCGTGACCTTGAATTTGACCTCTGACCTCAATTCAAGGTCAGAGCTTAAAATGGCTGATATCTCGCTTATTATCGACTCTACAGCTTAGCAATCAATTGTGGACATATAGGAAATGATATATGCTGAATATTCTGATGACCTTGAATTTGACCTTTGACCCCATTTTCAAGGTCATAGGACAAAATTGCTAATATCTCGCTTGTTATCGACTTTACAGCTTAGGAATCAGTTATGAACATATAGGAAATGATATATGCAGATTATTGTCATGACCTTGAAGTTGACCTTTGACCTCATTTTCAAGGTCACAGGACAAAATGGCTAATATCTCACTTATTATCGACTCTACAGCTTAGGAATCAATTGTGGACATATAGGAAATGATATATGCTGAATATTCTGATGACCTTGAATTTGACCTTTGACTGCATTTTCAAGGTCATAGGACAAAATGGCTAATATCTCGCTTGTTATCGACTTTACAGCTTAGGAATCAGTTATGAACATATGCAGATTATTGTCATGATCTTGAATTTGACCTTTGACCTCATTTTCAAGGTCACAGGACAAAATGTCTAATATCTCACTTATTATCGATTTTAAATGTAGGAAATGATATATGCTGAATATTCTCGGAGCTTGAATTTGACCTCTGACCTCATTTTCAAGGTCCAAGGACAAACTGGCTCATATCTTGCTCCTCTATTGACTGTATGGCTTGGGAATCAATTGTGGACATGATATAGAAAATGATATACACTGAATATTTTGATGACCTTGAATTTGACCTTTGCCCCTTCATTTTCAAGGCCACAGCACAAAATTGCTAATATCTCGCTGATTATTGAATTTACAGCTTAGCAATCAACTGTGGACATGATATATGCTTAATGTTATATATGCTGAATATTCACTTGACCTTGAATTCAACCAGTGACCTGGCTAACATCTAAAATATTAAACATTGTCCGGTAACCTATCTTCGGCCCTTGGCCTAATTTTTTGTGAAGGCCATTATATGCTCGCATATGCTTACAAACACATCGTTGAGTGGTTTGTAGACAGTGTATGTCATCTAGATTGTATGGGCAAATGCAGTGTTTAGGTTCAGTTCATATTAAAATCTGTATTTGCGTCCGAAATAAATAATGCGCGCATCTGTGCGAGACAATGCACGTAATCGCACGGCCTAGCATTTAGCATGTAGCATTCACATGGCTAGTGAGGTTTCGGGAATTCGGTACAGTAAATAGTTATACATGAACAAACTGTAGGAAAAAAGTTATACCCGGTAATATAACAGCAACTTTTGAAACTTAAACCTCAAGTTGAAGCATTGTTGGTTTTTCCACAGAATGACAATCTAGTACGTGACGGAGACAATCGCAGGATTCGTCGGGCCAACAACCCACGCCGGAGACAACCATACTCCCGTGTGGACTCTCATGGGGCCTCGACTAGTGGCGTTGAGATGGTCTACTGATGGAGGTCTGAACAGGGACGACTGAGGTCTAGATAGGGTCTCCTAGACAAAATGGATATTATAACATACTTAATAATTATTGTCTGCTAGGTTTTGAAGGAATTGGGTATTAATGCTGACCATAGCTGTCTTTGAAGGAGTTTGACTGCTTTGAGTGACATTGTGATTCCCAATGTATATGGGCAATATTGCTCAACATATTATATGATTGTCATCTGTGATATGAGTGTAGACTTACGATGTGACGTGAGAAATTGGATGTGATGTTTTACCATACAGCACAAAATCATCTGAGGGTTAACTTGTTATGATTAAAGAATGCCTCCTCTTCTTCTGTCTTTATTAAGGCATTTCAGAAGAAATGCTTTTATGGTTTTAGTAGAATTTTTTTTCTTCTTTTTTTTTCTGCTAGCTGTTTTGGTTTCCAACTGATAACTTTAGTTTGCCTCGCTGTATCTTGACCAAATTTTCAGCATTGGTCAGATATATTTTGTGGAAGAACCCTGTCGTTTTTCAGCCGGATCCGAGGTCCGTTAGGATGAATTCCATGTCGATTTTTTAACTTAGTTCAAAAAGTATACAGGCAATGCCTGCAGAACTTTGCACGGAGATTCATATACCAACAGGGAAGAACCCTATCGATTTTGAGGTCGGAAGAGTTTTCGCCCAGTCATCCTTGAGGTTTCCTGCATATCTCAAAAATTTTGTGTCGTAGAGCGAAACGGATGTTATTATCGGACTCGTCGACCTAGACAAACACGTCTAAGGGGTATTACGTTTGGGCTTTGACCATGACCTTGAATTTTTCTGCCGAGTCGGCATTTTTCGTTTTCATCGATATCTCGGAAACAGTGTGTCGTAGAGCAAAACGGACGTTATTTTCTGACTCGTCGTCCTAGACAAACATGTCTAAGGGGTATTATGGATGAACCTTGACCTGAAATTTTTCTGCCGAGTCAGCATTTTTCGTTTTCGTCGGTATCTCGAAAGCGGTGCGTCATAGAGCGAAACAGACGTTATTTTTGGATGGTCGCCCTAGACAAACATGTCTAAGGGGTATTATGGATGAACCTTGACCTGAAATTTTTCTGCCGAGTCAGCATTTTTCGTTTGCGTCGATATCTCGGAAATGGTGCATCATAGAGCGAAACGGCCATTATTTGGGGATTTGTCACCCTGGACGAACATGTCTAAGGGGTATTATGGATGAACTTTGAACTTGACCTGAAATTTTTTTGTCGAGTCGGCATTTTCCGTTTTCGGTGATATCTCGGAAATGGTGTGTCATCAAGCGAAACGGACGTTAATTTCAGACTCATCGCCCTGGATAAACATGTCTGAGGGGTATTATGGACTAACTTTGACCTCAACCTCAAATTTATTTGCTGAGTCGACATTATCGTCAATATCTTAGAAACGGTGTGTCGTAAAGCCCATGGTAATCATGTTATAAATATTATAAATTAGTCTAAACACCGAAATGCCTCCAAGGCATCTTTAGGCCTTGACGTCTAGTTTCATTTTTTTCAAAAGCTTGGTCCAAAATGAGTCGAGTTCAAGTGATGATTGATTCCAGGTGTACCGAGTTCAGATGAATTGAGTCTTAGCCCTGTTGAATGGCTACATGAACCCAATTCAAACAATAATTTAAACTGTGGTTATCCTTTGACCGAGAGCCACTGTGCCAGGATTTTGAGATATTATATTATCTCAAAATCCTGGCACAGTTATTATATCCCCCGAACAAAGTTCGACAGATACTATGGATTTACGATCGTTGTGCCGCCGCCGCAGACACTTTCTTGTGAACGCGCTACAGCTTGCAAATCTGAACCAATTTTGATAATATTTTGGACATGTCTTATGGTGAGATCACGACACCTATCAATTTTGGTTGCTATAGCAACCAAAGTGGCCTATTGGCGACACATTTTGTGGTCAAATCAGCAATTTCAACACCCATGGCTTGTGAACGGTCTAGGAGATGAAATATTACAGGAATCACTACAATATTGAACATGCAGTTTTGGTCAACTTTCACTTTGAATTTCAACTTGAAACCAAGTTTGTCACATATTGTGAGTTGAAATACACATAATGTATGGTGAAAAGTTCGATCTGGCTTTGATTTCTTCATCTTGAAATGAAGTTTTGGTCAACATTTGCTTCGAATTTCAACTTGAAACCAAGTTTGTCAAATATTCTGAGTTGAAATATAACTTTTGATGAAAAGTTTGATCTGGCTGTAATTTTGTTATCTCATCGAAGATGATGAAATGGAAATTCATATGCACTGATTTCATTGAATTTGACCGTCAATGACCTTGAAAGGTCAATGCTGTTAAGATTTTACATTTCTCTGGTATCCTTTTTAGGTTACCGGACCTTTGGTCCGCTAACCTATTGGCATGGCGTTGCGTCCGTCGTCGTCGTCATCCGTCGTCCACATTTTTATCTTTTTTGTTTACGGTCGAATCTTTCTGAAATTTTGCACAAAAATGCCTAAAAATATTTCGAGAGGGAGGTATTTTTTTGTTTTTTGATTTTGCATTTCTTTCAAAATGGCGGCCGTTTTCGTCGAAAATCGGCAAATTTTGGACTTTGGCGGCCATTTTCTCAACATCTGTTCAGTAACTTTTTTTCTTTTTGATACATAACACTCCTCATATGTACTCCTATGATGTCTATAAATTTCGTTGCGCTTGAATCGCTCGAAGTGGGCCATTTTGGCCCAAACGCGGCCCAAATGGGACTTTCCCATGTTAAATTCTCCTATGCTTTATAATGGGACACATTAAGCCTTATATCTCATTTAATATCGAGATTAGAGACTAGGAATCAATTGTGGACATATAGGAAATGGTATATGCTGAATATTCTCGTGACCTTGAATTTGACCTCTGACCTCGGTTTCAAGGTCAGAGAACAAAATGGCTAATATCTCGCTTATTATCGACTTTACAGCTTAGGAATCAATTGTGGACGTATAGGAAATGATATATGCAGATTGTTGTCATGACCTTGAACTTGACCTTTAACCTCATTTTCAAGGTCACGGCAAAATGGCTAATATCTCGCTTCTTATCGACTTTACAGCTTAGGAATCAATTATGAACATATAGGAAATGATATATGCAGATTATTGTCATGACCTTGAATTTGACCTTTGACCTCATTTTCAAGGTCACAGGACAAAATGATTAATATCTCACTTATTATCGATTTTACAGCTTCGGGATCATTTGTGGACATGTAGGATATGATATATGCTGAATATTCTTGTGACTTTGAATTTGACCTCTGACCTCATTTTCAAGGTCAAGAACACAAAATGGCTAATATCTCACTTATGGTCGACTTTATAGCTTAGGAATCAGTTGTGGGCATATAGGAAATGATAAACGCCTAATATTCTGATGACCTTGAATTTGACCTTTGACCTCATTTTTTTAAATCTTTTACTTCTTGCTGAAGATTTGGAAACTATTGAAATATAACCTCAACATATATGTGTAACTCAATGAACTAAACTGTATTAACTGTACATATTTTGCATATTACTGAATATATGTGCTCTTTCCAGTTCTGATTGCGTTATACCTGACATTGCACATTCTTTCACATATACAATCCTTACCATTCGAAGTTGAGCCTGAGGCGAAGTGTTTGGGGTTCACTTCTTAATACGTCCCCCGAATGGTTTTGATTGCTATATGTCTATGTGTGTGTAGGTGTCTTTATGTTTCATTTAAGAAAACTTGTATTTCCCCTATTGAACTTCGTTAATTTCGATATTAATATGAGAGAAAGCCGCGAGCCTGTGTATCTGTGAAATATGCACACACATAATTCCTTTAGCAGGTGGCACGCATCCACGCGACCGCGACAAACCGCAGATCGCTTTATGGCCCCATGGCGACAAAGTTAAGGAGTTTAAATGCCCTCAAAAGCATGCTTCAGGAGCATGAGCAGACAGTTTGGTGATCACTGATCAAGGTTATAAAAGACAGTTAACCGGTGTTTGACGGTTAACCGGTTAATCGTTTGGAGATTTAACAGCCGGTTATTCGCGGTTATTAAAAAAATGCTAGCCGTCGGCGGTTAACCCATTAATCGTGCAGGCCCTAGAAATTGGCACTTTCAAATGGGAAGTCATATATGGCGACTTGTGTGGTGACCTTGAATTTGACCTTGGATGACCTTGAAAGGTCAAAACAGCCATTTTTTGGTCGAAAAATGTCCAAATTAGCACCTTGTCTGTCTTTTCTCGAAAACTGTCTGATCAGATTTGAGATTTTTGTTTCAAAAGATTCTAGTTATGTACCTCTGTGATGTGTATAAGTTTGGTTGCCCTTGAATCGCCGGTCTGCGTATGGCTGCCATTTTGAATTTTTGACGGGTCAACGAAAAAAACATTTTCGGCCCAAATCGCATTACTATCCATTTAGGGCCATTTCTAGACAAAAAAAATTTTTCACCCTGTGAAAAAAATTTTGGACTTAGAAAATTTTCGGCACTTTTTTCCTTCATAATGGGAGCTGCGCGGATTGTACTCATAGAACGCTTGAAGATAGAGCTTAGAAATTGGCACTTTCAAATGGGAAGTCATATATGGCGACTTGTGTGGTGACCTTGAATTTGACCTTTGATGACCTTGAAAGGTCAAAACAGCCATTTTGGTGTAGAAAAAAATGCACAGATTTGCCTCTACAGATGAAATGCTTGTAGATAGAGCTTTAAAAGTTTGCATTATGAACATAAATGAAGTCATATATGGAACAACTGATGATGACCTTGACCTCAGATGATTTTGAGTGCTAAATGTCTGATGTGAAATATGTAAATTAGCCAAGGCTTAAACACTTGCACATACAGGTTAGGATTGTGTATAAGCTAACAAGAAGTCATGTATTTATAGCACATCTCTTGGAGACCTTGAATTTGACCTTATATATGACCTTGAAATCCAAATCTCACAACCTTGCCTGACCTGACATGTGTGAATTGGCCTCTACAGACAAAATACTTGTTGATAGAGCTTATATGTTTGTATTACGAACATATATGAAGTCATATGCAGCATACCTAATGGTGATATTGCAGTTCACAAAGATGACCTTGATTAGTAAATCTCAAAGTCATATGTCACTTGCAATGCTTAAAGCCAAAATTGTCCGGTAACCTATCTTAGCCCTTGGGCTAATTTTTTGCCTTTGCTCTAGTTTCTCATGCTTATCAGTAATATTTGGGGCGACAGGGATGATGGGGCTACGGGGGATACACCCAATCGGTTGTAGGCGACTGGAAGCGTCTAGTGATGTTGTAATATCATTGAATTAATTTGCGCCGACTATAACATGATTGTATGATCTGAGGCTGTGTAATATATGTGTGGAGAATGAAGACATGAGGCTGTTGATTAGAATGATAAGAACCATGTAACCATATATACATGCAGTTTTGTGGCTAAATTTTGTGGAGCAAGTGCACTCTCCGATCAGGTGCGAATTTCTTACAGCAATATGCATACTGTACATTTGTATATGATTCAGTGTATGAACTGATAATATCTTTTGTATTGGGTGTGGGTACTGTCAGAATGTTTTAGTTTTATAGTCTGCACAACACCTAGGCTTACCTGCATTAAATAACTATGCAAGAGCTACAATATATTTTCTTATTATATTTCTACTTTGAATAAAAACATAATCTTATCTGTTGGTTTTGTGCATTTGGATACATATATTGCGACTGGTTCTCTGCAACTGTATCATATTGATCTAAACGATTTATGGTTGCCGACAACTGCATGGGTGTATCCTCTGATGCCCTATCATCCCTGTTCCCAAAATATTACTGCCAGGCCAGTGTCTTACATACCATTATGCAGGTCCCCCTATAGAGGAAAGGGTGATGGACGGTCCATGGACGGTCTACGGACCCTCCCCTCAAAACATTGGATTGTCCTTGGAATGGTGGAATTCTCCTAGTGGGACACGCTGATTTCTTTCCCCTAGGAGAAAGCGTCTGGCTGCAGTGGAACGCTAGAGGAAAGCTCAAGGGAAAGACTAGGAGAAATCTCCAGTGGAACATTAGGGGAAAGCTTCGGTGGAACGCTAGGGGAAAGCTTCAGTGGAACGCTAGGGGAAAGCTCCAGTGGAACACTAATGGGAAGGTCCCAGTGAAACGCACCAGTGGAATAGTAGTGGAAAGTTCCAATAGAACGCTAGGGGAAAGCTTCAGTGGAACGCTAGGGAAAAGCTCCAGTAGAACGCTAGGGGAAAGCTCTTGTAGAACCCTAGGGAAAAGTTCCAGTAGAACGCTAGGGGAAAGCTCCAGTAGAACACTAGGGAAAAGTTCCAGTAGAACACTAATGGGAAGGTCCCAGTGAAACGCTCCAGTGGAACAGTAGTGGAAAGTTCCAATAGAACGCTAGGGAAAAGCTTCAGTGGAACGCTAGGGAAAAGCTCCAGTAGAACGCTGGGGGAAAGCTCCAGTAGAACGCTGGGGGAAAGCTCCAGTAGAACACTGGGGGGACCTCCAGTGGAACACTAGGGAAAAGCTCCAGTAGAACACTAGGGGAAAGCTCCAGTGGAACGCTAGGGAAAAGCTCCAGTAGAACCCTAGGGAAAAGTTCCAGTAGAACACTAATGGGAAGGTCCCAGTGAAACGCTCCACTGGAACAGTAGTGGAAAGTTCCAATAGAACGCTAGGGAAAAGCTGCAGTGGAATGCTAGAAGAAAGCTCCAGTGGAACGCTAGGGGAAAGCTCCAGTGGAACGCTAAGGGAAAGCTCCAGTAGAACGCTAGGGGAAAGCTCCAGTGGAACACTAGGGGAAAGCTTCAGTGGAATGCTAGAAGAAAGCTCCGGTGGAACGTTAGGGGAAAGCTCCAGTAGAACGCTATTGGAAAGCTCCAGTGGAATGCTAGGGGAAAGCTGCAGTCGAATGCTGGAGGGAAGCTCCAGTGGAACGCCAGGGGAAAGCTCCAAAGGAACCCTATAAATGAAAGCTCCAGTGGAACGCTGGGGGAAACCTCCGGTGGAATGCTAGAAGAAAGCTGCAGTGGAACGCTAGGGGAAAGCTCCAGTGGAACGCTAGGGGAAAGCTGCAGTGGAACGCTAGGGGAAAGCTCTAGTGGAATGCTAGGGGAAAGCTGCAGTCGAATGCTGGAGGAAAGCTCCAGTCGAACGCTAGGGGGAAGCTCCAGTGGAATGCTAGGGGAAAGCTGCAGTCGAATGCTGGAGGAAAGCTCCAGTCGAACGCTAGGGGGAAGCTCCAGTGGAACACTAGGGGAAACTTCAGTGGAATGCTAGAAGAAAGCTCCAGTGGAACGCTATAAATGAATGCTCCAGTGGAACGCTAGGGGAAAGCTGCAGTGGAATGCTAGAAGAAAGCTCCAGTGGAACGCTATAAATGAATGCTCCAGTGGAACGCTAGAAGAAAGCTGCAGTGGAACGCTAGGGGAAAGCTCCAGTGGAACGCTAGGGGAAAGCTGCAGTCGAATGCTAGAAGAAAGCTGCAGTGGACGCAAGGGGAAAGCTCCAGTGGAACGCTAGGGGAAAGCTCCAGTGGAATGCTAGGGGAAAGCTCCAATGGAACGCTAGAAGAAAGCTGCAGTGGAATGCTAGAAGAAAGCTCCAGTGGAACGCTAAGGGAAAGCTCCAATGGAACGCTAAGGGAAAGCTCCAGTGGAACACTAGGGGAAAGCTCCAGTAGAACGCTAGGGAAAAGCTCCAGTGGAATGCTAGAAGAAAGCTCCAGTGGAACGCTAGGGGAAAGCTCCAGTGGAACGCTAAGGGAAAGCTCCAGTGGCACGCTAGGGGAAAGCTCCAGTAGAACGCTGGGGGAAAGCTCCAGTGGAACGCTAGGGGAAAGCTCCAGTAGAACTCTAGGGTACAGCTCCAGTGGAACACTAGGGGGGAGCTCCAGTAGAATGCTAGGGGAAAGCTCCAGTGGAACGCTAGGGGAAAGCTCCAGTGGAACGCTAGGGGAAGGCTTCAGTGGAATGCTGGAAGAAAGCTGCATTGGAACGATAGGGGAAAGCTTCAGTAGAACACTAGGGGAACGCCCCAGTGACATGCTAGGAGAAAGCCCCATTGAAACACTAGGGAAAAGCTCCGGTAAAACCCTAGGGGAAAGCTGCAGTGGAATGCTAAAAGAAAGCTCCAGTGGAACACTAGAAGAAAGTTCCAATAGAATGCTAGGGGAAAGCTCCAGTAGAACACTAGAAGAAAGCTTCAGTGGAGCGCTAGGAGAAAGCTCTAGTGGAACGCTGTAAATGAAAGCTCCAGTGGAACGCTAGGGGAAAGCTCCAGTAGAACCATAGAAAAAAGCTTTAGTGCAGCGCTAGGAGAAAGCTCTAGTGGAACGCTGAAAATGAAAGCTCCAGTGGAACGCTAGGGAAAAGCTCCAGTAGAACGACAGGGGAAAGCTCTAGTGGAATGCTAGCGAAAAGCTCCAGTGGCACACTAGGCGAAAGGTTCAGTGGAACGCTAAGGGAAAGCTCCAGTCGAACGCTAGGGGAAAGCTCCAGTGGAACGCTGAGGGAAAGCTCCAATGGAAAGCTGAGGGACGGCTCCAGTGGAACCCTAGGGGAAACCTACAGTGGAACGCTAGAAGAAAGCTCCAGTCGAACGCTAGGGGAAAGCTCCACTGGAACGCTAGGGGAAAGCTCCAATGGAAAGCTGAGGGACGGCTCCAGTGGAACCCTAGGGGAAACCTACAGTGGAACGCTAGAAGAAAGCTCCAGTCGAACGCTAGGGGAAAGCTCCAGTGGAACGCTAGGGGAAAGCTCCAGTGGAACGCTAAGGGAAAGCTCCAGTGGAACGCTAGGGGAAAGCTCCAGTAGAACGTTGGGGGAAAGCTCCAGTGGAACGCTAGGGGAAAGCTCCAGTAGAACTCTAGGGGAAAGCTCCAGTGGAACACTAGGGGGGAGCTCCAGTAGAATGCTAGGGGAAAGCTCCAGTGGAACGCTAGGGGAAAGCTCCAGTGGAACGCTAGGGGAAGGCTTCAGTGAAATGCTAGAAGAAAGCTGCAGTGGAACGCTAGGGGAAAGCTTCAGTGGAATGCTAAAAGAAAGCTCCAGTGGAACACTAGAAGAAAGTTCCAATAGAATGCTAGGGGAAAGCTCCAGTAGAACACTAGAAGAAAGCTTCAGTGGAACGCTAGGAGAAAGCTCTAGTGGAACGCTGTAAATGAAAGCTCCAGTGGAACGCTAGTGAAAAGCTTCAGTGGAACACTAGGGGAAAGCTCCAGTAGAACACTAGAAGAAAGCTTCAGTGGAGCGCTAGGAGAAAGCTCTAGTGGAACGCTGTAAATGAAAGCTCCAGTGGAACGCTAGGGGAAAGCTTCAGTGGAACGCTAGGGGAAAGCTCCAGGGGAACACTAGGGGAAAGCTCCAGTAGAACGACAGGGGGAAGCTCCAGTGGAACGCTAGGAGAAAGCTCCAGTGAAACGCTAGAGGAAAGCTCTAGTTGGACACTAGGGGAAAGCTCCAGTAGAACGATAGGGGAAAACTCTAGTGGAATGCTAGCGAAAAGCTTCAGTGGCACACTAGGCGAAAGGTTCAGTGGAACGCTAGGGGAAAGCTACAGTGGAACGCTAGAAGAAAGCTCCAGTCGAACGCTAGGGGAAAGCTCCAGTGGAACACTAAGGGAAAGCTCCAATGGAAAGCTGAGGGACGGCTCCAGTGGAACCCTAGGGGAAACCTACAGTGGAACGCTAGAAGAAAGCTCCAGTGGCACGCTAGGGGAAACCTACAGTGGAACGCTAGAAGAAAGCTCCAGTGGAACCCTAGGGGAAACCTACAGTGGAACGCTAGAAGAAAGCTCCAGTCGAACGCTAGGGGAAAGCTCCAGTGGAATCCTAGGGGAAAGCTACAGTGGAAAGCAGAGGGACGGCTCCAGTGGAACGCTAGGGGAAACCTACAGTGGAACGCTAGAAGAAAGCTCCAGTCGAACGCTAGGGGAAACCTACAGTGGAACGCTAGAAGAAAGCTCCAGTCGAACGCTAGGGGAAAGCTCCAGTGGAACGCTAAGTGAAAGTTCCAGTGGATAGCTGAGAGACAACTCCAAAGGAACATTAGGGGCAAGCCCCAGTGGAACGCTTCAGTGGAATACTATAAACTAGACATAAAAGCCTATAGGCTTTGTGGCATCCCCCAATTTTTCTTTTCTTTTCTAATTGTGAAACTACAACGATAAAACAATACATAGGATTATGAACACAGGTGAGAATGAGAGTTTAACAAGTAGTTGCTCACAAGACAAATGCCCACCTGATATTTGCCATTAGAGTATGCTTATTCAACATGTTCCTCGCTTGCATGATATTCTTCAGGTACTATTGCCAAATGTAGAATAAAATGCTTCTAAAGAGTCCCCTGGCATAGTAATCGTCTCATGGATAACAAACAATGGAACTTCCAAGTCAATCATTTTAAAACTTGGTACATGTTCATGTAAAATCATATAGCTTGAATTGTATCAAATGATTGTATCAAACACATCAAGCTGATAGTACATTTTTAATTATATATATTATTTTGATCATATTTCAAGGCACATCTCAATAAGTATTAAATGTACAAACATCACAGATTTTCAACTGAAAATTCCTACATTCATAATACAAACAAAAATTTGTTCTGGCTAAGTAAAGCAATGATAATTTGGTCACTGCTTGTGAACACAGCTTAGAAACAAAATAATACAGGAAGGTTCAACCAGATATATTATACAACCGCTTATTATATTGTTTTCTTTAGAAAGGGAAGTACAATGTAGGAGGCTTGGCTGGTGAACCATTGACTGGCAGCCCAGCCCAAGACAGACCTTCAAAGCTCCAGCTTATTATACAACCACCTATTATATTGTTTTCTTTAGAAAGTTTGTTTTCTTCAAGAAAGAGGAGGAGACTTGGAATGTGCATAGTACTACATACTGGAACCTGTTGTCGGTGTGCACATAGTATACCAGGGTGAGGGAATAGGGTCTGTAAGTCTCGTGCCGTCACGGTGTGATTCTGGGGACCAACAAACATACACCTTTTGTGTTACCTGAGTAGTTTGAGTTATAACTAGAGTTCTACTCATATTGAACAGGAGGTGTATGTTTGTTGGTCCCCAGAATCGCACCGTGACGGCACGAGACTTACAGAACCTATGGGGGGTGGGAGCGAAATGCTCCCCAGTGGGGTGCAAGTATCATACACTGCGCCTCATTCTATATTCAGTAAGGATTAAAAGGTGACAGACGGATTAAATGGCATGCATGTTGAACCCACAAATGTTAAAACGCCCACAAATGTGAAAACCCACAAATGTGAAAACAAATTTTGTAAATCACCCACAAATGTAAAAAAATCAACCACAAATGTGAAAACGTTTTTTGTCAACTACCCACAAATGTGAAAATCTTCACCCACAAATGTGAAAAAAACTTCACCCACAAATGTGAAAAAAAAAAATCAACCACAAATGTGAAAACGATTTTTGTCAATTGCCCACAAATGTGAAAATCTGACACAACATTAGCTTCAACATGAGGAATGTTTTTAGGTTACCGACCTTTGTTCTGAAAACCTATTACACAATTAATACTTTACCCTATTATCCTCATTTTTCCATAAAAACCTTCATATCTCAGTAAATATTGATCATAGAGCAAAAAGGACATTATTTTCGAACCCATAGGGCTAATTGGCAATGTACTAGGCGTGGTTTGGTATCAAATTACACCTGTGATGTCAAATTACACCAAACCGGAAGTAGAAATATTTTTCAAGGAAATGGGCTCAGAATGCCCAAGGATCAGTTATTAGGCCGTTTTGGTGTGGTTGAAGGCCAAAAATTTACACTTTCCCCTATTATCACCCACTTTTCCATAAAAACCTCCATATCTCAGTAAATATTGATCGTAGAGCAAAAATGACATTATTTTCGAACCCGTAGGGCTAATTGGCAATATACTAGGTGTGGTTTGGTATCAGATTACACCTGTGGTGTCAAATGACACCAAACCGGAAGTAGAATTATTTTTCAAGGAAATGGGCTCAGGATGCCCAAGGATCAACAAGGCCGGACGAACAACATGCCCAAGCGTTGTGGTTCCGGGGACCCCTCCCATGGTTCTCGGGCCTCACGTAACGGCAAAATTACTATTATTATTCATTATATGATGTGTGATATGTGATGTGATGTTTGTCTACTAACCATGCTATGACGGTACTAACCTGGTTGCTACTTAACGAAGTCACATTCGTTACAAAAATTTAAAGATAAAATTGTTTACGGACGACGGACGACGGATGGATGGACGACGGACGCAACGCGATGCCAATAGGTTATCGGACCAAAGGTCCGGTAGCCCAAAAAATCTTTCAGAAAAGTGCTTCCCTGTATTCTTAGGCATTTTAGCGCAAATTTCGAAAAGATTCGACCGTAAATTCGAGATAAAAATAAAAATGTAAGACGTATGACGGACGACGACGGATGAAGGACGCAATGCCATGCAATGGGTTATCAGAACAAGGTTCCGTAAAAAGACATAACAATAAAAGACATTCCTCATGTGGAACCTAATTCGTCGTTTTAAAGGTTAAAACTAGTATTATTTACTATACTTACCTCCATAATACTACACGGGTAACTCCTAACAGCCTACTTAAATTAGGCTCCCCCATAGAGAAACCTCTCATATGGGGAAGAATAAAGAATGACCCCTCCCTTGCTGCCACCAGGGGCAGCACCGTAGCCACTTCCTCCATTCCCAATTCCTTGTCTCAGGGACGAGTACAAAGGAAACGGGGTAGGTTGGGTTGGCACTTTGGTAGTATTATGGAGGTAAGTATAGTAAATAATACTAGTTTTAACCTTTAAAACGACGAATTATTGTCCTATACATTACCTCCATAATACTACACGGGTAAAATTCAGAATAGACATTGGAGGTGGGATTTGAACCCGTCCCTAGAAGTCTACCCGGATAGTATCATTCTTTCATTATATATATATATATAAAAATATATAAATATTAGTGCAACATACCTTGTGAAGAAAGCTTCAGTTCTGAATCTTCTTCACTTCTACCAGACTTGAATTTCCATTCCATGGTATCCACTCACTCACGCCGTGCGTGTAAGAGTCAAATCAATCCAAGTCCAAGGTAACAATGGTACTTAAATTAGGAGAATGTGGGAATCTTCCCTGAACAATATAACCAACTGAGTATATAAAGTTCATAATCCTTTGCACTAATATCCACAGAACTAAGGAATCCATCCGGATCAACTGAAGTGACACATAGTCCGAACAATCCTTGATGTTTTTGTGTGGTTTTCGTTGGTTTTTTTTTATATAGTTTTCCAGTTTTTGACAGCATAACGGAAAAACAAAAGCTCACAGTGGAGCAAAAAGGAAACCAAAATCCTCAATTAGCTTGATGTGCGACCGAGGATGACGTGCTGGCTGGCGAAGATCGAACCCAGGTGCAACCCGTCCTCAGACGTCCAGGCTATGTCTCTGAGATATTGAGAAGTAAACGTGTTATGGCAAGACCAAGAACATGCACTCATAACCTGAGATAGTGGTGTATTACCAATATAAGCCAATGACGCAGCCATGGCCCGTACGTCATGCGCCCGTACCCGGAAAGAACAATCAGTCGGCTGATCGCCGAGATCGTAACAGAGTCGAATGCATTTCTTAATCCAAGAAGAGATAGTCGGGGAGCGAATATCGTTCTTGAAGCTTTTCAGATAAGAGACGAAAAGAAGCTTTTTGCCTTGTCGAAAACCCTTGGTCTTGTCAAGATAAAAGCGCAACGCACGTACGGGACAGAGCTTCGCGTCACTCTCCAAGTCCGTGCCAAGAGAGGCATCGAGAGCAGGGATCACAATCGCCAATGGAGGGGCCGTAGAGAGCTGGGTTTTCGAGAGAAAAGACGGGAGAACGCCCAGTCTGACCTGAGCATAGTTCTCCTTCCAGCTAATCTTAGGGCCTGTTCGATTGGTAATATTCTGGAAGAGGTAGATGCCTACCAAGAAGACGGAAGATGGTTTTGAATCGAATGTGTCCTGCCATTTTCAGCAGGGAATTAAAATTAGAAAATGATGTGATATGGCGTAAATATTCATCAAACACTACAAATTTCCAAACGGTATTGACTCCGCGCATAAAATAAACATTCTGTGATAACAGGGTACAACTGATGTCTGGTATATTCCGATATTTCGACGATAACTGAGGGAGCACCATTTCGGCCGCCATTTGCAATTCAGCCCTCCGCCATATTGCAAAACTCAGAAGATCTACCGTAAACCAGCCTCCGAGCTGGTAGAGCGGCAGAGGTCTTCCTCTTCCAGAATAACGTCTTCCGTGAGAATCGTAGGGAAAATTTTGGTAAACTGGAATAGGCCCCGCCTGACCCCGCCGAGACAGCATGTCCGCCAAGACATTGAGACGGCCGGGAATGTGACGGGCACGGAGCATAATCGATTGGGCGTTGCATCACCGTAGCAAGGCCGACACCTGACGACTGAGTGTCAAGGAACGAGTGCCTCCTTGCTTGTTGATGTAGGCCACGACCGTTGAGTTGTCCGTGGCAACCAAAACTGAGTGTCCTGCTAACTCGGATACCCAATTGGCCAGGGCCCTAGATACAGCTTCCAACTCGAGAGCATTGATGTGCCAAGACAAATAATGGTCGCTCCACAAGCCCGAAATCTCTTGGAAGTCCAAGAAGTCCCTCCGTGCTGGCATCCGTAAACAGATGCTTGGATGGCAGCAGCAGACGGAAGGGAGAACCTTGTGACAGGTTTCTGATTTGAATCCACCACTGCACGCACTCGCGAGCCGCTGGAGACAACATTACCATCGTAGAGTCGGGGTCTGTAGCTTGACACCAACCCAAACTCAGGCAATGCTGCAGTTCTCGCATATGTAAGCGACCCAAAGGTACCAGCTTCTCCGTTGCCACCAACAGGCCTAGCAGAGACTGCCAGGTGGCTGCCAACTGACACGGATGAGCCAGGAAGGAGGCTAGAATAGGGCGCAATTTGGAAATTCTGTCCTGAGGTGGGAAGACCATGCCTGACGTGGTCACAAACCTGTAGCCCAGGAACACGAAATCTCGAGATGGAACAAGCTCTGATTTCTCGAAATTGATCACTAGGCCCATTGTCTGACACGTATTGATCAACCAATCGCGGCGCTCCAACAACGTGTCCCGAGACTGACTGCGTAGGAGCCAGTCGTCGAGGTATTGATGAAGGAACAATCCCCGCTGGTGGGCCAGGCTCTGGACCTCCCTCACCACCATGGTGAATATCCAAGAAGAAGGTGACAGGCCGAATGGTAGAGCACAGAACTGCCACACACGACCCCGGAAAGCGAACCTCAGATACTTTCGCGAGGCTGAGTGTATCGGAATGTGGAAGAAGGCATCCTTCAGATCCAGCGAGATCGCCCATGCATTCTCTGGAAGCGCTAACCGAATGAACTCGGGCGTCTCCATAACGAACTTTGGAGTCTGCACGAACGGATTCAGAGGCGACAAGTCTATAACTGGGCGACAACCGCCGGAACTCTTTGGAACCACGAACACGATACTGTAGAAGCCCGGAGTCCGCGGATCTGCAGGTTCTACTGCCCCTTTCGCGATCAATTTTTTTATCTCTACATCCAAGGCTGCTCACTTCGCCGGAGCCGACGGCAGAGTGAATGACTTGGGGATGGGGGATAATGCAGGTTGAGTTATGAACTGATCTGGAATCCCTTCCGGAGTACCCCCCCCCCCCCAGATCCAAGGGCTGGCACCCATCTCTTGCCAAATGGGCCAAAAGAGATTTAAGCGCCCGCCGACTGGCGGTTCTACGTGACCAAAATGAGCGGGAGTCGCCATTGGTGATGCGTGGTACTCGGAAAGTTCCCTGGCACTGGTACTTACTGTCGTGACTGGGCCTGGACGCCCCTGCTCCGCCCTTAGACTTGCCGCGGCGGCTGGACCCGGAGTGGCGACCACCACGCTTGGTTGTAGAGGCAGGGGCTCCTGAAAAGGGCTGCTTCTTCCTCTGTTTCTTGGGCTTTGAAGAAGAAGCGGTCTGTGGCTGCGGCCGTGGCTTCCAAGCCTTCTGCTTGGCAAGCAGTTCGGAGACCAGCTGGGCATTGGCCGACTGGACGCGGTCCGACACTTGCCGTTCCTCGGCTGAAAGAGCACCGTCCTCTCCGTGGAACAGGGAGTTGGCGGCCTGGTCCGTGAGCGCCTCCTGTGCGCAGGACAGCAGCATGGGGGCGGAACGTAGTCGGGATTTCAAATCCAGGGACGGCTTGAAAGTCAGGGACTTGAGGAAGGCGTCCCGTCGCCACTGCTCCATGGTGAACGCGCCGTAAGAGAGCTGGTGTAGGCGGTCCTGGATAGACAAGCCCGCGCTGGACAGAAATCCGATAGCGGTGGAGATCTGATCGTGAAGGGCAGCTTGGGGGACGGGTCCAGCAGAGGCTTGCTGGGCCAGGTTCTCGAGGGGATCCCGCGCGGCGGCTAAAAGCCAGTCCTGGGTGGAGTCGATGAGAACAGCTGAACGAATCGACTGTTGAACATCTGCTACCTGGGCAGGGGTCACCGAGATCTTCGAGGGGGCTGACATATACTGAAGAGTCCTTGCGGGAAGGCAAGTATGAAGAGGAGAGCTTGGGTTTCTTTATCTTGTCTCCCTTGGCCTTGATGGAGGCTTGGCGACGAACCTCGAACGCCTGGCGTACGCTGCGGCTGAGAGGCAGTTGCTGGCGTGAACTTGATGGCGGTACTGGCTGGCCACAAGAAACTGGTTCCACTGACGAGGAGGTTTCCGTCGGAGGCTCTGGCGGAAACTGGGAACCGAGACACGCACGCGTGAGAACCAACTTCTCCCGGAACTGGAGATCCTGAGAGGAGCCACGTTCGTCTACCAGGGAAGGATGTATGGACGCGGAGTCCATATCCTCTTCTTCGTCCTCTTCTTCCGAGTCGGACTCCGGGTCGGGACAGCGACGCTTCCGTGAAGCCGAGGGAACGAAGCCGGAAGAGGGCAGCACCTGGAGCACCTGAGCCGGGGTGACTCCACGGGAAGATCCTGGAGTAGGGCCGACAACCTGAGCCGGAGTGGCTAAGAGCTGGTCCGGGGGTAAGAGGCCTGGTGACTGTAGGGACTGGGTCCGCTGCAGAGGCGTGGATAGTCCACAGGTGGCCTCGCTCGCACGGCATGCGAGAGGCAAGAATCCAGGAGGAGGAGCAGTCGGGGGATGACACTGGAGGAGGCTGAGCTGCACCTGAGTCGAGAGCTGCGAGAACATCGCTTGCATTTGTGCCGACATGCGAGAGGAGATGTCTAGTTCCAACTGCCGAAAATCCTGAGGCGCGGAGGAGGCAGGTGAAGGTAACATAACGGACTCCGCTGAAGAGCGGCCCGACACACGCACTGCCGAAGGGTGGCCCGAAGGCCCGGACTCCGCTGAAGAGCGGCCCGCGAAGACAGTCGTGAGAGGTTGGCCCGAAGGCCCGGACGTCGCTAAAGAGCAACCCGCAGTCTGGCCTGAAGGCCCGGACGTCGCTAAAGAGCGACCCGCTGTGGCAGGGTCCGTAGAGGGCATCCCGAGGGAGCTGTCTGGTGGCGAGGCTATCCGCTGGATCGGCGGCGGGGAAGGCCTGCTGCGCTGGGATATCGACTGGAAGAGAGAGTGAGAATTAGACATATCATCATAACCTCCTCCCCCCCCCCACTTTCACCGAAACATCGAGCCCTGAGGCAGTCAGATGCGGTGGAAGATGAGGCGAGCACTCACTGCTAGCATTGAAGCCATTAGTCCGAATAGAAAACGGAGGCTGGTCGGATCCTGGGATCCGATGGGAACCCGTGTCCCGGGCCCCGACAGGGGCCGGGAGCGGAACTAGCCCTGTTTCTAACTCGACCAAACCACTAGCGTCAGTTACTAATGCCCGAGGTGGGCATAGAAGCAACGCCGTGGTATCGAGGGACAAGCCTGAGCTGGTAGCGGAATGCCGAGGAAGACGCAAGCATGGTCTATCAGCATCTGATACCTTAACGAGAGTCGTGTTCCTATCGGAACCCGGGTTCCCATCGGAACCCGGGCCCCGAGCGGGGCCCGGGACCCGAGCGCCAACGTGTAGCTGTATAGCTGACAGTGACTCGGAACCCGGAGCCGTAATCCCACCGGGAGCCGAGCACCGTCATCTGACATGAGCGTGACAGATGAGAGCACGGGAACAGACGGAGTGTTCCTGGGACCCGGGCTCCGAGCGCCCACGCAAGGCATGGATTCGGAAACAAGACGCTCGGAGTGAATGGAGAGAAAACGATTAACCAGGCTAGCTGGAAAATCTAACAGACTCCGAACACTCAAAAGCTGAGGGCGCAATGCCGAAAGCAGAGAGCGGCCCACCACATCACCCACCACACCTGACGGGGCCAGCGCCACACACACAGGTGGGGGAGAGGGAGGGACAAACATGACATTACAATCAAAATTATGACAAAATTCCTGTGAGTCTAAGAGGGACAGGGCGTCTACACTCACTGGGGATTGTAAAGCTAAATTTAGCCGAGCCGACTCAGTGTCGAAGCGACGTATGGCAGCGAGACAATGCACCCGGACGAGAGCAGTCAACATCAGGTGGGGAGGGACGTGAACGGAGGTGAAGTAAATCCCTCAACGCCCCATACACGGTTGACCAGTCTTCTGGTGAACGAGATTCGCACTTTTCGCAAGGAAAATCGTCGATGCAGAACGAATCCACACACCGCCAACAGAAATCGTGGACCTCCCACGCTGGTAAGAACACGTGGCACCGGCCACACACACGCGTGGGCATGGTCAGCTCAGCTCACTCAAACAGGAAAACCTGGGCGTGGACTACCGTCAACGTGTTAAAAAGGACACCCCTAACGACTAAGAGTCCTTTCCTGCCGAGTTTCCACAGAGGTGGAACGATCCAAGCAATAAAATTAAACAGAAATATAGAGTAGGCATAAGTAGGTCTGCTTCCTTCAATAGGAGAATTGGGAATGGAGGAAGTGGCTACGGTGCTGCCCCTGGTGGCAGCAAGGGAGGGGTCATTCTTTATTCTTCCCCATATGAGAGGTTTCTCTATGGTGGAGCCTAATTTAAGTAGGCTGTTAGGAGTTACCCGTGTAGTATTATGGAGGTAATGTATAGGACAATAATGCTGTGTTTGATTTTCACATTTGTGGGCAAATGACAAAAACCGTTTTCACATTTGTGGTTAAATTTTTTTTTCACATTTGTGGGTGGATTTTTTTTCACATTTGTGGGTAATGATATTTTCACATTTGTGGGTGATTTACAAAATTTGTTTTCACATTTGTGGGTTTTCACATTTGTGGGCGTTTTAACATTTGTGGGTTCAACACATGCATTTAGTGGACGAGTAGTATTAAGGCGCAGTGTATGATACTTGGGCCCCTAGTGGCATACAAGTCACTGCGGCCCATGTAGCACAGCTTACTATTTCTTCTAAATTCAATGAAGATTAAAAGTGTGCCAGACGGATTAAATATGGTTTAAACCATACTTGCATTGTTTTCTCTGGTGTTTAACCAATGCTGTATGTTGGTTAAACACCTGCCGGTCACGGCTGAGTAGTTTTCTGTATGGTTTAAAATAGAGATACCCTCGAGTAACAGGGAGTTATTCAACATAGTCTCGGGGGCCCAAGTACCATACACTGCTCCTTAATACTACTCGTTCACTGAAAACATACCATTTAATCCGTCTCGCACCTTTTTAAACTATATTGAAAATAGAGGACGGCGCAGGATATAATACTAGGGATGTTTCATATGCTCGTTCGTGGAGGCACGAACTGCACGAACTACGAAACGCACGAACAGGCCGTTCTGAAGGGGACCGGTTGTTTTCGCAGAACAGGTTAGGCTTAGATGAGCAAGTGGACCGATGCATCAAATCATATATACGTTTTACAGGCAATCGTATACTCTTACCGGCGTCTCATTCTTTCCATTGTGTTCACAAAATTATCGGCCGTTTTGTGTATTGATTATTTGTTTTCAGTGTTTGTGCTATGTACTATGAAACGATTGATACAAAAACACAAAAAACAAATTCGTTACACATTCTAGTACCCCGCTATGGGGATAATATTCAACATCTTTTCGAAACTAAAGAAAATGTGCGCACTGATTATGTTCGCTGTATCTTGCGAAACAAGTGTTATACGCTGTGTATGTGACGGATATGTTAAAAAGGAACATTATGATATACTGTGTCCTGGTAGATAATATAATGGGCAATAAAGGTTTATAATGTGAACGAATTGCTTACATCTGCCCCAACATAAACAAAAAAATTAATTTCCCTATAGATTCGTTATTTGCAACACAAATTATTCAAACTGAATATTTGGGGCTTCATCACTATATTATACCATACATATACGAGTTGAGAACCTTTCCGTGCGAAACCATTTTTTTAAAATAACATTCAATATCGTATTTGGGGACATTCGTGTGCGCATTGGAACTTCTGCACTGCACAGATGCTCTGGTGATTGCTACTGATCACTTTCAGGGAAACCAAAAACAGATTATGCCACTTTAAGGTTTGTTATAGATTGACACATCCAAAAACAACACCCGGTTTCACATGTTTCGCGTTTCGAAACCCGTCTGTTGAACCCACAAATGTTAAAACGCCCACAAATGTGAAAACCCACAAATGTGAAAACAAATTTTGTAAATCACCCACAAATGTGAAAATATCATTACCCACAAATGTGAAAAAAAATCCACCCACAAATGTGAAAAAAAAATTTAACCACAAATGTGAAAACGGTTTTTGTCATTTGCCCACAAATGTGAAAATCAAACACAGCATTATTGTCCTATACATTACCTCCATAATACTACACGGGTAACTCCTAACAGCCTACTTAAATTAGGCTCCCCCATAGAGAAACCTCTCATATGGGGAAGAATAAAGAATGACCCCTCCCTTGCTGCCACCAGGGGCAGCACCGTAGCCACTTCCTCCATTCCCAATTCTCCTATTGAAGGAAGCAGACCTACTTATGCCTACTCTATATTTCTGTTTAATTTTATTGCTTGGATCGTTCCACCTCTGTGGAAACTCGGCAGGAAAGGACTCTTAGTCGTTAGGGGTGTCCTTTTTAACACGTTGACGGTAGTCCACGCCCAGGTTTCCCTGTTTGAGTGAGCTGAGCTGACCATGCCCACGCGTGTGTGTGTGGCCGGTGCCACGTGTTCTTACCACGTGTTCTTATGTCATGTTTGTCCCTCCCTCTCCCCCACCTGTGTGTGCGGCTCTGGCCCCGTCAGGTGTTGTGGGTGATGTGGTGGGCCGCTCTCTGCTTTCGGCATTGCGCCCTCAGCTTTTGAGTGTTCGGAGTCTGTTAGATTTTCCAGCTAGCCTGGTTAATCGTTTTCTCTCCATTCACTCCGAGCATCGTGTTTCCGAGTCCATGCCTTGCATGGGCGCTCGGAGCCCGGGTCCCAGGAACACTCCGTCCGTTCCCGCGCTCTCATCTGTCACGCTCATGTCAAATGACGGTGCTCGGCTCCCGGGTCCCGGTCGGGACCCGGGTCCCGGTGGGATAACGGCTCCGGGTTCCGAGTCACTG
Source organism: Terebella lapidaria (assembly GCA_949152475.1). NCBI lineage: Eukaryota > Metazoa > Annelida > Polychaeta > Terebellida > Terebellidae > Terebella > Terebella lapidaria. The sequence goes on from OX424569.1 coordinate 21,949,319, forward strand.
TCAGCTATACAGCTACACGTTGGCGCTCGGGTCCCGGGCCCCGCTCGGGGCCCGGATTCCGACGGGAATCCGGGTTCCGATAGGAACACGACTCTCGTTAAGGTATCAGATGCTGATAGACCATGCTTGCGTCTTCCTCGGCATTCTGCTACCAGCTCAGGCTTGTCCCTCGATACCACGGCGTTGCTTCTATGCCCACCTCGGGCATTAGTAACTGACGCTAGTGGTTTGGTCGAGTTAGAAACAGGGCTAGTTCGGCTCCCGGCCCCTGTCGGGGCCCGGGACCCGGGTTCCCATCGGATCCCAGGATCCGACCAGCCTCCGTTTTCTATTCGGACTAATGGCTTCAATGCTAGCAGTGAGTGCTCGCCTCATCTTCCACCACATCTGACTGCCTCAGGGCGCGATGTTTCGGTGAAAGTGGGGGGGGGGGGAGGAGGTTATGACGATATGTCTAATTCTCACTCTCTCTTCCAGTCGATATCCCAGCGCAGCAGGACTTCCCCGCCGCCGATCCAGCTCCCTCGGGATGCCCTCTACGGACCCTGCCACAGCGGGTCGCTCTTCAGCGACGTCCGGGCCTTCGGGCCAGACTGCGGGTTGCTCTTTAGCGACGTCCGGGCCTTCGGGCCAACCTCTCACGACTGTCTTCGCGGGCCGCTCTTCAGCGGAGTCCGGGCCTTCGGGCCACCCTTCGGCAGTGTGTGTGTCGGGCCGCTCTTCAGCGGAGTCCGTTATGTTACCTTCACCTGCCTCCTCCGCGCCTCAGGATTTTCGGCAGTTGGAACTAGACATCTCCTCTCGCATGTCGGCACAAATGCAAGCGATGTTCTCACAGCTCTCGACTCAGGTGCAGCACAGCCTCCTCCAGTGTCGTCCCCCGACTGCTCCTCCTCCTGGATTCTTGCCTCTCGCAGGCCGTGCGAGCGAGGCCACCTGTGGACTATCCACGCCTCTGCAGCGGACCCAGTCCCTACAGTCACCAGGCCTCTTACCCCCGGACCAGCTCTTAGCCACTCCGGCTCAGGTTGTCGGCCCTACTCCAGGATCTTCCCGTGGAGTCACCCCGGCTCAGGTGCTCCAGGTGCTGCCCTCTTCCGGCTTCGTTCCCTCGGCTTCACGGAAGCGTCGCTGTCCCGACCCGGAGTCCGACTCGGAAGAAGAGGACGAAGAAGAGGATATGGACTCCGCGTCCATACATCCTTCCCTGGTAGACGAACGTGGCTCCTCTCAGGATCTCCAGTTCCGGGAGAAGTTGGTTCTCACGCGTGCGTGTCTCGGTTAACAGTTTCCGCCAGAGCCTCCGACGGAAACCTCCTCGTCAGTGGAACCAGTTTCTTGTGGCCAGCCAGTACCGCCATCAAGTTCACGCCAGCAACTGCCTCTCAGCCGCAGCGTAGCCAGGCGTTCGAGGTTCGTCGCCAAGCCTCCATCAAGGCCAAGGGAGACAAGATAAAGAAACCCAAGCTCTCCTCTTCATACTTGCCTTCCCACAAGGACTTCACGGGGAAGCCGTCGGAGCCTTCCAAGAAGACTCTTCAGTATATGTCGGCCCCTCGAAGATCTCGGTGACCCCTGCCCAGGTAGCAGATGTTCAACAGTCGATTCGTTCAGCTGTTCTCATCGACTCCACCCAGGACTGGCTTTTAGCCGCCGCGCGGGATCTCCTCGAGAACCTGGCCCAGCAAGCCTCTGCTGGACCCGTCCCCCAAGCTGCCCTTCAGGATCAGATCTCCACCGCTATCGGATTTCTGTCCTGCGCGGGCTTGTCTATCCGGGACCGCCTACACCAGCTCTCTTATGGCGCGTTCACCATGGAGCAGTGGCGACAGGACGCCTTCCTCAAGTCCCTGACTTTCAAGCCGTCCCTGGATTTGAAATCCCGACTACGTTCCGCCCCCATGCTGCTGTCCTGCGCACAGGAGGCGCTCACGGACCAGGCCGCCAACTCCCTGTTCCACAGAGAGGACGGTGCTCTTTCAGCCGAGGAACGGCAAGTGTCGGACCGCATCCAGTCGGCCAATGCCCAGCTGGTCTCCGAACTGCTTGCCAAGCAGAAGGCTTGGAAGCCACGGCCGCAGCCACAGACCGCTTCTTCTTCAAAGCCCAAGAAACAGAGGAAGAAGCAGCCCTTTTCAGGAGCCCCTGCCTCTACAACCAAGCATGGTGGTCGCCACTCCGGGTCCAGCCGCCGCGGCAAGTCTAAGGGCGGAGCAGGGGCGTCCAGGCCCAGTCACGACAGTAAGTACCAGTGCCAGGGAACTTTCCGAGTACCACGCGTCACCAATGGCGACTCCCGCTCATTTTGGTCACGTAGAACCGCCAGTCGGCGGGCGCTTAAATCTCTTTTGGCCCATTTGGCAAGAGATGGGTGCCAGCCCTTGGATCTGGGGGGGGGTACTCCGGAAGGGATTCCAGATTCAGCTCATAACTCAACCTGCATTATCCCCCATCCCCAAGTCATTCACTCTGCCATCGGCTCCGGCGAAGCGAGCAGCCTTGGATGTAGAGATAAAAAAATTGATCGCGAAAGGGGCAGTAGAACCTGCAGATCCGCGGACTCCGGGTTTCTACAGTATCGTGTTCGTGGTTCCAAAGAGTTCCGGCGGTTGTCGCCCAGTTATAGACTTGTCGCCTCTGAATCCGTTCGTGCAGACTCCAAAGTTCGTTATGGAGACGCCCGAGTTCATTCGGTTAGCGCTTCCAGAGAATGCATGGGCGATCTCGCTGGATCTGAAGGATGCCTTCTTCCACATTCCGATACACTCAGCCTCGCGAAAGTATCTGAGGTTCGCTTTCCGGGGTCGTGTGTGGCAGTTCTGTGCTCTACCATTCGGCCTGTCACCTTCTCCTTGGATATTCACCATGGTGGTGAGGGAGGTCCAGAGCCTGGCCCACCAGCGGGGATTGTTCCTTCATCAATACCTCGACGACTGGCTCCTACGCAGTCAGTCTCGGGACACGTTGTTGGAGCACCGCGATTGGTTGATCAATACGTGTCAGACAATGGGCCTAGTGATCAATTTCGAGAAATCAGAGCTCGTTCCATCTCGAGATTTCGTGTTCCTGGGCTACAGGTTTGTGACCACGTCAGGCATGGTCTTCCCACCTCAGGACAGAATTTCCAAATTGCGCCCTATTCTAGCCTCCTTCCTGGCTCATCCGTGTCAGTCGGCAGCCACCTGGCAGTCTCTGCTAGGCCTGTTGGCGGCAACGGAGAAGCTGGTACCTTTGGGCCGCTTACATATGCGAGAAGTTTGAGTTTGGGTTGGTGTCAAGCAACAGACCCCGACTCTACGATGGTAATGTTGTCTCCAGCGGCTCGCGAGTGCGTGCAGTGGTGGATTCAAATCAGAAACCTGTCACAAGGTTCTGTCTGCCGCTGCCATCCAAGCATCTGTTTACGGATGCCAGCACAGAGGGCTGGGGCGCCCACTTGGACTTCCAAGAGATTTCGGGCTTGTGGAGCGACCATTATTTGTCTTGGCACATCAATGCTCTCGAGTTGGAAGCTGTATCTAGGGCCCTGGCCAATTGGGTATCCGAGTTAGCAGGAAACTCAGTTTTGGTTGCCACGGACAACTCAACGGTCGTGGCCTACATCAACAAGCAAGGAGGCACTCGTTCCTTGACACTCAGTCGTCAGGTGTCGGCCTTGCTACGGTGATGCAACGCCCAATCGATTATGCTCCGTGCCCGTCACATTCCCGGCCGTCTCAATGTCTTGGCGGACATGCTGTCTCGGCGGGGTCAGGTACAGCTTACCGAATGGACCTTGTCTCCAGCGGTCTTTCGACAGTTATGTACCCTTTGGGATCGACCTCATGTGGACCTGTTTGCCACTCGTTGGAACAACAGGCTCCCCACCTTTGTGTCGCCAATCTCAGACCCCCTGGCTTGGGGTGTGGATGCTCTGTCTATGGACTGGGAGGGCCTGTATGCATATGCTTACCCCCCAGCCATTCTGATTCCGCAAGTGATTGCCAAGGTTAGAGCACAACAATGTCGGATCCTGCTTATTGCGCCTCTACGACCCGAGAAGTCGTGGTTCCCAGAGCTTCTAGATCTCCTTGTCGACGTTCCGAGGCCGTTGCCTCTGCGAGGAGATCTACTGAGGCAGCCACGGTCTCCGGTGTTTCACCAGAACACACGCCAGCTGGCCCTTCACGCGTGGATGTTGTCCAGCGATCCTTCCGCGCAAAGGGATTTTCTGAGGATGTGTCCTCTCGGCTCGCACAAATAGAAGGTCTTCTTTGGCGGTCTACGAGTCGAAATGGGTCGTCTTCAGTGCTTGGTGTGAGCGCAGGCAGACTGATCCTTTCACGGCCAATGCCCCTTTAATAGCTGAATTTCTGATGTTAAAATTCTCTGAAGGTCGGGTGCCATCTACCCTTGCAGGCTACAGAATGGCTATTGCTAAGACGCTTTTGCCGCGACAAGGTGTGGACTACGGGACCGATCATGCCTTGACTTTATTGCTCAAGAACTTCGAGGTAGATCGTCCCGTGGCGCGAAACCCCACTCCTGCGTGGGACTTGTCGTTGGTCTTGAACCGTCTGGCATCAGCCCCGTTCGAGCCCCTGGCTTCGGCGCCCCTCAAATTAGTCACTTGGAAAACGGTTTTTCTCCTTGCCCTAGCCTCTGGCAGGCGTCGAGGTGAGATCCATGCTTTGGATGCGTCTAAGATTAGCTGGAAGGAGAACTATGCTCAGGTCAGACTGGGCGTTCTCCCGTCTTTTCTCTCGAAAACCCAGCTCTCTACGGCCCATCCATTGGCGATTGTGATCCCTGCTCTCGATGCCTCTCTTGGAAGGTGGCACGGACTTGGAGAGTGACGCGAAGCTCTGTCCCGTACGTGCGTTGTGCTTTTACCTTGACAAGAGCAAGGGTTTTCGACAAGGCAAAAAGCTTCTTTTTGTCTCTTATCTGAAAAGCTTCAAGAACGATATTTGCTCCCCGACTATCTCTTCTTGGATTAAGAAATGCATTCGTCTCTGTTACGATCTCGGCGATCAGCCGACTGATTGTTCTTTTCGGGTACGGGCGCATGACGTACGGGCCATGGCTGCGTCATCATATAATGAATAATAATAGTAATGTTGCCTTTACGTGAGGCCCGAGAACCATGGGAGGGGTCCCCAGAACCACAACGCTTGGGCGTGTTGTTCGTCCGGCCTTGTTGATCCTTGGGCATCCTGAGCCCACTTCCTTGAAAAATAATTCTACTTCCGGTTTGGTGTCATTTGACACCACAGGTGTAATCTGATACCAAACCACACCTAGTATATTGCCAATTAGCCCTACGGGTTCGAAAATAATGTCCTTTTTGCTCTACGATCAATATTTACTGAGATATGGAGGTTTTATGGAAAAGTGGGTGATAATAGGGGAAAGTGTAAATTTTTGGCCTTCAAACACACCAAAACGGCCTAATAACTGATCCTTGGGCATCCTGAGCCCATTTCCTTGAAAAATATTTCTACTTCCGGTTTGGTGTAATTTGACATCACAGGTGTAATTTGATACCAAACCACGCCTAGTATATTGCCAATTAGCCCTATGGGTTCGAAAATAATGTCCTTTTTGCTCTACGATCAATCTTTACTGAGATATGAAGGTGTTTATGGAAAAGTGGGTGATAATAGGGGAAAGTGTAAATTTTTGGCCTTCAAACACACCAAAACGGCCTAATAACTGATCCTTGGGCATCCTGAGCCCATTTCCTTGAAAAATATTTCTACTTCCGGTTTGGTGTAATTTGACATCACAGGTGTAATTTGATACCAAACCACGCCTAGTATATTGCCAATTAGCCCTATGGGTTCGAAAATGATGTCCTTTTTGCTCTGCGATCAATATTTACTGAGATATGAAGGTTTTTATGGAAAAATGATGATAATAGGGTAAAGTATTAATTGTGTAATAGGTTTTCAGAACAAAGGTCGGTAACCTAAAAACATTCCTCATGTTGAAGCTAATGCTGTGTCAGATTTTCACATTTGTGGGCAATTGACAAAAATCGTATTCACATTTGTGGTTGATTTTTTTTTTCACATTTGTGGGTGAAGTTTTTTTCACATTTGTGGGTGAAGATTTTCACATTTGTGGGTAGTTGACAAAAAACGATTTCACATTTGTGGTTGATTTTTTTACATTTGTGGGTGATTTACAAAATTTGTTTTCACATTTGTGGGTTTTCACATTTGTGGGCGTTTTAACATTTGTGGGTTCAACACCCGTCCTCCATTTTACTCTGAAATATCATTGTGCCTGAGAGTCAAGTATTGGTTATAAAGCCCTTTTTTCAATGTGTGCGCTGCCTATTTGGCTCCACCATACAACATATCCGAAATACTATCAAAATAAATATGTCAAAAAACGTTTTGGGGTCTAAGGATTATACACGTACATGTATCGTGTGTTGAACCCACAAATGTTAAAACGCCCACAAATGTGAAAACCCACAAATGTGAAAACAAATTTTGTAAATCACCCACAAATGTAAAAAAAATCAACCACAAATGTGAAAACGTTTTTTGTCAACTACCCACAAATGTGAAAATCTTCACCCACAAATGTGAAAAAAACTTCACCCACAAATGTGAAAAAAAAAATCAACCACAAATGTGAAAACGATTTTTGTCAATTGCCCACAAATGTGAAAATCTGACACAACATTATCTTATGAGGAATGTTTTTAGGTTACCGACATTTGTTCTGAAAACCTATTGCACAATTAATACTTTCCCCTATTATCATCATTTTTCCATAAAACCTTCATATCTCAGTAAATATTGATTGTAGAGCAAAAAGGACGTTATTTTCGGACCCGTAGGACAAATTGGCCATATACTGGTGTGGTTTAGTATAAGATTACACCTGTGATGTCAAATTACACCAAACCGGAAGTAGAAATATTTTTCAAGGAAATGGGCTCAGGATACCCAAGAATCAGTTATTAGGCCGTTTTGGTGTGTTTGAAGGCCAAAAATTCACACTTTCCCCTATTATCACCCACTTTTCCATAAAAACCTTCATATCTCAATAAAGATTGATCGTAGAGCAAAAAGGACATTATTTTCGAACCCATAGGGCTAATTGGCAATATACTAGGCGTGGTTTGGTATCAAATTACACCTGTGGTGTCAAATTACACCAAACCGGAAGTAGAATTATTTTTCAAGGAAATGGGCTCAGGATGCCCAAGGATCAGTTATTAGGACGTTTTGGTTTGTTTGAAGGCCAAAAATTGATACTTTCCCCTATTATCACCCACTTTTCCATAAAAACCTCCATATCTCAGTAAATATTGATCGTAGAGCAAAAAGGACATTATTTTCGAACCCGTAGGGCTAATTGGCAATATACTAGGTGTGGTTTGGTATCAGATTACACATGTGGTGTCAAATGACACCAACCGGAAGTAGGATTATTTTTCAAGGAAATGGGCTCAGGATGCCTAAGGATCAACAAGGCCGGATGAACAACACGCCCAAGCGTTGTGGTTCCGGGGACCCCTCCCATGGTTCTCGGGCCTCACGTAACGGCAACATTACTATTATTATTCATTATATGATATGTGATGTGATGTTTGTCTACTAACCATGCCTTGACGGTACTAACCTCAAGGTGGCTAAGCGTTACGCGTTATTCACGGAGTTCCGCGTAAAGTGGGGAGTTTTACGTGCTATTCGAGAGGAAATGGCAGCCTCAGAGTGACCGTGAGATGGAAATACTTACAATTTCGCTATTTTGACCGTTTTGAAATGTCGTATTGGGGTCTGCACGGAACATTACACATATTCATGGTTGTTGTACATAGTTTAAATTAAAGAAATAAGCCAGTGTAGCGATACCTTTGGCTGCAAAATATCTGTCAATATTACTTCGACAGCCACTCTCCTCGGGTTTGCGGTTGAAATTGTTATGTATCGGCAGGAATGTAGTTAAAATGCGAGCTCTATGATAGTGATAGTATGGGTTTCACATGTGCCTGTCTTCAAAATGTTTCACATCGGTCGCAGGTGGCACAAATTTAGGTTCAATGTATCATTTGTTTATTTGCTATATTTTAGGCGATGTTCGTGAGGGCTTTACGCGTATGTGCATGAGTAAATATTTTGTTGAAGTTGGGTTATTTCATTTTTAAATGCGATGTTTGCACCAGTTTCAATGCTCAATTGATGAAATGAATTCATGTTAAAGAGATACTGTGTTCACTTGGTGAACTTCTCTGTAAAAGACATATGAAGTTCTCAGTATTGCCAATTAGTTATTAAGATTGGGAGGAATATATTGATGATAATGATAAATGAGGAGTATCGTCAGTTCTTGCAGCGAGTGCAGCCTCAAATCATTCTTTAAAAATCTCCATATACACACTTCCAGCGCCACCATCCCCGACAACGCTCACATAGTTCCTCATGATTTAACGCGTGTGCAGGTTTTCTCCCTCAGGCTGATATGCAAAAACCACAAGAAACCTCCTATGTAGTGAAATACTCGATTAAAACAGTTGGTTTAATGGTGTAACAATAAAGAAAGATTTCTCCGAGCATTCTATGTTTTACCGACATACACTTCGTTAGTTTCAATTGATAACCGATGATATTTCACGAACGAGTCGCAAACATGCGGGTGTTGTCATGAACTGTGTGTCCATTCTCGTAAATATAACGACGTTTGCATGTAATTCATGGGAGCAAACCTGATGTTTGCTTATTTGGATGTCCCGTGGAAACAGAATTTTAGGAAGAAACTGAACCTTTTCATTCAGTTTCCCAATTTTAAGTACGAACCTGGGTCGTTTCATATGCCATTTCCTCACAAATAACGCGTCATACTCACGATTTTACGCGGCACTCCCTGAATAACGCGTAACGCCTAGCCACCGTGAACCTGGTCGAGTAAATACGTTACACTATATTACGTCGAAGTATTATCACTCGCCTCTATATTGGAAGGGAAAAAATATCCCCGCCCGATTTCCCTTTCACGGGATTTCAAGATAAGCATATAATAGTAGCATTCCGTTTTACCCGCGTGAACGCCCGAAATTCGCTCGTGATATATTAGGTGTCTCATAACTTCACCATACTGGTTAGTTGACAATATATTTTTGCTATAAAGACACGGGACATGTATCTAGATTAAAATAGGAAATTTTGAGAGTATTACGATATATTGTCAGCTGACGATGAGTGGTTAATTAATATTTGCACTCATTCAGCCAGTTGCGTGAAACGTTATATTGGACTAGTATTAATTGTTACAAAATGATTCACTGATTATCATTCAAAGTCAATATAATTCAACATTAAAGGCATTAAAGATAACAAAGATTATCTGTACTAGGCCAAGGCTACTCCTGAGAATGGATGCTCATGCAATCTTTGCATGGGAAGTGATTTTTCGATAATTTTCATTCGATCAACAACATTTGGTGGTGGCCGTGAAATTTGTATATCAAACATAACATATTTCCATTTCTTGAGGAGAGCATTTTATATTAGAGTAAAAGGTTGTTGGAATCGTATTGTTTTTTCATAAACACCTCAATATCGAGTTTTCTGCATCGGTCGGAACGCCAGTGAACGGACACACGATGTGTGTGTGTAACAATTTTCAACACGAAATGTTAAAAAGTTTACGTATTGCACGGCCATGGGATATCGATTTTGGTCATTGGTGCGATATATCTGCTCTTACTTCAATATCATTATGAAGTTAAGAATTCCGATGTTCGCGATAAGACCCGTAATTGGCAATGAGACAGCCCATTAGCTCTCAAAATGTACGCAAAGGACTGTTTCACGGAACTGCCGGAACTGTCACGGAACTACCCAAATTATGTTCCTGAATCTTTTCCATATCTGTGGAAACACTGTATACATTCCGCAAGATTTTCAGTTGCTAGAGGGGACAATATTTGCTGTCCATCAATGCATAAAGGTTAGAAAGTGCGATTAGCAACACAGAGATTCAGACCTTTTTCCAAAAAGTTACTCGGAACTGCCTGAATGACTGTACATTCGAGGGTAAAGTCAAGTTCAACACAAAACCTCATATGATTTTTGGCCATAACTTCATTTAGGATGGCTGGATCAATTTGAAATTTTGTTTGTTTACATTTGGCATAAAACCGTATTTTTTCACCAAATTTCAGACTTCTGTCTTGAAAACAGAAAAAAGTTGGCAATCTACCCCTATGTTAAATTTCGCATAAAACAGGAAATTTGCAACTTTGGACGTAATTTGGCATGTTATACGAGGTCAGCATTGCACAGTACTTTGTAAGAATGATATTTTATTAGAAAACATCTGTACGATTCTTCCAACTCCAAAATTTTCCCCGTTTAACGTTTCTTAGCGGAATGAAGAGCATGAAATCCTCAAAGTTGCTTGATTTCCTGTGGTCCAATTTATGTCCAGCATTTAACATTGGGGTAGATTGCCAACTTTTTTAGTTTTCAAGATAGATATGCAGGTTATCTGGTCTATATAGACAGCTGCATGTAGAACTGGTAATTGATACAAATATGGAGTGAATCCTGCTAAGTGCAGGATACCACGCGACCTAGAAGAATGAACAATCCGATTCTTTTTTGGTTGATATGCAGGCTATCTGGTCTAGATAGCCAGTTGCATGTAGAACTGGTAATTGATACAAATATGGAGTGAATCCTGCTAAGTGCAGGATACCACGCGACCTAAAAAAATGAACAATCCGATTCTTTTTTGGTTGATATGCAGGCTATCTGGTCTAGATAGTCAGTTGCATGTAGAACTGGTAATTGATACAAATATGGAGTGAATCCTGCTAAGTGCAGGATACCACGCGACCTAGAAAAATGAACAATCTGATTCATTTTAGGTTGATATGCAGGTTATCTGGTCTAGATAGACAGTTGCATGTAGAACTGGTAATTGATACAAATATGGAGTGAATCCTGCTAAGTGCAGGATACCACGCGACCTAGAAAAATGAACAATCCGATTCTTTTTTTGGTTGATATGCAGGTTATCTGGTCTAGATAGGCAGTTGTATCTAGAACTAGTAATTGGTACAAATATGGAGTGAATCCTGCTAAGTGCAGGATACCACACGACCTAGAAAATTAGCCCAAGGGCTAAGGAAGGATACCGGACAATATATGTTTTAGATCTTAGCCAATTTGTTCAAGGACCTTGGAAATATGGTCAAAGATCAAATTCAAGGTCGAAAAATTTTATTATTCATCGTACATTGTATATCATTTCATACATTTTCACAATTGATTCCTAAGCTGTAAAGTACATAATGAGCGAAATATTAGCCATTTTGTGCTCTGACCTTGAGAATGAGGTCAAAGGTCAAAATCAAGGTCATGAAAATATTCAGCATATCATTTCCTATATGCTCACAATTGATTGCTGTTCTGTGACCTTGAAAATTAGGTCAAAGGTCAAATTCAAGGTCACGAGAATATTCAGCATATATCATTTCCTGTATGTTCACAATTGATTGCTAAGCTGTAAAGTAGATTATGAGGGAGATATTAGCCATTTTGTTCTGTGACCTTGAAAATTAGGTCAAAGGTCAATTCAAGGTCACGAGAATAATCACCACATATCATTTCCTATATGTTCACAATTGATTGCTAAGCTGTAAAGTCGATAATAAGCGAGATATTAGCCGTTCTGTCTGGTGACCTTGAAAATTAGGCCGAATGTCAAATTCAAGGTCACAATGATATTCAGCATATATCATTTCCTATATGTTCACAATTGAGTCCTATGCTGTAAAGTCGATAATCAGCGATATATTAGCCATTTTGTCCTTTGACCTTGAAAATTAAGTCGAAGGTCAAATTCAAGGTCATGACAATAATCAGTATATATTATTTCCTATATGTTCACAATTGATTCCTAATCTCTAATCTCAATAGTAAGCGAGATATTTGGAAGAATGTGCCCCATTATAAAGCACAGGAGAATTGTACATGCGAAAGTCCCATTGGGCCGAGTTTGGGCCCAAAATGGCCCACTTCGAGCGATTTAAGGGCAACGAAACTTATAAACGTCACAGGGGTGGTATATATGAGGAGTATTATGCATCAATTAGAAAAAAAGTCACTGAACAGTTCTTGAGAAAATGGCCGCCAAAGTAAAAAAATTGGTTGTTTTTTGTCAAAAATGGCCATTTTGAAAAAAAATGTGAAAATCCAAAAACTGAAAAATACCTCGCTCTCGAAATATTTTTAGGCATTTTTGTGCAAAATGTGGCGATTATTTGGTAACCGTAGTTTGTGACAGGTGTTCTGGCTACGCCACTGTAATATTGATCGGTCTGAGTAGAGGCCGGTGGACGTTGCTAGGGATTAGAACGTCACGCGCTAGTGATTCTCCTCTCTACGTTATAACAATTGTGTATACGCTGTGCACTTGCAGCCTGGGCAATATAGTCAACAGCTTGCCCAGATTCTTGGGAGTCTGTTTTCTGACGCCTTGGGGGGTAACTGCAGAGCGGCGCATAGCTCATGTCCCGTCTGTAATAAGTGGGCTGCGGCCCCGGGACCAAATATATATGGAGGCCCCGGTCATGGATCATGACCGGGGATCTTGTGCGTACAGGCTCTGGTAGACTGTCGGACTGTCCGGAGTTCCATCTCCGTGTCAGGACCGTCAGCAAGGCCGGACGAACAACAAGCCCACGCTGTTGGCTCCGGGCACCCAAGTTATGGTGTACTCGGGTGTTGAACCCACAAATGTTAAAACGCCCACAAATGTGAAAACCCACAAATGTGAAAACAAATTTTGTAAATCACCCACAAATGTGAAAATATCATTACCCACAAATGTGAAAAAAAATCCACCCACAAATGTGAAAAAAAAATTTAACCACAAATGTGAAAACGGTTTTTGTCATTTGCCCACAAATGTGAAAATCAAACACAGCATTATTGTCCTATACATTACCTCCATAATACTACACGGGTAACTCCTAACAGCCTACTTAAATTAGGTTCCCCCATAGAGAAACCTCTCATATGGGGAAGAATAAAGAATGACCCCTCCCTTGCTGCCACCAGGGGCAGCACCGTAGCCACTTCCTCCATTCCCAATTCTCCTATTGAAGGAAGCAGACCTACTTATGCCTACTCTATATTTCTGTTTAATTTTATTGCTTGGATCGTTCCACCTCTGTGGAAACTCGGCAGGAAAGGACTCTTAGTCGTTAGGGGTGTCCTTTTTAACACGTTGACGGTAGTCCACGCCCAGGTTTTCCTGTTTGAGTGAGCTGAGCTGACCATGCCCACGCGTGTGTGTGGCCGGTGCCACGTGTTCTTACCAGCGTGGGAGGTCCACGACTTCTGTTGGCGGTGTGTGGATTCGTTCTGCATCGACGATTTTCCTTGCGACAAGTGCGAATCTCGTTCATCAGAAGACTGGTCAACCGTGTATGGGGCGTTGAGGGATTTACTTCACCTCCGTTCACGTCCCTCCCCACCTGATGATGACTGCTCTTGGTCCGCCCGGGTGCATTGTCTCGCCGCCATCCGTCGCTTTGACACTGAGTCGGCTCGGCTTAATTTAGCTTTACAATCCCCAGTGAGTGTAGACGCCCTGTCCCTCTTAGACTCACAGGAATTTTGTCATAATTTTGATTGTAATGTCATGTTTGTCCCTCCCTCTCCCCCACCTGTGTGTGCGGCTCTGGCCCCGTCAGGTGTGGTGGGTGATGTGGTGGGCCGCTCTCTGCTTTCAGCATTGCGCCCTCAGCTTTTGAGTGTTCGGAGTCTGTTAGATTTTCCAACTAGCCTGGTTAATCGTTTTCTCTCCATTCACTCCGAGCGTCGTGTTTCCGAGTCCATGCCTTGCGTGGGCGCTCGGAGCCCGGGTCCCAGGAACACTCCGTCCGTTCCCGCGCTCTCATCTGTCATGCTCATGTCAGATGACAGTGCTCAGCTCCCGGGTCCCGGTCGGGACCCGGGTCCCGGTGGGATTACGGCTCCGGGTTCCGAGTCACTGTCAGCTATACAGCTACACGTTGGCGCTCGGGTCCCGGGCCCCACTCGGGGCCCGGGTTCCGATAGGAACACAACTCTCGTTAAGGTATCAGATGCTGATAGACCATGCTTGCGTCTTCCTGGGCATTCCGCTACCAGCTCAGGCTTGTCCCTCGATACCACGGCGTTGCTTCTATGCCCACCTCGGGCATTAGTAACTGACGCTAGTGGTTTGGTCGAGTTAGAAACAGGGCTAGTTCGGCTCCCGGCCCCTGTCGGGGCCCGGGACCCGGGTTCCCATCGGATCCCAGGATCCGACCAGCCTCCGTTTTCTATTCGGACTAATGGCTTCAATGCTAGCAGTGAGTGCTCGCCTCATCTTCCACCGCATCTGACTGCCTCAGGGCGCGATGTTTCGGTGAAAGTGGGGGGGGGGAGGAGGTTATGACGATATGTCTAATTCTCACTCTCTCTTCCAGTCGATATCCCAGCGCAGCAGGCCTTCCCCGCCGCCGATCCAGTGGATAGCTTCGCCACCAGACAGCTCCCTCGGGATGCCCTCTACGGACCCTGCCACAGCGGGTCGCTCTTTAGCGACGTCCGGGCCTTCGGGCCAGACTGCGGGTTGCTCTTTAGCGACGTCCGGGCCTTCGGGCCAACCTCTCACGACTGTCTTCGCGGGCCGCTCTTCAGCGGAGTCCGGGCCTTCGAGCCACCCTTCGGCAGTGCGTGTGTCGGGCCGCTCTTCAGCGGAGTCCGTTATGTTACCTTCACCTGCCTCCTCCGCGCCTCAGGATTTTCGGCAATTGGAACTAGACATCTCCTCTCGCATGTCGGCACAAATGCAAGCGATGTTCTCGCAGCTCTCGACTCAGGTGCAGCACAGCCTCCTCCAGTGTCGTCCCCTGACTGCTCCTCCTCCTGGATTCTTGCCTCTCGCAGGCCGTGCGAGCGAGGCCACCTGTGGACTATCCACGCCTCTGCAGCGGACCCAGTCCCTACAGTCACCAGGCCTCTTAACCCCCGGACCAGCTCTTAGCCACTCCGGCTCAGGTTGTCGGCCCTACTCCAGGATCTTCCCGTGGAGTCACCCCGGCTCAGGTGCTCCAGGTGCTGCCCTCCTCCGGCTTCGTTCCCTCGGCTTCACGGAAGCGTCGCTGTCCCGACCCAGAGTCCGACTCGGAAGAAGAGGATGAAGAAGAGGATATGGACTCCGCGTCCATACATCCTTCCCTGGTAGACGAACGTGGCTCCTCTCAGGATCTCCAGTTCCGGGAGAAGTTGGTTCTCACGCGTGCGTGTCTCGGTTCCCAGTTTCCGCCAGAGCCTCCGACAGAAACCTCCTCGTCAGTGGAACCAGTTTCTTGTGGCCAGCCAGTACCGCCATCAAGTTCACGCCAGCAACTGCCTCTCAGCCGCAGCGTACGCCAGGCGTTCGAGGTTCGTCGCCAAGCCTCCATCAAGGCCAAGGGAGACAAGATAAAGAAACCCAAGCTCTCCTCTTCATACTTGCCTTCCCACAAGGACTTCACGGAGAAGCCGTCGGAGCCTTCCAAGAAGACTCTTCAGTATATGTCGGCCCCCTCGAAGATCTCGGTGACCCCTGCCCAGGTAGCAGATGTTCAACAGTCGATTCGTTCAGCTGTTCTCATCGACTCCACCCAGGACTGGCTTTTAGCCGCCGCGCGGGATCTCCTCGAGAACCTGGCCCAGCAAGCCTCTGCTGGACCCGTCCCCCAAGCTGCCCTTCAGGATCAGATCTCCACCGCTATCGGATTTCTGTCCAGCGCGGGCTTGTCTATCCGGGACCGCCTACACCAGCTCTCTTACGGCGCGTTCACCATGGAGCAGTGGCGACAGGACGCCTTCCTCAAGTCCCTGACTTTCAAGCCGTCCCTAAATTTGAAATCCCGACTACGTTCCGCCCCCATGCTGCTGTCCTGCGCACAGGAGGCGCTCTCGGACCAGGCCGCCAACTCCCTGTTCCACGGAGAGGACGGTGCTCTTTCAGCCGAGGAACGGCAAGTGTCGGACCGCGTCCAGTCGGCCAATGCCCAGCTGGTCTCCGAACTGCTTGCCAAGCAGAAGGCTTGGAAGCCACGGCCGCAGCCACAGACCGCTTCTTCTTCAAAGCCCAAGAAACAGAGGAAGAAGCAGCCCTTTTCAGGAGCCCCTGCCTCTACAACCAAGCGTGGTGGTCGCCACTCCGGGTCCAGCCACCGCGGCAAGTCTAAGGGCGGAGCAGGGGCATCCAGGCCCAGTCACGACAGTAAGTACCAGTGCCAGGGAACTTTCCGAGTACCACGCATCACCAATGGCGACTCCCGCTCATTTTGGTCACGTAGAACCGCCAGTCGGCGGGCGCTTAAATCTCTTTTGGCCCATTTGGCAAGAGATGGGTGCCAGCCCTTGGATCTGGGGGGGTACTCCGGAAGGGATTCCAGATTCAGTTCATAACTCAACCTGCATTATCCCCCATCCCCAAGTCATTCACTCTGCCGTCGGCTCCGGCGAAGCGAGCAGCCTTGGATGTAGAGATAAAAAAATTGATCGCGAAAGGGGCAGTAGAACCTGCAGATCCGCGGACTCCGGGTTTCTACAGTATCGTGTTCGTGGTTCCAAAGAGTTCCGGCGGTTGTCGCCCAGTTATAGACTTGTCGCCTCTGAATCCGTTTGTGCAGACTCCAAAGTTCGTTATGGAGACGCCCGAGTTCATTCGGTTAGCGCTTCCAGAGAATGCATGGGCGATCTCGCTGGATCTGAAGGATGCCTTCTTCCACATTCCGATACACTCAGCCTCGCGAAAGTATCTGAGGTTCGCTTTCCGGGGTCGTGTGTGGCAGTTCTGTGCTCTACCATTCGTCCTGTCACCTTCTCCTTGGATATTCACCATGGTGGTGAGGGAGGTCCAGAGCCTGGCCCACCAGCGGGGATTGTTCCTTCATCAATACCTCGACGACTGGCTCCTACGCAGTCAGTCTCGGGACACGTTGTTGGAGCACCGCGATTGGTTGATCAATACGTGTCAGACAATGGGCCTAGTGATCAATTTCGAGAAATCAGAGCTCGTTCCATCTCGAGATTTCGTGTTCCTGGGCTACAGGTTTGTGACCACGTCAGGCATGGTCTTCCCACCTCAGGACAGAATTTCCAAATTGCGCCCTATTCTAGCCTCCTTCCTGGCTCATCCGTGTCAGTCGGCAGCCACCTGGCAGTCTCTGCTAGGCCTGTTGGCGGCAACGGAGAAGCTGGTACCTTTGGGCCGCTTACATATGCGAGAACTGCAGCATTGCCTGAGTTTGGGTCGCGAGTGGCTCGCGAGTGCGTGCAGTGGTGGATTCAAATCAGAAACCTGTCACAAGGTTCTCCCTTCCGTCTGCCGCTGCCATCCAAGCATCTGTTTACGGATGCCAGCACGGAGGGCTGGGGCGCCCACTTGGACTTCCAAGAGATTTCGGGCTTGTGGAGCGACCATTATTTGTCTTGGCACATCAATGCTCTCGAGTTGGAAGCTGTATCTAGGGCCCTGGCCAATTGGGTATCCGAGTTAGCAGGACACTCAGTTTTGGTTGCCACGGACAACTCAACGGTCGTGGCCTACATCAACAAGCAAGGAGGCACTCGTTCCTTGACACTCAGTCGTCAGGTGTCGGCCTTGCTACGGCGATGCAACGCCCAATCGATTATGCTCCGTGCCCGTCACATTCCCGGCCGTCTCAATGTCTTGGCGGACATGCTGTCTCGGCGGGGTCAGGTACAGCTTACCGAATGGACCTTGTCTCCAGCGGTCTTTCGACAGTTATGTACCCTTTGGGATCGACCTCATGTGGACCTGTTTGCCACTCGTTGGAACAACAGGCTCCCCACCTTTGTGTCGCCAATCTCAGACCCCCTGGCTTGGGGTGTGGATGCTCTGTCTATGGACTGGGAGGGCCTGTATGCATATGCTTACCCCCCAGCCATTCTGATTCCGCAAGTGATTGCCAAGGTTCGAGCACAACAATGTCAGATCCTGCTTATTGCGCCTCTACAACCCGAGAAGTCGTGGTTCCCAGAGCTTCTAGATCTCCTTGTCGATGTTCCGAGGCCGTTGCCTCTGCGAGGAGATCTACTGAGGCAGCCACGGTCTCCGGTGTTTCACCAGAACACACGCCAGCTGGCCCTTCACGCGTGGATGTTGTCCAGCGATCCTTCCGCGCAAAGGGATTTTCTGAGGATGTGTCCTCTCGGCTCGCACGACCAAATAAAAGGTCTTCTTTGGCGGTCTACGAGTCGAAATGGGTCGTCTTCAGTGCTTGGTGTGAGCGCAGGCAGACTGATCCTTTCACGGCCAATGCCCCTTTAATAGCTGAATTTCTGATGTTAAAATTCTCTGAAGGTCGGGTGCCATCTACCCTTGCAGGCTACAGAACGGCTATTGCTAAGACGCTTTTGCCGCGACAAGGTGTGGACTACGGGACCGATCATGCCTTGACTTTATTGCTCAAGAACTTCGAGGTAGATCGTCCCGTGGCGCAAAACCCCACTCCTGCGTGGGACTTGTCGTTGGTCTTGAACCGTCTGGCATCAGCCCCGTTCGAGCCCCTGGCTTCGGCGCCCCTCAAGTTAGTCACTTGGAAAATGTTTTTTCTCCTTGCCCTAGCCTCTGGCAGGCGTCGAGGTGAGATCCATGCTTTGGATGCGTCTAAGATTAGCTGGAATTAGAACTATGCTCAGGTCAGACTGGGCGTTCTCCCGTCTTTTCTCTCGAAAACCCAGCTCTCTACGGCCCATCCATTGGCGATTGTGATCCCTGCTCTCGATGCCTCTCTTGGAAGTTGGCACGGACTTGGAGAGTGACGCGAAGCTCTGTCCCGTACATGCGTTGCGCTTTTACCTTGACAAGACCAAGGGTTTTCGACAAGGCAAAAAGCTTCTTTTCGTCTCTTATCCGAAAAGCTTCAAGAACGATATTCGCTCCCCGACTATCTCTTCTCGGATTAAGAAATGCATTCGACTCTGTTACGATCTCGGCGATCAGCCGACTGATTGTTCTTTTCGGGTACGGGCGCATGACGTACGGGCCATGGCTGCGTCATCATATAAGGAATAATAATAGTAATGTTGCCGTTACGTGAGGCCCGAGAACCATGGGAGGGGTCCCCGGAACCACAACGCTTGGGCGTGTTGTTCGTCCGGCCTTGTTGATCCTTGGGCATCCTGAGCCCACTTCCTTGAAAAATAATTCTACTTCCGGTTTGGTGTCATTTGACACCACAGGTGTAATCTGATACCAAACCACACCTAGTATATTGCCAATTAGCCCTACGGGTTCGAAAATAATGTCCTTTTTGCTCTACGATCAATATTTACTGAGATATGGAGGTTTTTATGGAAAAGTGGGTGATAATAGGGGAAAGTGTAAATTTTTGGCCTTCAAACACACCAAAACGGCCTAATAACTGATCCTTGGGCATCCTGAGCCCATTTACTTGAAAAATATTTCTACTTCCGGTTTGGTGTAATTTGACATCACAGGTGTAATTTGATACCAAACCACGCCTAGTATATTGCCAATTAGCCCTATGGGTTCGAAAATAATGTCCTTTTTGCTCTACGATCAATCTTTACTGAGATATGAAGGTTTTTATGGAAAAGTGGGTGATAATAGGGGAAAGTGTAAATTTTTGGCCTTCAAACACACCAAAACGGCCTATTAACTGATCCTTGGGCATCCTGAGCTCATTTCCTTGAAAAATATTTCTACTTCCGGTTTGGTGTAATTTGACATCACAGGTGTAATTTGATACCAAACCACGCCTAGTATATTGCCAATTAGCCCTATGGGTTCGAAAATAATGTCCTTTTTGCTCTACGATCAATCTTTACTGAGATATGAAGGTTTTTATGGAAAAGTGGGTGATAATAGGGGAAA
The DNA here is from genome assembly GCA_949152475.1 of Terebella lapidaria. Lineage (NCBI taxonomy): Eukaryota > Metazoa > Annelida > Polychaeta > Terebellida > Terebellidae > Terebella > Terebella lapidaria. Next base: position 21,969,221 of record OX424569.1, read on the forward strand.
GTGTAAATTTTTGGCCTTCAAACACACCAAAACGGCCTAATAACTGATCCTTGGGCATCCTGAGCCCATTTCCTAGAAAAATATTTCTACTTCCGGTTTGGTGTAATTTGACATCACATGTGTAATTTGATACCAAACCACGCCTAGTATATTGCCAATTAGCCCTATGGGTTCGAAAATAATGTCCTTTTTGCTCTACGATCAATCTTTACTGAGATATGAAGGTTTTTATGGAAAAGTGGGTGATAATAGGGGAAAGTGTAAATTTTTGGCCTTCAAACACACCAAAACGGCCTAATAACTGATCCTTGGGCATCCTGAGCCCATTTCCTTGAAAAATATTTCTACTTCCGGTTTGGTGTAATTTGACATCACAGGTGTAATTTGATACCAAACCACGCCTAGTATATTGCCAAATAGCCCTATGGGTTCGAAAATAATGTCCTTTTTGCTCTACGATCAATATTTACTGAGATATGAAGGTTTTTATGGAAAAATGATGATAATAGGGTAAAGTATTAATTGTGTAATAGGTTTTCAGAACAAAGGTCGGTAACCTAAAAACATTCCTCATGTTGAAGCTAATGTTGTGTCAGATTTTCACATTTGTGGGCAATTGACAAAAATCGTTTTCACATTTGTGGTTGATTTTTTTTTTCACATTTGTGGGTGAAGTTTTTTTCACATTTGTGGGTGAAGATTTTCACATTTGTGGGTAGTTGACAAAAAACGATTTCACATTTGTGGTTGATTTTTTTACATTTGTGGGTGATTTACAAAATTTGTTTTCACATTTGTGGGTTTTCACATTTGTGGGCGTTTTAACATTTGTGGGTTCAACACTCGGGCCTCCGGCAACGGCGACATTACTATAACTATTCATTATATGATGTGTGATATGTGATGTGATGTTTGTCTACTAACCATGCTATGACGGTACTAACCTGGTTGCTACTTAACGAAGTCACATTCGTTACAAAAATTTAAAGATAAAATTGTTTACGGACGACGGATGGACGGACGACGGACGCAACGCGATGCCAATAGTTTATCGGACCTAAGGTCTGGTAGCCCAAATAATCTTTCAGAAAAGTGCTTCCCTGTATTCTAAGGCATTTTAGCGCAAATTTCGAAAAGATTCGACCGTAAATTCGAGATAAAAATAAAAATGTAAGACGTATGACGGACGACGACGGATGAAGGACGCAATGCCATGCAATGGGTTATCAGAACAAGGTTCCGTAAAAAGACATATAACAATAAAAGACATTCCTCATGTGGAACCTAATTATAAATGCTGTGTTTGATTTTCACATTTGTGGGCAAATGACAAAAACCGTTTTCACATTTGTGGTTAAATTTGTTTTCACATTTGTGGGTGGATTTTTTTTCACATTTGTAGGTATAATGATATTTTCACATTTGTGGGTGATTTACAAAATTTGTTTTCACATTTGTGGGTTTTCACATTTGTGGGCGTTTTAACATTTGTGGGTTTAACAGTCGCAGTACTTCACGAAAGATTTGACGTCTTTGACAATGCCCTTCCAGTAAAACCGACCCTGAACTGCGGACAAGGTTTTCTTTTCACCGAAATGCCCGTCGATGCCGTTGACGGCGTGACATTGCTGAATGATGCGGCGACGTTGTGTTTTGCTCTTGATGACCTGACGGCGGACGGGATTAGCAGACAGTTTCGATGTTTGTTCGTAGTACAAGACTCCGTTGTCGATGACAAAATGCTTAGCTCGTCGTCGGATCACGTGCTTGTCATTTTTAGAAGTCTCTGGATCATATCGACCGCTTGTTAGATATAGCTCTATAGCTGAAATGTTATCACCATCGTTACCGTCGCTGTCCGTGTCGCTATCGGTCGGCTCAAGAGGTACAGGTTCGGATGGCGCTACAGGCTTGGTTGCCGAGGGCGGAAGCGGAACATCGGACACAGACACTGACGCAGACTGAGGCATATCAACCGGATCAACGGGTGGAGGCGGAGGAGGATTATACGCGGTCGGTGTGTATCCGTACGGCTGACCGTAAGACCAGTACTGCATCGCTGCATATTGGTTTTGTTGTTCAAGTGAACATTGGTCGTAATGCGGATAACGCACAAAGCCAGGAATTGGCATGTTGAATCGCATGGTCAAACACGCGACGATACAATTTTAGAAACTAAATCACAAAACAGTATATACTATATTTCGAGCTTCCAATGATTTCCAAAATCAGACAAACATAAAGTGTGCACTGAATATCTCCCAGGATATCGCCGATAGAACAGAGCTAAATCACAAAAGTCACAAATCCAGAGCTCGGTATATTATTGAATATCCGCATGTACATGTATATTGTCACGGCATGTGTATTGACACAGTGATCATTTGATTTTTAATCTAGCATTTATATGATCCTGACGGATCATTGTAGCAGTTGACCAAGAGGGACTACACGACCAATCCCCCCCCCCCCGCCCCCCCTCTTCTTCCACCGAGGCTCCCGACCCTGTGAACATGTCCCTGCCTTTTGCAACCATCGATTCCTTTCATACATGTAGTGAGTCCCCGCTGAGCTAGGTAGCCCTGCAGATCTTTGGATGATGATTTTGATAATCTAATTATGTAAGATCCGGACCAGCGAGGCCTATCTTTCTTTTATTCCTGATTTCAGCTGACCCACTATGAATACACGCTTGTACACGGGGTTGTGAACAGGATGATTATCATGAAAGTTGTTATGTAATCAAACGTCTGTTATGATACTTGGTATCTACATGTACATGTATTACAGCACAATTACAGAAGGTCAAGCTGCGCCGCATTTGGGTTCTTCAGTATCTGTCTCAATCGTTGTTAGGAAGAGCAGAGCTCTTCCTCTATGATGTTGGTTTTTTTGGGATTTTGGAGAATTTTCCTTTGTTTACATTTCTGAAAGTCCGACTTGAAGCCAGAGCAGACCATTCAATTGTGGCTAATTAGGAGGGCCCGGGGCCAGTTGGAAAGAATATGACACCCGTGTACCCAAGTATGGTTACTGTAATAAGTTATAAGCAATAATAGCCACAGGAGACGTGTGTTCCGACCGTTTATTTTTTTTGTGTGTCACCGTTTCATCACCCATCACCACTCCCGTTCTGATCTTCTCTGAAACAGGGCTTTCTTGTATCAGATGCACTCAAAATTTTGCATAAACATTCCACACTACATAGATAGTACATAAGCTATTGCAAAAATGGAAAAACGCTTGATACGGCAACATAATAATTGAAAACTTGTGGCAAGTGCTGGTATGTCCAGTAGGCCAAATGCAAATGAGTGTGGCCCCCTCCTAGTGGTTCGCGAGGCAGCCAGCCACACTCGACCCGCTTCATCCCCATTCTGCACCACCTCACCCCCCCCCCCCCCTCCCATCCGACTACGACCCAATCGTGATAAATGAAAGCTGGCCCGCACCCGGGTAAAAATCAGGTCTGCTGAATGGTCCGATGAGTTTTCTGACTTTTCTCGCATGAATATATCGCTAAACTATCTGCAAGATCGCAATCGGCGATTACTGATGGATTTCAGAAATAAGATCCACCTCGAGAGATCATAATATGCCGATGACAACACGTTCACTTTCTTCACTATGCCTCCCCCCTCCTCTTCCACCTAAACATCGCGGTGAGCGTGCCTCATAGCCTAATGAATAATTAATGAGATGACATCACGAGATACTGTTAATACAAAAATAAATCAATTGATCATAGCTTATCAATCATCTTTTAAAATCAATGATTTGTTGGTTGAGTCATGTTTCAATTGCTCGATTATTTTGTGCATGATAGGTTACTAGTAATTGGAATCGTACACAAATGATCAAAGCAAAACTCGCCAGTCGAGTTCGTAATGCAGCAATCTGAATCACATCATCACGTTTGTCACAAAATGACAGTTCTCATCATAATGGACGGCACATCTTTCCTGTAGGGGCCTACTGCATGCTTCAAGAGCGCCATCTGTTGAATGTCACTATGATCAGATAGGCCTTTTGTTGCTACACCACTAATATTGGTTGCATGGGAATCGTGATGTGGCATTCTGAGCTGTGACATTGTTTAGATAATTAACAAGACATATAACATGTCTACTGATGGAGATCAAAAATAAACCGATGGGTAAATACTAACTAGGTCTATTATTGACCACAGTAAATTTAATTAAGACATAAAACATTTATTATTGGGCACAATAAGGTAAAGGTTCTGTCCACTACATATTTCATGACTGTAACCGAATAGGTTAACATTAACTTTACTAGTTGTGTCTACTAGGGCCTATTGACCACAATAAAAAATAGTTAGGACATGAAACATTGACTATTAGGTTCAAGATAAAGGTTCTGGTAAATATTAATTTGATGCTTGTAGTAGTTATGGTCATAATATGAAAATAAGTTAACATCGATTTTTGCTAGTTGAATCTATTAATAGTTGGGGGGGGGGGGGGGTGACTTTTTTTTTGGGGGGGGGGGGGTGATAGGGCTACGGGAGATACACTCCAGCAGTCGTCAGTCACTGGAGAACATCTAGTTTGGAAGATGGGACTAGATGGAATCAGTACCTTAATAATGGTATCAATCAATTTATATTAGGCCAAATCAACAATAAGCAAATATGGCCACAACATATATGTACCGAATAGGATACGAATAGGTTTTGAACTAGTTCTGTGCAAACATTTTCAAAGCTCTTCCTATGAGGCCAGTGGCCCTTGTGTTTTAAATTGGTACTTAAATATTTTTTAGATCAAATAAAATTATTCAATAAACAAGGTGATACCATTGTCATTACTATGAATGTTATTATGAATGTACAGACAGAGACTTCCCGTTGTCAATATACCCAACTTAACAAAGAGCCTATACCCCACAAAGACATGAGATGTCAGTATTGCTCTCATTTGATATATCAATATGAACTTGATTTTGAAGTTGTTTTGGAATAAGTGACGAATAAATTATATTATTTATTTTTGTCATTTCATATCAATAATGCATCAAGTCTCCATAAAATTCACCCAGATCGTTCGATTTTGGGGGACACGTGTTGGGGGGGGGGGGGGGGGGAATGTATATATTGTAAAATTTTTAATATTAATAAACCGTAAGTATACTTCGATAAATAAATAGTTCAAGCTTCAACCCGTTACAAAATACTTTAAAACTGTAAAATGCTGTTCATAATGTTCACAAGAATTTGCTACGAATAAACCTTCTAAAGTGTGATGATGTATCAAATGTATCAAATGAATTACCGGTTTTGCCATAAATTGAGTGTATAAAACTCAAATCTAGACACTCACAAAGACATCACTTCAAAAAAAAATACATGTAGTCATAATCGGTATGCATATAGTTGCGGGAGTTCTATATTATCTCGCCATGTGTGTGTTGGATAATACGCGCTGAGATCAAACGGAATGGTCAGTTCAACACACGAAATTAAGTCGTATTCATGGGGGGACAGAATATGGCAAGCCGTTTGCGATAAAATGCACCATCGGACAATATATCGCAAGTCACTTGCCATATTTCGTCCCCTAATACATTATATACGGGGGAACATAAAATCGCGCTACACCGGTTGGTGAGCCGCCAGCTACTTAAAGAATGGTTACCGATTGCCTCCCTGCCGGGCGCCTGGCATATAGGATAGGAATCGGGGTAAAGCTGTACAAGAGAACAAAGTATCTCATAAGCCCAATTGAGGCTGGCCCTTTCAATAGGGGTGATACTATAATAAAAAAAAACCACTTTACTTTACTATGTTGATATAGTGTCGCAGAGGAACCCTATTGATTATGGGGTCAATTCCTCAAACGACCTTTGACCCAGGGGCCGAAAAACAATTTTGGTGAGTCATCCTTGAGGCTCATTGCATATCTCGGAAACGGTGCGTCGTAGAGCGAAACGGACGTTATTTTCGGCCTCGTGACACAGACAAACATGTCTTAGGGATATGTTGGGTGAACTTGGTCCTGGGCTAAACTTCTTTTTTTTGCTGAGCCGGCATTTTCATTTTCGGCCATATCTCGGAAACCGTGCGTTGTAGAGCGAAACAGATGTTACCTTTGAATTTCACTCGAAATGCCCCAAAGCATCTTCAGGTCTTGGCGTCTAGTTTAATTTTAAATTGGATAACGTTCATCGTGTGACTGAGCTTCTAACTTTTTATTGGTAAAATACAAGTACATTTTTATTTCAGAAAACGTAAGTTGACGAGTTTAGGAGGAATCATGCTTTGTATCAATAACATTACAAATGTCTCATCATTAAACAAACTGCAGCTCTTTCCTTTGTGACATTTTTTCGGTGATTATTTTAAAATAAATCAGCTTGTTATCAAGAACACAACAAACACGACAAATTATTCATGAAAGAAACTGCAGCAATTGCTTTGGTAAAAGTTTTAAGTGATTGTTTTGAATGATAGTAAGAATACACACATCAAAACACACGCGTATGCTCGCTAATGTGTCCAACGTTTTATACCGTATCCATTGCCAAGTCTCCAAGTTTGAAAATGAAGCTGAATGCCCTCCTCATTTCCAAGAGCGTGTCGTAGTTTCTGGGAATTTCCAGAAGTCGTCCACACATGTGAGCAATTGGCCTTCGTTTATTTTCATCCGGTATGTTGATAACGCTGATTTGTATCTTTAGGTAATTCCCCATCATATCACGCAACATCAGATCAGAGCCGGTGACAAATCGTAGAAATTTTCGCAGATCCGATTCGTCTAACTCACGAATGTACCGTTTCAAATTGTGAATGACTGGGAGGTCAGCAGATCCATCTTCGAATGTCATGATGCTTAATACCTTCTTAGCAGTAGGCATGTAGAGATCTCGTTCGCTGAGGTCTATGTCAACTGGGCTCATCACAAGATATCGGCAAAGCATTCCTTAATGTAGCTAGGCTTCTGCACCAACTCCTTGTGGGCCAACTGCAAAACAACCTTGCTCACGTTACCAGCTGAAACTGCGACCTTGCATTCATACGACTCCAAAACGTCCAAGAGTTCGGACTGGTCTACTTCGTCGAAATTATCAGACATCGCAACCTGCAAAATGTGCCTTTCAGACGGAGACAAGAAGTGCATGAATTCTTTGATTAACTTTGCTTCATCTACTAAGAAAGCGTCCAGGAACATACACGATGACAAAAAGGACGTAGATAACTTCACGGGATACATCCTTTGCATTTTCCAGCCCAGTACAAGTGCACGTGCGATTGCCTGCCAGTCCGCAGCCTCAAGGTCGTGTCTCAAGCAGGGTACCTTGATGTCGTTTCCCAGTGTCGATGATTCGTAGAATGAATCCCAGAACTCTGTTAAGGCGTCCCGACACACTCCGCCGTTGTCCTCTGCAACCTCATCGATTCCCGATTGGCTCACAAGTTTGAAAGTAATAATATCGACATCTGCGTTGATATCAGGTGCTTCCTTCATGGCTTTCAATAACTCTGGAAATACATGACCACGATGTAGGCGAAAGCAGAGATCTTCTGACTGAATCAACGTTGACGATGCCAACGGCGTAGGGTTGTGGAGTAAGTGCAGTGGGATGTTCTCAATATCTCCAGTTCCAAATTCTTGAAGTGATAAGTCGGTATCACTCGAGTTGAAACTATCCCTCAGGTTTATTGTGTTGTGTTCCTGTGATACAGGTGAGTTGTGAACATTTCCCGGTTCTTCCGTGCTGGTCTGAGACGCAGTAGGTGAGATGACTGCATGTTCATTTCGAACCAGTTTGGTCTTAGATGTTCCCGGCCTTGGGGTGATATCCGGTAACTCATCCTCACAAAAAAGATCAAAAGTGGGTGTCACTGTCTGTCCTTCACGGGGCGGAGCTGACTGCCCATCATCATGAAACCGGACTTGTTTCTGTACTGCCGCTGTCGGTATTACATGAGGCGTGCTTGGATTTGTCTCGTCTGAACCGAGTACATTTTTGCGCTGTGTTTGCAGGTACACCCGGAGAGGCCGCATCTTTGACCTTTCGATCACTTCTCCTATAGTGTCGGATGGTTGCAGATGCGTTGTGTCGAAATTTATCATACTGACATCATAATTCTCAATGGGACCGTGATGTGAAGATTTCCCGCCTGGGAAGAAAATCTTCACAGCCTCATTTTGAAGATCACCTATGGTCAATGCCAAATCATAACAGTCAGCACGAGTCCCTCCGCCTTTTTTGGTCTTTACTTGCGCTGCCGATTTCGCATCTTTCATCATCTATCCGATTTCGACTTTTCGCTTCTCTTTTTTGGCATTGTTGTTACCCTTTAAATTTTGCCATGCGAGTCCAGCTTTCCGTTTAAGTTTCCCCATGTAATGTTCCGATGTCGCCTCTTTTTCTGTTGTGCTGGCTGAGCTTGCGAATGATTTTATCGCGATACTGTCGCCAAAATGTAAGATGCCGAGTTCTTTTAATTGCTGGTCTGTCATGCAAGACACCACCTGCAGGTCAATCTGCAAAAATGAATGACATTGAGTGATAAAGATTATAGAGAAGGAAAATGTCAATTTTTTGTTTTTGGCAAAGAGCCGTTGTGGTTCAAGTACACACATTCTGCTCAATGTACGTGTTCCTGTATTAAATTCCTCTCATGATGCTATACCATACCTTCTCCTGTATGAACTTTTTGATCGTCTCGTCCGGGACTCCCCGTTCTCGGAGAAAGTTCTCCATTTTTTGTTGATTGCTGAAACAAATAATAAGGCAGTATAGGTAACAAAAAATAGCAAAAGGGTTGGAAAGTTTGCTGGAAGCAGAGTCCTATTTTTTCCAACCGAAAAGGTCGTTTCGACCTTTCACAGTCATCGAAGGTCAAATTTATGGTCACCACTGAAATAACCACATACGGTTTTCCGTTTGAATGTATCCTTATTTTATCATGAACTTTCTTTCAAAAATAGGACCAATTGCCCTGTAGCTTACCAGCAAATGAGAGCAGTAAACTATTTAAATATTATAAGTATTCACTGACAGATGAAGCTCACAGTGGCTTCAATCGGCCATAATTATTTTTTTTATTTTCAAGGCCTGAGCCCATTAATTTTTTTTTTGATAATGCAAAACCTTCTAATCACGACGAAAACGCTTTCGTTACAACGGAAACATTTTAGTCATGACGAAGATACTTTTCTTTGCAACGAAAACATTTTCGTAACAGCGAAAACATTTTCGCTACAAAGAAAACATTTCAGTCGTGACGAAAACAATTTGCGTCTACAACGGGTGTGAAAAAAAAAATATTCATGACGTCATGCTTACCAGTGCAACTATTTCTATTTTATAATAACATTATTGAATGGTGTTAATAGACGTTGCTATAAGGTCTCTAATTTTGTTACTGGGGCCTATATAATTAGTTCATAATTCACTTGAATCTGATGCTATTCATATGCATGAATTGATTAACCACCTATTGCGCTGTCAAGACCTTTCCCTTTCCTTGTACATGTATTGCTAAGGCCCATGTTGGTTGACTTACCGACCTTTTTTGACATTTTCGGTCGAAAGTGGAATATTTGGGAAACATATTCAATATCTCGAATGAACTAAAGCCTCTGGTCACAATTGTGGCCGGGGGCTGCCGGGCTCTACCGGGTTGAATATCATGTTGACGCTGGGGTGTGCCGGGGTCTAACGGACGCTGCCGGGGTCTGCTGGAATGGACATTTTAATTTTCAAACATCGCCAACACGGCAGACCGGGGTCTACCGGGCGTTCTCCCCCACTGGGCACTCCCATGTTGGTACCGTATTACTACTATGTTTTTGCCGGGGCTGCTGCGATGGCGCCGTGTTTTCACCGGGGTGTGCCGGTGTTGAGTGCTGGGAGGCCTAGCGTGCCGACAGGCCTAGCTAGCCCCAATGTTATGGCATAGGGATCAGAGTTGCACCCTGTCGAGCAAAATGGTCGGATAGGCTTGCTGGCACGAGGCCCACCTAAATTTCTAAGTCTATTTCTTACTAACTTACATGAATATTTTGCAGTAAATAACTATCAAACATATAAGTAGACACATGTAACTGTAGATATTTCCTTATTTTTTATTCTTTCTTTTCGAAGAAACAGAAAAAAACTGAGTTGTTTTACTGTATGTTTTGCATGATGTGCGCGTAAACCAAGCAAAATTAACGAATCGTCGATATTTCATATCCAACTTTTCGCGGTAACAACGAAATGATAGTAATCAAATAAATGCATAAAATGGAAATATAATATAATTAAAGGCAAGTAAATACTTGTTGTGTTGAGTTCCAATTTATATGATACCAGAAAAGTGAGTTTGAAATGTACATTTTGTTTTGTAAACAACGGGTTACATTGAATGCACGCATGCGCATTGAGATCAATGTGGACCGTCCTGCCCATCGGGGAAGCCATGCGAATGACGCCCTTTGAATCAGGGCACTATTCCGATCGCCTGGCCACCCGCCTAGGGCTACCAGTCCGCCGGCAGCTGTCGGAGAGACCCGAGTTAAGGGTGTGACGGTACAGGGGAGCTTTGTTTTGGGGAAAAAAAAAAAAAAAAAAAAAAATATATATATATATATATATTATAGATATATTAATCCAGATACACCAAAGGGACCAGAAGCACATGCGCCTACAGCACACAGGTTTTGGTGGCCTCTTTGCTTTGGGCCCTTCTCCCATTTGCCCATATCTCAACCAGCCCAGGCGGGAGGCCATCAATCGGAATATTATACAATGGAAGCTGATTTCTTTGATGTAGTTCCATAGAGGGTAGAGGGGCGCGCTGGCTGGTTGCTACAATGCAGTATTCTGTTGGTTTGAAAATTAAGATTACCCGTATCAATAACTATCCATATATCAATATCAATAGCTTTCTATAAAATATACAGTCACTGAGTGCTGTGTATTTTACTTTTGATTATCACACTGTGAATAAAAACGAATCTGTCCTTACATGCTATACAACCAAAACAAACTTGACCAAGGTTTGACCAATACGAACAATAAACACAAATGTACATGTATCTGAAATTATGCAAACGTTTGAAGATCAATTATATATTATTGCTCTTTATACACACGCGAAACTGAATGATGTCAGATACCTGGATCTGGATCGGTGATAAGGGGCGCACGAACGGAAACATATGGACAACAGTTGACAGCTGATACAATACTGGGAGGGTGCGGGACCATTCCAATCACAATGGATCGCTTGGAGTTTTGCTTATATATCGATGAGCATCCTGATCTCCATCATTTCAAGGGAGAATTTGCAAACTATTGTTTCATAATTAATATACATACGGAACCATACGCGGTCATATATGTGATATCGTTGATCAATATGGGTGACACAGAGTCCAAAAATTATTAGTCAGATTCGAAAGAACAGTCCAAAATTAATAATTTATTCAACATTCGAACGCGACTTTCAACAGGAAAACACCTACCAGGATTGACACACAACCAGCGATGTAATGTCAACAAACAGCTCAAGAAATATGAGATGCGAGGTAAGAGTTATGGTATTTCACGAGCAAATGTTGATCTCATACAACTGAGAAATATAATGATATATCTTTATTGTTTCATGGATATCAAAACTCTCCCAAATTACATAAGAATTTAGTTTTGTATACCCGTAACTATACGACCCCTTGGATCAATATAGTCAGTTTTCTCCTGATTTATGGTCCACAATAAGACTGTGTGGCTGTGTGTTAATCGAGTGAAATTACACTTTTAGGCGAGGTATATCTGATGAGGTCGCAATAATTTAAAGATGTATATCTCGTCACAGTTGTCAGGCTGCTCTAGCCAAATTGTTTTTACGCGATGTTCCTCGTTGTTGGGGACGTGAAACGTGAAGTGCTGTTGGATGCTGATCGGAAGAAAGCAGTGTTCGATGAAGCGCACATCGGTCATCCAGGTCTGAACCTGACCATGTCAAACATAGCTGAAGGTTATGTTTGGCACCACGTCAAGTCAGAGAATAAAAAACTGGTACGTGCCATACTGTATGTACAGTGTAACGATTATTAATTGATCATGAGCTGCTTCCTGTATAATGTACAATGCGATTAATGACACAAATATTTATCACAAATAAAAAGTACTGATACTTTGACATAGAATAACTTATAACTTATTATATCTGTTACTGTATACGATAACCAGTATTGACCAGTAGCTTTGGTGGTATAATGTAGATCGAGCACTGTCAAGAATGCAGGAAAACACAAAATCTGAAGACGTTGGCACCACAGCTTCAGAGTATCAAGACATATCGGCCCTGAGCTCACAGTTCAGAGTGAACAGTTGGCAAGCCATGTTGGTTGTAACGGTCAGTAAGAGTTGTGTTCTTGGGACACCTGACTCCCAATGGATACAACTCACGCACATCCCAGAGCGACAGCACTGGGTTTGTGTCTCTACTACCGGGGATCCCCGTATTTAAGCCCTGGGCTTATAATTGGGGAAAAGGGGTTGTGTGGAATGAAATTTAACTCCATATATAGGCCCATGGGCTTATATTTGGGAAATGCTTATTTTACGATTTTTATTTGCACGCTTAAATTTACAATGGATTAGACAGGAAAGCACTTCTTATATGCGTAATAACTATATTTATACAAACATTTTATTCCATAGTTCTATAAAGATAGAATATCACATATATTCACTGTCATATTAAACGCACGTATGACGAATAAAAATGTACACATATACATGCCTGTGCATGCATGTACCTGATAAAATCCAGCTGGTCACGTGTATATATACTATAGTAGCCCTAGGCAAGGCATATACGTACGTCTTCTATCAATTTCATTTCAGTAGCTTATTCTAGGTACCAACACTTACCAATGTCTCCTACGAAAAACAAAACGTCCAATACGTTTTCCCCAAATATAGGCCCGGTCCTGATGCGAGACAAAATTTTATTCCGTTTATAAGCCCATGGGCTTATACAAGAGTAGTACTCCCCTTGTATTAGCCCATGGGCTTATCCAAAGAGGGGCTTAAATACGGGGATCCCCGGTATGGGATGTAAGGAAGGCGAAGTTAGGACATACGATTCGCTGAGACGATGTAAACCCATGAGCTCTTCACAGCTTCGGGAACAGATCGCGACCATGGCTTTCTGCGGCCTTGAAAATTTGACGGTCAAGTGGAGAGATGTGTGTCGTCAACCAAACGTACACGACTGTGGTGTGTATGCCATTGCCGCTGCCACAGCTTTGTGCTATGGTATAGATCCCATCACCTGTGACTGGATCTCGACCGCGATGAGGACCCACCTGATCGCATGTTTCCAATTGGGCGAAATGGCCCACTTCCATACGTATGGCAATCCTCGGGACTCTGGTCTCGATGTAACTGAACATATCCCCGTCATATGCCATTGTCGACAACCGAACGGCAGGAAGAGAACAGCGATGTGCTTGCAGTGTGGAGGTCACTTCCACATACACTGTGACAAAGACATAACAAGAAAATGCAGCTAACTGCGGGGGACGACATTAGAGCTCGAGCACATCATCAGCACCACGACAGTATATTATGATGAAAAACATAGGCCTACTTCATTCATATTCCTAATAAGTAAACATTTATTTTGAACTCAATGTAACAGATAGATCTACGCCTACTAAAATGGTATTTCATTTTTTTTTAAAATATAAAAAAAATATTGAAAACCATGGTAAATATCTGCATCTGATATCATGATACATATGCCTACTGGGCGAATTTAAAGGTCAGTTTAAAATAAAAATTCGCATCCCCGCATGGAACACCTTAATTGTCATGTGATACAATACGTCAAATTACGGTAAATTTAGCCGTGGCGTCGCAGACGAATCATCGTAACGCCAGAGAATGTCACACGCAAGATGATGTATGCATGCACGTATTGCTGCACAGAAAATTGTGTGTTCCATAATACGCGTCATTGCGGTAAAATTTGCTTTGCATTCTGGGAACGTCAATTTCCATCGGCTCCGCAATTTTGGACGTTTTTGGATAATTTGAGGATTTTACGTTATTTTCTCAATCATAACACATCGATTTATGCATTATACATATGTGGAATATTCAAAGTTTGCCATCAATTCGACAGATTTTATGTCAAATACGAAGAAAATCCTCATTTGGAGTAGGTGTCTAAACGTTTACCTGCCAAAACAGGCGTCGATAGTTTGGCATGAAACCTCCATGAAAAAGTCAGCACATAGACATGTAGAGGGTTGGGGGCTTCGCCCCCAACGCTCTAATGTCAAAAAATACAGGACTCTGTTCAACATGTACCTGTTGAACAAGCCTGGTGTGAGATTGCATCAGTAACAGTCGTAGAACTATATCACATAATCATATACCTCTAATCGAAATATCGTTGGAAATGACTGTAACCTACTTGCGGTACCGTGTTGAGGCGCACGAACGTATTGTTATAGACTTCTGATTATTACGCAATTAGATTATGTAATTAGTGGTAATTTTTGTGTTGTGGTGATGAAGTGTCTGAAGCGCCTAATCGAGCTTAGCCTAATGGATTGCGTGCTTTGTTTGGATACAATCAGATAATTTGATATACATGTAATACATTTTGATGGACAGAATAAGCAGTGTTATCAATAAAAAACATAATTCATTTACAAAAATATCATTAATTTAAAATACAAGTTCTGAATGTGTTTAAGATGGTGAAACCCTGCCGATTGTTGGCAGTAAATTTCACGACTTTAGTACCGCATACAAAATATGAGCATTTGTCATAAAACTTCTGGTAGTCCGAAGTGACTTTCTGCAGTTGGAGTGAATAGAGGAGTCATTTTCTTGTATTAGAAAAATACAATCTTCGACCTGAAACGTCTGGATCATTCCGGATCATAACGATAAAGTTGGTACATCCGTTCTCAATATCAACCACGTAATCTTTAGAATACACTCGACTTTTTACATAGTGGAGCAGTCAGTGTCTATGAGCCGAGAATTACTTTTTGAATTTACCGCCTACATTTGTCACAAAATGCCCGACTGTCTTTGACACATTTACGAAATGCGCCATTTTCAAAATATCACGTGGATTTGGACAACACACAGACTTGAAATATCATCTATTATTTTGATGATTTTCAAAGAATAGCTGACTTACTTGGGATTGGTAAGTAAGGACTCCATAACGAGCTATCCACAGCCATGTGACAATGCGTTTTCCCCCGTAAAATTGAGTCTGAACATCGGCTACTTTCAACCTCAGGTGTCACGAAATCGTGTTTACATATTTCCCAGGTCAAAGTTTGATGTATCCTTACGCGAGACTTATCTTTGGTCATGTCGATTCTGGTAATCTGTATAATCCATTGATCACACCAAATAATCCACTTTCTGAATACTGAACGGGACTACGGCAGGAAATGTTCGCAGTACGACACATTACATGTGTTTTGTGATATCATTTGGTAGCGGTCATCCTGGGAATATTTCCTTCGGTTGTGAAGACCATATTTTGCGACTATGAGATTCGGTAGCTTCGTCTCCAAATGTTTTCCCGCGAGCCACCAACAGTCCCATGTGTTATGCATGTATATCGGCATATGACGGAGGTAAACCCAGAAATATGTACATAATCGAAGACATATTAGTTCATAGACAAAGAATTGTTGCAGATCGGGGAATGACAAACACTGAAAACCATGATTCCAGACGATAACTGACATATCGCTCACCACGTGAGTTTGTATTCGCTCCGGCGAGAAAGCCGTTGAAATCCGTGCACAGGGTTTTGAGTTCAATGTGAAGAGCAATACTCACTAGCTGCTCAAGTCCAGTCTCGGTCAGTGATCGCATGGAACCACACGGAAAATCGTCGAGCACATGTACTGGGGCGGATTATTAACCCTCTTTCGACCCTTCTTGCACATTGGGAGTTCATTTTCACAAATAGGATAATATAATATTATATTTGTTCAGGTACGTACACGTAATTTAAGCATTCTGTATATTGGAGCCCCGTCTCTATCAACACTGATCAAGTATCTATGAGTGCCTATTCCATAAGTTCGTGGTTAAATACATTTCGATAACAAAATGAAACTGTATGTAGATGTATATCTATATGTATGTCAAGAAATTTAAATTAGATTCCCTGATTGGCACGAGTATATGAGGTAATTATCAATAAGCAGCTATATGAGTTATTCATATCACCAACATATATATATTTCTCTAAATCAAGAAGTTTACTTGATTGTAATATTCCAATGATCAATTCAAGGCAATGTGATTGGTATCAGCAACAGAATAGAGTGCCATCTGACAAATCCATCATCTCATATTTTTTCTGACTCCAGATGTTGCTGACAACTCCACACCACTTTCCTGACAGCTCAGCCAGAAGACAACACAACCAGAAGCTCCATAAATCCTGGTTCAAGTCTCAATCAGAAGACAGGCAATAGCAGCTCCACACCACTTGACTGATCCCCCAATGACAGGCACCCAGGAGCAATCATTCAGTTGGCCAACAATATGGATGTCAAAACATAACAACAAAAAAGTTTGCACCAATATATACATGTATATTGAAACAATATATATATATATATATTCAAATTAGGTGCATGTTGGATCTGTAATTCTGAAACACCTGTACAGAACTGCACACCACCATTTTGGGTATTGTAATGTCACTATAAGACAATTGGATATCTTATACAACAGCAATTTGGGGATTCAATGGCCAATTAATAATATTTTATATTTTAATGGATAAAGTGGCCAACACATTGTATGTATCAAAAATTTGTTATTGATACACATGTGTAGGTCAGAAATACATTATGAAGATTTGAATGGCAGTGTATCAAGTGGCCATGTGCAATATTGTTTGCCAATTATGATAAATTCATAATCTTTTTGATTGGTATTATATTTGATTTATTTTGTTCTTGTTTACCTTCCATGTACAAACTTTGTAAGATAAACCTATGGATAAGGAGTATCCTACCAAATACACTATTTATTCATGACATTTCTTGTCTGGTATGTTTGATATCATACCTGTGATCCATGTATGTCAAAAGATGAAGTGCTTCAATTCATAACTCATGAATTGTACTAATAAAATGCTGCCACTGTGTGAATTTCACATCAATTATGTTGACACAACCCATGTGAATAATGTTACTTTAATGGCACATGTAATCATGATGACAATGAATGAAAAGCCTGGTGATATTTACATTTACATGTTATTGGGACAGGATGTATACTGTATCTAGCTTGGGGTTTGTATTCTTTGTATGCATAGACACAAGCATTATGCACAATAGGGTCAGTGAATACATACATGTACTGTTAGTTATTTGATGAACACAGAATGAATTATGCCAAATGCAAGAAGATGTCACTTCCCCAGAAGTTTTAAACTTATAACTGTCACTTTGGAAATACAGGTTATTATTTGCATTGATCAGGTGAACAGAGTAGTGTCATGGCCCAATGCACACAGAAGCCCAAACATGTAGCAGTCTGCATGTAAAAGCCAGTGTGAATTGTGCACAGTGGAGCATATGATATTGAAGTCTCCCTCTCACTGTGGCAGTGTCTTGAAGGGTTAAAAAATAGTGCCTGTACTGGCCACTTGGGAAAAATGTTTAGTTGTCAATAAATGTCTGAACTTCAAAAATCATTTGTGATGCAATGGATTTGAATTTCAAAAAAATATTTCTCGGCTCATAAACTAGCATATGTAGTAATGCTCAGAAAAATACTTGGAACATTCGTAATCGATTTTTTCCACAAGAACGGATGTCCCGAAATTTTGGTAGTCAATTTGACCAATTTTAACATAAGATGCATAATAACTGCGCGTAAAATGCTTTAAATTAGTTAATAACATGATAATATAACATTTATGTGAAATATGTGTTCATTTCTTCAAGAAAAACCATTTTCAAAAATATTCAGTGCGCATCACTGACTAAAATATGGCGAGGGTAACAACCCCTTAACGATGACATCAGATATTCATCTGTATGCTGCCTATATTAACGGCAAAATTCAAAAGTCCTCACAGGTTAAGAAATTATTACAGATCAACTGTTTCACTGATGCGATATATTATCATGACATAGTTCCACTCTCCTATTCGATACCAATTTATATAGGAACGCATATTATGAACGCAAACTTATTTGGAGCAGAGCTAGGCCTACATCCAGCCCCCTCACTCCATACTCCAATTACAAACGGCCCCGTACGCCTTTTCTCATAAACCCAATCGTATATGCTCATACAACCTTTATCTCGGCGATTATAGCATTCGAAGATAGTATCTGTTGTTACACAATGTGCTACTCAACTGTTGACTTAGCCCGAGGGTATTTATGATACGAGATCTAGGCATCTGGGCACGCTAGGCTTCCCAGCACGGCCATTGTCCGTGCCCATAGACCTATAGGCCAATCAGACACGAGGTCTGCGGGCACGCAACACCGGCGTTTACAGGTTGCATTTTCCGGACACAGCAGAACTTTAGGACAATATTTAGACCATTAAATATTAATCAAATATTTTCTTTCCAAATGCAGTTTCTGTATAGGACCATCAATTGTTTGATTGATGCAATGTATAGGTATTTTCATAATTGTTGGAACCAACTACTTTCTCGAAAGTTACTTGTTTCCCCCAGTAGTAAAATATCACCCCGCGAGCGATTCCCTCACCCAGTATTGTCTAAAGCCATCGTCAATAACCAATAGAATGGCTGTGACAGCGTCACGTGGTATCGAAGCACTCTCTCATTGGTCAATGCCATACCAGAGAATATTACACATTGAAAAGTAGAAGTAGGCCTTAAAGTACTAGTAAAGTGAAAATATGATGTTTTGTTATATGAAAGACCTCATTGTTCTGAGCAAAATGGTATTTACGGTATATCAATATCTCTATCCGTTCAAAAGTTACAGCCATTTGAAACTCCCATTCCGACACTACATTACAGAAGCCACTTGAAAAGTTCTAGCAGCTCATTAATATGCAAATTGGATGCTAATGAGAATTCATGACGTCACGAGGGGAACAAATTTTAATTAGGATATTTCAAGCCGTGATATAATGATTCTTATTGGAGGTTCTGACGATCTGACTAGTGCATATTATTATGTACCATACATAGTCAATATCAAGACAAACTGTACTGTTGCTATGGTTACCAGTCGTTCCCTATAGCCTTAGTTACCCATGGTTGCCATGGCCATTAACTGCCAATGCAGTCTATCCACAGACTTTCTGTCGATTATTTATGAAATGAATTATTATAGAGCTCGAGTTGGCCTCATTTTCATTTGTGCATACCCTGTTCTAAGTGGGTTTCTGGCCCTAGCAACCATGGTTGCTATGGGCCATACCAGTTCACTGGTTACCTTGGCAACAACAGAGAAAGTGAAAACACTGATTATTCATATAAAAATTTGTATAGAATAAGTT
Organism: Terebella lapidaria; assembly: GCA_949152475.1. Lineage (NCBI taxonomy): Eukaryota > Metazoa > Annelida > Polychaeta > Terebellida > Terebellidae > Terebella > Terebella lapidaria. The sequence continues at coordinate 21,988,745 of OX424569.1, forward strand.
TTGATGAATAATCATAACATTAAATGAATGAATAATACATATCAAAGTACCTAATTAAAACAACTTCCCCCGATGACGTCATGAATATCGCATTTGCATACTAATTAGCTAAATTGTTTTGAAAAAGCAAATTTGCCGATTTCAGTCTTTAAAGTGCTATAACTTTTGAACGGATTGTGATATTTACATGCCGTAAAAACCATTTTGCTCAGATCAATGAGATCTTTCATATAAGTTCACATCATATTTTCACTATACTAGTACTTTAATTACTGCGCACTAAATATGGAAGGGCATGCAACACAATCCAGCTAATATTTACTAATGAACCAATAATTTTTAGCAGAAAGGTAATTATTTCCACAGGCCTATCTCATGAGAAATATTGTATTACTTCAGAAATAGTAAGTACTTGAGAGGTGCAATGTAATTGAGTTAGATTACATATACACGAATTGGTCCTTTTTTAAAATACATCGCGACTGATGATCTTGGTATTGAATTAACAACACCGATCTGTTTGCAAGATATTTGCAATATATATATATATTATATAGGGATTAATCATTTTTGTTATTTTTATGTGTAAAACCTTATTTTTCCTAGAAAAGGCTTTCAAAACAATGTAATGTGTTAGGTTTATCCACGGCCTTGTTTCTTAGATTTTTTTTCCAAACCAGTTCTAAATATATCCATGCACAGTCGTATCTTCCTCGATCCAAGTGAACACTTCAAGACGGATATAACATAGATTCGAAGATACATCTCATTTTACTGGATGTTCATTCTGCCGGGGTGTACCGTACAGATAAGCCACAATTGATAATTGTGATATTGTGATATTGTGATATAATTGACAAATGTGATAAACCACAATTGAAGTAGTGAAATATGAGTTGGTTTTTGTCGGTTATGGGCATGGTTATGGGCAAAACCATCATGCTAATTTTACTAAATTTACAATGTCCACTCTAGACGTCTAATTCTACTGTCACCTGGCCCTTCAGAAAGAAAAAAATGATGCGGGATTTTTTTTGCAACGAAAAGTGTATTCGTCGCGACTAAAACGTTTTCGTTGTAACGAAAATGTTTTTGTCACAACGAAACTTGTTTTTGTCATGACTGAAATGTTTTCGTTGCAACGTAAACTATTTTTGCCGTGACTGAAATGTTTTCGTTGTAACGAAAATATTTTTCGTTGCAACGAAAAACATTTTAGTCATGACAAAAATAGTTTTCGTTGTAACGAAAATGCTTTCGTCATGACTGAAATGTTTTCGTTGTAACGAAAATGTTTTCGTTGCAACGAAAAAATGTTTTCGTCATGACTAGAATATATTCGTTGTAACGAAAACGTTTTCCTTGTGATTAGAAGGTTTTCGTCATGACTAGAATATATTCGTTGTAACGAAAACGTTTTCCTTGTGATTAGAAGGTTTTGCATTATCAAAAAAATTAATGGGCCCAAGCCTTGAAAATAAAAACATAGCACCAAGGGTGCTGTAGCTTACCGGCAATCACGAGAATTGCATAGAATACTGATTTTCCAACATATAAATTGTTACACTGATTGTTAAAATCTATTGTTAAAACATGCTCGTAAATGTTGCTAGAAACACATTTTCTGTATGGACTATAATACGAAATCAAGTTACATCTTGAAAGATTTTTTCGTTAATGACATATTTTCACAGACCATCGATTCAAAGGCAACAAAACTTATACACATCTACAAAGGTACATAAGGAGAATCTTATACATGATTTTGAGGAAAACTGTCTGAATAGATTTTGAGAAAATGGCCACCAAAGACAAAATTCATCGTTTTTTCGACAAAAAGGCCGCTTAGACCTTTCAAGGTCATTGAAGGTCAAATTCAAGGTCACCACTCAAACCGCAATATATGATTTCCCATTTGAATGTGCCGATACTTAGGCTCTATCTTGAAGTGTTCTATGAGTCCTATACTCTGTGTTCTAAGTGTTCTATACTCCGCACAGCTCCCATTATGAAGGAAAAATTGTGTGAAATTTTCCAAGTCCCAAAAATTTTTCAATGGCCAAAAATTTTTTAAAATTTTTTTTGCTGGAAATGACTCAAAACGAATAGTGACTCGATTTGGGACCAAAAAATTTTTTTTCGTCGACCCGTCAAAAAATCAAAATGGCCGCCACACTCAGACCGACGATTCAAGGGCAACGAAACTTATACACGTCACAAAAGTACATTACAGGAATGTTTTGAAACAAAAATCTCAGACAGTTATTGAGAAAATAGCCACCAAAGTCCAAAATTGGCATTTTTTCGTCAAAAATGGCCGCCAAATCGGCAAAAACGATTCAATAAAACAAATTTTAAAAAACGTCTTCAGATACTGGCCCAAGGTATCTTCTGACAGATTTATGGGGAAATTCATCATGTCAAAAAAAGTTACAGGCCCGGACGGACGACGGACGGACGCCGGACGACGGACGAAAAACGACGACAATAGCTTATCGGCCCAAAGGGCCGGTAAGCTAAAAATAATTTATGGCCGGTTGAAGCCACCGTAGTAGCTGATGAAATTCACCTTTCAGATTAACCGTGACCTTGATATTCACTAATTAAGATCATCTGAAGTCAAGTTCAAGATCACCGAAAGATTCGCGAAATATGACTTCCTATCACTTACACTCTATAGTCGGTTTGTCAGGGCTATCGCCTGTATGTCAAAATTGTCATTATCAGAGTGTCATTATCTTTGTCATTGTGTGAGTGATAATGTCGAAATTCGTACCAGAGATAAAAAACAAGCTTCTGTATAATCTGCGCGTGAGGTGGGCGGGGCCAAATGGAAGCATCAATGAGCCTTTTGAAAAACTCGGAAGACAAAAGAAAGAAAAACTCCGACGACAAAGTGAAAAAAACTAAGCCGATCAACAAACATAGCGCTGGAATGCGGCAACTGCTTGATATGTGGCTTGCTGGGTATATCGCTCACTGAGCAACACGACACAATGAATTTATTGCATAGACCTGTTTACACGATGGGTAGGCAGACAGTACTCTTGCATGATTTCCGAACTCTAACTGATGCACTAAGAACTCTTGCCTGATTTTATGATGGATGCGGAGGTGGGGACCTCCACATGCACGCCCAATAATGCGAGATTTAGGTAGTATTATGGGAAACCAACCATATCACGGAACATTCAAGTAACTCATGTTAATAGGGACGAATTTTCGGTAAATTTGAACAACGTCTTGTGTATGAAATGCCTCACACAACAATAAATATTGATCAAATGAAATAGCCCCCTAGTGAAATATTGGGTTGTATTTCTTGCGTGGTCGTTTATTTACAAGGTACATGGCAATCTACACAGTTATACGAACATGTTCTATTGTACTTTCAACTCTTGCAGCAAAATATTATCCAAATTTTTCAAATATTACAATTTTTATGATTTATGCATATTTACGCACTCTTGCATGATTGGCAAAAACCTGGCATCTCACTCTTGCATGATTCGACATGATTGAACATTTGCGGGTCGAGACGGAGATCTACATGCAGCAGTGTCCCTTGATGGAGAAACGTGTTAATAAATAGTGTACCATATAAGATAGCCATCAGATATGCCTATTTCATTCATTCAGATAGCAGTGCTGTATAGCATACTCTAATTTTTCTAAATTGTTTACAACTCATTTACATCTTTTGTTTTTTTGCCGATATAATCGCGATGCTGAATGATATCGATTTATCATTTTTGCATACTTCACCTGGTAGTCAAACGGCAATTTTCTACTGGATTTCAGACTTCTATGATCGTAAAAATTGAAAAAGTTTGTCAATCTACCCAGGTTGAACCATCTTTGATTGTCCAATATTTGAGCATAGCCTTCGAATTTATGAACGTTTTTTTGGTTTGCACATGTACAAATATGATATTGTGATCTGGCAATATGACACTGTATATGTATGTACACCATACAACACAGGACACGCGGAAAAGCTATAACATTCTAGTCATTTTGTGTTGGACATTTTTATTTTTCATATTTCTACTGGACAACTGAAACGTATCATATTTGTATATAGCGTTTATAAAGTCGGCAATATGGTTATTTATCTTTGCCTTTCGGTTTGATACGAAGATTATCTAAGATTTACAGACACGAACAATCACTGCTCACTTATGAGGTAGAAATTGTATGAGAACGCATGTGAAGACTTCATGAAAAGTACTAAAAAATACTAAATATACTAAAATGATAAAGAAATTGCCCCGCCTCCCGTTTGGTGGCTTCTCTATCCCGGTACCCAAGTAGAGGCCGTCGGCCCTGGTCTTTGGGGCTCAGATCAAAGGATGCAAAATTAAAGATAAATCACAGTCAGAACTTTTTTTTTTAAGTAAAATGACAAGTCTCCGAAAATTTGTCAGTATACTATATTTAAGGAACATGTCTACTTTTAGAAATAAAAAATGTGGGTCACATTTGTAGAATAAATTGACAGCCACATAAACTCGGGAAAAAAGCATGTATGGCATATAATATATCACGTTTGATTTTTGAGGAATCATGCAAGATTGGGGAGGTAGATCATGCAAGAGTTCGGATTTGCATTTAATTAAATAGCATTGCTATTCTTCCCCACCACAGCAATTTCAATGTGCCGATCGTTAACAATTAACCAATTGCACATCCAGATATGATTGGTTCATATGACTGGAGTGTATTTTGTGAACTATTCAATAAAGCATATATTTTGGCCCTTTTTGATCCCACTCTCGCGGAACTGTGTACACAATTATGCTGTACTGGAGATATTCATGGTCATTCCCCGTTGATAATAAAGTAGTGTAATATGTCTAATGTTCCGTGCAAATAACATATATGTGAAAATCTTTTCCGAATCCACACAATTCTCATCTTTCTCCTGCCGCCGTGTGCGTTTTGTTTATGCAAGAGTTCTTAGCGATCAGTTAGAGTTCGGAAATCATGCAAGAGTACTGTCTGCCTACCCACCGTGGTTTAAGGCTGTTTTGAATTCAATGTGAATTAAATATGACAAATAAATACATCATTCATAAGCCATACGATCTGAATACATACCAGAAATCTAGCTGAAGTTCTATGTTTTGTCTACAAACCCGTGCCGTTTAGAGACAATGAGCATGGTAATATACGCATTCGAATTTCGATGAGCTCTGCCACTGATGTTAACGGGTCGAGTGATACATCTTGGTGGTGTTAATACCGATGTAGCTTAGTAAATCATAACGTAACAGAATGACCAGGTTATTGTATCCATGTCTATGTGGGACAGGGTAATACATTTCTCGAGTGGTACCAAGCCTACTTGCATAACTGCTAATACTAACACTGTGTGATATTTTAAATGTTGCTAGATATCAATTATCTGCTAGAAAAGGGTTAAACCAAATCCAGAGTTGTTTTATTTAAATCACGGTTTATTTCTGAGGGGGGGGGGGGAGGGGGGGGGAGGCAAGTGTCAAAAGCTCCAAGTATGGCCTTGATTAAGGTGTGATCGCATGTAACTTACCGGTGACAGCACTGAGGCACTTTTCCATTGACTTATAATGTGAAAGTAAAGGTAACAAAATCACCAAAACAATACAATCCCCTGATCTAAAACTTGGCTAGCACACACACATATACTCATGGATGATGAACCGAGACATGGTGTCATAAATGATATCACGAAAGCTGTGCAATTTGATGATTAGATAAATCATTTTATACGTTTCACCAAAACGAAGATTCGAGTGTTCTGCATGACAAGCACTGGCTGTTACACATATTTATTCCTTGTTGTCGTCAAAATAATGAGAATATCTAGGGCTATACTTTCTGTGAGATGAATACAATGAGTTTAACATTCATAATCCCAAACACCTCGGTGCACCGGAGTGCATATCACCTGTGAGTTTTACTGGCCTCACTAGCTATTTGCTGCACAGCATAATCTTTTCGCTCGCCCTGTTGTGAGTGTATTTTGTAGACTGAGAAATAGGTCGGAAAATGACATATGAAAACGATGAACTTAACAAATTTAACATTGCTTAGTAAGAAACAGAGTCTCGGTTAGTAATCCTTGATGGCTAACAATCAGAAAGGCAAAGTTTCACATTGATTGGAAGTGTGTAAATTCATGAATTTGTTACCTTTATATTTACATTATAAGTGAATGGACAGCTGGCCAATGCCAGGTTCGTGACCATCACATGCAATCAATCCTTAATAAGTGATGTGTACACTTCATTGAAAAATGATATGTTGAAACTAGCTTGTATTACCTTGACTTTATTGGTTTGTTAGCTACAAGTGAAAAAAAAAACAAGTGTAGTGTACACTCTGATTTTTTAAAACTCTTTCACACTGTTTTTGCTGATATTTTTTTGCGATGCTGAATGATATCATTGATATCGCAATAACTTTGTATATATCACCTGAGAGTCAAACGACAATTTTCTACATAATTTAATACTTCTATCGCAAAGATAGAAAAGTTGACAATCTATATAGACTGGAGGCCAAACCTGCAAAAGGCCGTTATTTTGAGAGTTAGTATGCACGGAGACACCCATTGGCGAATGTGGTATCGTTGAAAAGCGTAAGACCTAAGGGTCACATTTTGACATATCCCGCCTTTTGGGACAGGGGCGGTCACCATGGAAACGGGCTCGGAAGGTCAATGACCTCAAATTCAATCAAGCGTCCTGCTAGGCACCCGGAATGACATAACATATCACTGAAAGTGCTTCTTCGAAAGAATGGTTCAACCGATTGGGTTTAATTTTGGAACTTAGACAGATGCTGGTACTAGGTATGTGTTGGCGGAGTGACCCCAATGAGGTGTCAAGAATAAATGCCCCTGGGGTCGGGATCACCACCCCCTGGAGTTCGCCCCTTCTCCAAATAATGACAAAAGTGTGATTTGGGGTTCAAAAGTTTGTTTGTTCAAGAGACCAAGCAATATGAAAGTTATTAAATAGCACCATTCAAGGGCACGACCAGTTAGGATTGCAATGATACCAGCATCACTTGTGGGTGGGGCCGGTTACCATGGCAACAGACGTTACAAACGGTAGGCGTCGGGACCATTTTTCAACCAAAAATGGCAAGAATATCGGGGTTCAGGCTGTATGAAAGTGTTAATGATCGAAAACATGGCTATATGAGGCTATCATCATTGTCATAGATGAACATAATATGGGACACGGAAATGCTGATAGCACCGTGGCCTCAGGGTGGGGCTCGTTTCCATGATATCAGGTCTACTTTCCCATAAAAAATGGCAAAAATAATGAAGATTTGGTTACTTGAAAGAAAGTGTTGATATTTAAAGACAGATCAACGATCTTGTCTCAGATAAAACACACGTGGGACAGAGACGGAATGCTACCTTTGTGGCCCCTGGATGAGGCTCGTTGCCATGACAACAAAGGTTTCTAATGGTAGGCGTCGGGTCTATTTTTCACCCGAAAATGGCAAAAAAATATTGAAGATTGGGCTACTTCAAAGTGTAAATGATTGAAGACAGCTCAACGAATGTGTCTCAAATACAACACACGTGAAACAGGGTCGAGATGCTACCACTGTTGCACCTGAGTGAAGCTTGTTGCCATGGCAACAGAGGTTTCTATTGGTAGTTGTCGGGTCTTTTTTCACCCAAAAATGGCAAGAATTACGGGTTCAGGCTGATTAAATTTATTGATGGTCGAAGACATGGCTATTTAGGGCTACTAACTTTGTCATAGATGAACATAATATGGGACACGGACGTGTCTCCTTTGGTGGGGCAGATTTGGGTCGTTTTATCCAGGATTGCTTCACCCCAGTTTTGCTGACATTTTTGTATCTGCAAATGATGATGACTAGAATCATTATTATACATAGAAATAAACATTATGTAGCCCATTAACACTTTAAAGCAACCAAATCTTCATTTTTTTTTGCCATATTTTATGGAAAAATAGACCTGTTGCCATTGAAACGAGCCTCACCCTGATGCCACGGTGCTTTCAGCATGTCCGTGTCCCATATTATGTTCATCTATGACAATGATGGTAGCCTCATATAGCCATGTCTTCGATCGTTAACACTTTTATACAGCCTAATCCCGATATTCTTGCCATTTTTGGTTGAAAAATGGTCCCGACGCCTACCGTTTGTAACGTCTGTTGCCATGGTAACCGGCCCCACCCACAAGTGATGCTGGTATCATTGCAATCCTAACTGGTCGTGCCCTTGAATGGTGCTATTTAATAACTTTCATATTGCTTGGTCTCTTGAACAAACAAACTTTTGAACCCCAAATCACACTTTTGTCATTATTTGGAGAAGGGGCGAACTCCAGGGGGTGGTGATCCCGACCCCAGGGGCATTTATTCTTGACACCTCACTGGGGTCACTCCGCCAACACATACCTAGTACCAGCATCTGTCTAAGTTCCAAAATTAAACCCAATCGGTTGAACCATTCTTTCGAAGAAGCACTTTCAGTGATATGTTATGTCATGTCGGGTGTCTAGCAGGACGCTTGATTGAATTTGAGGTCATTGACCTTCCGAGCCCGTTTCCATGGTGACCGCCCCTGTCCCAAAAGACGGGATATGTCAAAATGTGACCCTTAGGTCTTGAGCTTTCCAACGATACCACATTCGCCAATGGGTGTCTCCGTGCAAACCAAATTCCCAAAAACCGGATTTGGCCCCCGGTCTAATACCCAATATTAAATTTAGCCCGGTCATTTAATTTTTGGGTCCGCCATAATGTGAAGTATACGAAGCTACAGACCGATCACATTTAGCATCCCCCCAAAATCGTCAAAAACCAGTGTAAACAAGTTAGAAAATCAGAGTATATATATGTAGTCACCTCGAGCGTACAGTAGGCCTACTACCGGGTAGTTTTACAATTGAATAAGTAAAAAGTGTCAATTGAAACATGGTACTCACTTTCAAAGGTGCTTAAGAATAAATTCATAGAGACAATTCAAAACCTCATTCCCAACTCCTAGGTATGAAGTCTCTATGTGGTCAGAGGCATAAATATAATAAATAATATAATGGATTTGCATTTCAGGAATCTCATTTGAAGGGTAAATGAAAGTACAGGCTTACGATGATTATTTCTAGAATTAAACAAAATTTAGTAAATTTCAGAGATGATCATTATCATGCGGGAATCATTTTTATAATTCTATAATTCATGGATTCCGAATTTTATTCATTCGTTCAGCTGGTCACGATTGTAACCTTCCTGTGGGCGATTTCAAAGCTTGTCAAAATGCACCCCTGCCTTAAACTTTGGGGGATTTATTTAGGGACATTACTAGAAATAATATTAGAGCTAGTGCAATTTCAATGAAAACGAACATCAATGGGAATGTAACTAGTGCTAAGAAGTGCTGTCAATATTGTTGCTGTATGAAAATATTTTAACTAGTACATGTACGTCTAATTAAAATTTGAGGTTTGTTCGGTTGGAGACTGTTACTTAGCACCGTGACATTTTTTAATTGTCTATAAATTTACGCAATATATTTATAAAATATCCAATTTAACTTCAGGCGAAAACATTGCTAATGATGCATACATGTTTCATATTTGTTTGACCTGTACTGGGCCAACATTGTTTCCCACTCTGACTGTGTATACGTACATTCTCAATCATATGTTGAAATGTATTTTTGTTCTCCTGCTGGTATTTATCAATGTGCCGATGTGCTAATACATAGACAACACGCTGAGAATCTGAGTTATGTATGGTGGATACCAAATAAGCTTTGACCAATGAGAGAAGCAATCTATACCACGTGACCTTGGTACAATAACGATCTTAAGTGGGATGCTTGCCTGCCGTATTTCGTGATGGGTCTCCCTTAGATAACTCATGTAATATTGGCGGTGATTCTGCAAATGGGAGCACACAGGAATTATTCATTATCATAATGTTAGCTGATAGGTTACTGCGAATAGAGCAAGCTGTTTTCGTTGCATGTAGCTAAATTCAGGCAGACCATGCATCTGGGCGTATCCTCGAGGGTTCAGATCGCAAGGAGATCCCGAGGGATCAGGCCTATTTTCACGTAACAGATATCGAGACCAACCCATTTTATCCCCATGATACTGGGTTATTTTTGTCCAATTTCCGTTCAACTTAATCAAATTATGATTTGTTTCAATACCAACACAGCTGTACAGTGGCGGATGTAGCACAACGATCGCATACCCATATATCTGAACAGTGCAATATACGTATACATGAAAGAGAAAACAAGGCCAAAGCTTATACCGTACCTGTAAGCTACGAAAGCTACCTGATTTATAAGTCTAAGCTTACTTGTACCGAGAATGGCGTTAATGTAAACAAACTCAAAATATCTCCACCAGAAACTCGCGACGAAATCTATTAGAAAGGGGCGTCTGTTTGGACATACACGTGCAAATATATAACTGTTATGTTTTCTTCGTTCGGTCTGAAAGATATGGAAAAATCCATAATTTACTGCCAATATTACTTTGAGATAGCGACAACAATTGATTTCGGTTGCCTTAGCAACCAAATTGGTCGATAGGCGACACATTTTGTGCTCAAATTCAGAAATTGGCCTGTTCAGCATATATGGATTGTGAGCGCTCTGCGGGTGGAAGTTTTCGATGATAACATCACACAGGCTTGATTAGAATACAGTCACACGAAACCTATTGTCTCTCAGGATGATGAAATAAATCAGCTAACTTATTACGACCATTGAAATACCCACTTTGACATCTGTGATCACTCCAATAACTTGTACTATGAAAGTAAATGGCACTGAATTCTTGGAGTACTAATGTTTTTGGTGTTTTTAGTGAATAATATTACTGAATAAGTTAACATTAGTTTTACTGGTTAAGTCTATTATTGACCACAATAAAGATAGTTAAGACAAGAAACATTTTTTAGGGCTCTGCAAGGTAAATGTTCTGTCCAGTAGAGATTTCATGGATGTAACCGAATAAGTTAACACTGGTTTTACTAGTTAAGTCTATTATTGATCACAATAAAAATAGTCAACACAAGAAACATATATTATTGGAGTCAACAAGGTAAAGTTTCTGCCCAATAGGGATTTCATGGCTGTAACCGAATAAGTTGATATTAATTTTACTAGTTAAGTTTATTATTGACCACAATAAAAAATAGCTAAGACAAAAATCATTGTATCCCCCGAACAAAGTTCGGCGGATACTATGGATTTACCATCGTCGCGCCGCCGCCGCGTCTGTGTCCGCAGACACTTCCTTGTGAACGCGCTACAGCTTGCAAATCTAAACCGAATTTGATAATATTTTAATTGGACATGTCTTATGGTGAGATCACGACATCTATCGATTTTGGTTGCCGTAGCAACCAAAATGGCCGATTGGCGACACGTTTTGTGAGAAAAATCAGCAATTTCAACACCCATGGCTTGTGAACGCTCTAGGAGTTGTAATTTTACAGGAATCACTACAATATTGAACAGGCCTGTTGAGCAATGCTCAGGCTTAAAATCTATCGTTTTTCAGAAAGATTGATTAAATGTTAATAAATTTATGAGATAACTTATTACGACAATGTGAAATATCCAGTTTGAGATGTATGATCATTTCATTTGATTGATATATGCAAACAAATCACACTGGACATGTGTACACATTTACAGGTGATGGCTTTGTGTGAAGAGATTACTTTTACTGAATTGATTTGATTTGATTTATTTGGTAAATCCATATACAGTAAAAGTAGAATACTGACACATGAATATACGAGGATAACACAAGAAAGTCTCAAAGAGACTTATTTACATTGTGGTCCTCCAAAATAAGATAACGAGGAAAAATGGTGTATATGCAAAGGAGAACATAAAATGAAATATAAGTTTTGTAAACAAATAATAATAAATTAAAAAAAAAAAAAAAAAAAAAAACGAAAAAAAAAAATTAGAAGAATTTGTACACATTATTTTCCGTAGCACTTAGGGTATCGAACATAAAAACTCTGACTTTGTGTTTAAAAGTAGAAATGGATTGACTAGATTGGATGAGACTCACAGGCAAGCTGTTCCACAGTTTAGCACCAGAAACATAAAATGTGTTTTTGCCATAACTACCATGATGAGGAATGACAAGGGAACAGTGACTAGATCGTGTGTGGTGATTGTGACTGTCAACAGAGCGTAGAAAATTACTGTACAAATAGCTAGGTGAGGTTCCGTTCAGCACTCGGTACACATGATTAAGCTTAAGCTGCTCCACGCGCTTGTCAACCGGAAGCCATCCAAGTTGTTTGTAATGCTCCACTGAGATGTGTGCCCTAGGATTTAGATCCAGGACAAAGCGAATTAGTTTATTTTGAGACACCTGAAGTTTGTGTTTGAATTTTTGAGATAAACTGGTATACCAATAGGAGCACGCATAATCATAATGACATTGTACCAGTGCTGATGCTAACAGTTTTTTAGTGGATATATTGAGAAATCTAGATTTACGAAACAGAAACTTGACCCTAGCATAGACCTTTTTGAGAACATGATCAGCCATAACCTCACCACTTAACGTTTGATCAAGATAAGCACCAAGGTATTTAACAGAATTTTTGCTCTGAATACTTGAGCCATTACAAGTAATATTGAGAGATGGATGAACATTAATTTTACGCCGTGTACCAAACAATATAGACTCGGTTTTACCGAGATGTAAAGACAAACGGTTATCAATCAACCAATCACTAATAGAAGACAGTTCTTTACCTAACTGAGTTTCAATATCATGGATACTTTGGCCTGGGACCAACAGAGCTGAGTCATCAGCATACAGTAAGAGCTTGCACGATACAGCTTGTTCCATGTCGTTTACATAAATGCAGAACAATAATGGTCCCAGAATAGACCCTTGTGGCACACCACAATTTATGTTTTCTAGATTTGACCGAGTGCCTGATATATCTACTAATTGTTTTCTATTGATCAAGTATGATGAGAACCAGGTTACAGCATCCTTACTCAAACCAATTGCATCCAGTTTTTCTAGCAGTATCTGATGATCAACAGTGTCGAACGCTTTTTGGAGATCCAAAAGAATCATACCTACATAGTTTCCTTTATCTAACTCACCTCTAATAAAATCAGTTAAATGCATAAGACATGTGTCAGTAGAAAATCCCTTCCTAAAACCAGATTGAAATCTGTACAGCAGATCAGAATCTTGTAGGTATCTACTGAGTTGATCATGAACAATTCTTTCAACTACCTTGGATATTACACTTAGTATTGACACTGGTCTGTAATTGCTTACATCTGTTTTTGAGTTTTTCTTATATAGTGGTACAACCCTTGCATGTTTAAGTTCATCAGGGACAATGCCATACCTTAGTGATAAGTTTACAATATGAGTGATTGGTTCTGAGATAACATCAACTGCATCCGATACAAACTTAGCCGGTATGTCATCTAAACCAGTTGCCTTTGAACAATCAGTATTTTTTAAGAGGTTTTGTACTTGAGCTACAGGCACTGCACTAAAGCTGAACTGACTATTATTGACACCTTTTTGAGAGTAGAATTTCTTTACTTTAGCAAATGTGAAAGTATTTGTGCAGATAGGCAGCTTACTGACTAAAGACGAAGCCACTGTGGTGAAGAACCCATTAAATTTTTCAGCGACCTTTTGTTTATCAAAGATAATATCATTATCATCCACTACGCCTATGCTACTATTACTAACCTTACAGTTACTGGTACCAAGCTGTTTCAGAGTTTTCCATAGCTTCTTTGGATCATGCTTATCATTCTCCATTTAGAATGATTCTACGATTTAGAATGAGTTATATGATGCATACATGTTTCATATTTGTTTGACCTGTACTGGGCCAACATTGTTTCCCACTCTGACTGTGTATACGTACATTCTCAATCATATGTTGAAATGTATTTTTGTTCTCCTGCTGGTATTTATCAATGTGCCGATGTGCTAATACATAGACAACACGCTGAGAATCTGAGTTATGTATGGTGGATACCAAATAAGCTTTGACCAATGAGAGAAGCAATCTATACCACGTGACCTTGGTACAATAACGATCTTAAGTGGGATGCTTGCCTGCCGTATTTCGTGATGGGTCTCCCTTAGATAACTCATGTAATATTGGCGGTGATTCTGCAAATGGGAGCACACAGGAATTATTCATTATCATAATGTTAGCTGATAGGTTACTGCGAATAGAGCAAGCTGTTTTCGTTGCATGTAGCTAAATTCAGGCAGACCATGCATCTGGGCGTATCCTCGAGGGTTCAGATCGCAAGGAGATCCCGAGGGATCAGGCCTATTTTCACGTAACAGATATCGAGACCAACCCATTTTATCCCCATGATACTGGGTTATTTTTGTCCAATTTCCGTTCAACTTAATCAAATTATGATTTGTTTCAATACCAACACAGCTGTACAGTGGCGGATGTAGCACAACGATCGCATACCCATATATCTGAACAGTGCAATATACGTATACATGAAAGAGAAAACAAGGCCAAAGCTTATACCGTACCTGTAAGCTACGAAAGCTACCTGATTTATAAGTCTAAGCTTACTTGTAAGCTGTAAGCTACCTCATTGTTTCTGATATCAACAATTAAGATGGTGTAGATGGGTTTGTCAGCTATGTAACATTACTTCGTGCGAACGACCTAGTACTTCGTGCAAACGACTAAGTACTTCGTGCGGACGACTTAGTACTTCGTTCAAACGAAGTAGTACTTCGTGCGAACGACTTAGTACTTCGTGCAAACGACTTAGTACTTCGTGCGGACGACTTAGTACTTCGTTCAAACGAAGTAGTACTTCGTGCGAACGACTTGGTACTTCGTGCAGACGATTTAGTATTTCGTGCGAACGACTTAGTACTTCGTGCAAACGACTAAGTACTTCGTGCGGACGACTTAGTACTTCGTTCAAACGAAGTAGTATTTCGTGCAAACGAAGTAGTACTTCATGCAAACGACTTAGTACTTCATGCAAACGACTAAGTACTTCGTGCGGACGACTTAGTACTTCGTTCAAATGAAGTAGTATTTCGTGCAAACGAAGTTATACTTCGTGCAAACGACTTAGTATTTCGTGCAAACGAAGTAGTACTTCGTGCAAACGACTTAGTACTTCGTGCAAACGACTTAGTACTTCGTGCGAACGAAGTAGTATTTTTTTTCATCATGTCCTATCAGGGGCACCGTATTAAAGTGACATTGGCAGGAAAACTATTTTTTCCAAAGCAATTACATATATGCCTGTGTTCTCAGAAAAATAGGTTACAAAACAAACTTTGCTTGATCAGATGGATAAATCAAGCATATGACAGTACCAGCAGCCGCTTTTCTTTTGTTTTGTGCGCCACTCAAAGTTACCTCTGACTTAACATTTTGTGCTCAAATTCAGAAATTGGCCTGTTCAGCATATATGGATTGTGAGCGCTCTGCGGGTGGAAGTTTTCGATGATAACATCACACAGGCTTGATTAGAAAGACAGTCACACGAAACCTATTGTCTCTCAGGATGATGAAATAAATCAGCTAACTTATTACGACCATTGAAATACCCACTTTGACATCTGTGATCACTCCAATAACTTGTACTATGAAAGTAAATGGCACTGAATTCTTGGAGTACTAATGTTTTTGGTGTCTTTAGTGAATAATATTACTGAATAAGTTAACATTAGTTTTACTGGTTAAGTCTATTATTGACCACAATAAAGATAGTTAAGACAAGAAACATTTTTTAGGGCTCTGCAAGGTAAATGTTCTGTCCAGTAGAGATTTCATGGATGTAACCGAATAAGTTAACACTGTTTTTACTAGTTAAGTCTATTATTGATCACAATAAAAATAGTCAACACAAGAAACATATATTATTGGAGTCAACAAGGTAAAGTTTCTGCCCAATAGGGATTTCATGGCTGTAACCGAATAAGTTGATATTAATTTTACTAGTTAAGTTTATTATTGACCACAATAAAAAATAGCTAAGACAAAAATCATTGTATCCCCCGAACAAAGTTCGGCGGATACTATGGATTTACCATCGTCGCGCCGCCGCCGCGTCTGCGTCCGCAGACACTTCCTTGTGAACGCGCTACAGCTTGCAAATCTAAACCGAATTTGATAATATTTTAATTGGACATGTCTTATGGTGAGATCACGACACCTATCGATTTTGGTTGCCGTAGCAACCAAAATGGCCGATTGGCGACACGTTTTGTGAGAAAAATCAGCAATTTCAACACCCATGGCTTGTGAACGCTCTAGGAGTTGTAATTTTACAGAAATCACTACAATATTGAACAGGCCTGTTGAGCAATGCTCAGGCTTAAAATCTATCGTTTTTCAGAAAGATTGATTAAATGTTAATAAATTTATGAGATAACTTATTACGACAATGTGAAATATCCAGTTTGAGATGTATGATCATTTCATTTGATTGATATATGCAAACAAATCACACTGGACATGTGTACACATTTACAGGTGATGGCTTTGTGTGAAGAGATTACTTTTACTGAATGAGTTAACAGAAATTTGACTAGTTTAACATTAGTTCCACTAGTTAAGTTTATTACTGGCCACAATAAAAATAGTTAGGCAAAAAAACATTTATTATTGGGCTCAACGAGTTAAAGGTTGTGTCCAGTATTGACTTTATGGCTGTAGTACCATTGATATTCGTGAATAAGTTAACATTAATATTGTTAGTTAAGTCTATCATTGAGCACAATAAGAAAAGTTAGGGCTAGGGACATCTATTATTGGGATCAATGAGGAAAAGGGTTTTGTCCACTAGTGTTTTTATGGTGTAGTATCATTGATTTTACTGAATAATTCAACATTAATTTGGACAGTTAAGTCTATTATTGACCACAAATTTGACTAGTTTAACATTAGTTTTCCTAGTTAAGTTTATTTATGGCCACAATAAAAATAGTTAGGCAAACAAACATTTATTATTGAGCTCAACAAGGTCAAGGTTGTGTCCAGTATTGACTTTGTGGCTGTAGTACCATGGATATTCGTGAATAAGTTAACATTAATATTGCAGAGTCTATTATTGAGCACAATGAAAAAAGTTAAGGCAAGGGACATTTATTACTGGGATCAATGAGGAAAAGGTTTTAGTACTGCTTTATGGTGTAGTATCATTGATATTACTGAATAAATCACAATTTGGCTAGTTAAGTCTATTATTGACCACAATAAAAATAGTTAAGAAGAACATTTATTATTAGGCACATATTATGTGTTCAATTATAACTTGTGGTGAAAGTTAGACCTGGCTCCAATTTCGTCATCTTGAAATACAGTTTTGGCAAATTTTACTTTGAATTTCAACTTGAAACCAAGTTTGGCACATATTGTGAGTTAAAATATAACTTATGGCGAAAAGTTCGATATGGCTCCAATATTGTCGTCTTGAAATGCAGTTTTGGTCAACTTTTACTTTGAATTTCAACTTGAAACCAAGTTTGGTACATATTATGAGGGAAAATATTACTTATGGTGAAAAGTTCGATCTGGCTCCAATTTCGTCAACTCATCTTGAAATTGCAGTTTTGGTCAACTTTTAGTTTCAAGTTTGTCGAATATTCTGAGTTGAAATATAACTTTTGGTGAAAAGTTTGACATGCGCCATTTTACGTTTTCGGCGATATCTCGGAAACAGTTCATTGTAAATTGAAACGGACGCTGTGAGGATGAAATTGAGACTGATTTTGAGACTTGGATGAACTTTGACCTTGATGTCAAATTTATTTGCCGAGTCGGCATTTTTCGTTTTCATCAATATCTCACAAACGGTGCTCTGTAGAGCGAAACGGACATTTTTTCCGACCTGTCACCCTAGACAAACATGTCTAAGGATATTATGGATGGACTTTGACCTAGACCTCAAATTTATTTGCCGAGTCGGCATTTTTCGTTTTCATCGATATCTCAGAAACGGTGCTCTGTAGAGCGAAGCGGACATTTCTTTCTGACTTGTAACCTTAGACAAACATGTCTACGGTGTATTATGGATGAACTTTGACCTACATGTAGACCTAGAATTTTTTTGCCGAGTCGGCATTTTTGGATTTCATCGATATCTCGGAAATGGTGCATTGATCGTAGAGTGAACATGTCTAGGTATACGAACACATATAGGATTGCCATTTAACTCCATTATAACGTTTTATGAGAGAAATCACTTTCAAAATGTTTCAATTTTCATAAAATTTCAGTATGTTGAAGCAATATATATAACTTACAAAATATTAAAAAATCAGCACATGTTGTTGGAATAGATCAAACGCTACAAGCATTTGACTGTTAGCTGCTGACACCTGGCGAATTCCTCAGAAAGCAAACTCCCAGAAAGGGCCGGTTTGTTTATATGTATTCATGCGCACAGTAACAGCTCCAATCAACATGAAAATTCACATGTACATAGAGGAATACCCATAATACCACTATACAAACCAAAACAAAGACATTTTAAAGTGATACATGTGCATTTGGAGGAGAAACTGGGAGTTTTTAAATAATATAGTACTTTGATGCCTCATTTTGACCATATAAGGAAATCAATACAGGTCCATAACCTAAATAATGGCAATTTTCTTCACATTTTACAATTATAACACCCCACATACAGAGGTGATAATCCCCAATTATTGAGCTCTTATGTGAAAAGGGAAGACTTGTAGAGAAGAAATAAAACAGTGATTTTTGCACTTAAGAAAGGAAATATTTTGAACAAAAAAGTGAGATTTTCTTTGGAAATTTTGATTTGACGCCCGATCAAACATGCTCAAGGACAATTTGGGGTTTGTTTCAGATAAATGTATTATTCACCCATATATTACCATCAGTTTGATTCCCCTTGGACTAAATATGTCAAAATTTTAAAAGAGTTGGTAGTCCTACCCCGCTGTTTAGCACCAAACACTTTCTACCATACTGCTGTCTACACCAATAGTATTCAAATGTCGCAAAATGCTACCACCACACTCTCAATATAGTATATTTCTAAATTAAGCAAAAATTCCAAGGTTTTAATCTTGACAAAACACAAAAACGTAGACAATTTGTTGAAAATATGGTTTCTGTAAGCCAGAGATCACCGACATTAGGTCACATAGGTGCCTTGTACAGGGGACTAATTTATGTGCTGTATGAAATTTATTTATAAAACACATTTATATGATGGACTGCAATCGATCAAACGGCAAGAGACACATATGGGGTCAAAAATGTGGTTCTACGGCAATATCGAAAAAAAAATATGGTAAAAAAATCGGAAAAATGCGTACTTGACCAGATATGGTGCCAAAATTGCAAATAATATACCAAATGCATTCTGCAATGCCTAACCTAGCTTATTTATGATCGACTATATAGGTTGTGGTGATGAATTTCAGAGACACCTAGTATTATCCACCGTTCAATTTTTGGTGGCCATTTCGACACCTTTTTCGGTTAGGCTGTGTCTGAGTCCAGTAGTCCTCAGTGAAAGTGTATAATATTTTACAGTGATTTGAAATATTGGTTACTATATGAAAATAAAGAAAATAAAAAGGCACTAACTCCATGTCTTTAGCATTCAAGGGGGGGGGGGGGATAAACACCGCCGCTATTAGCATGTAGATATAATCCTACATATGTAATAAAAATCCACGTGAACGAAAACTATGGTTGCAATGGTGAAAAATTCATGAATACCGCACACTATCCACACACAAATTAAAGAAATGCCACAAAACCTGCTAAAAATCTATAATACACAAAATTCCATGTCCTCGGTTTAGGTATACGAACACATATAGGATTGCCATTTAACTCCATTATAACGTTTTATGAGAGAAATCACTTTCAAAATGTTTCAATTTTCATAAAATTTCAGTATGTTGAAGCAATATATATAACTTACAAAATATTAAAAAATCAGCACATGTTGTTGGAATAGATCAAACGCTACAAGCATTTGACTGTTAGCTGCTGACACCTGGCGAATTCCTCAGAAAGCAAACTCCCAGAAAGGGCCGGTTTGTTTATATGTATTCATGCGCACAGTAACAGCTCCAATCAACATGAAAATTCACATGTACATAGAGGAATACCCATAATACCACTATACAAACCAAAACAAAGACATTTTAAAGTGATACATGTGCATTTGGAGGAGAAACTGGGAGTTTTTAAATAATGTAACGGGTTTGCACCCTTCTGTGACGTCTTGATGAACCGGTTTTCTAGGGAGGTGGGTGAGTTGTTGTTTAACCGGAGCTGAAACGGTAAAACTCCGGGAAACTGCTACTGCTGTACGGTTGAACTCCGGCTAGAAGTCTCTAAGGTTGGTAGCGTGGTCTGGAATGGACCTCTTAACCGTTGTCCGACTGCTAATCTGCAACTGCACCTGTAAAGTAAGGATCCGGAGGCGTTTCCGTCTCCGGGTACTGCAACTGCTCCGTCGGGAAACCGCTTTACTGCAACAGCTCCGTCGTTTTCCGTCTTACTGCAAACTGCGACTGCGCCTGGAATAAAGAATCCGGGAACGTTGCCGTTTCCGAATACTGCAACCGCTCTGCCAGGTTCCGCCGCACTGCAATCTGCTCCGGTTGGCTCTGCCTCACCGCAACCTGCGACTGCACCTGAAATGGAGTATCTCGGAAGTGTTCCCACCTCCGGTTACCGCAACCGCTCCGTCAGGTACTGCCTCTGCAACTCCGTCGTCCGGTACCGCCTCTGCAACTGCTTCGTCGTTCCCGTCTCTGCAACTGCTCCGTCCGATACCGCCTCCGTAGTTGCTCCGTTGATTTCCACCTCCGTCTCCGTCTCCGACTCCTTCCTCGGTGATCTGGGTTCTTAGATCACCCTAAGACGTCGTTACAACTTGGTCTTAACCGACTGTAGTCTTATCTCCCTTTACTCCGTATAACTGTCTTTTCCGGGAAACTAACTTTATTATAACTTCCAGTTCCCTAACGAACACGGAAAAACAACTCGGTTGAAGTTTTCATGTTTATTTTCCAAGTTCACAGTCAGAAGACTTAACTGCTATCATCTGGATGACTCTATCCGGAACAAGGGAGTACTCTGCTATGGGAGAAGGGGTCTGCACAGGTCGACGTCAGGACACCAACTCCGCCGTCCGCTGTGAAGCGGGGGCTTTTATAGACCTGAGACCCATGTCACGTGACCAACCTATTGTGACGTCATAGTCCGCCAAAACACTGATATTTTTCCGGATTTCTAAAAACACTCTAGAACCAATCAGTGGCTGACACGTCACCTTTTAAACCGAAAACGAGGCTGATCACATGACCTTCCGGAAATAACGTCATTACGTTTTTGTACTCCATTGTTCCGGCTCCGTGTCCGGTTCCGTCTCCGTCTCCGGATCCGTCTCCGGCTTTACCAACATCATAAATTACTAAGTTCCGAGACGGAAAACCTTTAAAACATTAACAATACGGAACCGTATGAACCTTTAAACACATATACACCCTAATAAACGGTAATTTAACCATAATATCACAAAACACTAACAGAATTACCTAGGGGAAACCTTTGGGTACGCCCCAAAACCGTTACACTCCCCCTTCCTTAGACTCTGTTCGTCCCGAACAGAACAATATCACATATATACAAATTGTCAACCGTTAAACTGTCCGTAAAATAAAACACAACTGTTTCCGTGATCCGGGTACTGGTATCTCTTAACTAGTTTACCGTCACTGTACCCGGATATCTTGCTTGTTCCGTTTCCCACTTTTTAACTCTTAATTATACTAGAATCCGGGAAACGGTTCTTCTTTCTTCTCCTTGCGCCGACTTGACTTGCGACGACTTGCGGCGACTTGCGACGACTACTGCCCACCAGTATCACGGCGGACGAGGTGGAAAGGTCTGTGGTACCAACGGTCGTCCGAAGCTTGTTCCTCTGGCATCAACCGGGAGAAGATAGGGATCATGGAGGCTCCACTGGGGCGGGACGTAGAACCCATTCCTGAGGCGTTCGTCCTGGATGGACCAATCTGGGATCCGGACGATCTGACAGGTCGGACCGAGACCAAACGGTGACTCTGCTCCATGGTCTCCACGTAGACGCCGGAGTCTCTCATCTCGGCTGGCCCCCACTGCTCCGGTCCCCAACGTACTGCATAGTATCTGGCATGCTCCGGGACTGCAGGCGCAAAGACGGAAGCGCTCCGTCCCCCAATATTCACCGGGAAACAATGGGACGGACACGGTTGAGTTGAAGGACCGCCAAACGGGTAGAAGGTGTAGGGTGGACTCTGGGTTGGTGCTCGGACTTGGCTCCTTCCGGACCGATCACTGGAAGACTGTCGAGGCCGGGTCTCCACCGGAGACAGGATTCCGGGTGTAGCTCTGGCTTGATCTACCAGGATACTTCTCCGGGCTCTCTGCACGTCCGCATGGCTTCGGTCAGACGCGGAACACTCCATTCCGTCATCCCTAGCCGCTGAACTGGTTCTGCTTCCGGCTACTGCTTGAATGGTTGCCGGTAAAGTTCTCTCCGTGGATCCTCGGGTCTCCGTCTCACTGGCAGCTCTGCTCCGGGTTCCGCCTTCCGCTTTGGTCTCCGCTCTGCCTCTGGATCTGCCATCGGGTCTGCTGTCCGCTCAGCTATCTGCTCTGCTATCTGCTCTGCTATCCGCTCTGCTATCGGCTCTGCTATCTGCTCTGCTATCTGCTCTGCTATCGGCTCGGCCGCTGGATCTGCTTTCTGCTCCGCCTCCGTCGACCGCTACACTGCCTCCGCTTCTGCCACACTGCCATCCGCCTCCATCGACCGCTACACTGCCAACCGCCTCCGTCTACTGCCACACCGCCTCCGCTTCCGCCACACTGCCATCCGCCTCCGTCGACCGCTACCGCTGCACTGCTTTTACTGCACTTTTCTGCTGCACCGCTTCTGCTGCACCGCTTCTCCGGACTGCTGGTCTTCCGGGAAACACTTAGTCGTTTTTCACTGCAAAATCTGCTGCAGCCGGAAAATACTGGACTTGATTCGATTCCGCCAAACTTTGTCTGCGATGTGCACAGCTCGAGGTCTGCTCTCCAGCTGCTGTCAGAGCCTGATTTCAAGGCCCTTTTATACCCTTTCTGCTCACGTGATTTGAAAAGCTCCACGCTGATTGGCTGCCTCAGGAGTGACGTCACAATTATGCAAAAACTCAACCGTTAACCGAGAGGTGTCCGTCTCCGGCTCAACCGGCTTCTCCGGGTTTTTCCGGCTCCCTTTCAACTGCTTCTCCGAGCGAAGTATCTGCAATTTTGAAGTATCTCTGCCATCAGGAGGGTTGAATAGAGTCTCAGCCAGTTGAATCTGCCTCTCAGACGAACATCTAGACTGCAAGTTGGGCGTTTCCGCCATCTGTACTGCTTCGTCAACTGCATATCTGCTCATTGGTATTACTGCTTGTCGACACTGGAAACTGCATTCATTCTTGTCCAGAAGGAGGGCCCTTCCTATCTGGAATGATGTTTCACCGCTTCTGTCGATCTGCAGCCGGTTTGCTGTCTCTGCTAAGTGGAAACTCCGGTTGGTTGTCTACAGCCGGAAAACTTTTCCGTCTTAATTCTCTGAATACGGAAGACGTGTAGCTGCTTCTCTGGAGATACTAGACCGCTAACCCAGGTTCTTCTGGACCCCTGGCCGCTACCCTGGACTGGTTGACTATGCGCTCAAACCAGTCAGAACCTCTAGGATGTCTCTATCCGGTCTCTGCACCGCTTTCCGCTCTGCTTCTTTTCTCCGCCCTGTTTCCGGAACCAGCACTTGCTCACTGTTCCAACTTCTTGCGGTCGCTCTCTGCCGGAACTCAACGTTTTACCAGGGTCTCAGCTATCTCCTTCTCCTGCTCTACAGCTCACTCCGTCTTCTCATATTTCTGCGTCCTCTGCGGCTTTACTCCGAGTCCGTATCCGACTCAGAGACCGTCGGTTCCGTCTCCGGAACACTACTCTGCTTCGGCGGCTCCGTCTGCCTCCAGGAATCCGCCATTCTCCGCTTCATCCATCTCGGATGCTTGACACCATTATACGGTTTCAGCAAATCGAAGTGAACCACCTTCTGTCGAGTTTCACTCTCTGCAATCTCGTAGGTCACGTCGGTAAATCTGCTCAGCACTAGCTTTGGACCGCTCCACTTCCTCTGCAACTTGGGAGCTTTGCCCTTCTTCCGTGTTTTGACCGCCATCCACACTCGGTCTCCTGGCTGGAACTGATTGTCGACCTTCCTCCGGTCGTACAGCTTCTTCTGCCGTTCCATTTCTCTGCCAGATTTCGCTCGAACCGCCTTGTATACCGCTTCTAGTCGCTCCCGGAGCTGACTGCCATACTCTGTTACTTCTGCTGTTGATTCTCCCGGCGGTCTGCCAATCAGTAACTCTACCGGAGTGTTGACTTCTCTGCCCAGCATCAGCAAGTTGGGACTCTGCCCGGTTGTCTCCTGCGGGGTACTCCGGTAAGCTGCCATCGCCAACGGTACTAGCTGATCCCAGTTGGTCTGCCGCTCGCTTACGTACAGGCTCAGGATCTGCTGCAGCGTCCGGTTGAATCGCTCAATGAAACCGTCCGACTGAGGTCGGAAAGCGGTTGTCCATGTCTTGTGAATCCCCAGGATTCTGCAAACATTTCTCAGCAAGTCGGACTCGAAATTTCTGCCTTGGTCGGTGTGGATCTCCATCGGGATGCCGTACCGCGCTGCAAACTGGTTGACGAATATGTCCGCAACCGTCACCGCTTCCTAATTCGGCATCGGGTAAGCCTCTACCCACTTGGTGAAGTAATCGCCGATTACTAAGATGTACCGGTTCCCCCGGGTGGATTTAGGTAACGGACCCATCACGTCCATTGCCACCCTCTCCATGGGCGCTCCAACCCGGTATTTCTGCATCGGAGATCGTTTCAAGTTCTGCATACTTCTTGACGCACATTCGTCACAGCTCAGCACCCACTGCTTTATGTCCCGCATCATAGCCGGCCAGAAATACCGCCTCCGAATGCTAGCCGCCATCCTTCTGCTTCCGAGGTGTCCTCCCGTCCGGCTCTGATGGGCCAGACGGAAAATCTCCTGTCTCAGCTCCTTCGGGGTTATTAACTGCATTCGGCTGGTTCCTTCTGCCGTTTTCCATTTCCGGTAGACTACTCCGTCGACTTTCAGCAAGGTCTTCCGCATCCCGTACAGCACTTTCTCCTCGCTGCTCATACTGGAAAAGTCTGTACTGCCAGCTGTACCGCTCCCGTCGATCAGCGGCGTCACCAGTGGGTACCAAGGTTCTGCTTGCTGCATTCTCCGCAAATCATCTGGTCGATATTTCTGCCCCAGCACAGTATCCTGGTCCGCATTTTCCGCCAGCCTAATCTGCTCTGCAACCGCATCCGCTTTTCCTGGAACTGCCTTCTCCGTCACCGCAACTGCAACCGGCTTCCGGGACGCTGCTTTCTCCGCTACTGCAACCGCAACCGGCTTCCGGGACGCTGCTTCCTCCGTCACTGCAACCGCAACCGGCTTCCGAGACGCTGCTTCCTCCGCTACTGCAACCGCCTTCCTTGGGACTGCTTCCTCCGTTAGTTCTGCTTCTCCGCCCGATCTCCGTGATCGCTTCCGGCGTCCCCCCTTCCTTGGCTTGGGCTGAGGAGTTTCTTCACTTCGTGTCTGCCGGATCCTTTCTCCGTAGTTCCAGGCGTCTATCTTGGCTTGTTTCCAGTCGATTTTTCCGCATTGGCTGCATGGGGATCTGGACAAGGCATCCGCATTATTATGGATTCGCCCCGGACGATGTTCGATGTCGAAATGAAACTCACTCAGGAGCTCAATCCACCGGGCTACCTGCCCCTGGGGCTCCTTGAAATTCATAAGCCAGGTAGGACTGCCATGATCCGTGCGAAGAAGGAAGTGTCGTCCCAGCAAGTACTGCTTATTCTTCTGTACCGCAAACACAACCGCCAGGAGCTCCTTCCGGGTGACACAGTATCTCCGTTCTTCTTTGGTTAGGCTGCGGCTCAAGTAGGTTATCACCCGCTCCTGGTTGCCCTGCTTCTGTGACAGTACTGCTCCCAGCCCGGTGTCACTGGCGTCCGTGTCCAGGATATATCGGCCTTGCTCCCTTGGGTACCCGAGTATCGGTGCCGATACTAGGCGGTTCTTCAGCTCTGCAAATGCCTGTTCTTGCTCCGTCTGCCACCGAAACTGCACCCCTTTTTCCGTCAAGTGATTCAGCGGCGCTGCAATCTCGGAGAACTTCGGCACGAACTTCCGGTAATAGGAGCAAAGTCCCAGAAAACTGCGCAGCTCCGTCAGGTTGGTGGGTGTCCGCCACTTCCGTACTGCCTCCGTTTTTGCCGGGTCGGTGCGGATACCGTCTCTGCCGACTATGTGACCTAGGAAAGACACCTCCAGCTGGAAGAACTTGCATTTTGACGGTTTGACTTTTAGGTCTGCCTCTCTCAGCTTACTGAACACCTCCTGAAGATCACGGATGTGATCCTCCAGGGTCTTGCTGTAGACTATGATGTCGTCCAGATATATGAGGCAGGTCTTCCAGGACAAACCGCCTAGCACCTTCTCCATCAACCGCTCGAACGTACCCGGAGCATTGCACAAGCCGAAACTCATTACTTTGAACTGGTAAAGGCCGCCAGGAACACAGAAGGCCGACTTTTTCCGGGCGTCTTCATCCATCCCGACCTGCCAGTAGCCACTGGTCAGGTCGAGAGTGGAGAACCATTTGGCGTCTGCACAGGCTGCTATGGTGTCGTCTATTCTCGGCAACGGATAAGCATCTTTCTCCGTGACTGCATTTAACCGCCGGTAATCGACGCAGAACCGGGTGGTCCCATCCTTTTTCTTCACGAGGACAATCGGGGAAGCCCACGGACTGCTACTTTCTTCAATGACGTTCTTGTCTTTCATCTCCTGAATCAGACTGCTCACCAGCTCTCTCTTGTCTGGCGGAATTCGTCTGGTTGGCTGCTTAATCGGCCGGTGACTGCCCGTGTTTATCTGATGTTGTACCTCGTTGGTCTGCCCCAGTTCTCCGGCATCATTACTGAAGGTCGGCTTATTCCGAAATAGGAGGTCGGTTACTCTCTCGCGGAAATGACTCGGCACTGCATCCTGGGTCTGCTCTGCTAACTGCCGCAGCTTCTCGTACCCGCTCCAATTCCGCCCGGCCTCCGACTCCGTGGAAATCTGCACCTTCCGGCTCCGCTCCGCCAACGGCACAACACTGCAACCGGCTGCTAAGGTGGTCATCGTCGCCAACTGCGCTCCTTTCTTGATGATTACCGGCTCTGCCATCACGTTGATCACTCGAACCGGGACTGTTCCTTGCTTTATCCGGGATAAAGTTCTCCCGATCAACCAAGGTCTTTTCTCAGTAGGCTCCTGCGGCATTTCTAGTACTCCTTCTGCTTCACGGACACTCTCTGCTTGTCCTATAATCAGCTGTTCCGTTTCCGGCGGAATTTGGTAATCTGCTACAGCGTTGATCGGGAACGGCTCCCTGGTCTGCTCGAACATAGTGAGGAACACCTCCTGGCTGCCCATCTGCATGGTCATTCGGTCGAAATTTATGCCGGATATCCGGGAACGGATGAAATCCATTCCCAGTATTCCTTCGTCTTCACAGTCTGCAATCTCGAATGTCACGGTCTCAGCTACTCCTGCGATGCTGAGTGGGAGTTCTTTCCGGCCATGTGTCCGTATGTTACTTCCGTCAACCATTGAAAGACGAATCGGCGACCGCTTCAGCTTCATTCCGGGTTTCCGGATCCGTTCCCAGGTTTGTAGGTTGAGCATTGTGACAGTGCTGCCGGTGTCGATTATCAGCGTTACTGGCTCTCCGCATACTCTGGCTGTCACACACATGCCCACCTCGCCCCTGGGACCGGGTCCGTGAACCACCTGCCGGTTATGGGGGTGTCCTCTCTTCCGGGTCCCGGATTTCCCCTTTTCCGCGACCCGCTCTAGTTTTCCGGCTGCTGCTGCTGCTGTCGTGGCTGCTGCAGTTGTTGCTGCTGCTGCTGCTGCGGCTGCTGCTGCTGCTGCTGTTGTCGCGGCGACTGCTGTTGTTGTGGTTGACGCCGCTGCTGCTGCTGCTTCGGCTGCCTACAATCTCGGGCAAAATGCCCTTTCCGGCCACAGTTGAAGCATTCTAAATCCGCTCGGGAACTGCGCTGCTGCTGCTGCCGGCTAACCGCTTCCTTGACCTGAGTCATCAGATCCGCCAACTGCTGCTGAGTCTGCTCGGCTTGCTTCCGCAATTCGTTCACCTGCTGGCTCCACTCCGGCTCCGTGTTCAGCTGCCTCGTCCGGTGTCGCTCCGCTGGTCTGCTGTTGTCCGTTTTCATGATGCTCTCATACTCGGTAGCGAAAGCCAGGGCCTGCGACAGCGTTTCCGGGTGGCTTTTCAATACCGACAACCGCATATCTCGGTTAGTCAGGCTGTTGCAGAAATGCATCTTCATGAGCACTTCTGTTGTTGCCGGATCTGCTTTTGGGTAAGCTAGCCGCGTCTTGCTCCGTATGTCTCTGGCCAGCTCGGACAGCTCCTCCTCCGGCTGCAATTTCCGTGTCTGCAATTCCGCCTGGAAAACAAATGTTTTCTCCCCCGGACAAAACTGCTGTTTTAATGCCGCCACAACCGTATCAAAGCTGCGTCTCTGCTCCGCGGACAAATCCAGTAGTATGCTGCGGGCGTTACCCCTCAAACTGACACATAAGTTCAGCGCCTTTTCCTCTGCTGTCCAACGGTAGTACCGAGCGTATTCAAGGAGGTGAGCCTCATACTCCGGCCACGGATCAGTTCCGTCGTACGTCATTAATCTGGCTACTCCTGCCCTTGGTGCTGGTTGTTGTACTGCTTCTGCCTGCTGCTGCTTTCCGGTTACTGCCAGGTGCTGCTGAAACACCTCCATTTGGGTCGCCAATAATCTGGTCAGGTTGTCGACTAAATTCTCTCCGCCTTCCGGGTCCGCATCCGGTTCCCGATCGCCAGCCTGGTCCGGAAAGTTAATTTCCGCCTCTGCTAACTGCTCTGCAGGCTGTACTCCTTGAGGAACCCGGAGGGGCTCTTCTGCAATTGCTTTCTGCATTTCCGGCTGCAACACCTTTCGCTCGGCAGGACGAACTGCTTCCTTTTCCGCAACCGGCATCTGCAACGGCTCAGCTCCTACTGCTCCTACAGGCTGCTCCGTGTCCGACACGGCTGCCTTCAGCTGCTGTTCCGCCAATTTGCCCCGTCTAGTAGTCATACTGCAGATGATCCCACCGCTGCCACCAAAAAGTTGTAACGGGTTTGCACCCTTCTGTGACGTCTTGATGAACCGGTTTTCTAGGGAGGTGGGTGAGTTGTTGTTTAACCGGAGCTGAAACGGTAAAACTCCGGGAAACTGCTACTGCTGTACGGTTGAACTCCGGCTAGAAGTCTCTAAGGTTGGTAGCGTGGTCTGGAATGGACCTCTTAACCGTTGTCCGACTGCTAATCTGCAACTGCACCTGTAAAGTAAGGATCCGGAGGCGTTTCCGTCTCCGGGTACTGCAACTGCTCCGTCGGGAAACCGCTTTACTGCAACAGCTCCGTCGTTTTCCGTCTTACTGCAAACTGCGACTGCGCCTGGAATAAAGAATCCGGGAACGTTGCCGTTTCCGAATACTGCAACCGCTCTGCCAGGTTCCGCCGCACTGCAATCTGCTCCGGTTGGCTCTGCCTCACCGCAACCTGCGACTGCACCTGAAATGGAGTATCTCGGAAGTGTTCCCACCTCCGGTTACCGCAACCGCTCCGTCAGGTACTGCCTCTGCAACTCCGTCGTCCGGTACCGCCTCTGCAACTGCTTCGTGGTTCCCGTCTCTGCAACTGCTCCGTCCGATACCGCCTCCGTAGTTGCTCCGTTGATTTCCACCTCCGTCTCCGTCTCCGACTCCTTCCTCGGTGATCTGGGTTCTTAGATCACCCTAAGACGTCGTTACAACTTGGTCTTAACCGACTGTAGTCTTATCTCCCTTTACTCCGTATAACTGTCTTTTCCGGGAAACTAACTTTATTATAACTTCCAGTTCCCTAACGAACACGGAAAAACAACTCGGTTGAAGTTTTCATGTTTATTTTCCAAGTTCACAGTCGGAAGACTTAACTGCTATCATCTGGATGACTCTATCCGGAACAAGGGAGTACTCTGCTATGGGAGAAGGGGTCTGCACAGGTCGACGTCAGGACACCAACTCCGCCGTCCGCTGTGAAGCGGGGGCTTTTATAGACCTGAGACCCATGTCACGTGACCAACCTATTGTGACGTCATAGTCCGCCAAAACACTGATATTTTTCCGGATTTCTAAAAACACTCTAGAACCAATCAGTGGCTGACACGTCACCTTTTAAACCGAAAACGAGGCTGATCACATGACCTTCCGGAAATAACGTCATTACGTTTTTGTACTCCATTGTTCCGGCTCCGTGTCCGGTTCCGTCTCCGTCTCCGGATCCGTCTCCGGCTTTACCAACATCATAAATTACTAAGTTCCGAGACGGAAAACCTTTAAAACATTAACAATACGGAACCGTATGAACCTTTAAACACATATACACCCTAATAAACGGTTATTTAACCATAATATCACAAAACACTAACAGAATTACCTAGGGGAAACCTTTGGGTACGCCCCAAAACCGTTACAATAATATAGTACTTTGATGCCTCATTTTGACCATATAAGGAAATCAATACAGCTCCATAACCTCTAAGGAGTATCATGGATGAACTTGGACCTTGACCTCAAATTCTTTTGCTGAGTCACCATTTTTCATTTTCTTAGATATTTCTGGAACAGTGCTCTGATTTACGGACTCGTCGCCTTATATAACAAACATGTCTAACGGGTGTTATGGATGAATTTTGACCTTGACTTCAAATATTTTTGATGAGTCGACATTTTTCATTTTCGTCGCAGTTAGTTATAAAGTTTTCCAAATAATATTAATAAACTACGGCGGCTGATTTCTGCCACGATTATTTTTTTTTCATCGACGACTTGTTCCCCATAGAAAAAAAAAATATATATATAATACAACACACAACGAAAACTATTCTCGCCGCGGATGATCAGATGATCCCACCGCTGCCACCAAAAAGTTGTAACGGGTTTGCACCCTTCTGTGACGTCTTGATGAACCGGTTTTCTAGGGAGGTGGGTGAGTTGTTGTTTAACCGGAGCTGAAACGGTAAAACTCCGGGAAACTGCTACTGCTGTACGGTTGAACTCCGGCTAGAAGTCTCTAAGGTTGGTAGCGTGGTCTGGAATGGACCTCTTAACCGTTGTCCGACTGCTAATCTGCAACTGCACCTGTAAAGTAAGGATCCGGAGGCGTTTCCGTCTCCGGGTACTGCAACTGCTCCGTCGGGAAACCGCTTTACTGCAACAGCTCCGTCGTTTTCCGTCTTACTGCAAACTGCGACTGCGCCTGGAATAAAGAATCCGGGAACGTTGCCGTTTCCGAATACTGCAACCGCTCTGCCAGGTTCCGCCGCACTGCAATCTGCTCCGGTTGGCTCTGCCTCACCGCAACCTGCGACTGCACCTGAAATGGAGTATCTCGGAAGTGTTCCCACCTCCGGTTACCGCAACCGCTCCGTCAGGTACTGCCTCTGCAACTCCGTCGTCCGGTACCGCCTCTGCAACTGCTTCGTGGTTCCCGTCTCTGCAACTGCTCCGTCCGATACCGCCTCCGTAGTTGCTCCGTTGATTTCCACCTCCGTCTCCGTCTCCGACTCCTTCCTCGGTGATCTGGGTTCTTAGATCACCCTAAGACGTCGTTACAACTTGGTCTTAACCGACTGTAGTCTTATCTCCCTTTACTCCGTATAACTGTCTTTTCCGGGAAACTAACTTTATTATAACTTCCAGTTCCCTAACGAACACGGAAAAACAACTCGGTTGAAGTTTTCATGTTTATTTTCCAAGTTCACAGTCGGAAGACTTAACTGCTATCATCTGGATGACTCTATCCGGAACAAGGGAGTACTCTGCTATGGGA
Source organism: Terebella lapidaria (assembly GCA_949152475.1). NCBI lineage: Eukaryota > Metazoa > Annelida > Polychaeta > Terebellida > Terebellidae > Terebella > Terebella lapidaria. The sequence continues at coordinate 22,020,867 of OX424569.1, forward strand.
GAAGGGGTCTGCACAGGTCGACGTCAGGACACCAACTCCGCCGTCCGCTGTGAAGCGGGGGCTTTTATAGACCTGAGACCCATGTCACGTGACCAACCTATTGTGACGTCATAGTCCGCCAAAACACTGATATTTTTCCGGATTTCTAAAAACACTCTAGAACCAATCAGTGGCTGACACGTCACCTTTTAAACCGAAAACGAGGCTGATCACATGACCTTCCGGAAATAACGTCATTACGTTTTTGTACTCCATTGTTCCGGCTCCGTGTCCGGTTCCGTCTCCGTCTCCGGATCCGTCTCCGGCTTTACCAACATCATAAATTACTAAGTTCCGAGACGGAAAACCTTTAAAACATTAACAATACGGAACCGTATGAACCTTTAAACACATATACACCCTAATAAACGGTTATTTAACCATAATATCACAAAACACTAACAGAATTACCTAGGGGAAACCTTTGGGTACGCCCCAAAACCGTTACAATAATATAGTACTTTGATGCCTCATTTTGACCATATAAGGAAATCAATACAGCTCCATAACCTCTAAGGAGTATCATGGATGAACTTGGACCTTGACCTCAAATTCTTTTGCTGAGTCACCATTTTTCATTTTCTTAGATATTTCTGGAACAGTGCTCTGATTTACGGACTCGTCGCCTTATATAACAAACATGTCTAACGGGTGTTATGGATGAATTTTGACCTTGACTTCAAATATTTTTGATGAGTCGACATTTTTCATTTTCGTCGCAGTTAGTTATAAAGTTTTCCAAATAATATTAATAAACTACGGCGGCTGATTTCTGCCACGATTATTTTTTTTTCATCGACGACTTGTTCCCCATAGAAAAAAAAAATATATATATAATACAACACACAACGAAAACTATTCTCGCCGCGGCGATAATATTCTCGTCGCAACACTTATCATTTTTGCCGTGAATTTTATATTTTCGCCACGGCGAGAATATTCTCGTCGCGGCAATTATCATTCTCGCCACGATTTTTATATTTTCGCCGCGACAATTATCATTCTCGCCACGAATTTTATATTTTCGCTGCGGCGATAATATTTTCGTTGCAACACTAATCATTCTCGCTACGAAATTTATATAATATTATCGTCCCTACACTGATCATTATCGCCGCGAATTTTATATTTTCGCGGTGTGTGTGAGGGGGAGGGGGGAGTTGTCGTGGTGCGTGAGGGATGGAAGACACGGGACCTGTTACTGTATTCTACAATTAGAGGTTATAACAAAGCAATCATTTGTTTTCGAAAATAATGTTTCACTTGTATAGCTGCAAGGAGAGGCTGAGCTTCTCTTAAACCATACTGGCATTGTTCTCACAGATGTTTAATCAATGATGTGTGTTAAAGCACAACCTTTCATGGTTGAGTAATTTTCTGTCTGAAATAAAACAGAGAAATCCCTCGAGTAAAAGGAGGTTACTGGGGTTTCTTAGTTATACTCGATTATCAATTTCAACGATAAGACTTTTGATACAATATGACTACAACTGAAATTAGGGTAGAAAATGGGACCACATGGCCCAATCGTAGATGTGTTGAATCCGTCAGGCTATAGTATAGGCCTGTGTGAAATACAACATTAACATATTGACAAGTCTGTCTCAAACATAAATAGTAGACTTGTTTTTAATTTCAAATTTTATTTTGTCGCAGGCAAAATTAAATTCTGACTGGAAAATTTTCAAAATTAATTCTCATCACAATATAGCAGCGCTGCTAAACGGTTCACTGGCGATGTCAATAAAATGTGAAATGTCTTTCCGATTCTAAGTTCCAACATTTAGTCTTCATTCTCTTTTCTTTTCAACCATTGCAAATTTCCTAAAAGTCCAACGTGAGCCCATAGTACCAATCGATTACATAAAAAGCTGAAAATTTCTTCAGACAGACAGAGAGAAACAGACTGACGTTCGTTTTATTAGATTACACATGGAATTGATCTATTGGTACAAATAGGTGGCTGTAATCAGTGTAATAAAATGAATATAAATTTCAGAAAAATACATGTATTATGGATCTCAAGAGACCAAGTAAAGCCTCTGGCTGAATTACACTTGGCCTCAGTTCGAGATTTCAAAATTTGATAACTAATCTCCCTGTACATATTCTATCAAGCGCAAAACATATGAGGTTCAATACGGAAATAACGATTTATAATTCATTTATTACATGAATAGTGTTTTTTCTGTACCATCTACTCAGCTATATACCCCGCCCATCCACCCCCCCCCCCCCCCTACCCTCCCTCCCTCCGCACAACGTACACAATAACAGATATCAACAAATCATATTTCGTGTTAATCTTTACAAAATCATTTATTGAACGTTATGAATATTCTTAATCCGAAAAAAATGCCATAATTTATGTCATTTTAGGTAAATGTGTGTGATTTCGATCGAATATGTAGAAGAAACGAGCACGGTGACCCCCTGTTTTCTTTTCAGTATTAGGATCCTGATCATGTACCATATAAAATATGTCATTTTGAAGAGATAATATTCAAGAAATGACTTTTAAATTTTGGCTCTTCGTTACCTCACTGTTTGTAGCGGACTACGTTAAATAAGAGAGCTTGGTGAGTGGATGAGGCTCGCTACAACGTGACAGTGACATGACCAATGAGGTGACTTGCAGCGGATGAAGGTGATGAATATATGGAGGGTGGGGGTGGGGGAGTAGTAATTTTTTTAATTTATTCGCCTATACATTCAGTGGTATTCCAAAGAATACACTGATAAGTAGAAACTATGATGTAAATTTCAGATCAATATCATCTATTTCATATGTCCCAGTTTTGTCACATACAATGAAACTGGTATGACAGGGGCGTGTCCAGGGAAGGGTGGGTGCAGCCCGTATACGTGCTCCTTCCCTTCCATTCATTCTTTACACGCCCATGAATATTTTAATATTTCAGAATAATTTCTCGCGCTGCTAAACGGTTCAATGACATTCTAGCTTTTTGGTTTTAATTTTTTTCTTCGTTCTTTTTCTTTTTCATCAATATATTACTTGGTTTACATAAAAATTACATAAAAAGCTGCACATTTAATCATGTGAATGAATATTCGGTAAATATTACCGATGCATTTTTATCAAGATATATTTTAAATACCAGACGCGCAATGACCAATGAGATAGCGGCTCTTCGAAAGCAGCCATCTGATTGGTCTAGACGTTGTCACATGCCCTATATCTTTGCGGAATCCTGACAGCATGTTTAGAGATATTGAATGTGCCTTTGAGTTATTTTGATATCTAGATAATGGCGTCACGCGTATTTAAGCCAAAGGCTTTACTTGTTATCTTTGAAACCATTTCCCATGTATTCTAACTTTGCTACTTCTATTTATTGTACACACATTGGACATATATACATGTAAAGTGTCATCCTCTGCATTATCAACAAAGATGCAATGCATGTTAAAACTGGGTCCAGGTTCAACCAGAACTATTATTTTTGCATTCTTAGATTAAATAATATATAAAGTCATTCGCTATAAAATATGAATATCATTGGACGCAAATTTCCTTGTTTTGCAATGGTATTTTATTGTTCGCCAATGGCCAAGGGGTGAAACTTCAGTGTATGTACAATGATTTCAGCCTTTGATTTGTACCAGCAAGCCAAAACCAAAGTACAGGGCGGCGTAGTGGTATCTGATCTCATATTTGAAACAAACGTCTAGTCATCTGGCCGTCCGTTCGTCTAGCCGTCCGCTTCTATACTAATTCGTTTCCCATTTCCTCAATAGACAGGTTCAGACAGATAACGGTCAGACAAAATTCACGACGAAAATGATAAGTGTCGCCACGAGAATGTTATCGCCGCAGCGAAAATATAAATGTCGCAACGAGAATAATAAAATCCGTGGAGAGAACAATAAGTGTCGCGACGAGAATATTATCGTCGCGGCGAAAATATAAAATTCACGGCGATAATGATAAGTGTTGCGACGAGAATATGGTTTTGGTCGTGTCTTGTATTATGAATATATATTCTTTTTCTATGGGGAACAAGCCGTCGAAAAAAAATTAATCGTGGCAGAAATCAGCCACCGTACAAAACTGAGCTATTAATGAATATATATACTCAAAAAGAGAGACAGATACTGCATACAATACATTACATACTTTTAAATATTGTTAATCCACGTTTTTTTTTGTACGCACAGGTTTCAACGAAATGTTTTCCGAATTTATATGCGGAGACCAAGTTAGATATGGTTTGAACCAGTCCGTCATCTTGGGCAACTTTTTCTGAAATTTTGCACAAAAATGCCTGAAAATATTTCAAGACGGGCTTATTTTTTAATTTTCCATTTTTTTTTCAAAAATGGCGGCCATATTTGACGAAAAATGGCCAATTTTGGCAGCAATTTTCTCAAAAATTTGAGATTTTCATTTCGAAAGATTCCCCTCATGTATCTTTATGTTGTGTATAAGTTTCATTGCCCTTGAATCGCTGGTCTGCACGTGGCGGCCATTTTGATTTTTAGGTTACCGGACCTTTGGTCCGATAACCTATTGGCTTGGCGTTGCGTCCAGCATCTGGCATCCGTCCACAATTTTATCTTCAAAGTTTCGAATCTTTCTGAAATTTTGCACGAAAATAGCTAAAAAAAAATTTTTTTCGATTTTTGATTTTCACATTTTCCTTGAAAAATGGCGGCCATCTTCGTTGAAAAAAATGCCCAATTTTGGACTTTGAAAGCTATTTTCTCAAAAATTGTTCAGTTTTGAAATTTTTGTTTCAAAAGGTTCCCCTTATGTACTCTGTGATGTGTATAAGTTTGGTTGCCCTTGAATCGCCGTTCTGCATGTGGCGGCCATTTTGAATTTTTGACGGGTCGGCGAAAATTTTTTTTCGACCCATAGAACTCATAGAACGCCTGAAGATAGAGCTTAGATTGGCACTTTCAAATGGGACATCATATATGGCGACTTGTGTGGTGACCTTGAATTTGACCTTCGATGATCTGAAAGGTCAAACAGCCATTTTTGGGTAAAAAAATGCCCAGATTAGCCTCTATAGATGAAATGCTTGCAGATAGAGCTTATGAATGTGTTATGAACATATAGGAAGACATATATGGCACAACTAATGATGACCTTGAACTTGACCTCAGATGACCTTGGGTGCCAAATGTCTGACTTGGAATGTGTAAATTGTCCTGAGCGGCCTATACGCTTGCACCCAGATGTATCTTTGTATTATGAACATGTAGAAAATCAAATACTGCACATGTAGTGGTGACATCGAAGTGTAATGGTGACATTGAAGTTCACACGGATGACCTTGATTGGTAAATCTCAAGGTCATAAGTTCACACTGATAACCTTGATTGGATAATGGCAGGTAACAGACCTTGAGATTTACCAAACCAAAATCGTCCGGTAACCTATCTTGGCCTTTGGGCTGATTTTTGACGTGTCGGCAAAATTTTTTTTTGCCCCAAATCGCATTACTATCCATTTTGGGCCATTTCTAGGCAAAAAAAAATTCACCCTTTGAAAAAAAATTTGGACATTTTCAGCACTTTTTTCCTTCATAACGGGAGCTGCCCGGACTGTACTCATAGAACGCTTGAAGATAGAGCTTAGATATTAGCACTTTCAAATGGGAAGTCATATATGGCGATATGTGTGGTGACCTTGAATTTGACCTTTGATGACCTTGGAAGGTCAAAACAGCCTTTTTTGGTCCAAAATTGCCCAAATCTGCTTTTACAGACACAACGATTGTATCTAAGGGGTATCATTTGCATTATAAGCACATAGGAGATCATATATAGCACAACTAATGTTGACCTTGAGCTCGGATGACCTTGAATGCTAAATGTCTGATGTGAAATGTGTAAATTGGCCTCTGAGGCTTGAACACTTGCACATACAGGTTAGGATTGTGTATAAGCTTATAAGAAGTCATGTACATATGGCACATCTTTTGGTGACCTTGAACTTGACCTTAAACGAGATCTTGCCTGGCCTGACATGTGTAAATTGGTCTCTACAGACAAAACACCTGTTGATAGAGCTTATATGTTTGTATTATTAATATGATATTAAAGTAATATGCAGCATGCCTAATGGTGACATTGAAGTTCACAAAGAAGACTTTAATTGGTAAATCTCAAGGTCATATGTCACCTGAAATGCTTAAAACCAAAATTGTCCGGTAACCTATCTTAGCCCTTGAGCCAATTTTTTAAAACTTAGAATTCTTCCCTCGCCTGCACCCATGCAGAGGCTCTCCATGCAGCCAAAGACTTAAAGCCTGGTCAGTCATGCAGTCAATGGTGCTAGGACCCACTGTAACTAAGCCATGTTATTGTGTGAGCCATACTAATCTACATTTACTAGCAGTGACGGCCCAAGTAGCGCACCTTAATCTGTTAATACTACTCACCCACTGAATGTAAGAAATAGAGAAACCCCGAGGAACAGAGAGGCAGCCCGAGACGGCCCAAGTAGGGATGTTTCATATGCACGTTCGAGGAGGCACGAACTGTACGAACAACGAACCGCACGAACAGCCGTTCTGAAGGGGACCGGTTGTTATTTTGGTAGGAGTAGAAATACATTAGAATATCTTCACAATATCGTCAGTTTGTGTTTTGTTTTGCTTTTAAAAGCGCTTGGAGGGGGGGGGGGGGGAGAGATTCATGCCAGTGTCAATCGAGGACGCGTGAAATCTATTGCCAGGGAAGGAGTGGCCTACTCACTAGCTACTCACAGTTCTTACATCTCACCCACTGAATGTAAGAAATAGAGAAACCCCGAGGAACAGAGAGGCAGCCCGAGACGGCCCAAGTAGGGATGTTTCATATGCACGTTCGAGGAGGCACGAACTGTACGAACAACGAACCGCACGAACAGCCGTTCTGAAGGGGACCGGTTGTTATTTTGGTAGGAGTAGAAATACATTAGAATATCTTCACAATATCGTCAGTTTGTGTTTTGTTTTGCTTTTAAAAGCGCTTGGAGGGGGGGGGGGGAGAGATTCATGCCAGTGTCAATCGAGGACGCGTGAAATCTATTGCCAGGGAAGGAGTGGCCTACTCACTAGCTACTCACAGTCGGCATGTGTTTCATATATATACATGTATGTGCAAGAGATTACGTTTTCGAGTTAGAATTGGCCAGCCATTCATTATGTGTTCGGGGGGAGGGGTCGTTTGAAATTAGGGAAAGGGTGAGGGGGTCGTACTTTTATTCTCAGCCGGACGTTTCGGAATTTGAAATTGATTTATTTTGAAAAAACCGTTTGAGTGACTAAGTTTTTCAAAATCAGAAGATTTTCAGGAGAATCAATCTTTTAGTTCATTTTTCTTCTAAACGATGACTGAATTTGCATTCAGGTTTTTTTGCAGCTATTTCTTATTTTTGTTGTAGAATGCAACAGAAAAATTCTGAGAACCTCGTTTGGGATGTGTTTCCCAACAAAAATACCCACTTGCCCTCAATTTTACCATCAACACTTACCATCAATTGTGCGCACGTTGATGACTGTGAACATGTTTTTAGGTGAATACACGATTGTTGAACCCACAAATGTTAAAACGCCCACAAATGTGAAAACCCACAAATGTGAAAACAAATTTTGTAAATCACCCACAAATGTGAAAATATCATTACCCACAAATGTGAAAAAAAATCCACCCACAAATGTGAAAAAAAAATTTAACCACAAATGTGAAAACGGTTTTTGTCATTTGCCCACAAATGTGAAAATCAAACACAGCATTATTGTCCTATACATTACCTCCATAATACTACACGGGTAACTCCTAACAGCCTACTTAAATTAGGCTCCCCCATAGAGAAACCTCTCATATGGGGAAGAATAAAGAATGACCCCTCCCTTGCTGCCACCAGGGGCAGCACCGTAGCCACTTCCTCCATTCCCAATTCTCCTATTGAAGGAAGCAGACCTACTTATGCCTACTCTATATTTCTGTTTAATTTTATTGCTTGGATCGTTCCACCTCTGTGGAAACTCGGCAGGAAAGGACTCTTAATCGTTAGGGGTGTCCTTTTTAACACGTTGACGGTAGTCCACGCCCAGGTTTTCCTGTTTGAGTGAGCTGAGCTGACCATGCCCACGCGTGTGTGTGGCCGGTGCCACGTGTTCTTACCAGCGTGGGAGGTCCACGACTTCTGTTGGCGGTGTGTGGATTCGTTCTGCATCGACGATTCCTTGCGACAAGTGCGAATCTCGTTCACCAGAAGACTGGTCAACCGTGTATGGGGCGTTGAGGGATTTACTTCACCTCCGTTCACGTCCCTCCCCACCTGATGTTGACTGCTCTCGGTCCGCCCGGGTGCATTGTCTCGCCGCCATCCGTCGCTTCGACACTGAGTCGGCTCGGCTTAATTTAGCTTTACAATCCCCAATGAGTGTAGACGCCCTGTCCCTCTTAGACTCACAGGATTTTTGTCATAATTTTGATTGTAATGTCATGTTTGTCCCTCCCTCTCCCCCACCTGTGTGTGCGGCTCTGGCCCCGTCAGGTGTGGTGGGTGATGTGGTGGGCCGCTCTCTGCTTTCGGCATTGCGCCCTCAGCTTTTGAGTGTTCGGAGTCTGTTAGATTTTCCAGCTAGCCTGGTTAATCGTTTTCTCTCCATTCACTCCGAGCGTCGTGTTTCCGAGTCCATGCCTTGCGTGGGCGCTCGGAGCCCGGGTCCCAGGAACACTCCGTCCGTTCTGACGCTCTCATCTGTCACGCTCATGTCAGATGACGGTGCTCGGCTCCCGGGTCCCGGTCGGGACCCGGGTCCCGGTGGGATTACGGCTCCGGGTTCCGAGTCACTGTCAGCTATACAGCTACACGTTGGCGCTCGGGTCCCGGGCCCCGCTCGGGGCGACGGGAACCCGGGTTCCGATAGGAACACGACTCTCGTTAAGGTATCAGATGCTGATAGACCATGCTTGCGTCTTCCTCGGCATTCCGCTACCAGCTCAGGCTTGTCCCTCGATACCACGGCGTTGCTTCTATGCCCACCTCGGGCATTAGTAACTGACACTAGTGGTTTGGTCGAGTTAGAAACAGGGCTAGTTCGGCTCCCGGCCCCTGTCGGGGCCCGGGACCCGGGTTCCCATCGGATCCCAGGATCCGACCAGCCTCCGTTTTCTATTCGGACTAATGGCTTCAATGCTAGCAGTGAGTGCTCGCCTCATCTTCCACCGCATCTGACTGCCTCAGGGCGCGATGTTTCGGTGAAAGTGGGGGGGGGGGGGGGAGGAGGTTATGACGATATGTCTAATTCTCACTCTCTCTTCCAGTCGATATCCCAGCGCAGCAGGCCTTCCCCGCCGCCGATCCAGTGGATAGCCTCGCCACCAGACAGCTCCCTCGAGATGCCCTCTACAGACCCTGCCACAGCGGGTCGCTCTTTAGCGACGTCCGGGCCTTCGGGCCAGACTGCGGGTTGCTCTTTAGCGACGTCCGGGCCTTCGGGCCAACCTCTCACGACTGTCTTCGCGGGCCGCTCTTCAGCGGAGTCCGGGCCTTCGGGCCACCCTTCGGCAGTGCGTGTGTCGGGCCGCTCTTCAGCGGAGTCCGTTATGTTACCTTCACCTGCCTCCTCCGCGCCTCAGGATTTTCGGCAGTTGGAACTAAACATCTCCTCTCGCATGTCGGCACAAGTGCAAGCGATGTTCTCGCAGCTCTTGACTCAGGTGCAGCACAGCCTCCTCCAGTGTCGTCCCCCGACTGCTCCTCCTCCTGGATTCTTGCCTCTCGCAGGCCGTGCGAGCGAGGCCACCTGTGGACTATCCACGCCTCTACAGCGGACCCAGTCCCTACAGTCACCAGGCCTCTTACCCCCGGACCAGCTCTTAGCCACTCCGGCTCAGGTTGTCGGCCCTACTCCAGGATCTTCCCGTGGAGTCACCCCGGCTCAGGTGCTCCAGGTGCTGCCCTCTTCCGGCTTCGTTCCCTCGGCTTCACGGAAGCGTCGCTGTCCCGACCCGGAGTCCGACTCGGAAGAAGAGGACGAAGAAGAGGATATGGACTCCGCGTCCATACATCCTTCCCTGGTAGACGAACGTGGCTCCTCTCAGGATCTCCAGTTCCGGGAGAAGTTGGTTCTCACGCGTGCGTGTCTCGGTTCCCAGTTTCCGCCAGAGCCTCCGACGGAAACCTCCTCGTCAGTGGAACCAGTTTCTTGTGGCCAGCCAGTACCGCCATCAAGTTCACGCCAGCAACTGCCTCTCAGCCGCAGCGTACGCCAGGCGTTCGAGGTTCGTCGCCAAGCCTCCATCAAGGCCAAGGGAGACAAGATAAAGAAACCCAAGCTCTCCTCTTCATACTTGCCTTCCCACAAGGACTTCACGGAGAAGCCGTCGGAGCCTTCCAAGAAGACTCTTCAGTATATGTCGGCCCCCTCGAAGATCTCGGTGACCCCTGCCCAGGTAGCAGATGTTCAACAGTCGATTCGTTCAGCTGTTCTCATCGACTCCACCCAGGACTGGCTTTTAGCCGCCGCGCGGGATGTCCTCGAGAACCTGGCCCAGCAAGCCTCTGATGGACCCGTCCCCCAAGCTGCCCTTCAGGATCAGATCTCCACCGCTATCGGATTTCTGTCCAGCGCGGGCTTGTCTATCCGGGACCGCCTACACCAGCTCTCTTACGGCGCGTTCACTATGGAGCAGTGGCGACGGGACGCCTTCCTCAAGTCCCTGACTTTCAAGCCGTCCCTGGATTTGAAATCCCGACTACGTTCTGCCCCCATGCTGCTGTCCTGCGCACAGGAGGCGCTCACGGACCAGGCCGCCAACTCCCTGTTCCACGGAGAGGACGGTGCTCTTTCAGCCGAGGAACGGCAAGTGTCGGACCGCGTCCAGTCGGCCAATGCCCAGTTGGTCTCCGAACTGCTTACCAAGCAGAAGGCTTGGAAGCCACGGCCGCAGCCACAGACCGCTTCTTCTTCAAAGTCCAAGAAACAGAGGAAGAAGCAGCCCTTTTCAGGAGCCCCTGCCTCTACAACCAAGCGTGGTGGTCGCCACTCCGGGTCCAGCCGCCGCGGCAAGTCTAAGGGCGGAGCAGGGGCGTCCAGGCCCAGTCACGACAGTAAGTACCAGTGCCAGGGAACTTTCCGAGTACCACGCGTCACCAATAGCGACTCCCGCTCATTTTGGTCACGTAGAACCGCCAGTCGGCGGGCGCTTAAATCTCTTTTGGCCCATTTGGCAAGAGATGGGTGCCAGCCCTTGGATCTGGGGGGGTACTCGGGAAGGGATTCCAGATTCAGTTCATAACTCAACCTGCATTATCCCCCATCCCCAAGTCATTCACTCTGCCGTCGGCTCCGGCGAAGCGAGCAGCCTTGGATGTAGAGATAAAAAAATTGATCGCGAAAGGGGCAGTAGAACCTGCAGATCCGTGGACTCCGGGTTTCTACAGTATCGTGTTCGTGGTTCCAAAGAGTTCCGGCGGTTGTCACCCAGTTATAGACTTGTCGCCTCTGAATCCGTTCCTGCAGACTCCAAAGTTCGTTATGGAGACGCCCAAGTTAATTCGGTTAGCGCTTCCAGAGAATGCATGGGCGATCTCGCTGGATCTGAAGGATGCCTTCTTCCACATTCCGATACACTCAGCCTCGCGAAAGTATCTGAGGTTCGCTTTCCGGGGTCGTGTGTGGCAGTTCTGTGCTCTACCATTCGGCCTGTCACCTTCTCCTTGGATATTCACCATGGTGGTGAGGGAGGTCCAGAGCCTGGCCCACCAGCGGGGATTGTTCCTTCATCAATACCTCGGCGACTGGCTCCTACGCAGTCAGTCTCGGGACACGTTGTTGGAGCACCGCGATTGGTTGATCAATACGTGTCAGACAATGGGCCTAGTGATCAATTTCGAGAAATCAGAGCTCGTTCCATCTCGAGATTTCGTGTTCCTGGGCTACAGGTTTGTGACCACGTCAGGCATGGTCTTCCCACCTCAGGACAGAATTTCCAAATTGCGCCCTATTCTAGCCTCCTTCCTGGCTCATCTGTTTCAGTCGGCAGCCACCTGGCAGTCTCTGCTAGGCCTGTTGGCGGCAACGGAGAAGCTGGTACCTTTGGGCCGCTTACATATGCGAGAACTGCAGCATTGCCTGAGTTTGGGTTGGTGTCAAGCTACAGACCCCGACTCTACGATGGTAATGTTGTCTCCAGCGGCTCGCGAGTGCGTGCAGTGGTGGATTCAAATCAGAAACCTGTCACAAGGTTCTCCCTTCCGTCTGCCGCTGCCATCCAAGCATCTGTTTACGGATGCCAGCACGGAGGGCTGGGGCGCCCAGTTGGACTTCCAAGAGATTTCGGGCTTGTGGAGCGACCATTATTTGTCTTGGCACATCAATGCTCTCGAGTTGGAAGCTGTATCTAGGGCCCTGGCCAATTGGGTATCCGAGTTAGCAGGACACTCAGTTTTGGTTGCCACGGACAACTCAACGGTCGTGGCCTACATCGACAAGCAAGGAGGCACTCGTTCCTTGACACTCAGTCGTCAGGTGTCGGCCTTGCTACGGTGATTCAACGCCCAATCGATTATGCTCCGTGCCCGTCACATTCCCGGCCGTCTCAATGTCTTGGCGGACATGCTGTCTAGGCGGGGTCAGGTACAGCCTACCGAATGGACCTTGTCTCCAGCGGTCTTTCGACAGTTATGTACCCTTTGGGATCGACCTCATGTGGACCTGTTTGCCACTCGTTGGAACAACAGGCTCCCCACCTTTGTGTCGCCAATCTCAGACCCCCTGGCTTGGGGTGTGGATGCTCTGTCTATGGACTGGGAGGGCCTGTATGCATATGCTTACCCCCCAGCCATTCTGATTCCGCAAGTGATTGCCAAGGTTCGAGCACAACAATGTCGGATCCTGCTTATTGCGCCTCTACAACCCGAGAAGTCGTGGTTCCCAGAGCTTCTAGATCTCCTTGTCGATGTTCCGAGGCCGTTGCCTCTGCGAGGAGATCTACTGAGGCAGCCACGGTCTCCGGTGTTTCACCAGAACACACGCCAGCTGGCCCTTCACGCGTGGATGTTGTCCAGCGATCCTTCCGCGCAAAGGGATTTTCTGAGGAAGTGTCCTCTCGGCTCGCACGACCAAATAGAAGGTCTTCTTTGGCGGTCTACGAGTCGAAATGGGTCGTCTTCAGTGCTTGGTGTGAGCGCAGGCAGACTGATCCTTTCACGGCCAATGCCCCTTTAATAGCTGAATTTCTGATGTTAAAATTCTCTGAAGGTCGGGTGCCGTCTACCCTTGCAGGCTACAGAACGGCTATTGCTAAGACGCTTTTGCCGCGACAAGGTGTGGACTACGGGACCGATCATGCCTTGACTTTATTGCTCAAGAACTTCGAGGTAGATCGTCCCGTGGCGCGAAACCCCACTCCTGCGTGGGACTTGTCGTTGGTCTTGAACCGTCTGGCATCAACCCCGTTCGAGCCCCTGGCTTCGGCGCCCCTCAAGTTAGTCACTTGGAAAACGGTTTTTCTCCTTGCCCTAGCCTCTGGCAAGCGTCGAGGTGAGATCCATCCTTTGGATGCGTCTAAGATTAGCTGGAAGGAGAACTATGCTCAGGTCAGACTGGGCGTTCTCCCGTCTTTTCTCTCGAAAACCCAGCTCTCTACGGCCCATCCATTGGCGATTGTGATCCCTGCTCTCGATGCCTCTCTTGGCACGGACTTGGAGAGTGACGCGAAGCTCTGTCCCATACGTGCGTTGCGCTTTTACCTTGACAAGACCAAGGGTTTTCGACAAGGCAAAAAGCTTCTTTTCGTCTCTTATCTGAAAAGCTTCAAGAACGATATTCGCTCCCCGACTATCTCTTCTTGGATTAAGAAATGCATTCGACTCTGTTACGATCTCGGCGATCAGCCGACTGATTGTTCTTTTCGGGTACGGGCGCATGACGTACGGGCCATGGCTGCGTCATCATATAATGAATAATAATAGTAATGTTGCCGTTACGTGAGGCCCGAGAACCATTGGAGGGGTCCCCGGAACCACAACGCTTGGGCGTGTTGTTCGTCCGGCCTTGTTGATCCTTGGGCATCCTGAGCCCATTTCCTTGAAAAATAATTCTACTTCCGGTTTGGTGTCATTTGACACCACAGGTGTAATCTGATACCAAACCACACCTAGTATATTGCCAATTAGCCCTACGGGTTCGAAAATAATGTCCTTTTTGCTCTACGATCAATATTTACTGAGATATGGAGGTTTTTCTGGAAAAGTGGGTGATAATAGGGGAAAGTGTAAATTTTTTGCCTTCAAACACACCAAAACGGCCTAATAACTTATTCTTGGGCATCCTGAGCCCATTTCCTTGAAAAATATTTCTACTTCCGGTTTGGTGTAATTTGACATCACAGGTGTAATTTGATACCAAACCACGCCTAGTATATTCACAATTAGCCCTATGGGTTCGAAAATAATGTCCTTTTTGCTCTACGATCAATCTTTACTGAGATATGAAGGTTTTTATGGAAAAGTAGGTGATAAAAGGGGAAAGTGTAAATTTTTGGCCTTCAAACACCCCAAAACGGCCTAATAACTGATCCTTGGGCATCCTGAGCCCATTTCCTTGAAAAATATTTCTACTTCCGGTTTGGTGTAATTTGACATCACAGGTGTAATTTGATACCAAACCACGCCTAGTATTTTGCCAATTAGCCCTATGGGTTCGAAAATAATGTCCTTTTTGCTCTACGATCAATATTTACTGAGATATGAAGGTTTTTATGGAAAAATGATGATAATAGGGTAAAGTATTAACTGTGTAATAGGTTTTCAGAACAAAGGTCGGTAACCTAAAAACATTCCTCATGTTGAAGCTAATGTTGTGTCAGATTTTCACATTAGTGGGCAATTGACAAAAATCGTTTTCACATTTGTGGTTGATTTTTTTTTTCACATTTGTGGGTGAAGTTTTTTTCACATTTGTGGGTGAAGATTTTCACATTTGTGGGTAGTTGACAAAAAACGTTTTCACATTTGTGGTTGATTTTTTTACATTTGTGGGTGATTTACAAAATTTGTTTTCACATTTGTGGGTTTTCACATTTGTGGGCGTTTTAACATTTGTGGGTTCAACAGCCATCTATCACTCGGTCAGTCTGAGTAGTGTCGTGTTCACTCATCTGAGAACGTGTGTCACTGTCCACTATTGTATAAATGTCGGGGTGCTCAATAAAGTTTGTTCTTCGTGTCTGTAAACCGTGTTGGTCATACGTGGCTGCTATAGCCTTACCTAGATACGACAATTTGTATTTCAATAACATATATAACAGGCACCCATTATTATCTGTAGGAAAGTCATTGATCCCGACAATCAGGACGACTGGGACGCACATCTTGAGCCCATCATGGCGGCCTACAGAGCGTCACGTCATGAGTCGACTGGGTTCTCGCCCTACTACATGGCGTATCACCAGGAGCCTAGACTCCCCGTGGACGTGGAACACACAGGTCTGTAGACTATTTAATTTATATGTCAATAATTCTGAGCGCTAAATTTTATACTATATTTTATAGATTCAAAGTAACTAAGTAGACAACACAAACATATATTATATGCATGAAATTATATCATATACATTTAATGAAACTTACAATATACTGGTAAATCACCTTCACCTACATTACTTAATTATTGTACTATATTTTACTCAGTTGACAAGGAGCTTGGCGAACAGAACAGAACAGCCCTGTGCTTCACACCGCCGATGTATTCAGCCAGTATGTTGCGTCCATGCTGAACGCCAAGGAGAAAATCAAAGAAGCTGGGTCTGCAAACATCGTCCGCGCACAGAAGCGTCAGAAAAAAAACTTTGACAAACGGCACCTGATCCCTACGTTCGAGGTTGGCGCCACCGTACTCATGAAAAATCTAACCCGAAACGGACGGATGGGAGGCAAGATGGATTCTCATTACACAGGCCCATACGAAATTGTCGAGGCGCTCGGACACGGTGTTTATAGACTGAAAAATCTTAAAACAAACAAAGTTGTCGCCAAGACGTGTAACTCCAGCCGCCTGAAGGAGTACCACAGTGGCAAACAGTCCAATCCGAATTCAACACTAAAAACGCCACACCCAGCCTCTCCTACGCAAGCCTGTCCTACATCTCCTACGCCAGCTTTTCCGACGTCAGCCTCCCCTACGCCAGCCTCTCCGACGCCAGGCTCTCCTACGCCAGCCTCTGCGATGCCACCCTCCCCTACGCCAGCCTCTCCGACGCCAGCCACCCCTACGCAAACCTCTCCTACATCTCCTACGCCAGACTCTCCTATGACAGCCAAACGAAAACCTAGTGAGAGTAATGTCACTGATAACGCCAAACGACAATGCACGGATGACTTCTGGATACAGGACTTGAACCTCAAACACACAGACCGACACATTCTTGAAACTGGACTGGAGCTGAATGACAAACTGATGGACGCCGCTTCTGTTTTGCTCCGACGGAAATTTCCATCTATGCCAGGATTGCAGTCCACCTTGGTGATCGACAACGCGGAACACTGTCAGATGCTTGGTTCCGACGTTAACAGCGTACAGCTGATGCACCAACGCACGCGCAATCACTGGATCGGGAGTGCCATGATCGACCAGCAGCTGTACATCTACGACAGCATGCAGCCAACGATCTGCGCACAGATTACGCCCGAAACCAAACAAGCAATTCAGACCGTCGGGCTGGCTCAGAGTTCCATCTCTGCGACAGTGCCTTCGGCGAGGCCGGCCAGCAATATGCCCATGTGTACGGGTTCCGTGGTGCCGCTCCCATGGCAACTCGGGCTCTACATACGGCTACATTACCATAACTATGTAATATGCATGTTGTAGTTTCTAAGGAGTTGGTGAGATGCATGTGTTATGTCGTAGTGTATGACGGCCGGACTCGTTCCGGGCCGACTGTACCTGGTTGTAGTGTTCCGTAGAGTAGTGCCGGACGCCCTGTAGCGGGCGCCCGCCGAACTCTACATCATGTGATCAGCCTCTTTTTCGGTTTAAAAGGTGACGTGGCAGCCACTGATTGGTTCTAACATGTGTTTGGAAATTCCGGAAAAATCAGTGTTTTGTCGATCTGTGACGTCACAATCGGTTGGTCACGTGACACCGGGTCTGAGGTCTATAAAAGCCCTCGCTCCGGCGAGGATCACTGGAGTTGGTGTCCTGACGTCGACCTGTTCAGACGGTTCTCCCAGAGCAGAGTAGGCCTACTCCCGAATCTCCGGCTTAGGTCATGCAGATGATTACAATTCATGTCTTCCGACTGTACACTTAGAAAATAAACTTGAAAACATCATCCGGGTTATTTTTCCGTGTTCCTGAAGAAATTTGAGGAATGATAGAAGTAATGGTAACCGGTAAAGAGAGAAATTCGGAGAAAAGATATACAAGTTAACAGTCGGTTAAGATAAAGCTGATAACGTCTGAGGGTGATCCACAACCCAGATCATCCGAGAAGAAGACGGAGACGAAACCAACGGAGCAGTTGAAGAGACGGAATCAACGGAGCAGTTGCAGAGACGGTACCTGACGGAGCAGTTGCGGTGAAGGAAACGACAGAGCAGTTGCAGAGACGGTACCTGACGGAGCAGTTGCAGAGACGGAATAAACGGGGCAGTTGCAGAGACGGAAACGACGGAGCAGTTGCAGAGGCGGTACCTGACGGAGCAGTTGCAGCACCGGAAGCGGAAACGCAACCGGAATCTAACTTTCAGGTGCAGTTGCAGGGCATAAGACACAATTTCGAGTTGCATTCACTCCCCATGTTAAACCTACCTTACGATGAACGATGTACAGCATTCCCTGCGATACTTGGGGCTTAGCGATAAAATCCCACAAATGCCCCACCAATGTGCCTAACAAAAAATGTACATTTCATTATGGATCGACAGATTCAGTTTTTCGCTACAGTTTGTTGGAAATTACCTAATATATTGGTCAACCACTACCTCGTGTGCCAGTTCTCACAGGACATTTTTTCAAGTGCAGTACGAATATATCGCTTACATTTCAAGTTTACATCGTCCATTCACACATATACTAATAGAGCACTCAGTTTATTGTTGACTAAGCACAAAGTATGTGGAGGCCTACCATATAATGTTTTTACAAAGCTGTATGAATCTCTAATAGTATCTATTGTTAATTACGGTTCTGTTGTATGGGGATTTCGTGAGTTCACCTGCATCAAAGCCATCCATCACAGAGCATGCAGAGCATTCCTGGGAGTGGGTAGGTGTACCCCAAATGCTGCCGTAAGAGGTGATATGGGTTGGCACTGTTTGTATTCTCGCATTTGGAGTAATATTGGAAAATGCTTTTACAGATTTATTAATATGTCAAATGAACGTTGGTGTAAAAAAGTATTTAATTGGATGTGTAATCTTGCAAACAACAGTAAAAACTGGATGTATCATGTGGATAGGAAATTTCAAATCTTGGACTTTAAAAATTATACCGTGTTAGCAATGTCATCAAGTAAATCGATTTTTGTTACCGAGCTCCAGACAAAACTCACTGAGGCAGACCGACGTGCGTGGTGGAACGATATCAACAGGACAGAGGCACGACGCGGTGTGGGACAGAATAAACTTCGGGTATATAGACAGTTCAAATCTAACTTAGAAACGGAAGGCTACGTAATGAACTCTAGGATGAACCGCGGTCAACGCTCCACTTTAGCGAAATTCAGATGTGGGACTGCTCCATTAAGAATTGAAACAGGACGTTATGAGAGAATTTACTTACCTGCAGAGGAACGCATATGTCCAGTCTGTTTTAATGAAGTTGAAACCGAGTATCATGTTTTACTCGAATGTTCATTTTACAATGATTTACGTGTCAACTTGTTTAACCATATACAGAATATTGAACCAGATTTTCATTCACTTTCGGATCAGAACAAGTTTGTGTTTTTAATGAGTGAGTCAACCATTTCTATTTATGTGTCCAGAACCCTACAAAGTATTTTAAACCGCAGACGTGATGTATTATTTACATCGTGATAATGTTTTTATATCTATAGTCTCTCGTAATTCTTTTACAGAATGGTCGGTATTTTATAATGTCTGTGTATTTGTCATATCCATGTATACCGAGTGAGACTTTAATAAACAATACAATACAATACAATACTATACATTACTCATTGATATTGGCAAAGCGTATCCTCACCGTGACCATGCGGAAGCCACGTGTTTTTGTTTATTTACAAAATCGTGTGTTACCGGATGTGACCCATTTGCGCATGTGTGGTCTTCAGATTGCAGTCGGAAACGGTTGGAGGTCCATTCCAGACCACGCCACCAACCCTCAGAGACTTCTAGCCGTATTTTAGTCCCGAATTTTCCGTCAACTCCGGTTGACCCCCAGATCCGTTACAATATATTTCGATGCATTTCAAAAGAGAAGACTAAGCTTCGTTTACATATGAAATATGTATATATTTGTTCAACACAACAAACCGTATGGAAGATATAACATCAAAATCACCGAAAATCTGCAAGTTTTTCGTACATGTGCCACACGGCAGTGCATGGCTGACATGAACGTCAAAAATGACGTGAATTTCTGTGTAGTCATTGTTTTCATCGAACCCTCAACAGGCGGCTTTCCTCCACTGGGACCAAAGATGCTGAAAGTGCTCCGTTGCCCGACATCATCAAAACAATGACGTCATCGGTTGTCATTCATTCTTCCTCCCCAGTTGGAAGATGTGGTCCGCTAAGTTTGGTTTCTTTTGGTTTTTACACTCGGTAATAGTTTTGAAAATATTGTAACGGGATTTCCCCCTCTGTGACGTCCGGATAAACGGTTTCTTGGAAGGTGGGTGGATTTTTGTTAACCGGAGCTGGAACGGAAAATTCCGGGAAACTGCTGCTTGCACGGCTTAATCACGGCTAGAAGTCTCTAAGGGTTGGTGGCGTGGTCTGGAATGGACCTCCAACCGTTCTCCCCCCGACTGCAATCTGCAACTGCACCTGAAAGTAAGATTACGGTGGCGTTCCCGCTACCAGTACTGCAACTGCTCTGTCGGGTCACCGTTTCCGCAACTGCTCCGCTGTTTCCGTCTCACTGCTACTGCGGCTGCACCTGAAATGAGGAATCTAGAAGCGTCTCCGCCTCCGACTCTGCAACTATTCCGTCAGGTACTACCTTTGTCTCCACTGCAACCGCGACTGCACCTGAAATGGAGAATCTAGAAGCGTCTCCGCCTCTGGTACTGCAACTGCTCCTGTCTCCGTAACTGTTCCGTCAGGTACCGCCTCCGCAGTGGGTCCGTTGATTCCACCTCCGCCTCCGTCTTCTTCTCCGGTGATCTGGGTTCTGGATCACCCTCAGACGTCGTCACAAACTTTGTCTTAACCGACCGTTAACTTGTTTCCCTTCTTCTCCGTATTACTTTAACTTTATCATAATTTCCAAGTTCCCTAACGAACACGGAAAAACAACCCGGAATAGGTTTTCAGCTTCATTTCTCAAGTATACAGTCGAAAGACATAAACTGCAATCATCTGCATGACCTAAGCCGGAGCAAGGGAGTACTCTGCCGTGGGAGAAGGGTCTGAACAGGTCGGCGTCAGGACACCAACTCCGCCGTCCGCTCTGAAGCGGGGGCTTTTATAGACCTGAGACCCAGGGTCACGTGACCGACCATTGTGACGTCATAGTCCGCCAAAACACTGATTTTTCCGGAATTTCCAAAAACATGCTAGAACCAATCAGTGGCTGACACGTCACCTTTCAAACCGAAAACGAGGCTGATCACGTGACCTTGGGAAAATTACGTGTTTACGTTTTTGTACTCCATTGTTCCGGCTCCGTCTCCGGTTCCGTCTCCGGTTCCGGCTCCGTTTCCGGCTTCAACCAATTATTAGTAAATTATTCTAAGTTCCAAGCCGGAATACTTTTCTAAAACCATCAATATATAACCGTATGAACCTTTAAACACATATACATTTTAATGAACCGTTGTTCAACCGTAATATCACAAAATATAGCCTACACGAATTACCTTGGGGAACTTTTGGGAACACCCCAAAACCGTTACAATATATTTTTTCGATTTTGAAGTGATCGGAATTAATACTTCATGTGTGTGTGAAACTCATATGTTATCAAATTGCGTTTGAATTTGACAGGAAGTCCTCCTCTATGGTTTATGGTCGAATCTTTCTGCAAGTAAAACGGGGGTTCGTCTTTCGTGTTTTGATTTCCGCATTTTTCACAAAATGGCAGCGATCTTCAGCGAAAAATGGCCAATTTCTGACTTTGGCGGTTATTTTCTCTAATAGTGTTCAGGCAGTTTTGAGACGTGTATTCGTTTCGATGCTCTTGAATCGCAGGTTTTCGTTTGGCAGCCATTCCTTTTGTCGATGGGTTCCAAATGGGACCATGTTGAATTATCCTATGCTTTATAATGAGGCACATTATGTATAATATATCACTTGATATTGAGATTAGAGATTAGGCATCAATTGTAGACACACAGGAAATGACACATGCTGAACATTGACATGACCTTGAATTTCACCTTAGACCCATTTACAAGGTCATGGCACAAAATGGCTAATATCTCGCTTATTATCGACTTCACAGTCTAGGCATCAATTGTGCAAATATTAGAAATGACGTAGGCCGAGTAATCTGATGACCTTGAATTTGACCTTTGATCTCATTTTTTCAAGGTCAGGGCAAGAAAAGGCTAATACCTCACTTGTTATCGATTTTATAGCTTTAAATGTCCACAAGACGAAATGGCTAATATGTTGCTTATTATCAACTTTTTAGCTTCACAGCTTAGGAATCGATTAAGAACATACAGGAAATTGTGTATGCTGAATATTGATATGACCTTGATATTGACATATGAGCTCATTTACAAGGTCATAGGAAAAATGGCTAATATCTCGTTTATGATCAACTTTACAACTTGTATGCAGAAAATTCTGATGACATTCAATTTGGCCTTTGACCTCATTCTTATCACAGGAAGAAATGGTACTATCTCGCTATTAAATTTACAGCTCAGCAATCACTTGTGGACATATAGGGAGTGATAAACGCTGAATATTCTTGTGACCCTGTATTTGACCAGTGACCTCAATTTCATGGTACAAAATGGCTAATACATGTATATAAAATTTAATAACATATGTTGTCCGGTAACCTTTCTTAGCCCTTGGGCTATTTGTTGTTGTTGAAATATTGGATAAATAATAATAAGGTATTCACTAACTTATTACAGCAATGTGAAATGTACAATTGTACGTCTGATATCGTTTCAATTACCTGTAGTTTGAAAATATCTCATATTTCAAGTAGAAAATCAACAATATTAATGAATAATTTAGCATTAATTCACTCTGGACTGTCTGGGCAGTCTATGACTGTCCAGAATACAAAATATTCAAGGCCAGACAAAATTATTATTGGCTTGAACCGGATTAAGCTGCTTCTATTTAAAGATCGTCAAATGAAAAAGTGAACAATTCTGCATTCATAATTGCATTTATTGATCAAACATCCAGGTGGTTCCTGATCAAGCGTCTCAGACGCAAATACAGCTGCAGACATTCGTCCGTGTTGTTTCTACTCGGGTAAGACAGTCCGTTCTCATTCATAAGCAGACAGCAACATTGGAAGACATCGGTGTCACATGGCACAGCACTCCCTAATCGGCATGCACCCCGACAGGCATCGATTTCTTGCTGGCTTACATTTGTTAAGTACGAGCGAGTTCCATACAGAGAAGGTACCTCAAACATTATGTTTGGGCGTCCACTTGGCAAGCCTCTTCTTGTTTGCCGAATGATGTGAGAGTTCCACACCTCGAACGTTGTGTCAAGTTCATCCTGGGAATATCGAACTCAAATTACTTCACAATATTACACAATAGAATTAAAAAGTATCATGAAATATGCAAAAGTCATGTGCATACAAAGTACAGGTGCAAAATATATATATATATATATTTAAATTCATGAATCTGTCATCTTTACAGATTGTGGTGAATTATATGGATGTACCTGAATTTTCGCCATAAAGCAAAACTGAAGGATGTTCTTAAGGATGTTCACAAAATCTCCGTGGTCTTGTAGCTCATGGAAAAAGCACAGCCAATATTCAATGCACTGTTTTCGAAGTAGTCCCCAAAAGCTCTCAATTCGTTGATTGGACGTGCTTGATCCACTGATATAGGCAACCGTATGTCCATTACGTCCATTCCCCATCATCGATTCCTGGAGTTCTTTAACTCGAACATTTTCCGTCCCTCGATCTCCTCTAACAATTCTTGGACAGCCCATGTATTCTTCAATTGCTTCGACGTAATATCCGGCAACTACCACAGGGTCGTTGTTGGTAGACTATAGGCCTACATTTAACCAGATCAATCGCCTTGAGAACCCGTCTATGCATCCACTAATCGCAAATCCAAACTGCTTGATCTTGTCATAGCCATCCAAGTGCCAGCAAAAGTGTGGTCCTTTAGCGTGGTATTCACGTCGGTGTAACTTCCTCGCCAAGCTGTCAATACAAAATACATACAAAATTTAAACAGCACTGTATTTCTGGATACACAAATATAAGTACATATGTACATGTGTATAATTATTAGCTTCATTAGCTTCATACATATATTTTAGATTTCTTAACCATCACAGTAATACATAAACATTGTCTTCACCGAATACCACAACTTCCGTACGCAACAGTGCTTCAATGTTTGTGTTATGTTAGGGTCAGTACGATACTGTCACTAATATGAAATACATTTAGCTTTATATGATATCTAAAGACGCTTAAATACACTGTAATCAGGTAATGTTATTCATTCAACAAACAACTCGTAAGGAAAAGAAATTCTACTGGTTTGGCATGACGCTGTGACGATTAAAAACGCTCTCGGGGCTGCGCAACTACATTTGAGACATCCCATTCGGATCGGTGTCAAACCCACGACGCAGTCCGTCGTGTCATTTCGTGTCATTTTGGTTAACTTTCTTGAATGAGTACTTTAAACAAATTTCTTTTGTGCATTCAGTAATGACCAGCCATTTTCAACGAAGTAAACATGACAATATTTGGTGTAGGGGAAATTTATTTTATTTGTTTTCAATTTTCTTTTTGGGGCTCTAACTTTCATTCATTGGTCATTCAGTCAAGTTTTCAGGACATTGGGCCAATAATAAATGAATGGGGATTCGTTAAAATTTTTGGTAGAGATATTTTCGTGTACTTCTGCTATAAATTTGGTACTGATCAGCCATTGTTTGTGAAGTAAACTTGATACTGATTGATGTGGGGGATATTCGATTCTTTTCTTACAGTTTTAGTAAATTTCAGGTGGTCCCCCACTCCTCCACTGCAAGTGCAATCTATCGTTAGACTTACTCACCGAAATGAACAACCTTCTGGGTCAAGGTAGCGAAGAATAAAACGCACGTCCTCCTTCCGAACTTTCAATCCATCACTTGCGCACTTGTGGAACATCCAACGATAGCCATGTAGTCGGCCTGATGACTTCAATTGTTGTTGTATATATAGAACAACGTCACCGATATCGGAATATCCCTTATTTCGAAATAGATTTAACTTACTCAGAATGCGTCTCAAATGTCTGCCGCTTATTATCACACCATACAATGAGAGGGTATATAAAATATCATTCTGATGTAAACCAAGCTGATGAAGAGTGCATATCAGTCCATCCCTCTCTGCCGAATCCATTTTGACTACATTTGTCTAAATGTACATTGTTTGTATAGCAGATTGAACACTACAGCGTGAGAAACGAACTCATTACTATTTCGTGCGAACGACTTAGTACTTCATGCAAACGACTAAGTACTTCGTGCAAACGAAGTAATACTTCGTGTGAACGACTTAGTGCTTCGTGCAAACGAAGTAGTACTTCGTGTGAACGACTTAGTACTTAGTACTTTGTCCAAACGAAGTAGTACTTCGTGCAAACGACTTAGTATTTCGTGCAAACGACTTAGTACTTCGTGCAAACGAAGTAGTACTTCGTTCAAACGACTTAGTACTTCGTGCAAACGACTTAGTAATTCGTGCAAACGAAGTATTACTTCGTGCAAACGACTTAGTACTTCGTGCAAACGACTTAGTACTTCGTGCGAATGAAGTAGTATTTTTTTCATCATGTCCTATCAGGGGCACCGTACTTTAACATAGACATGTACCCCTAAAAAATTATCTTAATCGGTTCAGATTTGTACGGAGCCCCTGAGGTGACATACCAAAAATATTTATTAATCCGTGCGCACGGTTTACCAATCCGTGCGCACGGTTTAACAATTCGTGGCCACGAATTAACAATCTGTGGGCACGAAATACTAATTCGTGCCCACGAATTGGTAAATGGTGCCCATGGATTAGTTATACCAATCTGTGGCCACGAAATACTAATTCGTGCGCATGAATTGTTAAATCGTGCGCACGAATTGTTAAATCGTGCCCACGAATTATTAAATCGTGCCCACGGATTGTTAAATCATGCCCACAGATTAGTTAAGGTAATCCGTGCGCACGGTTTACCAATTCGTGGCCACGGTATACTAATTCGTGGCCACGGTTTACTAATTCGTGCGCACGGTTTACTAATTCGTGGCCACAGTTTACCAATTCGTGGCCACGGTTTACTAATTCGTGTGCACGGTTTACCAATTCGTGGCCACGATTTACTAATTCGTGCGCACGGTTTACTAATTCATGCTCACGGATTCATAAATATATCTGGTATGTCACCTCAGGGGCTCCGTAGATTTGCAACTTGTAGAGCGTTCACAAAAAAAAACTCTACGGCAGACGTTGCACGACGGAGACAAATCCATAGTATCCGCCGAACTTTGTTTATTAACAATAATCAGTTAATATCTCTAACTTATTACAACAATTATAACATATAATCATTATCATATACAAGTCACCCGTAATGTCGAGGATTGAGGAAAGGTTCCATGTTTTGATCCAGTGAAAAGCTTTTATTTTTTGATAGTACTCTTTATTCAAATTGTCTAACAGAAAAAACAACAAAAACACGTACAACATACAACCAAGATATGTCACAGACAATAATAATTTAGTTAGGTTAAACTATATTTTTGACACCCTATTTTTGCTACCAAGATATACCACAGACATTAATAATTTAGTTGAGTTAGAAAAAAAAACAAATACATTTTCAGACCCATTTTGCATTTTCAAGAGATGGAAATATTTATAGGCAAATACTAAACAGAAGACAATAGCATTTACGGGACTGGC
This sequence comes from Terebella lapidaria, assembly GCA_949152475.1. Classification (NCBI taxonomy): domain Eukaryota; kingdom Metazoa; phylum Annelida; class Polychaeta; order Terebellida; family Terebellidae; genus Terebella; species Terebella lapidaria. The sequence continues at coordinate 22,047,200 of OX424569.1, forward strand.
AGATATATTATGGAAATATATATTTGTATTTATATCCCAAAACTACGGTGGCTGAATTCTGCCACGATTAATTTTTTTTCTCGACGGCTTGTTCTGCACAGAAATATATATATATATATATATATATATATATATATATATATATATATATATATATATATATATATATATATATATATATATATATATATATATATATATATAATAGACGAAAACGACGAAAACTATTCTCGCCACGAAATTTATATTTCCGCCGCGGCGATAATATTTTCGTCGCAACACTTATCATTCTCGCCACGTATTTTATATTCTTGCCGCGGCGATAATATTTTCGTTGCAACACTAATCATTCTCGCCACGAAATTTTTATTTTCGCTGCGGCGATACTATTCTCGTCGCAACACTTATCATTCTCGCCATGAATATTATATTTTCGCTGCGGCGATAATATTTTCGTTGCAACACTAATCATTCTCGCCACGAGATTTATATTTTCGCTGCAGCGATAATATTCTCGTCGCAACACTCATCATTCTCGCCACGAATTTTATATTTTCGCGGTGTGTGTGAGGGGGAGGGTGGAGGGTGTCGTGGTGCGTGAGGGATGGAAGACACGGGACCTGTTACTGTATTCTACAATTAGAGGTTATAACAAAACAATCATTTGTTTTCAAAATAAAACGTTTCACTGGTATAGCTGCAAGGAGAGGCTGAGCTTCTCTTAAACCATACTGGCATTGTTTTCACAGATGTTTAATCAATGCTGTGTGTTGGTTAAAGCACAACCTTTCATGGTTGAGTAGTTTCCTGTCTGAATTGAAACAGATAAATCCCTCGAGTAAAAGGGGGTTACTGGGGTTTCTTAGTTATGCTCGATTATCAATTTCAACGATAAGACTTTTGATACAATATGACTACAACTGAAATTAGGGTAGAAAATGGGACCACATGGGCCAATTGTAGATGTGTTGAATCCGTCAGGCTATAGTATAGGCCTGTGTGAAATACAAAATTAACATATTGACAAGTCTGTCTCAAACATGAATAGTAGACTTGTTTTTCATTTCAAATTTTCAAAATTAATTCTCATCACAATATAGCAGCGCTGCTAAACGGTTCACTGGCGATGTCAATAAAATGTGAAATGTCTTTCCGATTCTAAGTTCCAACATTTAGTCTTCATTCTCTTTTCTTTTCAACCATTGCAAATTTCCTAAAAGTCGAACGTGGACCCATAGTACCAATCGATTACGTAAAAAGCTGAACATTTCATCAGACAGACAGAGAGAAACAGACTGACGTTCGTTTTATCAGATTACACATGGAATTGATCTATTGGTACAAATAGGTGGCTGTAATCAGTGTGATATAATGAATATAAATTTCAGAAAAATACATGTATTATGGATCTAAGGCCAAAAAAAAGTATTATGGTTCTGGTTATTGGGGTCCCCGAAAAAGTGATGCGACGACACGTTTTTTTTTTTTTATTTTATTTTTTTTTTTTTTGCTGAAATTGGCGGCCGATGACTGATTCGGTCAAATATGGCCCATTTGGCCAACCATTTTCCCCTAAAATTGGCTTTTGATAAGCGACCCGGTTGAATTTGGCCTGTTTGACCAGTCATACACCAAGTTTTGCAATGTCAAAGTCACTCGGGACCATTTTACTTGATCGTTATCTCCCAAAAATCTATGTACGGGTGTCAATTTTCTAAAAAAAAGAAAAAGAAATTCAGCTCTCAAAAAATGATGTGAGCGATTTTTCTTTTTTTTTGCTTTTTAAAAAAAAACGAGTGATCCGCAGGGTTAAAACTGACGCACGCGCCTAACCAGAACCATAATATATTTTTTTGACCTAAAAAGACCAAGTAAAGCCTCTGGCTGAATTACACTTGGCCTCAGTTCGAGATTTCAAAATTTGATAAATGTTGCAAGATAATGAATAGTGCCTTTAATCCATTATGCCAAAACTAATCTCACTGTACATATTCTATCAAGTCTAGATAATGGCGTCACGCGTATTTAAACCAAAGGCTTTGCTTGTTATCTTTGAAACCATTTCCCATGTATTCTGACTTTGCTACTTCTATTTATTGTATACACACATTGGACATATATACATGTAAAGTGTCATCCTCTGCATTATCAGCAAAGATGCAATGCATGTTATAACTTTGGGTCCAGGTTCAACCAGAACTATTATTTTTGCATTCTTAGATTAAATAATATATAAGGTCATTGTGGCGATTTTGCCCATAGATTGCGGCAGGAGCCTTTGTAAAACACTAACCAGTTTTACGGTCTATTTTTGGACGCTTCAGCTCGAAGCACGCGTTGCCCCGGCAACACCCTCTGATCCTCTCTCGCCCAGTAAACTATAACAATGGTTTGACCTAGATCTCCTTCGTGTCTCGTGTGCTGGGATAAATATACTCTGGCACCGTTTTGATCTGGGAAGTTGTCTCAGAGCAACCGGCGGCTCCGGCCCCTAGCTACGTCAGCTATGCCACCCCGTCTGGAACCTACCCAGTAGGATTGACGGGAGTCCCGACCGCACCAAGTCAGGGTGGGCAATTTGTGGGTATGTACCCGGCGGCGAGGGTGAGCCTCCCAGCTCCCATGCCCGCAGCGTACGGGTCTGCTCCGGTGGACTCTGCCGCAGGAGCCGGAGGTGCACGGACTCTGCCATCTTATACTGCCGACCCCGAAGCTGGATCCGCCAACCGGGCGCGCTCTCCGCGCGACCGGAGGCCAGATCAAACGTCTTGGCAGAAGAAGTTCAACGGGGATAACGCTGATCTGGAGGATTACTTACTCCAGATATGGCGGACGGCAGTATATGAAGGATGGACCCAGGAGGAAGCTGGGCACATCCTCTTGGGGAGCCTGGAAGAAGAGGGCCTCCGAGTTATGCAGTGGCTGCCGGTGGGGACAGCTACGTTCGGCGAGGTTGCTCAGCAACTACGCCTACTGTTCACGCCGACGACCAACAGGCGGATGTTTGAATGAGAGTTCAAAGCGCGGATCCGCCTACCGACTGAGTCCATGACTGAGTACGCTTTTAACTTGCGCGTACTCGGCCGGAGAGCTTATCCGGACATAGAAGCCAGTCGGTTTGAGCCAATGCTTATTGACCAATTCATCGACGGCCAGCCTTACCACATATCATACGGGCTGGCAACGCATGAAAAGCGATCGATGGAGGAGGCAATTAACTCCGCTCTTGCAATAGAGGTAGCTGTCCGCCCCAGACAGATGCCTCCAGCCCCGGCTTCGGCCCCGGCTGTTCCCTTGCAAGCGGTGACGCCTTCTTCGGTCAATGCGTTGCAGATGGCCCCATGGCCTGCCCCGGCTCCCTGGGAACCAGCCATGGAGCCCAACCCTCAGCGGGTTGGTACGCCGGAACCCTCCACAGGGATGCCTGTACAAGCGGCACCGGCTGTCGCGTCGTGATCGTCCTCGGAGGAGTACGACTTAGAGGAATACGATTTCTCCGCGGTGCAGATGATTGCGCACTGCGCAGAAATCGAAGCTCCGGGAATCGCGGATTGCTGCGCATTCACCTCCGGACCAGCTCAGAACCGTCCCTGCTACTTCTGTGGAAAACAGGGACACTTCTGGCTTAAGTGTCCGGAATTACTGGAACGCCTGCGGGCACGCGGATATCATGGGAGTGTCCCTGATCCGCGCCGGAGAAATTCCTCCTTTCGGTTCGGTCCTCCGGGACAGCAGAACCGTCCTTCGCGTGAGGGAAACTGAAACCGGACGTGGTGGTGACCAACACTACATCCGGGGACAGTTGTGTTGTGGCGTCTGAGGCTGCCCCCTCTACGGACAAGCCAGACGACCCTCAAGTAGATATAACTTCTCCGGAAGTGGTCCTTGAGGATCCGTCTAGCTCGTCCGTGGCCGAGGCAGACAACAAGGACTCCGTTGCCGAGCCCAGTGCTCTGGGTGATTCCGATCATCCAACGTGCGCACTGGTGAGGGACCCCTGCTGGTACCTGCCCCTGTCTTTCGGATGGGAGCCGGTCCGGTTCCTCGTAGACTCTGGCTCAGAGGTTACCCTCGTAGCCATGGGAACTTTTAAGCATGAGCCAGCGCTCCGCGACATCGTGTTGTGGGATCCCGGACGTTACACGCTCCATGGAGCGGGTAACAATAGCATCCCTATTCATGGTATCATCAATCTGCCTATTAGTCTTGGAGACATGATATACATAACAGAGGCAATCGTTGCGGATATCAATCAGGGTGCCCGGGATCATTGGAATGAACTTTCTTCGGATCCACCGGGTGATCGCCAACTTCAGCGCCGGCAAACTCTGGATGGAAAAGAACACACATTTCCTCTTCCGCGCGGGTCCAACCCGTTCTTTCCAACTGCGGGCGGCGCGCACAACCATTGTGCCACCTTTGAGCGAGATGATCATTGAGGCGAGGCCGCGGCGTCGCGCATGCCCCTTGATATTCGTCCATGTATAGTGCAACCGGTGAGCAGTTTTGCCTGAGGAACGGGACTCGTGCTGGGTGGGGCTCTGGTCAAGTGCGACACCCGCGCGATGCATATCCTCGTGGTGAATCCCATGGATGCTCCCGTTGTCCTGCAACGCGGCTGTGTGGCAGCTACTGCTACGCTCGCATCGTCTAGCCGGGTTATCCCTAACGACCCTGTGTGTCGTGCTGCATGCGCGGCAGCAGTCGCCGCAGATGATCCATTCACCCTGCTGGACCATCAGGAATCTCGAGTTCCGAAGGACCGGCTGGATGAAGATCAGCGTCAAGCTCTCTGCAAGCTGCTCCAGCAGTATGCGGATGTATTCATGAGTCTGGACGGTGCGGTTGGCAAAACAGACATGGCCAAACACCGCATCGACCTCCTGGATGAGCGTCCTATTAAACAGCATCTATGACGAGCAGTGATAGTGCCCCAAGAGGTCATAGACCAGGAGGTGCAAAAGATGCTCGAGCTAGACATCATCGAATCCAGTGATAGCCCTTGGGCAAGTCCTGTGGTTATGGTGAAGAAAAAGGACGGCTCGTGGAGGTTCTGCGTGGACTATCGTAAACTCAACGATGCCACACGGAAGGACTCATATCCACTCCGCACATCGAGGACACATTCGATGCCCTGGCCCGATCGCACTACTTCTGTGCTCTGGATCAGGCCTCCGGGTATTGGCAGGTCGAAAGTGATAGGGCGAAAACTGCCTTTGTTACCAAGAACGGGCTCTACCAATTTAAGGTAATGTTGTTCGGGCTCTGTAACGCACCAGAACTGGCCTCGGCCTTGTAATGTGGCGGACGTGAGGTCCTTCTTGGGCTTCGCGAGTTACCAACGCCGGTTTACACGAGGCTTCGCGGAGATCGCACGTCCCATTACTATCCTCACGGAAAAGGGCGCCGATTTTGTCTGGCAAGCTGAGCAGGCCATCGCCTTCTCGGAACTCCAGCAAGCTTTGGTAGCTGTCCCGGTGCTGCGGCACCCTCGTCCGGATTGTGAGTTCATCCTGGACACTGACGCGAGTAACTTTGCACTCGGCGGTGTCCTCTCACAGATCGTGGATGGGCAAGAGCGGGTAGTAGCTTATGCGAGTGTGGCTCTGAGCTGCTCTCAAATGAACTACTGCATCACTCACCGCTGCTCGTGGTGGTAACCATGACCAAGCATTTCCGGCACTATTTGTTGGGACGCCATTTCCGCTTGCGGATTGATCACAGTTCGCTGAGTGAGGCTGATAGTGAGGCTGATGGCTTGGTGGCCCGGTGGCTCGTCAAACTCCAGTGCCGGAAAGCAGCACGGCAATGCTGACGGACTGTCACGTTGTCATAAGTGCAAGAACCCTGACTGTGCCGGGATGACCCCATTCCAGCGTGTCGGGGATTCTTCCTCAGACTCGGAATTGGACCTTCCGGGAAGGCCGCAGGCCGCCGCCCCCTCTAACAACACGGCGGCCAGAGCCACAAGAGTCCATCCCCGTTACCGGCGTTGGCGTCCCGCGTTTGAAGCGGAGGTGCGACTCAGCTCCAGCGAGTCTTCCTCGAGTCCAGCTGTGTACTCCTCGTGGGTACCCTCCGCATCCTCGGGTGAGTCTGAGTACGAGCGGTCTCGTGGTGATGGCTGCTCGTGCGCAGTCGGACAAGTCGGATGAGGAGCCGAACTACTTGGGCGGTTACTCTCCGGCACAACTGGCTGCGAAGCAAAGAGCTGACAGTGCTCTGGCCCCGGTAATAAAAGCCCTTGAGGCCGGCCAGAAACCCTTCAAGGATGAACGGAAAACCTACAGGGAGGAGACCCAGTCTCTCATCTCCCAGTGAGAAAGACTCTTTTGAGGGATGGCCTCTTGTACCTGCGCTATGAGCCACCGAGCCCAATGCCTCCCATTTGGCAGTTGGTGCTTCCGGCGGAGCTACGCAAAGAAGTGCTCCATCAGTTGCATGACCTCCGGGTGACCGGTCACCTGGGAATCCGGAGGACCGTCCATAGGCTACAACAGCGCTTTCACTGGCCTGGTAGCAGTTTGGACGTGCGATGATGGTGCGCAGCTTGCCCTCGGTGTCAGACTCGCAAAGGAGTTCCGGCTCCTGGCCGCCACCCCTTGACCACAGTTAAGGCTGGCGTGCCTTTTGACCGGATCGCCTTGGACATACTGGATACCCATCGGGTACCCCACGTGGTTTCCGGTACATCCTGGTGATCTCGGACTATTTCACCAAATACACCGACGCCTACCCACTACGCCGCCAGACTGCGGACGAGGTAGCTCGGTTGCTGGTGAATAGGTGGGTGGTTTACCATGGTGTACCTAAGCAGATGCATTCGGATCAGGGCACGCAATTTGAAAGCAACCTGTTCCGGAACCTAGCACAGATGCTAGGCAGTACCAAGGTGCGGACCACCCCCTACAGGCCCCAGTCAGACGGACAGGTTGAGCGCTTTGACCGGTCCATCCTGAATATGCTAGCGACCTTTGTAAATGATCGTGCGAATGATTGGGATGACCACCTCCCGTATGTCTTAATGGCGTACAGGTCGTCGGTCCACTCTTCGACCGGAGTAACTCCGCATGCGATGTTGTACGGCCGAAAACTCAATCTGCCCGTGGATATCATGTATCCAACTGCGGCGGAAACCGCTGCAGTACCCCAGTGTGGTCCGGAGTACATCGAGTGGGTTCGCCGCACCCTGGCGAACGCCCATGATTTCGCGCGAGCGCGCCTGGACAAGTCGGCCATCCGTCAGAAGCGTGGCTATGACGCCCATGCTAAGGGCAGGCCTGCTTTTGCAGAAGGCGACAAGGTGCACTATTATTATCCGCCGCTTAAGCAAGGTAATAAATTTGCTAAGCCATGGATAGGCCCGTTTACCGTGTTGAAACAGGTGACCGACGTGGACTACCGGATCCGGAGGGATTCTGATCCAGATAGGATTCTGGTGGCCCATATCGACAACCTGAAGAAGTACGAGGGCCCGCTTGTCATGGATCTGCTCATACAAGATGCAGAACCGGATGATGCTCCTCTTTTGGACCTCTCTGATCCGTCAGATGGTGGTCCGAACGACATTACACATGTTCTCAGCGATCCGCAGGTACCACCAATCCCTCCAACACCTGCGGATGATGGGCGGCTATGCCGGAAACCCCGTGCGCCAACCCGATATGGATGGGATTAACGTTCCGCCCATGCGGATGCGTATACGGTTTCCATCTATCACACCAGGGACGGATTTTAGGTCATTCCGTAGGGATCCGCATGACTTTCCTCCATGAGCAGTCACTTTGTGGCTATCTCCGGACTTGAGGTCCTCGGATATCTTTACGTCGTAACGCCGCCGCTCCGCATCTGCCCTCCCGTAGTTTTTAGCGCTATGGATGTGCAGCTAGCCTATCCGCATCATGTGGACTGCAGTCCGGCGTAGTCAACTCATCGCCTACGCTGGCCGGACCACTTTTGTGGAATAGCCGGACGCCCCTTGGTCCCGGGACAACCTCTTATATGGCCAGACTGAGGTTGGGATTTACGTCCGTTACGGGGGAAGCGCCTTCCCACGGAATTCGGGAACTGGCATATGTACGCGGGGAATGTGTCCGAATGTGAGGACTGATGTCCGCGGTTCGTCCGCGTCACTCGTCCGGCGCTCCGGACGCTTCCGGACGACGCATTTCGGTGCGTTGTCAATCGTGAGCCACTACTATAAGGTTGTTTATAGTAGGATCAGATTTCTAACGGCAGGAAATCGTTTAATCATTATTTTTAATGGACCGGCTGTTAAGTCCACACGTGCGGACCAGCCGCGGCAGCGGGTGACGCTCACTATCGTCCGGATCGTACCTTACAATACACGGTCCGGCCAGAATGACCGGAACCCCGGCCTCCTTCTAAGAAGGGGGTCGTATTCTACATGCGCAGCATACTGTTTGGTTTCTAATCCCTATCACTACCATCGGATAAGGTCAATATGCCATCATATGGTGCTTGTTTTTTTTTGTTTTTTTTTAAACGTAATTTATTTTACGAGGATTACTACATCGCATGACACACAGGGTAGTGTTCCTCGGCCGGGGCGAATGAAACTGTCGCGCACATTTTTCCAGTTTGTACGTAATAATATATAATCATTAAAATCTTTCAGATTCGGAAATGAAAACATGGAATGCATCAAATAGAGATTTGTTCTGTGCTGGCGTTAAATAACCGCTGCCGTTCAAGAAAGCGCCAGATAATTTTTTTTTATGAGATGTAGTGAAATAGTCTTGACGGACATTTCGGACGCAACGCTATGCCAATAGGTATAGCGAGATTCATAAGATCAATATTGTCAATTATTAGTGACAAGAGGGGGGAGCAGGTGACAAGCAACTTATTGCGAGCAGCCATATAGGTAGGGCAGTCGAATACATAGTGTTTGACGTCTTCCGTTCTGTACCCGCAGGAGCCACAAGATGCGTTCAGAATGAAGTTGTACTTCTTTCTATGGAAGTTCAGGCCACTCAGGCCCATTCTCATACGAGCCTGGTGTATAGGCGCGCGACCTGTACCGTATGAGAAGAGAGGGTCGCTGTCGGGGAATATTGAGTCCTTTAGCTTGATCTTAAAGCGAGGGAGAGTTCTGACATTGCGTATACTACGATCTAGGTTATTCCATGCTTTTGTGGCGCTTGGGAAAAAAGACCTCTTATATGACACGGTTTTGGCACGAGGTATTCGCATATTGTCAGCGTTACGGACATTATATTCATTTGTTCAGAAACAAAGCTAGGACAGGCTTCTTTCTCTTACATAAGCAGGCGTCAAGTCATTGATTATTTTAAACATCATACAAAGCTGGTAATAATTACGACGTGTTTTCATGGTCGGCCAACCGAGATCCGACAGCAGGGGATTGTGGCTTACAGATACATAAGCGCCTGTGCAAGTGATAGCAGCCGAACGCTGAACCTTTTCCAAGAGATTGCTGAGTGTGTCAGGACAATTATTGTATAGATAACATCCGTATTCCAAAATTGGCCTAATGAATGTACAATATATGTTTGCTTCACATCTTCTGGGTAATAAATGAGCCGACCTTTTCAGCATGTGCAGCATGTTCCCGGCTTTTTTTTATACGGTCTTGTATGTGTCGTTCCCAAGACAGATTTTCGGTGAATGTAAGTGTAAAGTTCGGCGGGCGCCCGCTACAGGGCGTCCGGCACTACTCTACGGAATACTTCAACCAGGTACAGTCAGCCCGGAACGAGTCCGGCCTTCATACACTACGACATAACACATGTATCTCACCAACTCCTTAACTACAACATGCATATTACATAGTTATGGTAATGTAGCTTTGTGTAGAGCCCGAGATGCCATGGGAGCGGCACCACGGAACCCGTACACGTGGGCATGTTGCTGGCCGGCCTCGCCGAAGGCACTGTCGCAGAGATAGAACTCTGAGCCAGCCCGACGGTCTGCCAGAGCCTGTGTCACACCAACCCGGGTGGAGAAGAGAGCTGGCGATCCACAGGGCTTGCGCCCCCGAGTCAGCAACTGTCTCTACCCCAGCCCGGGCCCCCAATGGAAATCGTCCCCAGGGCCCGCGAGGGCCTTACCCAAGACACAGGGACGTAAAGCTCATGGCGAGCCTCTCGTCCTGCCTCTCGGCTTGCTCTGGGACAATCTCACAGACCAAGCCAAATGCTCGCATATATATCGAACCGAGAGGCGGGAGGAGAAACTAGGTCACCACTTGTTATAGTTTACTGGGCTCGATTAGGTACAGTGTGTTGCTAGGCAAGGCCCCAATACTTGTTAGTGTTTTGCAAAGACTCCTGCCGTGTGCTTCGGGCAAAATCACCACATTACCCCCTTCTTACAATGTTGGTCCCCAACATGTTCCGCCCGCGCCCAAAACTGCCAAAACCGACGAAGGCTTCGCATGGCGGGGTCCGGAAGAAGGCAAGATGGCAACACCCGGAAGTCACGGCGTAAAAGACTAGGACCTTAAGGGTCCCTTTTGAAAGAATGGGGAACGACCCCCGGACTTACGGAGTAAACTATAACGCGCTTTACAATTTGGAATAAACCCAAATAAACACGCAAAAATTTTGACCGAGGTGGTCCAAAAGGGTGTGATAACCTTGGAAGGTCATCCTATAGAAAAGGACGGTGTGTCGAGTCTTTGGAATATCTTTAAGGTTAACCTTTAAATTTGGAAATTTGGTAAAACGACACACCGAGTGATCAAAAGTGATAGTACCTCTAAAAAGTGGACGGACCTGAGGCAGGGCAGAGCCACCGAAGTGACTCTGGCACGCCGCCGTGTTGCCACAGCGACGAGGCTAGAACCTAGCCTTCCTCCTCCTCTTGCATCGACTCCTCGTCCGTGCCGCCTGTCTTGGGGTCCGGCGGCGGTGGAGGGTCCCTACGCTGCGGAAGCAGCGGAGCCGGCATGGAGTATTCCGGCTGCACGGGCGGACGGGACAGGCCTGGTGGCGCTTGCAGAGGTTTCCCTGGGGAACCCCGCATACCAGGTCCTGCCGGAGCCATAGCAAAAGAGGCTGGTAGAGCCGTCGTGCCGAGGTGAGCCACGGCGCCGAACATGTCTACCATATCGCGGGTGGGCTGGACGCCGGCCGTACGCTCTCCCCATATCCTGACTAGGATAGGGTAGATAGCCAGCTCCAAAGCAGCATCCGCCCGCCGGAGAATGGACTGGTCCATGGCGGACGACGAAAGGTCATCAACGCCATCAACATCATATCTTTAAGGTTAACCTTTAAATTTGGAAATTTGGTAAAACGACACACCGAGTGATCAAAAGTGATAGTACCTCTAAAAAGTGGACGGACCTGAGGCAGGGCAGAGCCACCGAAGTGACTCTGGCACGCCGCCGTGTTGCCACAGCGACGAGGCTAGAACCTAGCCTTCCTCCTCCTCTTGCATCGACTCCTCGTCCGTGCCGCCTGTCTTGGGGTCCGGCGGCGGTGGAGGGTCCCTACGCTGCGGAAGCAGCGGAGCCGGCATGGAGTATTCCGGCTGCACGGGCGGACGAGACAGGCCTGGTGGCGCTTGCAGGGGTTTCCCTGGGGAACCCCGCATACCAGGTCCTGCCGGAGCCATAGCAAAAGAGGCTGGTAGAGCCGTCGTGCCGAGGTGAGCCACGGCGCCGAACATGTCTACCATATCGCGGGTGCGCTGGACGCCGGCCGTACGCTCTCCCCATATCCTGACTAGGATAGGGTAGATAGCCAGCTCCAAAGCAGCATCCGCCCGCCGGAGAATGGACTGGTCCATGGCGGACGATGAAAGGTCATCAACGCCCTGGATCAGGCGAGTCCTAGCAGCCTCAGCTTCGTCGAGACGACGCCGTAGCTGCTGATTCTCAGCCTCCAGTTGTTCCATATGCGCGGTCACCTCGGCGGAGACGGAGGTCTTTCGGACTGTTCGGCACAGGCGGCGGCTTGCCCTTGGGCGAAAGCACGCCGCTCACAGTCGGCCGACAAAGTCCGAAAGCTCTCAAGGCTCTGCCGGGTACCTTCCATGAGGCCTTGGTCGTGTGCAAGGTTGCACGCGACACGAGAGGCCTCTGCATGGTACCGGCTAAGCCGTTCAGAGAGCGGTCCATCTCCGCAACGAGGTACTCCGCGGTCTGAGTGAGCCTGCCACGCTGGGGGTGGTCCCAGGGGTACTCTTCTCTCGCGCGGGTCAGCGTCGTTACACCTGCGGATCCCAAGTTACCAATGGCACGAGGGACCGGCAGGCTTGCCAACGCTGGATCCGACGGTATCCGATCCAAACCATCACGGCGATGGCCGACTGCCTGGCCTACAGACTCGCGGAGAGTCGCGTAGGCGTTGGCAGTCTCAGATCCGAACTGTCGGAGCACATCTTCCGCCGGATTGAGGGCGTCCATGTTGAGGGAGGCTAAACTTTGCCATCCTGCGGACGTTCCCGCAATCGGAACAGAAGACGCGGACGCGGACCTCGAGAGAGGTGCTTCACGTCCGGAACCACTTGCGGTGGAAGCAGTTTCACGTGGGGTCTTAGGTCTGACCACCGACGTGGAACTCGAGGAGGCGGTGGTGTTAGACACCACACGTCCCTCTGACGGACCCGCGGGTACCGTCACTTCCAGCAAGTCCGGGTAGTCCTCCTGCGTCAAGGCGCCCGGAGACTGCAGGGGCGGCGTCCGGACCGGAGCGGTTCCGGCGGACGAGCCTTTCCCCTGAGACTGTGACTGGGGCCGACGCTTGGGCGACGCCACGCGTGTCTTCGCCGCAATCTGCGGCATCTCCAACATGATCATGGTAACCCGGTGCCCTTCTTCCATTACTTGAGCAGCTGGCGGTTGACGGACAGCCTCTGCTGATGTCCGGGCAGCTTCCGCCGCCTGGTACTCCGCCGGGATCTTGTCCATCGATGCCGTCAGGCGAGCTGTGTAGCTCGAGCCCGCAGACACGACGCCAGACTCTTTCCATGCATCGTCCATGACACGTTGAGCAAAGCGCCACGGACCGTAATGGAAGATACAGTGTCTCGCCATCCCTGACGTAGTCATGGACGTCGCCACCCGAGGTGGAATGTATCCAAAATTGAATACAAGCCCGACTTCCTCCTCGCCGGTGTGCAGTCCCTCACCGTAATGAGCACCGGCGCGGTGGGTGTTCAAGGCCTCTAAACTGGGGAAGTATCTCTCCTCAGGGCTACGAGAGTAGCCCCGTCGACAGACAAACAACTTCACCCAGAAGTAATGGTACCCCGCAATGTGCCGGCTCAGGTGGTCGTAGGAAGGGTACCTACGATCCCGGTTGAGCGCACGATGCGGGTCCTTATACCCGACCAGGGACTCTGGACAGAGAGGGCAAATCACGACGCTCTCCGTCACGGGGGGCAGCCCGGCGCGCTCCTCGTCCGAGAGTGGACGAGGCCTTGTAAAAGGCGCGTCAGCCGTCATGCCCGCCTCCGACGAACGTCGGTTGTAGGCGTCCCTGCCATACCGCGCAAGGAAAGTGTGCCCTTGATGCACACCATGGAGCTCGGGGCCCATACCAGCCCGCAGCCTCTGGATAGAAGGCTGCTCCGAGGACGACCGTTTGTGTTTGGACGTCCCCGAACGACCGCTCGACCTGGGTTGTCGAGGCTCACTCTCCGCACGCTGCTGAGCAGCGGCTCGCTGCTGTTCGTCGCAGTAAGCCCGCCACCCCGCGTCCAGTGCGGCGTCGGACAGGTCCTTCTCTCCGTCCTTTACCGCTTGCCGGCGAAGGAGCTCCAACCGGAGATCTCCCTTCTGTGGCAAGGGCCGCCCTCTGTCCACTGGACTTGAACCGGTCTCCGCCGCTCCGGACGGCTTGGATTGTCCGGAGGTTTTGTCGGAGGAGGTTACTTTTGGTGCCCCGGAGGGCGCCTTTTTACGGGAACCTCCCGGACCCCGGTCGGACTTTGCGGAGGTACCGTCCGCGCCGCTTCCCGAAGGATTTGGCACATTGGCACCTCCAGACTTGGCGGAGGACCCTGACTTGCCGTCCGGCTTAGGCGCCAGCGGCTTAGGTCCTCCGGACTTAGGTCCGGACTGGGGCGGGGCACTACCGGTCTTTTCCCTCGGGATCGGACTCGGGTTGCCCACGGTTAGAGGCCTCCAATTTCTGTTGGGCCTCCCACTGTTTCCGGGCAACTTCTTTAGCTCGGGCCCGCGTACGCTTGGAGACGGGCGTAACAAACCCATCATCCTTGCTGGCGGTGTCTACCGAGCTGGCTCCCCGCTCCGAGGCCGGAACTTGGGACGCAGCTTGCTCAGCCGCATCAACTTGTTCGGCCCAGGTCGCAGGTTTGCCCTGATCCTGCGGACCAGGCTCCGGAGGTGCGGACACCGAGGAGTTCTCACCGGAACCGGTGTCCGGACGGCCGCGGCCATCCGGACGGGTATCCGGACAAGTACTCTCATCCGTCGCAAGAGGATCAATCAACTCGGCAGGCGGATGCAACTCAATATCCACACTACCGGGCCCCGCATCGCTGTAGTCCATCTCTGACTCCTCGTGTAGGAGCAGAGACGGATCAACGAGCTTCTCGGCTTGTATAGCAGCCAAGTTGCTCTCTACAATGCGGTCCGCAGTGACCACACTCTCGGTCTCAGTGCCGGAGTCGGATTCCTCAGAACCCGTATACGAGCCTCGGGAGTCGGTCGTGCGACCGTCATCCTCAGACTCACTTCGTCCCGAGTATGTGTCACCGTGCTCAAGAGACTCATCCCCGGACTGGATCTCGCGATCACGGTCCGGAGGCACCTTCCCTCCCGTGCTTTCCCCATCACTTGCCTTAGACATGGCAAATTCGAACGCTCTAAGCGTAAACACTGGAAGATCCGCAGATCTGTCTCCACCAGTGCCGAGTACTCGAATGACCAGTGTACACAAAGTTCACAGATCAAGTAGGCATCAAGTGGTAGCAGCTATTCTACACGTGCGGCAGTGCAGCGCGTCGCCGTGGAAACGTCTATTTATAGCATCAATCAATACGGACTAACAAACGAATAACGTTTTGTAACAATAGGCTTACGCATATACACGCATCTCCCCCCGGTGTCTCCTATCACTCCATGTATACGGGTGGTAAAAAGTACTGGCCATCCCGGGGGATCCCGCAATTAAACAAAGTAATTAAAATCAGTCATTACCTTATGCTACCGCTCTGGCGGTGAATGACGTGAAGTTAATCACTACAGTAGGATAAAATTGTATACAATGTATCAGAAGTCGATCTACTTGTGGGTGGAACGCGTATGTCCAACTTACAACAATGTAAATAAAATCTACACTGTTCGAACCAGCGGAAACAAATCCACCACCATTCGCCTGCTTTTCCACCAGTGCCATCACGGCACAACAAGCTTCTGATACACAAAACACAATCTCTTAAACCCCTCTCAAGCACCAGGAAAAAGATATATCACTAAACTTATCTCAATGCATGATTGAATAAATAAGAATAGCGTTTCCACGGCATGCACGCATACTTGTGGCTTATATAATCCACTCAACAAATTATAACATGAGATGGAAAATAAACAAAATCACTCCCCATAGCCGCTGTCACGCTTACAAGGCGATCGGACATGCCCAAGGCAGCCGGACGAACAGTGCCCACTAGCAACCCCAACATCCAGCCCGACCGCGGAGCGGTGTCCGGTCAAACCCAGAGCCAAAGCAAACGACTACCGGAGCGCGGAACCAACAGATTAGACGCGGGGCCGGCGGTAACCAAACCTCAATGGTTAGGGGGCGAACCCTTCATGCCGGCGCCCAATCTAGAGGATCCCAAACATGGTGAAATCAATAGCCGGCGGTCGTCCGGAGCTGCCCGCGAACGGAGTCCAGGCCGGATGATTACCATAACAGGCATATTGACCTTATCCAATGATATGAATCCGGATTCCAGGCCGGACGATTACCATAACAGGCATATTGACCTTATCCAATGATATGAATGGAGCTGCCCGCGAACGGAGTCCAGGCCGGACGATTACCATAACAGGCATATTGACCTTATCCAATGATATGAATCCGGATTAAAAGCCACAAAGTATGCTACGCATGTAAAATACGACCCCCTTCTCGAAAGGAGGCCGGGGCTTCGGTCATTCCGGCCGGAACATACGATCCGGATGAAAATGAGCTTCCCCCACTGCCGCGGCTGGTCCGCACACGCGGGCTTAACAGCCGGTCCATTAAAAATTAATGGTAAAATGGTTTCCTGCTGTTAGAAACCTTAAACTACTATAACAATGTACAGTAGTGGCTCACGAGGGATAACACACCGAAATGCGTCATCTTAAAGCGTCCGGAGTGCCTGACGAGTCCTGCGGACGAAACGCGGACACCAGTCCTCACATCCGGATACTAACCCCGCATCCAGAGCCAGTTCCCCAAATCCGTGGGAAAGCGCTTCTCCCGCAGCGGACGTAAATCCCAACCTCAGTCTGGCCATATAAGAGGCTGTTCCGGGACCAGGGGCGTCCGGCAGATCCACAAAAGTCGTCCGGCCGGCGTAGCCGCTATGTTAACTACGCCGGACAGCAGTCGAACTGATGCGTATAGGGTTGCCGCACATCCCTAGCGCTGAAAACTACGGGAGGGCGGATGCGGAGCGGCGGCGTTACGACGCAAAGATGTCCGCGGACCTCAACTCCGGAGATAGCCACAAAGTAGCTGCTCACGGAGGAAAGTCGTGCGGATCCTCACGGAACTACCTGAAATCCATCCCTGGTGTGCTAGATGGATACCGCATATGCATCCGCATGGGCGGAACGTTAGTCCCACAAATATCGGGACGGCGCACGAGGCTTCCGGCGTGGCCGCCCGTCATCCGCAGGTGGTGGAGGGAGTGGGGGTACCTGCGGATCACCAAGATAAGGTGGTTCTACATCCGGACCATCATCTGACGGGTCAGAGAGGTCCGGGAGACCCACCATCCGGCGCACACGCTCGTCCGGAGTCTGCGGATGCTGACCGGACGGATCCCCAAGGGGAGTGTCATCCGGTTCCGCATCCTGAACTAGCGGATCCATGACAAGCGGGCCCTCGTACTTCTTCAGGTTATCTATGTGAACCACCAGAACCCTATCCGGGTCGGAGTCCCTCCGGATCCGGTAGTCCACGTCCGTAACCTGCTTCAGTACTGTAAACGGGCCTATCCAAAAGGCGGTGGTTGCCTTGCTTCAGCGGTGGATAATAATAACGCACCTTGTCTCCTACCGCAAACGCGGGCCTAGCCTTGGCATGGGCATCATAGGCACGCTTCTGCCGGATAGCAGACTTGCCCAGGCGCGCTCGTGCAAAATCATGAGCGTTCACCAGGGCGCGGCGAACCCACTCAACGTACTCCCGACCGCACTGGGGTACCGCACCGGTCTCTGCCGCAGTTGGATACATGATATCCACGGGCAGATTGAGTTCCCGGCCGTACAACATCGCGTGCGGAGTAACTCCGGTTGAAGAGTGGACCGACGACCTGTACGCCATTAAGACATACGGGAGGTGGTCATCCCAATCATTCACATGATCGTTCACAAAGGCCGCCAGCATGTTCAGGACAGACCGGTTAAAGCGTTCAACCTGTCCGTCCGAATGGGGCCTGTAAGGGGTGGTATGCACCTTGGTACTCCCTAGCATCTGTGCTAGGTTCCGGAACAGGTTGCTTTCAAATTGCGTGCCCTGAGCCGATTGTACCTGCTTAGGTACACCATGGTACACCACCCACCTATTCACCAGCAACCGAGCTACCTCGTCCGCAGTCTGGCGGCGCAGTGGGTACGCGTCGGTATATTTGGTAAAATAGTCGGATAAAACCAGAATGTACCGGAAACCACGTGGGGTGACCCGATGGGTATCCAGTATATCTAGCGCTATCCGGTCGAATGGGGCGCCAGCCTTAACCGTGGTTAAGGGGTGGCGTCCAGGAGCCGAAACTCCTTTATGAGCTTGACACCGAGGGCAGGCTGCGCACCATCGTTGCACGTCCAAACTGCTACCAGGACAGTGAAAGCGCTGTTGTAGCCTATGGAGGGTCCTCCGGATTCCCAAGTGACCGGTCACCCGGAGGTCATGCAACTGATGGAGCACCTCTTTCCGCAGCTCCGCGGGAAGCACCAACTGCCACACGGGTTGCAGTGGGCTCGGTGGCTCATAGCGCCGGTATAAGAGGCCATCCTTCAAGGAGAGTCTTTCCCACTGGGAGATAAGAGACTGGGTCTCCTCCCGGTAGGTCTTCCGCTCATCCTTCGAAGGTTTCTGGCCGGCCTCAAGGGCTGTGATTACTGGTGCCAGAGCACTGTCAGCTCTCTGCTTCGCAATCAACTGTGCCGGAGAGTAGCCACCCAAGTTGGCAGGCTCCTCCAGATCCGGCACGTCTGACTGCGCAGGAGCGGCCATCACCCCTGGGGGTAAGGACCGCTCATACTCAGACTCGTCCGAGGACGCGGAGGGTATCCACGAGGAGTACACCGCCGGACTCGAGGAAGACTCGCTGGAGCTGGACCGCGCCTCCGGTTCAAATGCGGGACGCCCTCGCCGTTGCCGGCGGGTCCGCGCTCCGAGGTGAGCCCTGGACGCTCCGGCTGCCGTGTTGTTATAGGGGGCGGCAGCCGGCGGTCTTCCCGGAAGGTCCAATTCCGAGTCTGAGGAGGAATCCTCGTTGTGCAGGGACGGTACCATCCCGGCACAGTTAGGATTCTTGCACTTATGACAACGGGACAAGCCGTCCGCGTTGCCGTGCAACTTACCGGCACGGTGCTCAATCTTCATGTCATACTCATGGAGTTTGACGAGCCACCACGCCACCAAGCCATCGGCCTCACTATAGTTGACGAGCCATCTCAGCGAACTGTGGTCAGTCCGCAACCGGAAATGGCGTCCCAACAAGTAATGCCGGAACCGCTTGGTCATCGTAACCACCGCGAGCAGCTCACGGTGAGTGGTACAGTAGTTCATTTGAGAGCGACTCAAAGCCACACTCGCATAAGCTACTACCCGCTCTTGCCCGTCCACGACCTGCAAGAGGACACCACCGAGTGCAAAGTTACTGGCGTCAGTGTTCAAGATGAACTCGCAATCCAGACGGGGGTGCCGCAGCACCGGCGCATCTGCCAAAGCATGCCGGAGCGCCGAGAAGGCAACTTCCCACTCAGCCGACCAGACGAAATCGGCGCCCTTTTCCGTGAGGATAGTTAAGGGGCGCGCGATCTCCGCAAAGCGTCGCACAAACCGGCGGTGATAACTCGCGAAGCCCAAAAAGGACCTCACTTCTGCCACGTTGCAAGGCCGAGGCCAGTTCTTAACGGCCTCTAGCTTTTTAGG
Organism: Terebella lapidaria; assembly: GCA_949152475.1. Lineage (NCBI taxonomy): Eukaryota > Metazoa > Annelida > Polychaeta > Terebellida > Terebellidae > Terebella > Terebella lapidaria. Next base: position 22,066,534 of record OX424569.1, read on the forward strand.
GTCTGGTCTGACTCCGGTGCCCGTTACCATGAAGCCCAAGTACAAAATCTCCTGTGCTAACAGTTCGCACTTACTTGACATCAATTTAAGGCCTGCTTCGCTCACGCGATGGAGCACCATCTGGAGGTTGGTGAGGGTTTCCACGAACGACCGGCCATACACGACGACATCGTCGATGTAGACCATACATTGCTTCCAGAGGAACCCTATAAGGAACATCTCCATGAGGCGCTCGAACGTCGCTGGCGCGTTACAAAGCCCGAACGGCATTACCTTAAACTGGTAAAGCCCGTTCTTGGTAACGAAGCCACTCTTCGCCCTATCACTCTCCTCCATCTCAACCTGCCAATACCCGGAGGCCAGATCCAAAGCACAAAAATAGCGCGATCCGGCCAGGGAATCGAAGGTATCCTCGATGTGCAGGAGAGGATACGAGTCCTTCCGCGTGGCATCGTTTAGCTTCCGATAATCCACGCAGAACCTCCACGAGCCGTCCTTCTTCTTCACCATAACCACAGGACTCGCCCAAGGGCTATCACTGGGTTCGATGATGTCTAGCTCGAGCATCTTCTGCACCTCCCGGTCTATGACCTCTTGGTGCACGATCGCTGCTGGCCATAGACGCTGTTTGATAGGACGCTCGTCTAGGAGGTCGATGCGGTGTTTGGCAACGTCCGTCTTGCCTACCGCACCGCCCGGACTCATAAACACATCCGCACTGCCGAAGCAGCTTGCAGAGAGCTTGACGCTGATCTTCATCCGGCCGGTCCTTCGGAACTCTAGATTCCAGATGGTCTGGCAGGGTGAACGGATCATCTCCAGCGGCCGCCGCCGCGCATGCAGCGCGGCAGACACGATCGTCGGGGATGACACGACCTCCGGATTCCCAAGTGACCGGTCACCCGGAGGTCATGCAACTGATGGAGCACCTCTTTCCGCAGCTCCGCGGGAAGCACCAACTGCCACACGGGTTGCAGTGGGCTCGGTGGCTCATAGCGCCGGTATAAGAGGCCATCCTTCAAGGAGAGTCTTTCCCACTGGGAGATAAGAGACTGGGTCTCCTCCCGGTAGGTCTTCCGCTCATCCTTCGAAGGTTTCTGGCCGGCCTCAAGGGCTGTGATTACCAGTGCCAGAGCACTGTCAGCTCTCTGCTTCGCAATCAACTGTGCCGGAGAGTAGCCACCCAAGTTGGCAGGCTCCTCCGGATCCGGCACGTCTGACTGCGCAGGAGCGGCCATCACCCCTGGGGGTAAGGACCGCTCATACTCAGACTCGTCCGAGGACGCGGACACGACTCGACAACGCGGGTGCTGCGGTAGCCGCTACACAACCGCGCCGCAGTACAACTGGAGCATCCGTAGGATTTACCACAAGGATGGGCATCGTGTGGGCATTGGACTTGACCAGAGCCCAACCCAACACAAGTCCGGTTCCTTGGGCAAAACTGCTCACCGGCTGTACTACACACGGACAACCATCGAGGGGCATGCGGGGACGACGCGGCCTCGCCTCAATGATCATCTCGCTCATAGGCGGCACTACCATAGTACGCGCCGCTCGGAGTTGAAATGACTTGCTCGGACCCGAGCGGAAGAGAAAATGAGTGTCCTCTCCCATCCGGAGCTCGCCAGAACAGAAGTTAGCGATTACCCGGTGGATCCGCAGAAGGGTCATTCCAATAATCCCAGGCGCGCCGATATCCGCGACGATTGCCTCTTACCATGAAGCCCAAGTACAAAATCTCCTGTGCGAACAGTTCGCACTTACTGACTTCAATTCAAGGCCTGCTTCGCGCATGCGATGGAGCACCATCTGGAGGTTGGTGAGGGTTTCCACGAACGACCGGCCATACACGACGACATCGTCGATGTAGACCATACATTGCTTCCAGAGGAACCCTATAAGGAACATCTCCATGAGGCGCTCGAACGTCGCTGGCGCGTTACAAAGCCCGAACGGCATTACCTTAAACTGGTGAAGCCCGTTCTTGGTAACGAAGGCAGTCTTCGCCCTATCACTCTCCTCCATCTCAACCTGCCAATACCCGGAGGCCAGATCCAAAGCACAAAAATAGCGCGATCCGGCCAGGGAATCGAAGGTATCCTCGATGTGCAGGAGAGGATACGAGTCCTTCCGCGTGGCATCGTTTAGCTTCCAATAATCCACGCAGAACCTCCACGAGCCGTCCTTCTTCTTCACCATAACCACAGGACTCGCCCAAGGGCTATCACTGGGTTCGATGATGTCTAGCTCGAGCATCTTCTGCACCTCCCGGTCTATGACCTCTTGGTGCACGATCGCTGCTGGCCATAGACGCTGTTTGATAGGATGCTCGTCTAGGAGGTCGATGCGGTGTTTGGCAACGTCCGTCTTGCCTACCGCACCGCCCGGACTCATAAACACATCCGCACTGCCGAAGCAGCTTGCAGAGAGCTTGACGCTGATCTTCATCCGGCCGGTCCTTCGGAACTCTAGATTCCAGATGGTCCGGCAGGGTGAACGGATCATCTCCAGCGGCCGCCGCTGCGCACGCAGCGCGGCAGACACGATCGTCGGGGATGACACGACTCGACAACGCGGGTGCTGCGGTAGCCGCTACACAACCGCGCCGCAGTACAACTGGAGCATCCGTAGGATTTACCACAAGGATGGGCATCGTGTGGGCATTGGACTTGACCAGAGCCCAACCCAACACAAGTCCGGTTCCTTGGGCAAAACTGCTCACCGGCTGTACTACACACGGACAACCATCGAGGGGCATGCGGGGACGACGCGGCCTCGCCTCAATGATCATATCGCTCATAGGCGGCACTACCATAGTACGCGCCGCTCGGAGTTGAAATGACTTGCTCGGACCCGAGCGGAAGAGAAAATGAGTGTCCTCTCCCATCCGGAGCTCGCCAGAACAGAAGTTAGCGATTACCCGGTGGATCCGCAGAAGGTTCATTCCAATAATCCCAGGCGCGACGATATCCGCGACGATTGCCTCTGTTATATACATCTTGTCCCCAAGAGTAATAGGCAGATCGATTATACCGTGGATACGGATGCTATTGTCACCCGCCCCGTGCAGCGTGTAACGCCTGGGATCCCGCAACACCGTGTCGCGGAGCACTGGCTCAAGCTTGAAAGTTCCAGTGGCTACGATGGTAACCTCCGAGCCAGAGTCTACGAGGAACCGGGCCGTCTCCCGTCCAAAAGACAGGGGCAGGTACCAGCAGGGGTCCCTCACCAGTGCACACACCGGACGATCAGAATCATCCGGAACAGTGGGCTCAGCTACGGAGTACTCGTTGTCCACCTCAGCTGCGGAGGAGCTAGACTGATCCTCAAGGACCACTTCCGGAGAAGTTATATCTACTTGAGGGTCGTCCGGTTCGTCAGCGGGTGAGGAGGCGTCCGGCACCACGGAACTACTGTCCTCGGACGCGGTGTTGGTCGCCACCACGTCCGATTTCAGTTTCCCTTCTGGAAGGGGCGGCCTTGCTGTCCTTGCGGACCAGGCCGAGGAAAATTGCTCCCGCGCGGATTGGGAAGATTCCCCTGATATCCGCGTGCCCGCAGGCACTCCAGCAGGTCCGGACACTTCAGCCAAAAGTGTCCCTGTTTTCCGCAGAAATAGCAGGGACGGTTCTGAGCTGGTCCGGAGGCGAACGCACAACACTCGGCGGGGCCCGGAGAGTCGCTTCCAGCACAGCACGTAATCATCTGCGCAGTGCCGAAATCATATTCCTCATAGTCACACTCGTCCGAAGACGGGCATGACGCGACAGCTGGTGCCGCTTGAACAGGCATCCCTTGCTGGGGTGCCAGTGAACCAACCCACGGAGGGTTGGACTCCACAGGGGTCGCCCGGGGAACCGGGCCCGCCCATGGGGTCACCTGCGATGCTGCAGCCGGAGACGGAGCCGCCGCTTGCTTCGGTACAGCCGGGGCCATAGCCTGGGCCGGAGACATCTGTCTTGGACGGACAGCTACCTCTAACGCAATGGCGGAGTTGACCGCCTCCTCCATCGACCGTTTTTCATGGGTGGCCAGCCCGTACGAAATATGGTATGGCTGGCCATCGATGAACTGATCGATCAGCATCGGCTCAAACCGACTGGCATCCATGTTCGGATAAGCCCTCCGGCCGAGTATGCGCAAGTTGAAGGCATAATCGGTTACGGATTCAGTCGGTAGGCGGATCCGCGCTTTGAACTCCCGTTCAAATTGCCGCCTATTTGTCGTCGGCGTGAACAGTAGGCGTAGTTGTCGGACAACCTCGCCGAAAGTTACTGCTCCCACCGGCAGACACTGCATAACCCGGAGAGCTTTACCCTCTAAGCTCCCCAAAAGGATATGCCCAGCCTCAAGCTGGGTCCATCCTTCGTACACCGCCGTCCGCCAGATCTGGAGTAGGTAGTCCTCCAAATCGGCGTTGTCCCCGTTGAACCGTTTCCGCCACGAGGACTGGTCGGGCGCCTTGTCACGAGGTGAGCGCACACAACCGGCGTAACCGGCTCCGGGGTCGGCGGTGTAGGACAGCAAGGCCCGGGTACTACTTGCTACCACGGCGGAGTCCGCTGGGGCAGATATCGACGCCGCTGGCATGGGGGCAGATTAGTTTGCACTTGCCGCCGGGTACAATCCCGCTAACACGCTACCCTGACTTGGCGCGGCCGGTACTCCCGTCGAACCTACTGGGTAGGCTCCAGACGCGGCAGCGTAACTGGCGTAGCTCGGGGCTGAAGCCGCTGGTTGCCACTGTACGCCCGGTGCACCCTGGCTGCCAGGATAGTTAGACCACGCAGCACTACCTCCGGCCGCCGGAACGGTCGGAGCTGCAGGCGCGGATCCCATTGCGGGGACCACCGGCGTCTGCGGACTTGCGGGGACTGGGGGAGGAGCCGTAGGCCCAGTCATCCCCGTGGTGTAGGTGACCATCGGGTCAACGCTCTGTGCGGCCTGATTTAGCTTGAACTGTTCAAGCGCTGTAGAAATCAGCCACATCTCCCTCTCTACGACAAAGATCCCGGAGGGTTCCTGGACGGCGGAGAAGGTGGGCGGTCCCTTCGGTCAGGTCGTCCCTGGTGGGGCGACCGGGCGCGGTCGTAGCGCCCTAGCGGAGCCAACTCACCCAAGGTGTTAGTGAGTTGGTCCACGGCACCCGGTGCAGACCGTCCGGAATCCGGGCGAGGGACTATGACGGGAGTCCACCCGGCCGGAGTAGGCATTCCGTACTGCCGGTCCACGCGTCCGGAGGTACTCGCGCCGGCGTTCACTCGATCTCGGACATCCGGAGATGTCCCCTGAAAGAGTGTCGCCTGCCACGACCCGCGTCCGGACGTAGGTGCGCGCGGCATAGGGCCGTTTTCGGCTCCACCAACCGCGCCTACATCACCGGAGCCAAGCTCTGGCAGCAACCTCTGTTGCGGCCCCGCAGGGCTCGACTCAACGTCCTGAGACGGAGTCAAGGATGCCGGAGTCAACTCTGCCGGTTGGACCGTGTCCGAAGACGGGGTCCGCCCGAAGACTGCTCACAGCCATCGCGCGACCGGGTGTGGTCCGCGACACTGCCTCCCTTTCCCTTCCCTTTTTGTTTACTCGCCATCTTGTTAACTTTGTCCCGGAGGAGCGGACGGTCCCCAGGGACGAAGGGGCAAAGGAACTGTGACGGTAGGCTGCAATGGAACACCGTCCGGCTGATCCTGGTCACTCAGCACCACTGTAAAGTTCGGCGGGCGCCCGCTACAGGGCGTCCGGCACTACTCTACGGAATACTTCAACCAGGTACAGTCAGCCCGGAACGAGTCCGGCCTTCATACACTACGACATAACACATGTATCTCACCAACTCCTTAACTACAACATGCATATTACATAGTTATGGTCATGTAGCCGTGTGTAGAGCCCGAGATGCCATGGGAGCGGCACCACGGAACCCGTACACGTGGGCATGTTGCTGGCCGGCCTCGCCGAAGGCACTGTCGCAGAGATGGAACTCTGAGCCAGCCCGACGGTCTGCCAGAGCCTGTGTCACACCACCCCGGGTGGAGAAGAGAACTGGCGATCCACAGGGTTTGCGCCCCCGAGTCAGCAACTGTCTCTACCCCAGCCCGGGCCCTCAATGGAAATCGTCCCCAGGGCCCGCGAGGGCCTTACCCAAGACACAGGGACGTAAAGCTCATGGCGAGCCTCTCGTCCTGCCTCTCGGCTTGCTCTGGGACAATCTCACAGACCAAGCCAAATGCTCGCGTATATATCGAACCGAGAGGCGGGAGGAGAAACTAGGTCACCACTTCTTATAGTTTACTGGGCTCGATTAGGTACAGTGCGTTGCTAGGCAGCGCACGCTCGGAACTCGAGCGGTCTAAAGATAGGCCACAAGGTTTTGCAAAGACTCCTGCCGTGTGCTTCGGGCAAAATCACCACATAAGTATCAATCTATTACCACCAATACAGCCAAATTTTGATGATTCCAATAACAAACGTAAAATACAACATTTTGCAATAGAAACAAAGCCCGACCAAATACCTTATCAAAAGACACACTGGCGTCATCAGGGGCAGACAGTGTGGTAAATGTAGTTGTTTCTACTGTACACCTGATGGAATTAGTATACAACTGCCCAACAACCTATGAAAATGATTTAGAAATCCGAAACAAACCCCATGGAATAGATACATGACAAGTACATAAGTACCTAGTCACAAGCCAAAAGGCTACTGAGTTGATGGTATCCTCGGGGACAGACTTAACGTCCATCAGCAGTGACACCGGCTCAGTGGTATGAATGTAAGTATCAATCTATTACCACCAATACAGCCAAATTTTGATGATTCCAATAACAAACGTAAAATACAACATTTTGCAATAGAAACAAAGCCCGACCAAATACCTTATCAAAAGACACACTGGCGTCATCAGGGGCAGACAGTGTGGTAAATGTAGTTGTTTCTACTGTACACCTGATGGAATTAGTATACAACTGCCCAACAACCTATGAAAATGATTTAGAAATCCGAAACAAACCCCATGGAATAGATACCTGACAAGTACATAAGTACCTAGTCACAAGCCAAAAGGCTACTGAGTTGATGGTATCCTCGGGGACAGACTTAACGTCCACCAGCAGTGACACCGGCTCAGTGGTATGAATGTAAGTATCAATCTATTACCACCAATACAGCCAAATTTTGATGATTCCAATAACAAACGTAAAGCACAACATTTTGCAATAGAAACAAAGCCCGACCAAATACCTTATCAAAAGACACACTGGCGTCATCAGGGGCAGACAGTGTGGTAAATGTAGTTGTTTCTACTGTACACCAGATGGAATTAGTATACAACTGCCCAACAACCTATGAAAATAATTTAGAAATCCGAATCTAACCCCATGGAATAGATACATGACAAGTACAAAAGTACCCAATCACAAGCCCGAAGGCTACTGAGTTGATGGTATCCTCGGGGACAGATTTAACGTCCGCCAGCAGTGACACCGACTCAGTGGTATAAATGTAAGTATCAATCTATTACCACCAATACAGCCAAATTATGATGATGCTGATATCCGCGTGCCCGCAGGCACTCCAGCAGGTCCGGACACTTCAGCCAAAAGTGTCCCTGTTTTCCGCAGAAATAGCAGGGACGGTTCTGAGCTGGTCCGGAGGCGAACGCACAACACTCGGCGGGGCCCGGAGAGTCGCTTCCAGCACAGCACGCAATCATCTGCGCAGTGCCGAAATCATATTCCTCATAGTCACACTCGTCCGAAAACGGGCATGACGCGACAGCTGGTGCCGCTTGAACAGGCATCCCTTGCTGGGGTGCCAGTGAACCAACCCACGGAGGGTTGGACTCCACAGGGGTCGCCCGGGGAACCGGGCCCGCCCATGGGGTCACCTGCGATGCTGCAGCCGGAGACGGAGCCGCCGCTTGCTTCGGTACAGCCGGGGCCATAGCCTGGGCCGGAGACATCTGTCTTGGACGGACAGCTACCTCTAACGCAATGGCGGAGTTGACCGCCTCCTCCATCGACCGTTTTTCATGGGTGGCCAGCCCGTACGAAATATGGTATGGCTGGCCATCGATGAACTGATCGATCAGCATCGGCTCAAACCGACTGGCATCCATGTTCGGATAAGCCCTCCGGCCGAGTATGCGCAAGTTGAAGGCATAATCGGTTACGGATTCAGTCGGTAGGCGGATCCGCGCTTTGAACTCCCGTTCAAATTGCCGCCTATTTGTCGTCGGCGTGAACAGTAGGCGTAGTTGTCGGACAACCTCGCCGAAAGTTACTGCTCCCACTGGCAGACACTGCATAACCCGGAGAGCTTTACCCTCTAAGCTCCCCAAAAGGATATGCCCAGCCTCAAGCTGGGTCCATCCTTCGTACACCGCCGTCCGCCAGATCTGGAGTAGGTAGTCCTCCAAATCGGCGTTGTCCCCGTTGAACCGTTTCCGCCACGAGGACTGGTCGGGCGCCTTGTCACGAGGTGAGCGCACACAACCGGCGTAACCGGCTCCGGGGTCGGCGGTGTAGGACAGCAAGGCCCGGGTACTACTTGCTACCACGGCGGAGTCCGCTGGGGCAGATATCGACGCCGCTGGCATGGGGGCAGATTAGTTTGCACTTGCCGCCGGGTACAATCCCGCTAACACGCTACCCTGACTTGGCGCGGCCGGTACTCCCGTCGAACCTACTGGGTAGGCTCCAGACGCGGCAGCGTAACTGGCGTAGCTCGGGGCTGAAGCCGCTGGTTGCCACTGTACGCCCGGTGCACCCTGGCTGCCAGGATAGTTAGACCACGCAGCACTACCTCCGGCCGCCGGAACGGTCGGAGCTGCAGGCGCGGATCCCATTGCGGGGACCACCGGCGTCTGCGGACTTGCGGGGACTGGGGGAGGAGCCGTAGGCCCAGTCATCCCCGTGGTGTAGGTGACCATCGGGTCAACGCTCTGTGCGGCCTGATTTAGCTTGAACTGTTCAAGCGCTGTAGAAATCAGCCACATCTCCCTCTCCGACAAAGATCCCGGAGGGTTCCTGGACGGCGGAGAAGGTGGGCGGTCCCTTCGGTCAGGTCGTCCCTGGTGGGGCGACCGGGCGTGGTCGTAGCGCCCTAGCGGAGCCAACTCACCCAAGGTGTTAGTGAGTTGGTCCACGGCACCCGGTGCAGACCGTCCGGAATCCGGGCGAGGGACTATGACGGGAGTCCACCCGGCCGGAGTAGGCATTCCGTACTGCCGGTCCACGCGTCCGGAGGTACTCGCGCCGGCGTTCACTCGATCTCGGACATCCGGAGATGTCCCCTGAAAGAGTGTCGCCTGCCACGACCCGCGTCCGGACGTAGGTGCGCGCGGCGTAGGGCCGTTTTCGGCTCCACCAACCGCGCCTACATCACCGGAGCCAAGCTCTGGCAGCAACCTCTGTTGCGGCCCCGCAGGGCTCGACTCAACGTCCTGAGACGGAGTCAAGGGTGCCGGAGTCAACTCTGCCGGTTGGACCGTGTCCGAAGACGGGGTCCGCCCGAAGACTGCTCACAGCCATCGCGCGACCGAGTGTGGTCCGCGACACTGCCTCCCTTTCCCTTCCCTTTTTGTTTACTCGCCATCTTGTTAACTTTGTCCCGGAGGAGCGGACGGTCCCCAGGGACGAAGGGGCAAAGGAACTGTGACGGTAGGCTGCAATGGAACACCGTCCGGCTGATCCTGGTCACTCAGCACCACTGTAAAGTTCGGCGGGCGCCCGCTACAGGGCGTCCGGCACTACTCTACGGAATACTTCAACCAGGTACAGTCAGCCCGGAACGAGTCCGGCCTTCATACACTACGACATAACACATGTATCTCACTAACTCCTTAACTACAACATGCATATTACATAGTTATGGTCATGTAGCCGTGTGTAGAGCCCGAGATGCCATGGGAGCGGCACCACGGAACCCGTACACGTGGGCATGTTGCTGGCCGGCCTCGCCGAAGGCACTGTCGCAGAGATGGAACTCTGAGCCAGCCCGACGGTCTGCCAGAGCCTGTGTCACACCACCCCGGGTGGAGAAGAGAACTGGCGATCCACAGGGTTTGCGCCCCCGAGTCAGCAACTGTCTCTACCCCAGCCCGGGCCCTCAATGGAAATCGTCCCCAGGGCCCGCGAGGGCCTTACCCAAGACACAGGGACGTAAAGCTCATGGCGAGCCTCTCGTCCTGCCTCTCGGCTTGCTCTGGGACAATCTCACAGACCAAGCCAAATGCTCGCGTATATATCGAACCGAGAGGCGGGAGGAGAAACTAGGTCACCACTTCTTATAGTTTACTGGGCTCGATTAGGTACAGTGCGTTGCTAGGCAGCGCACGCTCGGAACTCGAGCGGTCTAAAGATAGGCCACAAGGTTTTGCAAAGACTCCTGCCGTGTGCTTCGGGCAAAATCACCACATAAGTATCAATCTATTACCACCAATACAGCCAAATTTTGATGATTCCAATAACAAACGTAAAATACAACATTTTGCAATAGAAACAAAGCCCGACCAAATACCTTATCAAAAGACACACTGGCGTCATCAGGGGCAGACAGTGTGGTAAATGTAGTTGTTTCTACTGTACACCTGATGGAATTAGTATACAACTGCCCAACAACCTATGAAAATGATTTAGAAATCCGAAACAAACCCCATGGAATAGATACATGACAAGTACATAAGTACCTAGTCACAAGCCAAAAGGCTACTGAGTTGATGGTATCCTCGGGGACAGACTTAACGTCCATCAGCAGTGACACCGGCTCAGTGGTATGAATGTAAGTATCAATCTATTACCACCAATACAGCCAAATTTTGATGATTCCAATAACAAACGTAAAATACAACATTTTGCAATAGAAACAAAGCCCGACCAAATACCTTATCAAAAGACACACTGGCGTCATCAGGGGCAGACAGTGTGGTAAATGTAGTTGTTTCTACTGTACACCTGATGGAATTAGTATACAACTGCCCAACAACCTATGAAAATGATTTAGAAATCCGAAACAAACCCCATGGAATAGATACCTGACAAGTACATAAGTACCTAGTCACAAGCCAAAAGGCTACTGAGTTGATGGTATCCTCGGGGACAGACTTAACGTCCACCAGCAGTGACACCGGCTCAGTGGTATGAATGTAAGTATCAATCTATTACCACCAATACAGCCAAATTTTGATGATTCCAATAACAAACGTAAAGCACAACATTTTGCAATAGAAACAAAGCCCGACCAAATACCTTATCAAAAGACACACTGGCGTCATCAGGGGCAGACAGTGTGGTAAATGTAGTTGTTTCTACTGTACACCAGATGGAATTAGTATACAACTGCCCAACAACCTATGAAAATAATTTAGAAATCCGAATCTAACCCCATGGAATAGATACATGACAAGTACAAAAGTACCCAATCACAAGCCCGAAGGCTACTGAGTTGATGGTATCCTCGGGGACAGATTTAACGTCCGCCAGCAGTGACACCGACTCAGTGGTATAAATGTAAGTATCAATCTATTACCACCAATACAGCCAAATTATGATGATGCTGATATCCGCGTGCCCGCAGGCACTCCAGCAGGTCCGGACACTTCAGCCAAAAGTGTCCCTGTTTTCCGCAGAAATAGCAGGGACGGTTCTGAGCTGGTCCGGAGGCGAACGCACAACACTCGGCGGGGCCCGGAGAGTCGCTTCCAGCACAGCACGCAATCATCTGCGCAGTGCCGAAATCATATTCCTCATAGTCACACTCGTCCGAAAACGGGCATGACGCGACAGCTGGTGCCGCTTGAACAGGCATCCCTTGCTGGGGTGCCAGTGAACCAACCCACGGAGGGTTGGACTCCACAGGGGTCGCCCGGGGAACCGGGCCCGCCCATGGGGTCACCTGCGATACTGCAGCCGGAGACGGAGCCGCCGCTTGCTTCGGTACAGCCGGGGCCATAGCCTGGGCCGGAGACATCTGTCTTGGACGGACAGCTACCTCTAACGCAATGGCGGAGTTGACCGCCTCCTCCATCGACCGTTTTTCATGGGTGGCCAGCCCGTACGAAATATGGTATGGCTGGCCATCGATGAACTGATCGATCAGCATCGGCTCAAACCGACTGGCATCCATGTTCGGATAAGCCCTCCGGCCGAGTATGCGCAAGTTGAAGGCATAATCGGTTACGGATTCAGTCGGTAGGCGGATCCGCGCTTTGAACTCCCGTTCAAATTGCCGCCTATTTGTCGTCGGCGTGAACAGTAGGCGTAGTTGTCGGACAACCTCGCCGAAAGTTACTGCTCCCACCGGCAGACACTGCATAACCCGGAGAGCTTTACCCTCTAAGCTCCCCAAAAGGATATGCCCAGCCTCAAGCTGGGTCCATCCTTCGTACACCGCCGTCCGCCAGATCTGGAGTAGGTAGTCCTCCAAATCGGCGTTGTCCCCGTTGAACCGTTTCCGCCACGAGGACTGGTCGGGCGCCTTGTCACGAGGTGAGCGCACACAACCGGCGTAACCGGCTCCGGGGTCGGCGGTGTAGGACAGCAAGGCCCGGGTACTACTTGCTACCACGGCGGAGTCCGCTGGGGCAGATATCGACGCCGCTGGCATGGGGGCAGATTAGTTTGCACTTGCCGCCTGGTACAATCCCGCTAACACGCTACCCTGACTTGGCGCGGCCGGTACTCCCGTCGAACCTACTGGGTAGGCTCCAGACGCGGCAGCGTAACTGGCGTAGCTCGGGGCTGAAGCTGCTGGTTGCCACTGTACGCCCGGTGCACCCTGGCTGCCAGGATAGTTAGACCACGCAGCACTACCTCCGGCCGCCGGAACGGTCGGAGCTGCAGGCGCGGATCCCATTGCGGGGACCACCGGCGTCTGCGGACTTGCGGGGACTGGGGGAGGAGCCGTAGGCCCAGTCATCCCCGTGGTGTAGGTGACCATCGGGTCAACGCTCTGTGCGGCCTGATTTAGCTTGAACTGTTCAAGCGCTGTAGAAATCAGCCACATCTCCCTCTCCGACAAAGATCCCGGAGGCTTCCTGGACGGCGGAGAAGGTGGGCGGTCCCTTCGGTCAGGTCGTCCCTGGTGGGGCGACCGGGCGTGGTCGTAGCGCCCTAGCGGAGCCAACTCACCCAAGGTGTTAGTGAGTTGGTCCACGGCACCCGGTGCAGACCGTCCGGAATCCGGGCGAGGGACTCTGACGGGATTCCACCCGGCCGGAGTAGGCATTCCGTACTGCCGGTCCACGCGTCCGGAGGTACTCGCGCCGGCGTTCACTCGATCTCGGACATCCGGAGATGCCCCCTGAAAGAGTGTCGCCTGCCACGACCCGCGTCCGGACGTAGGTGCGCGCGGCGTAGGGCCGTTTTCGGCTCCACCAACCGCGCCTACATCACCGGAGCCAAGCTCTGGCAGCAACCTCTGTTGCGGCCCCGCAGGGCTCGACTCAACGTCCTGAGACGGAGTCAAGGGTGCCGGAGTCAACTCTGCCGGTTGGACCGTGTCCGAAGACGGGGTCCGCCCGAAGACTGCTCACAGCCATCGCGCGACCGGGTGTGGTCCGCGACACTGCCTCCCTTTCCCTTCCCTTTTTGTTTACTCGCCATCTTGTTAACTTTGTCCCGGAGGAGCGGACGGTCCCCAGGGACGAAGGGGCAAAGGAACTGTGACGGTAGGCTGCAATGGAACACCGTCCGGCTGATCCTGGTCACTCAGCACCACTGTAAAGTTCGGCGGGCGCCCGCTACAGGGCGTCCGGCACTACTCTACGGAATACTTCAACCAGGTACAGTCAGCCCGGAACGAGTCCGGCCTTCATACACTACGACATAACACATGTATCTCACCAACTCCTTAACTACAACATGCATATTACATAGTTATGGTCATGTAGCCGTGTGTAGAGCCCGAGATGCCATGGGAGCGGCACCACGGAACCCGTACACGTGGGCATGTTGCTGGCCGGCCTCGCCGAAGGCACTGTCGCAGAGATGGAACTCTGAGCCAGCCCGACGGTCTGCCAGAGCCTGTGTCACACCACCCCGGGTGGAGAAGAGAACTGGCGATCCACAGGGTTTGCGCCCCCGAGTCGCTTCCAGCACAGCACTACCTCCGGCCGCCGGAACGGTCGGAGCTGCAGGCGCGGATCCCATTGCGGGGACCACCGGCGTCTGCGGACTTGCGGGGACTGGGGGAGGAGCCGTAGGCCCAGTCATCCCCGTGGTGTAGGTGACCATCGGGTCAACGCTCTGTGCGGCCTGATTTAGCTTGAACTGTTCAAGCGCTGTAGAAATCAGCCACATCTCCCTCTCCGACAAAGATCCCGGAGGGTTCCTGGACGGCGGAGAAGGTGGGCGGTCCCTTCGGTCAGGTCGTCCCTGGTGGGGCGACCGGGCGCGGTCGTAGCGCCCTAGCGGAGCCAACTCACCCAAGGTGTTAGTGAGTTGGTCCACGGCACCCGGTGCAGACCGTCCGGAATCCGGGCGAGGGACTCTGACGGGATTCCACCCGGCCGGAGTAGGCATTCCGTACTGCCGGTCCACGCGTCCGGAGGTACTCGCGCCGGCGTTCACTCGATCTCGGACATCCGGAGATGCCCCCTGAAAGAGTGTCGCCTGCCACGACCCGCGTCCGGACGTAGGTGCGCGCGGCGTAGGGCCGTTTTCGGCTCCACCAACCGCGCCTACATCACCGGAGCCAAGCTCTGGCAGCAACCTCTGTTGCGGCCCCGCAGGGCTCGACTCAACGTCCTGAGACGGAGTCAAGGGTGCCGGAGTCAACTCTGCCGGTTGGACCGTGTCCGAAGACGGGGTCCGCCCGAAGACTGCTCACAGCCATCGCGCGACCGGGTGTGGTCCGCGACACTGCCTCCCTTTCCCTTCCCTTTTTGTTTACTCGCCATCTTGTTAACTTTGTCCCGGAGGAGCGGACGGTCCCCAGGGACGAAGGGGCAAAGGAACTGTGACGGTAGGCTGCAATGGAACACCGTCCGGCTGATCCTGGTCACTCAGCACCACTGTAAAGTTCGGCGGGCGCCCGCTACAGGGCGTCCGGCACTACTCTACGGAATACTTCAACCAGGTACAGTCAGCCCGGAACGAGTCCGGCCTTCATACACTACGACATAACACATGTATCTCACCAACTCCTTAACTACAACATGCATATTACATAGTTATGGTCATGTAGCCGTGTGTAGAGCCCGAGATGCCATGGGAGCGGCACCACGGAACCCGTACACGTGGGCATGTTGCTGGCCGGCCTCGCCGAAGGCACTGTCGCAGAGATGGAACTCTGAGCCAGCCCGACGGTCTGCCAGAGCCTGTGTCACACCACCCCGGGTGGAGAAGAGAACTGGCGATCCACAGGGTTTGCGCCCCCGAGTCAGCAACTGTCTCTACCCCAGCCCGGGCCCTCAATGGAAATCGTCCCCAGGGCCCGCGAGGGCCTTACCATCTATCTATCAATAGATTGATACTTAAATGTAAGTATCAATCTATTACCACCAATACAGCCAAATTATGATGATGCTGATATCCGCGTGCCCGCAGGCACTCCAGCAGGTCCGGACACTTCAGCCAAAAGTGTCCCTGTTTTCCGCAGAAATAGCAGGGACGGTTCTGAGCTGGTCCGGAGGCGAACGCACAACACTCGGCGGGGCCCGGAGAGTCGCTTCCAGCACAGCACGCAATCATCTGCGCAGTGCCGAAATCATATTCCTCATAGTCACACTCGTCCGAAAACGGGCATGACGCGACAGCTGGTGCCGCTTGAACAGGCATCCCTTGCTGGGGTGCCAGTGAACCAACCCACGGAGGGTTGGACTCCACAGGGGTCGCCCGGGGAACCGGGCCCGCCCATGGGGTCACCTGCGATGCTGCAGCCGGAGACGGAGCCGCCGCTTGCTTCGGTACAGCCGGGGCCATAGCCTGGGCCGGAGACATCTGTCTTGGACGGACAGCTACCTCTAACGCAATGGCGGAGTTGACCGCCTCCTCCATCGACCGTTTTTCATGGGTGGCCAGCCCGTACGAAATATGGTATGGCTGGCCATCGATGAACTGATCGATCAGCATCGGCTCAAACCGACTGGCATCCATGTTCGGATAAGCCCTCCGGCCGAGTATGCGCAAGTTGAAGGCATAATCGGTTACGGATTCAGTCGGTAGGCGGATCCGCGCTTTGAACTCCCGTTCAAATTGCCGCCTATTTGTCGTCGGCGTGAACAGTAGGCGTAGTTGTCGGACAACCTCGCCGAAAGTTACTGCTCCCACCGGCAGACACTGCATAACCCGGAGAGCTTTACCCTCTAAGCTCCCCAAAAGGATATGCCCAGCCTCAAGCTGGGTCCATCCTTCGTACACCGCCGTCCGCCAGATCTGGAGTAGGTAGTCCTCCAAATCGGCGTTGTCCCCGTTGAACCGTTTCCGCCACGAGGACTGGTCGGGCGCCTTGTCACGAGGTGAGCGCACACAACCGGCGTAACCGGCTCCGGGGTCGGCGGTGTAGGACAGCAAGGCCCGGGTACTACTTGCTACCACGGCGGAGTCCGCTGGGGCAGATATCGACGCCGCTGGCATGGGGGCAGATTAGTTTGCACTTGCCGCCTGGTACAATCCCGCTAACACGCTACCCTGACTTGGCGCGGCCGGTACTCCCGTCGAACCTACTGGGTAGGCTCCAGACGCGGCAGCGTAACTGGCGTAGCTCGGGGCTGAAGCTGCTGGTTGCCACTGTACGCCCGGTGCACCCTGGCTGCCAGGATAGTTAGACCACGCAGCACTACCTCCGGCCGCCGGAACGGTCGGAGCTGCAGGCGCGGATCCCATTGCGGGGACCACCGGCGTCTGCGGACTTGCGGGGACTGGGGGAGGAGCCGTAGGCCCAGTCATCCCCGTGGTGTAGGTGACCATCGGGTCAACGCTCTGTGCGGCCTGATTTAGCTTGAACTGTTCAAGCGCTGTAGAAATCAGCCACATCTCCCTCTCCGACAAAGATCCCGGAGGCTTCCTGGATGGCGGAGAAGGTGGGCGGTCCCTTCGGTCAGGTCGTCCTTGGTGGGGCGACCGGGCGCGGTCGTAGCGCCCTAGCGGAGCCAACTCACCCAAGGTGTTAGTGAGTTGGTCCACGGCACCCGGTGCAGACCGTCCGGAATCCGGGCGAGGGACTCTGACGGGATTCCACCCGGCCGGAGTAGGCATTCCGTACTGCCGGTCCACGCGTCCGGAGGTACTCGCGCCGGCGTTCACTCGATCTCGGACATCCGGAGATGCCCCCTGAAAGAGTGTCGCCTGCCACGACCCGCGTCCGGACGTAGGTGCGCGCGGCGTAGGGCCGTTTTCGGCTCCACCAACCGCGCCTACATCACCGGAGCCAAGCTCTGGCAGCAACCTCTGTTGCGGCCCCGCAGGGCTCGACTCAACGTCCTGAGACGGAGTCAAGGGTGCCGGAGTCAACTCTGCCGGTTGGACCGTGTCCGAAGACGGGGTCCGCCCGAAGACTGCTCACAGCCATCGCGCGACCGGGTGTGGTCCGCGACACTGCCTCCCTTTCCCTTCCCTTTTTGTTTACTCGCCATCTTGTTAACTTTGTCCCGGAGGAGCGGACGGTCCCCAGGGACGAAGGGGCAAAGGAACTGTGACGGTAGGCTGCAATGGAACACCGTCCGGCTGATCCTGGTCACTCAGCACCACTGTAAAGTTCGGCGGGCGCCCGCTACAGGGCGTCCGGCACTACTCTACGGAATACTTCAACCAGGTACAGTCAGCCCGGAACGAGTCCGGCCTTCATACACTACGACATAACACATGTATCTCACCAACTCCTTAACTACAACATGCATATTACATAGTTATGGTCATGTAGCCGTGTGTAGAGCCCGAGATGCCATGGGAGCGGCACCACGGAACCCGTACACGTGGGCATGTTGCTGGCCGGCCTCGCCGAAGGCACTGTCGCAGAGATGGAACTCTGAGCCAGCCCGACGGTCTGCCAGAGCCTGTGTCACACCACCCCGGGTGGAGAAGAGAACTGGCGATCCACAGGGTTTGCGCCCCCGAGTCGCTTCCAGCACAGCACTACCTCCGGCCGCCGGAACGGTCGGAGCTGCAGGCGCGGATCCCATTGCGGGGACCACCGGCGTCTGCGGACTTGCGGGGACTGGGGGAGGAGCCGTAGGCCCAGTCATCCCCGTGGTGTAGGTGACCATCGGGTCAACGCTCTGTGCGGCCTGATTTAGCTTGAACTGTTCAAGCGCTGTAGAAATCAGCCACATCTCCCTCTCCGACAAAGATCCCGGAGGGTTCCTGGACGGCGGAGAAGGTGGGCGGTCCCTTCGGTCAGGTCGTCCCTGGTGGGGCGACCGGGCGCGGTCGTAGCGCCCTAGCGGAGCCAACTCACCCAAGGTGTTAGTGAGTTGGTCCACGGCACCCGGTGCAGACCGTCCGGAATCCGGGCGAGGGACTCTGACGGGATTCCACCCGGCCGGAGTAGGCATTCCGTACTGCCGGTCCACGCGTCCGGAGGTACTCGCGCCGGCGTTCACTCGATCTCGGACATCCGGAGATGCCCCCTGAAAGAGTGTCGCCTGCCACGACCCGCGTCCGGACGTAGGTGCGCGCGGCGTAGGGCCGTTTTCGGCTCCACCAACCGCGCCTACATCACCGGAGCCAAGCTCTGGCAGCAACCTCTGTTGCGGCCCCGCAGGGCTCGACTCAACGTCCTGAGACGGAGTCAAGGGTGCCGGAGTCAACTCTGCCGGTTGGACCGTGTCCGAAGACGGGGTCCGCCCGAAGACTGCTCACAGCCATCGCGCGACCGGGTGTGGTCCGCGACACTGCCTCCCTTTCCCTTCCCTTTTTGTTTACTCGCCATCTTGTTAACTTTGTCCCGGAGGAGCGGACGGTCCCCAGGGACGAAGGGGCAAAGGAACTGTGACGGTAGGCTGCAATGGAACACCGTCCGGCTGATCCTGGTCACTCAGCACCACTGTAAAGTTCGGCGGGCGCCCGCTACAGGGCGTCCGGCACTACTCTACGGAATACTTCAACCAGGTACAGTCAGCCCGGAACGAGTCCGGCCTTCATACACTACGACATAACACATGTATCTCACCAACTCCTTAACTACAACATGCATATTACATAGTTATGGTCATGTAGCCGTGTGTAGAGCCCGAGATGCCATGGGAGCGGCACCACGGAACCCGTACACGTGGGCATGTTGCTGGCCGGCCTCGCCGAAGGCACTGTCGCAGAGATGGAACTCTGAGCCAGCCCGACGGTCTGCCAGAGCCTGTGTCACACCACCCCGGGTGGAGAAGAGAACTGGCGATCCACAGGGTTTGCGCCCCCGAGTCAGCAACTGTCTCTACCCCAGCCCGGGCCCTCAATGGAAATCGTCCCCAGGGCCCGCGAGGGCCTTACCATCTATCTATCAATAGATTGATACTTAAATGTAAGTATCAATCTATTACCACCAATACAGCCAAATTATGATGATGCTGATATCCGCGTGCCCGCAGGCACTCCAGCAGGTCCGGACACTTCAGCCAAAAGTGTCCCTGTTTTCCGCAGAAATAGCAGGGACGGTTCTGAGCTGGTCCGGAGGCGAACGCACAACACTCGGCGGGGCCCGGAGAGTCGCTTCCAGCACAGCACGCAATCATCTGCGCAGTGCCGAAATCATATTCCTCATAGTCACACTCGTCCGAAAACGGGCATGACGCGACAGCTGGTGCCGCTTGAACAGGCATCCCTTGCTGGGGTGCCAGTGAACCAACCCACGGAGGGTTGGACTCCACAGGGGTCGCCCGGGGAACCGGGCCCGCCCATGGGGTCACCTGCGATGCTGCAGCCGGAGACGGAGCCGCCGCTTGCTTCGGTACAGCCGGGGCCATAGCCTGGGCCGGAGACATCTGTCTTGGACGGACAGCTACCTCTAACGCAATGGCGGAGTTGACCGCCTCCTCCATCGACCGTTTTTCATGGGTGGCCAGCCCGTACGAAATATGGTATGGCTGGCCATCGATGAACTGATCGATCAGCATCGGCTCAAACCGACTGGCATCCATGTTCGGATAAGCCCTCCGGCCGAGTATGCGCAAGTTGAAGGCATAATCGGTTACGGATTCAGTCGGTAGGCGGATCCGCGCTTTGAACTCCCGTTCAAATTGCCGCCTATTTGTCGTCGGCGTGAACAGTAGGCGTAGTTGTCGGACAACCTCGCCGAAAGTTACTGCTCCCACCGGCAGACACTGCATAACCCGGAGAGCTTTACCCTCTAAGCTCCCCAAAAGGATATGCCCAGCCTCAAGCTGGGTCCATCCTTCGTACACCGCCGTCCGCCAGATCTGGAGTAGGTAGTCCTCCAAATCGGCGTTGTCCCCGTTGAACCGTTTCCGCCACGAGGACTGGTCGGGCGCCTTGTCACGAGGTGAGCGCACACAACCGGCGTAACCGGCTCCGGGGTCGGCGGTGTAGGACAGCAAGGCCCGGGTACTACTTGCTACCACGGCGGAGTCCGCTGGGGCAGATATCGACGCCGCTGGCATGGGGGCAGATTAGTTTGCACTTGCCGCCTGGTACAATCCCGCTAACACGCTACCCTGACTTGGCGCGGCCGGTACTCCCGTCGAACCTACTGGGTAGGCTCCAGACGCGGCAGCGTAACTGGCGTAGCTCGGGGCTGAAGCCGCTGGTTGCCACTGTACGCCCGGTGCACCCTGGCTGCCAGGATAGTTAGACCACGCAGCACTACCTCCGGCCGCCGGAACGGTCGGAGCTGCAGGCGCGGATCCCATTGCGGGGACCACCGGCGTCTGCGGACTTGCGGGGACTGGGGGAGGAGCCGTAGGCCCAGTCATCCCCGTGGTGTAGGTGACCATCGGGTCAACGCTCTGTGCGGCCTGATTTAGCTTGAACTGTTCAAGCGCTGTAGAAATCAGCCACATCTCCCTCTCCGACAAAGATCCCGGAGGGTTCCTGGACGGCGGAGAAGGTGGGCGGTCCCTTCGGTCAGGTCGTCCCTGGTGGGGCGACCGGGCGCGGTCGTAGCGCCCTAGCGGAGCCAACTCACCCAAGGTGTTAGTGAGTTGGTCCACGGCACCCGGT
Source organism: Terebella lapidaria (assembly GCA_949152475.1). Lineage (NCBI taxonomy): Eukaryota > Metazoa > Annelida > Polychaeta > Terebellida > Terebellidae > Terebella > Terebella lapidaria. The sequence continues at coordinate 22,087,644 of OX424569.1, forward strand.
GCAGACCGTCCGGAATCCGGGCGAGGGACTCTGACGGGAGTCCACCCGGCCGGAGTAGGCATTCCGTACTGCCGGTCCACGCGTCCGGAGGTACTCGCGCCGGCGTTCACTCGATCTCGGACATCCGGAGATGCCCCCTGAAAGAGTGTCGCCTGCCACGACCCGCGTCCGGACGTAGGTGCGCGCGGCGTAGGGCCGTTTTCGGCTCCACCAACCGCGCCTACATCACCGGAGCCAAGCTCTGGCAGCAACCTCTGTTGCGGCCCCGCAGGGCTCGACTCAACGTCCTGAGACGGAGTCAAGGGTGCCGGAGTCAACTCTGCCGGTTGGACCGTGTCCGAAGACGGGGTCCGCCCGAAGACTGCTCACAGCCATCGCGCGACCGGGTGTGGTCCGCGACACTGCCTCCCTTTCCCTTCCCTTTTTGTTTACTCGCCATCTTGTTAACTTTGTCCCGGAGGAGCGGACGGTCCCCAGGGACGAAGGGGCAAAGGAACTGTGACGGTAGGCTGCAATGGAACACCGTCCGGCTGATCCTGGTCACTCAGCACCACTGTAAAGTTCGGCGGGCGCCCGCTACAGGGCGTCCGGCACTACTCTACGGAATACTTCAACCAGGTACAGTCAGCCCGGAACGAGTCCGGCCTTCATACACTACGACATAACACATGTATCTCACCAACTCCTTAACTACAACATGCATATTACATAGTTATGGTCATGTAGCCGTGTGTAGAGCCCGAGATGCCATGGGAGCGGCACCACGGAACCCGTACACGTGGGCATGTTGCTGGCCGGCCTCGCCGAAGGCACTGTCGCAGAGATGGAACTCTGAGCCAGCCCGACGGTCTGCCAGAGCCTGTGTCACACCACCCCGGGTGGAGAAGAGAACTGGCGATCCACAGGGTTTGCGCCCCCGAGTCAGCAACTGTCTCTACCCCAGCCCGGGCCCTCAATGGAAATCGTCCCCAGGGCCCGCGAGGGCCTTACCCAAGACACAGGGACGTAAAGCTCATGGCGAGCCTCTCGTCCTGCCTCTCGGCTTGCTCTGGGACAATCTCACAGACCAAGCCAAATGCTCGCGTATATATCGAACCGAGAGGCGGGAGGAGAAACTAGGTCACCACTTCTTATAGTTTACTGGGCTCGATTAGGTACAGTGCGTTGCTAGGCAGCGCACGCTCGGAACTCGAGCGGTCTAAAGATAGGCCACAAGGTTTTGCAAAGACTCCTGCCGTGTGCTTCGGGCAAAATCACCACATAAGTATCAATCTATTACCACCAATACAGCCAAATTTTGATGATTCCAATAACAAACGTAAAATACAACATTTTGCAATAGAAACAAAGCCCGATCAAATACCTTATCAAAAGACACACTGGCGTCATCAGGGGCAGACAGTGTGGTAAATGTAGTTGTTTCTACTGTACACCTGATGGAATTAGTATACAACTGCCCAACAACCTATGAAAATGATTTAGAAATCCGAAACAAACCCCATGGAATAGATACATGACAAGTACATAAGTACCTAGTCACAAGCCAAAAGGCTACTGAGTTGATGGTATCCTCGGGGTCAGACTTAACGTCCATCAGCAGTGACACCGGCTCAGTGGTATGAATGTAAGTATCAATCTATTACCACCAATACAGCCAAATTTTGATGATTCCAATAACAAACGTAAAATACAACATTTTGCAATAGAAACAAAGCCCGACCAAATACCTTATCAAAAGACACACTGGCGTCATCAGGGGCAGACAGTGTGGTAAATGTAGTTGTTTCTACTGTACACCTGATGGAATTAGTATACAACTGCCCAACAACCTATGAAAATGATTTAGAAATCCGAAACAAACCCCATGGAATAGATACCTGACAAGTACATAAGTACCTAGTCACAAGCCAAAAGGCTACTGAGTTGATGGTATCCTCGGGGACAGACTTAACGTCCACCAGCAGTGACACCGGCTCAGTGGTATGAATGTAAGTATCAATCTATTACCACCAATACAGCCAAATTTTGATGATTCCAATAACAAACGTAAAGCACAACATTTTGCAATAGAAACAAAGCCCGACCAAATACCTTATCAAAAGACACACTGGCGTCATCAGGGGCAGACAGTGTGGTAAATGTAGTTGTTTCTACTGTACACCAGATGGAATTAGTATACAACTGCCCAACAACCTATGAAAATAATTTAGAAATCCGAATCTAACCCCATGGAATAGATACATGACAAGTACAAAAGTACCCAATCACAAGCCCGAAGGCTACTCAGTTGATGGTATCCTCGGGGACAGATTTAACGTCCGCCAGCAGTGACACCGACTCAGTGGTATAAATGTAAGTATCAATCTATTACCACCAATACAGCCAAATTATGATGATGCCAATAAGAAACGTAAAATACAACATTTTGCAATAGAAACAAAGCCCGACCAAATAGTTTATCCAAAGACACACTGGCGTCATCAGGGGCAGATGTAAAGATGATAATAAGCGACATATTAGCCATTTTGTTCTCTGACCTTGAAAATGAGATCAAAGGTCAAATTCTAGATCACCAAAATATTCAGCATACATCATTTCCTATATGTTCACTATGGACCCCTAAGCTGTAAATTTGATAATAAGCGAGATATAAGCCATTTTGTATTCTGACCTTGAAAATAAAATGACTAACCTTGAAATTTAGGTCAAGGGTCAAATTCAAGGTCACTAGAATATTCAGCATATATCATTTCCTATATGTTCACAATTGATTCCTAAGCTGCAAAGTCGCTAATAAGCAAGATATTGGCCATTTTGTCTTGTGACCTTGAAAATGAGGTCAAAGGTCAAATTCAAGGTCACGAGAATATTCAGCATATATCATTTCCTATATGTTCACAATTGATTCCTAAGCCGTAAAGTCGATAGTAAGCGAGATATTAGCAATTTTGTCCTGTGACCTTGGAAATGAGGTCAAAGGTCAAATTCAAGGTCACGAGAATATTCAGCATATATCATTTCCTATATGTTCACAATTGATTCCTAAGCTGTAAAGTCGATAATAAGCGAGATATTAGCCATTTTGTCCTGTGACCTTGAAAATGAGGCCAAAGGTCAAATTCAAGGTCACGAGAATATTCAGCATATATCATTTCCTATATGTTCACAATGGATTCCTAAGCTGTAAAGTCTATAATAAGCGAGATATTAGCCATTTTGTCCTGTGACCTTGAAAATGAGGTCAAAGGTCAAATTCAAGGTCACGAGAATATTCAGCATATATCATTTCCTATATGTTCACAATTGATTTCTAAGCTGTAAAGTCGATAATAAGCGAGATATTAGCCATTTTGTCCTGTGACCTTGAAAATGAGGTCAAAGGTTAAATTTAAGGTCACGAGAATATTCAGCATATACCATTTCTTATATGTCCACAATTGATTCCTAGTCTCTAATCTCAATATTAAGTGAGATATTAGGCTCAATGTGTCCCATTATAAAGCATAGGAAAATTTAACATGGGAAAGTCACATCTGGGCCGAGTTTGGGCCCAAAATGGCCCACTTCGAGTGATTCAAGCGCAACGAAATTTATACATGTCGCAGAAGTACATATGAGGAGTGTTATGCATCAATAAGAAAAAAAGTTACTGAACAGATTTTGAGAAAACGACCATCAAAGTCCAAAATTAGCCATTTTCGACGAGAACGGCCGCTATGACCTTGAAACCAAGGTCAGAGGTCAAATTCAAGGTCACGAAAATATTCAGCATATATCATTTCCTATATGTCCACAATTGATTCCTAGTCTCTAATCTCAATATTAAGTGAGATATTAGGCTTAATGTGTCCCATTATAAAGCATAGGAGAATTTAACATGGGAAAGTCCCATTTGGGCCGAGTTTGGGGCTTTGGGCCCAAAATGGCCCACTTCGAGCGATTCAAGGGCAACGAAATTTAAACATGTCACAGGGGTACATATGAGGAGTGTTATGCATCAATAAGAAAAAAAGTTACTGAACAGATTTTGAGAAAATGACCGTCAAAGTCCAAAATTGCCCATTTTTCGACGAAAACGGCCGCCATTTTGAAAAAAAGGCGAAAATCAAAAAACTAAAAAATACCTCCCTCTGGAAATATTTTTAGGCATTTTTGTGCAAAATTTCAGAAAAATCCAATCGTAAACTTTAAAGATAAAATTGTTTATGGACGATGGACGACGGACGGACGACGGACGCAACGCCATGGCAATAGGTTATCGGACCATAGGTAACGACGTATAACATGATTGAATGGTGTCGGAGGTTAACACCAGTGGCAACAGAGTCTGAAAAAAAAGTACAAGTCATTTCATAGATATTGGCTAGATATGAATATATGCATATATGAACAACAACATATTATCACCGTTATTACGCATGGAGCCTGTGAAATACACAATAATAATGTTACTGGTACAAGAGATAGACTATTCGTATATCGAATGTGAACCAAAAAAAATCCCCAGATGTTCGGAAGATAAGTACAGTACAGGGTTCTCTTGTAATAGGGTGGAAGTTATGAAAAAGGAGATTACTTCACATTTTACTTGTTATCCGTAGAGTCATCTATTTCCGAGTATCCGTACATAGGAGAAGTAAGGGGTCTCAACGTGTTCACTCTAATATCAAAGTTCACTCGCGGTATGGCAACATTAACAAGTTCTACTAGGATGAGTCCTTAAAGTTTATTCAGATGCATTTAGTTCATCTCGGACTTTCATCAACAATTTCCTCAGGCGGTTTTGCCCTGTCCAGGTAGACGGATCCAAGTTGAAACCTGATTTGACACCCTTCGGAGCCTCCCCAACACCCCAGACGTCGTAAGGATTGGCTTCAGCTAATGTATGAGACCCAGTGCTGAGCAACACGGACCGGAGATAGTCGGACTGACTATACTTTGCACGCAGAGCCGTGAGCATTGCTTCGGAGCTTGCTTCGGATTCGTTCCATGACTCGTCACCACCAACGACTGATTTACCTTCGCCTTTTGTGTTGCGGGATTTGTTGCGGGCTTGAGAGGACCCATAGGCCCAGTCATCCCCGTAGCGTAGGGGACCGTCGGGTCGACACTCTGAGTGGCCTGATTCAACTTGAACTGTTCAAGCGCCGTGGAAATCAGCCACTTCTCCCTCTCCGACAAAGACCCCGGAGGGTTCCTGGACTGCGGAGAAGGTGAGCGGTCCCTTCGGTCAGATCGTCCCTGATGGGGCGACCTGGCGCGGTCGTAGCGCCCCAGCGGAGCCAACTCACCCAAGGTATTAGTGAGCTGGTCCATTGCACCTGGTGCGGACCGTCCGGAATCCCTACGAGGGGCTCTCGCAGGAGTCCACCCGGCCGGAATAGGCATCCGGAACTGTTGGTCCGCTGGTCCGGAGGTGCTCGCGCCGGCGTTCACTCGATCCCGGACATCCGGAGATGCCCCCTGGGAGAGTGCCACCTGCCTCGGACCGCTTCCGGACGTAGGTGCGCGCGGCGTGAAGTCGTTCCCGGCTCCACCAACCGCGCCTAACTCACCGGGACTAAGCTCCGGCAGCAACCTCTGCCCCGCAGGGCGCAGGACTCAACGTCCTGAGACGGAGTCAAGGGTGCTGGAGTCGACTCTGCAAGTTGGACCGTGTCTGAAGACGGGGTCCGGTTAACGGAGGGCTCCGCTCCGCGTGTGGTCCGCGACACTACCTCCCTTTCCCTTCCCTTTCTGTTTAGTCATTCTCTTTCTTGACTTTGTCCCGGAGGAGCGGACGGTCCCCAGGGATGAGGGAGCAAAGGAACTGTGACGGTAGGCTGCAATGGAACGCCGTCAGGCTGATCCTGGTCACTCAGCACCACTGTAAAGTTCGGCGGGCGCCCGCTACAGGGCGTCCGGCACTACTCTACAGAACACTACAACCAGGTACAGTCAGCCCGGAACGAGTCCGGCCGTCATACACTACGACATAACAAATGCATCTCACCAACTCCTTCACTACAACATGCATATCACATAGTTATGGTAATGTAGCCGTATGTAGAGCCCGAGATGCCATGGGAGCGGCACCACGGAACCCATACACGTGGGCATGTTGCTGGCTGGCCTCGCCGAAGGCACTGTCACAGAGATGGAACTCTGAGCCAGCCCGACGGTCTGCCAGAGCCTGTGTCACACCACCCCAGGTGGTAGAAAACCGGTGATCCACAGGGCGTGAGCCCCCGAGTCAACAACGGTCTCCCCCACCTGGGCCCCCATTGGAAATCGTCCCCAGGGCCCGCGTGGGCCTTACCCAAGATACAGGGACGTAAAGCTCATGGCGAGCCTCTCGTCCTGCCTCTTGGCTTGCTCTGGGACAATCTCACAGACCAAGCAAAATGCTCGCGTATATATCGAGCCAAGAGGCGGGGGGAGAGACTAGGTCAAACCATTGTTATAGTTTACTGGGCGCGATCAAGTACAGTGCGTTGCTAGGCAGCGCACGCTCCGAACTAGAGCGATCTAAAAATAGGCCGTAAAACTAGCTAGTGTTTTGCAAAGACTCCTGCCGCGATCTTTGGGCAAAATCGCCACATATGCAGTATAACTTTTTGATTCATTCGAGACGTCAGCTATAGCCTGTAAAATACGGCGTCTTCGTCCAAGCTCCTCAGGGTAGCAGGCCCGGAGGTACATATTCCCGGGTAACTCCTTCCGCTTCTCCTACACTATCTCCCTGTCCAGATAGTGTTGAAATTTGACTATGATCGGCCTAGTGTTTCCCTGACGAAATCTCCCCGAGCGATGGATGCGTATGAACGTGCGTTTGTCATTTTCGATACCAAGTGTTGTAAGCTCGTCAGATATTTTACCCCAGCAGTTCTCGTCACGGCTTTCGGGTACTCCACAGAACAGGAGACAATCTCGTCTCTGGTAGGTTTCGATCTTTAGGAGGCGATCAGTTAGTTGCTTGTTGATAATTTTTGCACGTTGCACTGGGATTGAAGCCTCACATTTTCTGTAGTCACTTTTTGAAGTTCAGATTCCAGGTGGGATATTTTGTTGTCGACCTTTTTTGAGTTAGATCTAGCAAAGCCTTTTTGTTTGCTTCGACACCTTGCAATATCAGATCCAACTTGCTAGCATTTGACAAACTATTGATATCAGATTCAGTACCACCAAAATCATTCATTGCCATTTTTGAACCTTTGAGATCGGCACAAATTTTTGGAGAACAGTCACTGTTTTCACTACTCGTGGATGAGAGTAAACGTTTTGTTGGCATTATTATGTAACTGTTTGCAGCGTGTAATAACACTTGCAGTCATACACAGCGACATTGAATGGGAAGAGTGAGGCAGTGGTCCATGACGTTCAGGTGCCCGGGCAATACTACGCGGATGTACATGTAAAGTCCACCTGTGACGTCACTCTATTGTCTTTCTCTCCATTACCAATACGTAATGGAGAGCTGCATGCAAATATTGGAGCAGTATGTTTGTAATATTGGAGTTGAGCTCAACTGTGAAATATTGAGAGAAGCTTTGCTCGCTTCATTGATTGCAAAACAACGGGATTATAGAGCACTGTACACATAACATTTAATCTGTCTCACACCTTTTCAATCCTTATTTTATATCGAGGAACGGCCCAAGTATCATACGCTGCGTCTTAATACTACTCACCCACTGAATCTTACCATTTAATCCGTCTGGCACATTTTCAATCCTTATCTAATATAGAGAAAAGCGCAGGATATGAAACTTGGGCCGGAGGAACGAGCAGCACAAGTTACTTGGGGCACTGGTCTAACAATTCCATATAATATCCATTATTAGTTGCATGTGAACCAATATCCAACTTCGCAATATCCATCACATTGTGGGTGCTTATCCAAAAGAAAAAAGAAATGTCCCTATCCAATTTTTGAAATATCCATGAAATCGTGTGTGATTATCCCAACACAAGTTATGCCTGCAAGTTAGAATCATATCCACGGCTGGTTACATTCAGTTTTCACAGCAGAGGATGAGTATATATTGTATCGTGAACATTTGAATATAGTGTGAATTTCACTTGAACAATACGATGTCGTCCCTTCAACTTTTGTTTGTGCAATGAATGCAGCCATTTCCCGTACATCACATAAATTTATATAAAACATTTTTGCTCACGTCTTTACAACTCGTACATTTTGAGCTATAGTGATTGTGTGGGGGGATTATTTTTTGGGGTGGTGGACTTTACATTAGTCAAAGCCATCGTCACGCTCCATTACCTATTGGTATTAGAAACCTCGGGCTTCGCCCTCGGTCTCCAATACCAATAGGTAATGGAGCGCTCCTCGGGCTTTAACTACTACTTACCAATTTTCACACTACTGACTTGATATTTTGGCGATTCCCGATGCACTTACTCCCGAAGATAGTATCCATATTACTCCAATGTCTTCTATGGTACTTTATGGTCCATGCTGACACTTTTTGGGGTGGTACACGCTGTTTTTCATCAACAAGTCACTTATAATTGCCACTGGTGGAATAACTCCGTCATGCTAACTCGCCGCCATAATGGTGTCCGGAGATGAGTCCATTATGGTGCTTGTTTGGTTCTGGACTCTGTTCGCAGGCAGTTCCGGACGAGCGCCGGCTATTGATTTCATCATGTTTGGGATTCTCTAGATTGGGCGCCGGCATGAAGGGTTCGCCCCTAACCATTGAGGTTATGGACCTGCCGGCACCGCGTCTAAATCTATTGGATCCGCGCTCCGGTGGTCGTTGTATGGGCTCTGGGCTTGACCGTGGCATTGCTCCGTGGCTTTACTGTACGTTGGGGTTGCTAGTGGGCGCGTCATGAACGCCCACAGGGCGCCCAATTGTCTGTAGGGCTACAATGGGCATGCTCGATCGCCTTGTAAGCGTACCAGCGGCTATGGGGAGTGTTTATATTTATTTTTCCATCTCATGTTATTATTCACTGAGTGGATTATATAAACCACAAGTATGCGTGCATTCCGTGGAAACGCTATTCTTTCTCATTTGATCATACATTGAGATAAGTTTAGTGATATATCTTTTTCCTGGTGCAATAGAAAGTGAGAAATCGGGAGATTTTTCCTTTCGTTAGAGGGGTGTAGGAGATTGTGTGCTGTGTATCAGAAGCTTGTTTGCCGTGATCTATGAAAAGCAAGCAAACGGTGGTGAATTTATTTTCATTACTGTTACTTATTACTGAGCGGTGGTAAATGTATTTTTATCGCTGCTGATAGGTGGACATAATCGTAAGAGCCACAAGTAGATCTACTTCTGATACATTGTATACAATCTTTATCCTGCTGTGGTGATTAATTTCACGTCATTTACCGCCAGTGCGGCAGCTATAGCTAATGACTGATTTTAACTAGACATAAAAGCCTATAGGCTTTGTGGCATCCCCCATTTTGTTCTTATCATTTCAAATGGTCATACTGGACTGAGAAAAAAGGATACACAGGCCATTGTATGTGGGTAAGAGTGAGAGCTTCTTACCAGAACTGCTTCTTACCAGAACAGACAGTTTCTTACCAGAACTGCTTTTTATCATCTAGAAAACTTGGCCCACCAGACATTTGCCACCCCAAATGAATGGACAATTACCCAGCCAATATTATTCAGCGTACTAGTATATTTAATCAGAATGTTCGTGATATTTTTCAGGTGCTCCTGTCAAATATAAAATGATACATGACTAAAAGAATGCTGTGTCATCTTGGCCAATTTTGTGATTTCAAAACTTGTACAATACAGCGGAATTTTCGCATTCATATTATAACCAAAGCCAAACATTTGCCAGCTAACTAAAACAATGATGATTTGGTCATTGCATGTGAAATAGAGTTGAATAACAAAACATTCAAACAATACATGTTTGTACAATATAAATGCAGACAGGGCAAATCATTCCCCAAGCATGTCGTGTCATGTGTGTTGGCTTATTCACCAACTATTGTTGTACACACACTAGTAAACCAGGCTTTGGAGGGGGGGAGTGAGGGATAATGCATGGATATGAGCCTAGGGTCATGTTGGACATGCTAGCTGTATCAATTGTCAGGCATGACTGAGCAGGGCTGGCTGAGAGGGGCGGAGCCTATTTCTGTGCTGGACAGACTGGCTGATCTTGTCAGGCATGACTGAGCAAGGCTGGCACCTACCAAATTTTTTTTCCTCTGGAAATTGCCTGAATCAAATTATGACATTGACAGGAATCGCCCGATTTTTTTTTCCAAAATGGCCGCTGGCGGCCATCTTGGATTTCGGATCTCGACGAAAAACAATAGGGGTTAGAAGCAAAGTACTTCGGATGAGCTGTGAAAATTTCGGAAAGATAGATCGAGGCGTTCAAGAGTTATGATCCGGAAACCAAACGGCGGAAGAAAAAAAAAAAAAAAGAAAAAAAGAAAAAAAAAAAAAAAAAAACAGACAAAAACATAAGGCCTCCCGATTTTCAATCGGGATGCCTAATTACTGTATCTGATTGCGGGATCCCCCGGGATGGTCTGTATTTAGGCCACCCGTATACATGCATGATAAGGAGTCACCGGGGGGAGATGCGTGTGTATGTATGAGCCTGCAGAGAAAATTCGTTTGTCGGCCTGTATCGATCGATGCTATAAAGCTGCGGGCCGAAATGGGCCCCGAGCTCCCTGGTGTGCGTCAGGGCATCACTTTCCTTCCGCGGTATGGCAGAGATGCGTACTCCCGACGGTCGTCGGAGGCGGGTGCGACAGCCGACACGCCTTTTACAAGGCCTCGTCCACTGACGAACGAGGAGCGTGCCGGGCTGCCACCCATGACATGAGACAGGGTCGAGTGCCCCTTCTGTCTGCAGTCTCTGGTCGGGTATGAAGACCCCCATAATGCCCTCAACCGGGACCTAGGTACCCTTCCTACGACCACCTGAGCTGGCATATTGCGGGTTATCATTACCCCTGGGTAAAGCTGTTTCTCTGCAGACGGTGCTACTCACATGGCCCTCGGGAGAGATTCTTCCCCAGTTTGGAGGCTTTAAACGCTCACCATGCGGGTGCACACCGCGGTGAGGGACTTCACACCGAAGGCGACGAAGTTGGGCCTGTATTCAATTATGGATACATTCAACCTCGGGTGGCGCCGATCATGACCACGTCAGGGTCGGCGAAGAACTGGATCTTCCACTACGGTCCGTGGCGCTTCGGACAACGCGTCATGGACGACTGTTGGAGAGAGTCTGGCATCGTGTTGGCAGGCTCGAGCTACGCAGTACGCCTGACGGCAACTATGGGCCAGACCCCGGCGGAGTACCAGACGGCAGCAGAGGCCGTCCGGACAGCAGCGGAGGCTGTCCGTCAACTGCCGGCAACCCAACAAGTGGAGGAACGGACCCAGATTACCACGGTCGTGTCCGAGATGCCGCAGATTGCGGCCAAGACACGCGTGGCCTCCCCTAAGCCGAAAATAATGTCTGTTTCGCTCTACGATGCACCATTTCCGAGATATCGACGAAAACGAAAAATGCTGACTAGGCGAAAAAATTTTGGGTCAAGGTCAAAATTCATCCATAATACCCCTAAGACATGTTTGTCTTAACAACGTCTTGCTCTACGACGCACCGTTACGAGATATCGAAGAAAACAAAAAATGCCGACTCGGCAAAAAAAATTTCGGGTCAAGGTCAAAGTTCATCCATAATACCCCTTAGACATGTTTGTCTAGGGCGACGAGTCTGAAAATAACGTCTGTTAGACTGTAACTGGGTATTTCACTTTGTTTTAATAAGTTAACTCTAAAATATTATTATATATTCAAGCTCTCTGAAAAACATTAGGTTTCATGTCTGAGCATGTTGAATATGCCTATTAAATATCACAGTTATGCCTGTAAAATTATCACTCCTAGAGCAATCACAAGCCATGTGTGTCAAAACAGTTGATTTGGTCGCAAAAATGTATTGCCAATCGGCCATCTTGGTTGTTATGGCAACCTAAAAATCCATAGTCTAGAGGTGTCATGATCTTACCATAAAAAACTAGACACTTCCGGTCGCCTACGACCGCTTGGGTGTATCCCTATCATCCCTGTTGCCCCAAATATATCACTGATGTACATTGTGAGTGTGAAACCTTTCAAGCTTATTGAAGGTCGAATTCAAGATCACCACTAAAATCACTGCATACGAATTTCCATTTCGACATGTTCGATAAAATAACGAAATTACAGCCAGATAAAAGTTTTCACCCAAAGTTATACTTCAACTCAGAATATTTGACAAACTTGGTTCCAAGTTGAAATTCAAGCAAAAGTTGACAAAAACTGCATTTCAAGATGACTAAATTGGAGCCAGATCGAACTTTTCACCATAAGTGATATTTCAACTCATACTATATGCCAAACTTGGTTCCAAGTTGAAATTCAAAGTAAAAGTTGACCAAAACTACATTTCAAGATGACGAAATAGGAGCCAGATCAAACTTTTCACCATAATTTAAATTTTAATTCATAATAATTATGTGCCAAACTTGGTTTCGAGCTGAAATTCAAGTAAAAGTTTACCAAAACTGCATTTCACGATGACGAAATTGGAGCCAGATCGATTTTTTCACCATAAATTATATTTTAATTCATAATATGTGCCAAACTTGGTTTCAAGTTGAAATTCAAAGTAAAAATTGACTTTAATGGTAAAAATAATGTTAACTTATCCGGTTACACCCATGAAATCTCTACTGGACAAACTTTTAAATTGTTGAGCCCAATAATAAATGTTTCTTGTCTTAACTATTTTTCTTGAGGTCATTAATAGACTTAACTAGTAAAAATGATGTTAACTTATTCGGCTACAGCCATGAAATCTCTACTGCACAGAAGCTTTACCTTGTTGAGCCCAATAATAAATGTTTCTTGTCTTAACTATTTTTATTGTGGTCAATAATAGACTTAACTAGTGAAAATAATGTTAACTTATTTGGTTACACCTGTGAAATCTCTACTGGACAAAACCTTTACCTTGTTGAGCTCAATAATAAATGTTTCTCATCTTAACTTTTTTTATTGTGGTCAATAATAGACTTAACTAGTAAAACCAATGTTAACTTATTCAGTAATATTGTTCTGTTTTCACCAAAAACATCAGTTCTGTATTCTGAACAAGAATCCAGTGCAATTTGCTTTCATAGTACAGGTTATTGGAGTGATCACACATGTCAAAGTAGGCATTTTAATTGTTGTAATAAGTTAACCTCTCAAACTTATTAATATTTATTCGATCATTCTGAAAAACAATAGGTTTCGTGTGATGGTCTTTCTCATTGAACCTGTGCGATTTCATCATCATTCATCATCACTCCCACCCGTAGAGCGTTCACAACCCATGTGTGTTAAACAGGCTAATTTGAGCACAAAATGTTACGCCAATCGGCTATTTCGGTTGCTATGGCAACCAAAATCGATAGGTGTTGAGATCTCACCATAAGTCATGTCCATATAAAATATTATCAAAATCGGTTCAGATTTGTAAGCTGTAGCGCGTTCACAAGAAAGTGTCTGCGGACGCGGACGCGGCGCGACGATCGTAAATCCATAGTATCCGCCGAACTTTGTTCGGGGGATACAATTAGGCCAAGGGCCGAAGATAGGTTACCGGACAATGTTTAATATTTTAGATGTTAGCCAGGTCACTCAGTGGTTGAATTCAAGGTCAAGAGAATATTCAGCATATATAACATTAGGCATATATCATGTCCACAGTTGATTGCTAAGCTGTGAATTCAATAATCAGAGAGTAATTAGTAATTTTGTGCTGTGGCCTTGAAAATGAAGGGGCAACATGGACAAAGGTCGAATTCAAGGTCATCAAAATATTCAATGTATATCATTTTCTATATCATGTCCACAATTGATTCCCAAGCGATACAGTCAATAGAGGAGCAAGATATGAGCCAGTTTGTCCTGTGACCTTGAAAATGAGGTCAGAGGTCAAATTCAAGGTCCCGAGAATATTCAGCATATATATCATCTCCTATATGTCCACAATTGATTCCTAAGCTGTAAAATAGATAATAAGTGAGATATTAGCCATTTTGTCCTGTGACCTTGAAAATGAGGTCAAAGGTCAAATTCAAGGTCATGACAATAATCTGCATATATCATTTCCTATATGTTCATAATTGATTGCTAAGCTGTAAAGTCAACAACAAGCGAGATATTAGCCATTTTGTCCTGTGACCTTGAAAATGAGGTCGAAGGTCAAATTCAAGGTCATCGGAATATTCAGCATATATCATTTCCTATATGTCCACAATTGATCCCTAAGCTGTAGAGTCGATAATAAGCGAGATATAAGCCATTTTGTGCTCTGACCTTGAAACTGAGGTCAGAGGTCAAATTCAAGGTCACGAGAATATTCAGCATATATTATTTCCTATATGTCCACAATTGATTCCTAAGCTGTAGAGTCGATAATAAGCGAGATATAAGCCATTTTGTGCTCGGACCTTGAAACTGAGGTCAGAGGTCAAATTCAAGGTCACGAGAATATTCAGGATATATCATTTCCTATATGTCCACAATTGATTCCTAGTCTCTAATCTCAATATCAAGTGAGATATTAGGCATAATGTGTCCCATTATAAAGCATAGGAGAATTTAACATGGGAAAGTCCCATTTGGGCCGAGTTTGGGCCAAAATGGCCAACTTCGAGCGATTCAAGCGCAACGAAATTTATAGACATCATAGAAGTACATATCAGGAGTCTTATGTATCAAAAAGAAAAAAAGTTACTGAACAAATTTTGAGAAAATGGCCGCCAAAGTCCAAAATCAGGCATTTTTTGTCGAAAACGGCCGCTATTTTGAAAAAAATGCGAAAATCAAAAAACTAAAAAATACCTCCTTCTTCAATCATTTTAAAGTATTTTTGTGCAAAATTTCAGAAAAATTTGCCTGTAAACAAAAAAGATAAAAATGTGGACGACGACGGACGACGACGGACGCAACGCCATGCCAATAGGTTATCGGACCATAGGTCCGGTAACCTAACATGTCCTAATAAAATAATATTAGAATTATATGTAGTTCAGATTTGCAACCTGTAGAGCGTTCAGTGGGGGCAGATATAACTGGCAAATCTATACTGGATAGTATCGGGGGAGGGGGGGGGGGGGATGCAACTACTGGTTTTTGAAATATTACACAGATTGTGGAAAATATTTTATTGAAAGTTGGTTATGTACAAAACAAACTGAGAATATGAATATCGGGTAAGTATTTGTATTCCAACATAAATTCATAGCACTGAATGGAATCTACCACACACAATGAGCTGAATGTTTTTTCTCACGTCACAGTCATACTACTTTTAATCGAATAGTGAACTAATGTGTACTTACAATAAATGTAATAGTTTTTCATGCAAAGACTTGCTCCTGTATGTATGAACTGGATTACTGACATGGGTGTATCCCCAAGCTAACCCATTAGTACTATTGCCCAACACATGTTACATTATTCAATCAGTAGTCAAGATATTTTATCTGCATTTACAAGTGACCAGGGACTTAAATGTGTAACACATTCAGTACCTACATCCCCTTCATTACAGATAATTCACAGTCACTACAAGAGAAACGACAGCACATGACCACCTGCCTCTAATAAACAATGAAATTTGTTTTGGTTGAGGCCATTGCTCAAAATATACCTGTGCAGTACACTGACTGTAAACATACAGAACATTATTGATCCATAGCATCCGTCAAGCTCTTTCTGACTCAGGTTAAAACAGAGAAGTTGAACACATGATGGCAGTATAAAACATTCGCAGCAATGACACAGCAACATACAGATTATCTCAATCACACACAAGAATGTGACCGAGCTCTGAGAATTGGAAATACGACAAGGGGAATATTGATAACTGAGTGAAAGATTGATGTTCATTATCAATATATGTAGCTTGGGTACAAGTTTGATTTCAGAAATCAAGTTCAAGTGCGAGATCTAATACTGTGTACAGCACTGCTTGTAAACACTTGGAAGTTACAACACTTTGTAACACTCCAAGCAAACCAGACATCATGGCTTGAGGCCTGAGGATGCTCTAAGATTCACACCATAAGGCGCAGAGTATGATATCATATGATTCTTGAATACACAGTTACACAACTGAATACATGCAAAAGTTCTCCAATAACATGACAGTGTCTTGTTCTGACACGAGTTTGACATCACAGATTTGATACCATGGAGATTATAACAGATAGACAAGATCAATGGTTATATCATGCACCTCAAAATCACACAGCAACCATACAATTCCCCCCCCCCCCCCCCCCAGAGATAATGACTCAAACATGTAACCCTCATAATCTGACAATAATCTGCCAATATCTGACAATAATAGCTTGTGGAGACATACACCTAGTAGGCTCGAAAGCCCCAATAACATATTGGAGATGTTATATGAATGTGGACTTGACTTCTGATGTGCGTATGGTTTCTCTCGGCACAATGACGTGTGGCAGCTTCCGCGAGCGTACGCCCTGGACATGTCTCAAGTTCACACGAGGGCCTCTTGTGGGATCTTCCAGAACTAAACTCCGATTCTGCTCGGAATTCAATCAAGGCATGTTTGGTTATTTGTTTGAAAATTCATTCATCTTCTAGTTTTCAGATTTTCTATTATCTATTATCCAGATCCTAACATACATTATGATACTTACATCACTTCGCATCCATTTCCGATGCTGTTCATCTTGTCGTTTTTTCTTCCGATCCTGAATATTGGGGACAAAGCAAAAGAGGAAAGACTCACTACCCGTGTACAGACAAGTATGTTTCCCTCCCCAACGTCAGATTTGTAAAATTCTGTCATTAAAACTGATCCAGTTGAAATGATACATGACTGTTGCTACACTGACCAGGTGGCACACAATACAGCTTGCAGGTATCCAGACCAGCAAGGACAGAATTATCACTGTCCCCACAATGTTTGCTCGCATAAACTCCACTGTCAACATTGGAACATTTAGCAATCACAAGGAATCATTTTCATCAGTCAGTCATTCTGTTTTATTCTGTTATGAGTGGTGAATAATAATATCTTCAAAATGACATAGCATAACAATTAGCCCAAGGGCTAAGAAAGGTTACCGGACAATAGATTTTTTTTATTTTAGATATTAGCTATTTGGACCATTGACCTTGAAAATGTCAAAGGTCAACTTCAAGATCATGAGAATTTTCAGCATATATCATTACCTATATGTCCACAATTGATTCCTACGCTGTAACGTTGATTTGATCAACGAGATATTAGCCATTTTGTCCCCTGACCTTGAAAATAAGGCCAAATGTCAAGTTCAAGGTCCTAAGAATATTCAACATATCATTTCCTATACGTTCACAATTGATTCCTAAGCTATAAAGTTGATATTAATCGAAATATTTACCATTTTGATATCTGACCTTGGAAATGAGGTCAAAGGTCATTTCAAGGTCACCACAATATTCAGTATATATCATTTCCTATTTGTTCCCTATGAATTCCTAAGCTGTTAAGTTGATAATAAGTGAGATATTAGCTATTTTGTGCTCTGACCTTGAAAATGAGGTCAACGGTCAAATTCAAGGTCATGACAATATTCATCATTTATCATTTCCTGTAAGTTCACAATTGATTCTCAAGTTGTAAAGTCGATAATAGGCGATAAATTAGCCAATTTGTGCTCTGACCTTGAAAATAAGGTTGAAGGTCAAATTTAAGGTCATAAGAATATTCGGCATATGTCATTTCCTATATGTCCACAATTGATTCCTAAGCTGTAAAGTCGTTAATAAGCGAGATATCAGCCATTTTGTGTCTGACCTTGAAAATGAGGTCAAAGGTCAAAGTCAAGATCATCAAAATATTCGGCATACATCATTTCCTATAAGTCCAAAATTTAGTCCCAAGCTTTAAAGCTGATAATAAGCGAGATATTAGCTGTTTTGTTCTTTGACCTTGAAAATGAGGTCAAAGGACAAATTCAAGCTCATCAGAATATTCGGACTATATCATTTCCTATATGTGCACAATTGATTCCTAAGCTGTAAAGTCGATAATAAGCGAGATATAAGCCATTTTGTGCTCTGACCTTGGAAAACAATGTCAAAGGTCAAATTCAAGGTCATGACAAAAAAGAGCTTATATCATTTCCTGTGTACACAATGATTTCTAGTCTCTAATTTCAATATTAAGTGAGATATTAGGTATAATGTATCCCAGTGTAAAGTATTGGAGAATTTGACATGGAAAAGTCCCATTTAGGATCCATAGAGAAAATGAAAATGGCTGCCACACGCAGACCGTCGATTCAGGGGCAACGAAACTTATACACATCACATTCTCAGAGGTGTATGAGGCCAATCTATTGAGATAAAAATCTCAAAATGTCTGAACAGTTTTTGTGAAAATGACCGCCAAAATCAGAAAGTCGTCGAAAATGGCAGCCATTTTGAAAAAAAAAATGCAAAAATCAAAACATAGCACCAAAGGTGCTGTAGCTTACGGCAATCAAGAGAATTGCGTAGAATACTGAATACATATAAATTATACATACATACAAATACATACATATTTTCACAGACAGTCGATTCAAAGGCAACAAAATTTATACACATCACAAAGGTACATATGGAGAATCTTATGTATTTTGAGGAAAATTGTCTGAATAGATTTTGAGAAAATGGCCGCCAAAGACAAAAATCATTGTTTCCTTTGACAAAAAAGGTCATTTTGACCTTCCAAGGTCATTCAAGGTCATATCCAAGTTCACCATTCAAACCGCAATATATGATTTCCCATTTGAATGTGCCAATACTTGGGCTCTATCTTGAAGTGTTCTAGGAGTTTACCCCACAAAACTCCCATTATGAAGGAAAAATTGGGTGAAATTTTCCAAAAAATTTTTTTTTTATTTTTTCTTTGTTGGAAATAGCTCAGAACGAATGATGACTTTAGTCGGGCATGTACGGGGGGTCCCTTTGCACCTCCCCCATGATCCTCCAAAACCAACTTTTTTCTCAAGGTTTTTTAATACTAATAAACATTACATATGTCTCCGGTTCCGCATCCGCCCCGCGAAATCTCGAATTTTGAGATTGCTTCACTTTAGGCTGCATATGTCTACAAAATAAAATCTTTGTTACCTTTTGCTGCTTATTGTAGGGGCCTGATACATTGTACATGAGGAAACAGTGGTTAAATAAATATTTATAATATGAATACAGTCAAACCTGCCATTAGTGAGCGTTCAAGGGACCAGGCCAAAATGTTCACTAACTGGAGGTGTTCACTAATCGGAAGAATGGGTCTGGGGGACTCTGAACGAGAGTCAGACAATGACAAATTTTTTCTTTTGGAAGACAGGGCTTATGCTGAATAGAACCAGTAGAATATCAGTGAATAAAATAGTGCATGGGTATTTGCTTTTTATATCAGGGGGTTTCTTCATTGTTAATCCACTATCATCAATTTAATCTACTCGTGTTCAAACTGTTATTCTTGGTGCATGAGGTGAAATCTTTCTTTAGGTTATAGGCATGAGTCTATTTTTTTCCATGACATGTTGTACTTGGGTCAGGCAAAATTAATTGTGCCCAGTGAATCCCCTTGCTTTAGACTGTAATAATAGAGAAGCTGGGAAGGGGAGGCTGGCGGTCAAAGAGGTGTGACAATGCTGGTCACAGAATCTATGATAACTGAAAGCAGATGGCTTAGAGGCATTAGGGGAGGGAGGGAGGGGGGGAGATGGGAGCCAACGGTGTTTGGCAGTTAGGGTCAATGATACCCTGATAATTGTTTAACATTGAATTGCCTACGTTCACTAAATAGAGGTCTATTGATATTGAAATGCCCCCTTTGGGACCTAAAAAGGTGTTCACTGTTCACAGTAGAGTGGTGTTCACTAATCGGAAGAGAGCTCCAATGTTAAAGGATAGGCGTTCATTTGGGACCGGGAAAAACTGTTCACTGATATGAGTTGTTCACTGATCGGAGTTGTTCACTAATGGAAGTTTGACTGTATGTCCATAAATCCAAGATGGCCGCCAAATTTAGATAATTTTTCACTAAAATGTCCATAACTGTGGACTGAGTCAACCTAGAATGTTCATTTTGGGGTCTTAACCTAGGTTTTCATATACAGGGAATCCATTTAGACCAAAATAAATACAATTAGGCTATTTCTTTCGATGCATGCACACCTGCACACATGGTACACGCTACACATTCATTTAGATCTCTCTCGAACATAGCCCCCTTGACACCCCTATGGTCTCAATTGTGGATCTTGCTTGGATATTTCTGAAAGTGACTTTTACTGATTTGCAATCCCAATAAATCCCTGAACAAATAGAGCTTGATTTGGTTAGTTTTGTTAATTAACATAAATCCAAGATGCCTGCTAAACACATCCCTAAAATTCAAGTTTGTGACTAATTGTGCTATAAAGATGTGTGATACTTACTTTCAAGGGTATTTTGGTATGTAGATTCCATTTTTGGTGTTATTCTAGCTATATAATATCAATTTAAAATGATAAAAGCATCTCATTGAGATGGAAAGCAAATAAGGACATATTGTTATTTGAATTTATTCATACACTTATGCATTACACATTACTCACCAACATGCTTTGGATGCTTTTTATATCCCAAACAGAGAACAACTAGACGTCAAGGCCTAAAGATGCCTTGGAGGCATTTCGGTGTTAAGACTAATTTGTAATATTTATAACATGTTTACCATGGGCTATACACTGCTCTACGACACACTGTTTCCAAGATATCGACAAGATGAAAAATGCCGACTCGGCGAAAAAATTTCAGGTCAAGGTCAAAGTTTATCCATAATACCCCTTAGACATTTTGTCTCGTGCCACGAGTCCGAAAATAACGTCCGTTTCACTCTACGACGCACCGTTTCCGAGATATCAACGAAAACTGTCGACTCGGCAAAAAAATTTCAGGTGAAGGTCAAAGTTCATCCATAATACCTCTCAGACATGTTTGTCTAGTCCCACGAGTACGAAAATATCGTCCGTTTCGCTCTACGACGCACCGTTTCCGAGATATCGGCGAGAACGAAAAATGCCGACTCGGCAGAAAAATTCAAGGTCAAGGTCGAAGGTCATCCTTAATACCCCTTAGACATGTTTGTCTAGGGCGACGAGTCCGAAAACAACGTCCGTCTCACTCTACGACGCACCGTTTCCGAGATATCGACGAAACGAAATATGCCGACTCGGCAGAAAAATTCAAGGTCAAGGTCAAAGGTCATCCTTAATACCCTTTAGACATGTTTGTCTAGGGTGACGAGTCCGAAAATAATGTCCGTTTCGCTCTACGACGCATCGTTTCCGAGATATCGACGAAAATGGAAAATGCCGACTCGGTGAAAAAATTCTAGGTGAAGGTCAAAGTTCATCCATAATACCCCTTAGACATGTTTGTCTAGTGCCACCAGTCCGAAAATAACGTCTGTTTTGCTCTACGACACACCGTTTCGGAGATATTGATGAAAACGAAAAATGCCGACTCAGCAAAAAAATTTCAGGTCAAGGTCAAAGTTAATCCATAATACTCCTGTCTAGTGCCTCGAGTGCGAAAATAACGTCCGTTTCACTCTACGACGCACCGTTTCCGAGATATCGACGAAAAGGAGAAATGCCGACTCGGCAGAAAAATTCAAGGTCAAGGTCGAAGGTCATCCTTAATACCCGATAGGCATGTTTGTCTAGGGCCATGAGTCCGAAAATAACGACCGTTTCCGAGATATGGCCGAAAAGGAAAAATGCCGACTCGGCAGAAAAATTCAAGGTCAAGGTCGAAGGTCATCCTTAATACCCGTTAGGCATGTTTGTCTAGGGCGACGAGTCCGAAAATAACGTCCGTTTCGCTCTTTGACACATCGTTTCCGAGATATCGATGAAAACGAAAAATGGCGACTCACCAGAAAAATTCAAGGTCAAGGTCAAAGGTCATCCTTAATACCCCTTAGACATATTTGTCTAGGGCGACAAGTCCGAAAATAACGTCCGTTTCGCTCTTCGACGCACTGTTTCCGAGATATCGACGAAAACAAAAAATGCCGACTCGGCAAAAAATTTTCAGGTGAGGGTCAAAGTTCATCCATAATACCTCTTAGACATGTTTGTCTAGTGCCACGAGTCCGAAAATAACGTCCGTTTGGCTCTACGACGCACCGTTTCCGAGATATCGATGAAAACGAAAAATGCCTCGGCAAAAAAATTTCAGGTCAAGGTCAAAGTTAATTCATAATACCCCTTAGACATAATTGTCTATTGCCTCGAGTGCGAAAATAACGTCCGTTTCACTCTACGACGCACCGTTTCCGAGATATCGACGAAAACGAAATATGCCGACTCGGCAGAAAAATTCAAAATCAAGGTCAAAGGTCATCCTTAATACCCTTTAGACATGTTTGTCTCGGGTGACGAGTCCAAAAATAATGTCCGTTTCGCTCTACGTCACACCGTTTCCGAGATATCGACGAAAACGAAAAATGCCGACTCGGCGAAAAAATTTCAGGTGAAGGTCAAAGTTCATCCACAATACCCCTTAGACATGTTTGTCTAGTGCCACGAGTCCGAAAATAACGTCCGTTTCGCTCTACGACGCACTGATTCCGAGATATCGAAGAAAACGAAATATGACGACTCGGCAAAAAAATTAGCCCAAGGGCTAAGAAAGGTTACCGGACAATACATATTTTAGATATTAGTAGTTTGTCCCGTGACCTTGAAAATAAGGTCATTGGTCAATTCAAGGACACGATAATATTCGGCATATGTCATTTCTAGTATGTCCACAACAGATTCTTAAGCTGTAAAGTCAACTAGACGCTTCCGGTCGCCTACGACCGCTTGGGTGTATCCCCCGTAGCCCTATCATCCCTGTTGCCCCAAATATATCGCTGATGTACATTGTGAGTGTGAAACCTTTCAAGCTTATTGAAGGTCGAATTCAAGATCACCACTAAAATCACAGCATTCGAATTTCCATTTCGACATGTTCGAAAAAAATAACGAAATTACAGCCAGATAAAAGTGTTCACCTAAAGCTATATTTCAACTCAGAATATTTGACAAACTTGGTTCGCAACTAAGTTGCGAGATGACTAAATTGGAGCCAGATCGAACTTTTCACTGTAAGTTATATTTCAACTCATACTATGTGCCAAACAACTCGTACTATGTTCCAAGTTGAAATTCAAAGTAAAAGTTGACCAAAACTACATTTCAAGATGGCGAAATTGGAGCCAGATCAACTTTTCACCATAATTTAAATTTTAATTCATAATATGTGCCAAACTTGGTTTCAAGCTGAAATTCAAGTAAAAGTTTACCAAAACTGCATTTCAAGATGACGAAATTGGAGCCAGATCGATCTTTTCACCATAAATTATATTTTAATTCATAATATGTGCCAAACTTGGTTCCAAGTTGAAATTCGAAGTAAAAATTGACTTTACTGGTAAAAATAATGTTAACTTATCCGGTCACCCATGAAATCTCTACTGGACAAAACTTTTAAATTGTTGAGTTCAATAATAAATGTTTCTTGTCCTAACTATTTTTCTTGAGGTCAATAATAGACTTAACTAGTAAAAATGATGTTAACTTATTCGGCTACAGCCATGAAATCTCTACTGCACAGAAGCTTTACCTTGTTGAGCCCAATAATAAATGTTTCTTGTCTTAACTATTTTTATTGTGGCCAATAATAGACTTAACTAGTAAAAAAACATGTTAACTTATTCGGTTACACCTGTGAAGTCTCTACTGGACAAAACCTTTACCTTGTTGAGCTCAATAATAAATGTTTCTCGTCTTAATTATTTTTATTGTGGTCAATAATAGACTTAACTAGTAAAACCAATGTTAACTTATTCAGTAATATTGTTCTTTTTTCACCAAAAACATCAGTTCTGTATTCTGAACAAGAATCCAGTGCAATTTGCTTTCATAGTACAGGTTATTGGAGTGATCACACATGTCAAAGTAGGTATTTTAATTGTCGTAATAAGTTAACCTCTCCAACTTATTAATATTTATTCGATCATTCTGAAAAACAATAGGTTTCGTGTGATGGTCTTTCTCATTGAGCCTGTGCGATTTCATCATCATTCATTGAAAACTCCCACCCGTAGAGCGTTCACAACCCATGTGTGTTAAACAGGCTAATTTGAGCACAAAATGTTACGCCAATCGGCTATTTTGGTTGCTATGGCAACCAAAATCGATAGGTGTCCAGATCGCACCATAAAACATGTCCATATAAAATATTATCAAAATCGGTTCTGCATCGCGTTCACAAGAAAGTGTCTGCGGACGCGGACGCGGCGGCGGCGGCGCGACGATCGTAAATCCATAGTATCCGCCGAACTTTGTTCGGGGGATACAATTATGTCCTTATGATTTGGTAAAATGTTTAAGAATAGCAATTGATTAGTTATATATTGTCAGCTAATGTTTATCCATGTCATTGTCACCTGCTGCAACACAATACCATGATTGAACAATTTTGTATCTCTTCAGAAAAAAATGTAACATCATCTATTTTTCTGAATACATGTAGTTTATTTGCTAACACATGATCATTATTTCTAGTATCACCAACATTATACCTGCACAATAACCTGGGAAAATTCCTGTATCAATTCCTGTATTTTGTATAGCTGATAATTGTGTCACTAAAGCTAAAAAATTTTATTACATATATCCTTACCCATATGTGAGCTACAGAAATATCATCATATTGCAAGCCCTTTGTCACCAACAATAAAAAGTAAAAATGCATGTGATCATATCTAAAACAAATATCTAGTTCTATGCAATGTGTATCTATATTCATGAACATGTAATGTGCCAATATTCTGCAGTGTAAATCATTAAGATGAAATATTCGTAAACATGAAGAGCTGTGAAGGCACAAACAGATATATGCGGGTTAACAATAATGAAGCTATAAACATGTATATATCGCATCAATATTAATAGCATTCAATAAATGTTTGGCCCAAGTATCATATCCTGCGCCTTCCTCTATATTCAATAAGGTTTAAAAACGTGACAGACGGATTAAATGGCATTCATATAGTGGACGAGTAGTATTAAGGCGCAGTGTATGATACTTGGGCCAAATGTTTTGTCAGTAATACGTAAGGCAAAGGAAACTCCTGAAGATAATCATAATATAATTCTTTGATTGTATATATGCACAAAGTATACACTTCAAAGGTTAGCTGTACAAGATCCCACCTACATAACAATCTACATTATAATATGAAGATAAAATTGATATGTTGTGCAAGTTAGGAGGAAATATTGATTACAGCGAAGTAATTTCGCATAAAAAATATTTCGAACAATTCTTAAACAAAGAAAGTCAAATATAATTCCTGTACAATAATCTGATCAACATGATGATAAGATATTGTATTTTTGAATGATTTACAAAATTCAACAACTGTTGATCAGATCCTGCTTTCGACTGCTAAACATAAACAAACGATTAAATATCACACTGGTTTTGACCAAGGATAAGATTACTCCAAAACAAGAATAAACAGTCATATTGAACACATGATAATGGCACATGGTTTATACAGGCTCTGATACAAGATAATGCTTGGAGGCAGGCTAGATGGTCATTAAACACAACAGAGGCTCGAACCCTCCCTACGCTAATATATCAAATCAAACAACAAGTATTGTGGAATGATTAATCACAAGTATGAAGGTATCCTGAGGAAAGCCAGTGTGACAAGCCAGAAGCAACAAGTGACAAGCGAGAAGCAATATGGCCTACAAGCTATAAACTACGGAAGAGAAACAAGAAATGATCGTGTATATGACTTGCTGGAAAAATGTATACATGAAATATATTCAAGTCGCAGTTTGTTATGTTAGCTGGCTGGCATGTCACAGGTTTATAGCTCACAGGTCGCATGTCCATATCAGTTTATATCTCGCTTCTCATTTATCACATGTTGCACCGACTTTCCATTAAGATCTATTCCATTATATAGTGTATCTATTACCCGGTACATTGCCCAGTTATTGCTCTGAGTTTTCATCTGTAATTATACCAGAGTCTGGTGTTGTTACCTGACTGGAGAGACTGGAATTTTCATCATTTACTGATGTAGGGCTCGGAAGAATGCTTTCTGTTTTATTACCCTGTGTGTCAGGTGTCAGCTCTGACCTCAGTGGCAGCTCGTCCAGCGAGGATCTATCACCTTCCAGGGTGTTCGTGGAAGAATTCTGCTGATTGTGCTTATCAATGGAGACAGGATCAGTATTATTGTTCTCCGCCTGTTTTTATATAAAATATTATCAAAATCGGTTCATATTTGCAACCTGCAGCTCGTTCACAAGAAAGTGTCTGCGGACGCGGACGCGGCGGCGCGACGATCGTAAATCCATAGTATCCGCCGAACTCTGTTCGGGGGATACAATAATAAGCGAGATATTAGCCATTATGTCCTGTGACCTTGAAAATGAGCTCAAAGTTCGAATTCAAGGTCATAGCAATATTCAGCTTATATCATTCCCTATACGTTCATAATTGATTCCTAAGCTCTAAAGTCGATAATAATCTAGCTAATAGCCATTTTGTCCTGTGACCTTGAAAATTAGGTCAAAGGTGAAGTTCAAGGTCATAGCAATATTCAGCATATATCATTTCCTATATGTTCATAATTGATTCCTAAGCTTTAAAATCGATAATAAGCGAGATATCAGCCATTTTGTCCTGCGACCTTGAAAATGAGGTCAAAGGTCAAGTTCAAGGTCATGACAATGTTCAGAATATATCATTTTCTATATGTTCACAATTGATTGCTAAGCTGTAAAGTCGATAATGAGCGAGATATTAGCCATTTTGTCCTGTGATCCTGAAAATGAGGTCAGAGGTCAAATTCAAGGTCGGGATAATATTCAGCATATATCATTTCCTATATGTCCACAATTGATCCCTTAGCTGTAAAATCGATAATAAGTGAGATATTAGCCATTTTGTCCTGTGACCTTGAAAATGAGGTCAAAGGTCAAATTCAAGGTTATCAGAATATTCAGCATATATCATTTCCTATATGTCCATAATTGATCCCTTAGCTGTAAAATCGATAATAAGTGAGATATTAGCCATTTTGTCCTTTGTCCTTGAAAATGAGGTCAAAGGTCAAATTCAAGGTTATCAGAATATATCATTTCCTATATGTCCACAATTGATTCCTAAGCTGTAAAGTCGATAATAAGCGAGATATTAGCCATTTTGTGCTCTGACCTTGAAACTGAGGTCAGAGGTCAAATTCGAGGTCATGAGAATATTCAGCATATATCATTTCCTGTATGTCCACAATTGATCCCTAAGCTGTAAAATCGATAATAAGTGAGATATTAGCCATTTTGTCCTGTGACCTTGAAAATGAGGTCAGAGGTCAAATTCAAGGTTATCAGAATATTCAGCATATATCATTTCCCATATGTCCACAATTGATTCCTAAGCTGTAAAGTCGATAATGAACGAGATATTAGCCATTTTGTGCTCTGACATTGAAACCGAGGTCAGAGGTCAAATTCAAGGTCACAAGAATATTCAGCATATATCATTTCCTATATGTCCACAATTGATTCCTAGTCTCTTATCTCAATATTAAGTGAGATATTAGGCTTAATGTGTCCCATTATAAAGCATAGGAGAATTTTAACATGGGAAAGTCCCATTTAGGCCGAGTTTGGGCCCAAAATGGCCCACTTCGAGCGATTCAAGGGCAACAAAATTTATACATGTCACAGGGGTACATATGAAGAGTGTCATGCATCAATAAGAAAAAATTAGGCCAAGGGCCGAAGATAGGTTACCGGACAATGTTTAATATTCTAGATGTTAGCCAGGTCACTGGTTGAATTCAAGGTCAAGAGAATATTCAGCATATATAACATTAAGCATATATCATGTCCACAGTTGATTGCTAAGCTGTAAATTCAATGATCAGAGAGATATTAGCAATTTTGTGCTGTGGCCTTGAAAATGAAGAGGCAAAGGTCGAATTCAAGGTCATCAAAATATTCAATGTATATCATTTTCTATATCATGTCCACAATTGATTCCCAAGCCATACAGTCAATAGAGGAGCAAGATATGAACCAGTTTGCCTGTGACCTTGAAAATGAGGTCAGAGGTCAAATTCAAGGTCCCGAGAATATTCAGCATATATCATCTCCTAAATGTCCACAAGCTGTAAAATCGATAATAAGTGAGATATTAGCCATTTTGTCCTGCGACCTTCAAAATGAGGTCGAAGATCAAATTCAAGGTCATGACAATTATCTGCATCATTTCCTATATGTTCATAACTGATTCCTAAGCTGTAAAGTGGATAACAAGCGAGATATTGGCCATTTTGTCCTATGACCTTGAAAATGGGGTCGAAGGTCAAATTCAAGGTCATCAGAATATTCTGCATATATCATTTCCTATACGTCCACAATTGATTCCTAAGCTGTAGAGTCGATAATAAGCGAGATATAAGCCATTTTGTCCTATGACCTTGAAATGGGGTCAAAGGTCAAATTCAAGGTCATCAGAATATTCAGCATATATCATTTACTATATGTCCACAATTGACTCCTAAGCTGTAAAGTGGATAATAAGGGAGATATAAGCCATTTTGTGCTCTGACCTTGAAACTGAGGTCAGAGGTCAAATTCAAGGTCACGAGAATATTCAGCATATATCATTTCCTATATGTCCACAATTGATTCCTAGTCTCTAATCTCAATATTAAGTGAGCTATTAGGCATAATGTGTCCCATTATAAAGCATAGGATAATTTAACATGGGAAAGTCCCATTTGGGCCGACTTTATGCCAAAATGGCCCACTTCGAGCGATTCAAGCGCAACGAAATTTATACATGTCACAGGGGTACATATGAGGAGTGTTATGCATCAATAAAAAAAAAAGTTACTGAACAGATTTTGAGAAAATGGCCGCCAAAGTCCAAAATCAGGCATTTTTCGTCGAAAACGGCCGCCATTTTGAAAAAAATGCGAAAATCAAAAAACTAAAAAATACCTCCCTCTCGAAATATTTTTAGGCATTTTTGTGCAAAATTTCAGAAAAATTCGATCATAAACTTTAAAGATAAAATTGTTGACGGACGACGACGGACGACGCCGGACGCATCGCCATGCCAATAGGTTACGGACCAAAGGTCCGGTAACCTAAAATTAGGCCAAGGGCCGAAGATAGGTTACCGGACAATGTTTAATATTTTAGATGTTAGCCAGGTCACTGGTTGAATTCAAAGTCAAGAGAATATTCAGCATATATAACATTAAGCATATATCATGTCCACAGTTGATTGCTAAGCTGTAAATTCAATAATCAGAGAGATATTAGCAATTTCGTGCTGTGGCCTTGAAAATGAAGGGGCAAAGGTCAAATTCAAGATCATCAAAATATTCAATGTATATCATTTCGTATATAATGTCCACAATTGATTCCCAAGCCATACAGTCAATAGAGGAGCTAGATATGAGCCAGTTTGTCCTTGGATCTTGAAAATGAGGTCAAAGGTCAAATTCAAGGTCACGAGGATATTCAGCATATATCATTTCCTATATGTCCACAATTGATTCCTAAGCTGTAAAATCGATAATAAGTGAGATATTACCCATTTTGTCCTGTGACCTTGAAAATGAGGTCAAAGGTCAAATTCAAGGTCATGACAATAATCTGTATATATCATTTCCTATATGTTCATAATTGATTGCTAAGCTGTAAAGTCGATAACAAACGAGATATTAGCCATTTTGTCCTGTGACCTTGAAAATGAGTTCGAAGGTCAAATTCAAGGTCATCAGAATATTCAGCATATATCATTTCCTATATGTCCACAATTGATTCCTAAGCTGTAGAGTCGATAATAAGCGAGATATAAGCCATTTTGTGCTCTGACCTTGAAACTGAGGTCAGAGGTCAAATTCAAGGTCACGAGAATATTCAGCATATATTATTTCCTATATGTCCACAATTGATTCCTAAGCTGTAGAGTCGATAATAAGCGAGATATAAGCCATTTTGTGCTCTGACCTTGAAACTGAGGTCAGAGGTTAAATTCAAGGTCACGAGAATATTCAGCATATATCATTTCCTATATGTCCACAATTGATTCCTAGTCTCTAATCTCAATATCAAGTGAGATATTAGGCATAATGTGTCCCATTATAAAGCATAGGAGAATTTAACATGGGAAAGTCCCATTTGGGCCGAGTTTGGGCCAAAATGGCCCACTTCGAGCGATTCAAGCGCAACGAAATTTATAGACATCCTAGAAGTACATATGAGGAGTCTTATGTATCAAAAAGAAAAAAAATAGCCCAAGGGCTAGAAAGGTTACCGGAGAAATGAGCAGTGTTTACTTGTGCAACTGTTTCTAATATCAGCAAAAGTTGCTGTAATGTAGTGATTGAAGGTCAAATTCAAGGTCCTAATTGTTGGTGGCAATAGGTTGATACTCACCTCACAACTAGAATCCCCATATTCCATTTAAATGTGCGAATACTCAACCTCTAGTTTGAAGTATTCTATAAGTTATAGAAAGTGATTACAAATATCAAAGTGCTACAAGAAAGCAAGACTGTTTAATAATTTATTTTCATCAAATAATCAATCAACATGGTGATGAATGAGCAAACAAGTTATTTGAGTGAAATAACTAATCATCAGTACATTGTATATTAAATGACTCAACACCTAAAAAAAAAGTGATTCAAGTACAAAATAAGTGTGTTAATGTAAGAGTGGATGTGCACAGTTTGACAGGGTATCGTACATACACATGCACATCGTACATGCAGTTATATACCTTTTATGCAGAGAATATTCTACAAGTGCATGAATAAAAAATATGTATGGTACATGTACATGTTTGTCATAATCCTGAATGAGCAGATACTTAATATAGGGCTTTGGCCTGTTGGTCGACGCACACTTCTCTTGAATAAATATTCATTAAACTAATCCTGAATAATTGCAAAACGCACATATGTAGATATGCAAGTACATGTAGAGTTTGCATATTGTAACCAAGAAAACCCACAGATGCAAAAGATGATGCAAAACTTGATTTTTACAACATGTACCAGTTGTGCTAATACATTCATATAATGCAATATACTGGTGAAAAATTGCATATTTCATGTATGTGTAAATTGCCATGCCTGCCGGATAATCAGTTAACTTAATGGTACAACAATGCTAAAATCAGTTAATGATAATTGGTGAAAAAGTCTGCAGCAAATCTATGTGCACATCACAGTTGTGTTTGATATTAACTCGTTGATCTGGGTGTCAGATTTCAGCACCATTATTAGTATTTCAGTTGGGTACATGTACAAGAATGGTATTGAGACACAGGCATTCATAGCACGGCCATGCACTGTAGAGATGATGATATGAATATTGTGGACGCAAACGTTTATAGCCTGGCCACAGGAGATATAATGATGTTGTGAACGCAAGCGTTTATAGCCTGGCCACTGACAACATGAATGATATTGTGCATGAAACCATTGAGCCTGACCAGTCTCGAGGTGAAATTAACATATAATATTTCACAGTGATGAAGTATAACACCCAGACAAATGAGCTCATATAAATCATACTATATTATTGAACATGTAGACAGCAGTGTTCAATATACTATGGAACATGTTCAATATAGCAGTGAACTTTACATTCACATTGCATATATCATTCATGAGAATAAATTGTATTTGAAATATTGTCTGAACTGTAAATATAGTTCATTGGTATATATTTGACCCTGTTCCTTTACCACCTTTGTGTAAACCACAGTTTATATACATGTACCACCATATGTCAATATACCTACAACTGCATTGACTACCACCAAATTTACATGAACATGTACCATGTTATGCAAACATATTGAAAACACAACTAGTTTCAGTGACATTATCCCAGACATCCATATAATTTATACCAAGCAAGTTATTTGATGCTAGAAATAATGAGAAATATATATGTATGTTAAATAGTACATAGTTCAGAAGTATTTACAGCTGATAAATGTGAACAATAGACTTCGACATGTAGCAACAAAACATAAATAAAATCACTAATTTTATATATTTACAATACTAAATGATTGTGATGCTACAAATAAGGAGACGCTAAATAGTACACACTCCAGAAGTATTTACAGCTCAGAAATGTGAACAAATACATCTACATGTAGCAACAATACATAAATGAAATCACTGATCTGATATTTGTACAATATTGAATATAGTTCTTGCAACACAAAGGAATTCAAACAAAATTAATATATTTATCACACTCAAGCCAATAAAAATTCAAATAAGTCATAACAAGCAACAATATCCAGTACTAAATTATGAAAAAAAAAAATAGAATAAATAGTATACATGTTGAATAGTACATAAATATATACCCCAAAACTATGACCCCTCTTTTGAATATTTACATCATAGAAGATGCGAACAATATCAAGAATATGCACCCTGCAACAACACATGCTGGGTTGATACAATTACAATGATTGTTCTTAACAGATATAATTGGAATGAAATCAAAAGACATGTAGTAGTTTATTGACATGTATAATGATGACAATGTCAAAATATATATATGTCCAGAATAAATATAATTCAGGTTCATGCACATTATTGTACAAAAAAATGTACATGTGACAACAATTATGCGGTTCCAAAAGTGTTACAAAAGCAAAAAATTATATCAAAACAATTCTATGTCCAACACGAAAGAAGCTCTGAAACGGTTATTAAGAACTATTAATCCCAGTCACACCAGATGGGTCATGCTACTGTATATAGCCTACCCACCCCAACGTGTCCACCCATCACGGGTGGACATGTTTCCTGCCATTTTTGAGGGGCCAGGCTGTACTCTATAAACCCCCATTACCCGTATGTGGCGCCTGAATCATACAAGTACATGTACTTAAAAGATTTCTATATTTCATTGATGCATGCAACTATTGCTTTGTGATCAGACCAAGGACATTCTAATGTAGTCGTTGATACAGAGTTCATGTTTGTGAATATTAAATCTAATGTTGAGCCATGATCTGTTGTTGGTGAATCCATTGTGCTGATACAATTGAAAGTATTGTTCATATATTGTCCTAGACCAACATGTGACTTGTCACGATGATCAAAATTAAAATCTCCCAAAATAACTAGATTGATTGTGGGGTCAACAATACGCAATAATTCTTTCGTCATTATACCTTTGAACATCTCAAATGAAAATGCAGGTGATCTGTATAAAAACACTATTTGAACAGGATTGGACAAGTCACCGGTTTTGATAAAAGTGAATTCCAATGACACAGAACTGAAGTGGCTGAAGATAAGAAAATGGTCAGAGTGCTTCTTTTGGACAAGAGAAAGCAAACCATGATGAGGTCGACATCTTGATGTGGTGTCTATTGCTTCGTCATTTCTGAGAGAACATCTGGATCATTTTCAGTTAACCTGGATTCTGCAAATGAAACAACATCAGCATATATAAAATTTGCATCTCCCATTATATCTTGAAAATGAGCATGAACTGATCGTGCATTATGAAAGACGATCTTAAAGGTGCTTGTGTTCATCTGATACAGGGGTGTATAGCAGAGCTTAACAGCAGCATCTTGTCTTAGTCTCTCCAATTCTTTTGTAACAGCATCACACGTTGCTATTTTGTCTTCATTCAGTTCTAAGATATGGAGATTTGCAATATTCTGTGCTCTACTTAGTGCCACATAATGAATATGGTCTCTCCGAGTTGACCCCAAGTGAACAACAACCTTTGGCAATGTTTCTCCTTGAGCTTTGTGAACTGTTTTGGCTGCTGCAGACCTTAGAGGAAACTGTATTCGGACAGCATGTACATTTTTCCGCACAGTAAACTTTCGCTTAATGTCGAAAACCCACAAAATTTTGTGGACCCACAAAATACTTGGCCTTGTTGTGGTGTTCATCTTATATTCGATATGTTTTAGGACACAACCAGAGCCATTTGTTAGCCCATCATCAACAGATATATTTGCAACAACCTCATAACGTAATCCGGGTGACACTCTAAGAGGATTGTGTAAGCCTGCTGTCCTAGTTGGATCAGTAGTTACTGTCAGAATTATTTTTTCTTTGACATCATTTGCAAAATCACCTAAAATAGAATCTAAAGCAGGTATAGTCACTTTTTGATTCAAACTTTTGTCAAAGAGAGAACTGTTGAATTTGTTCACCATTGCATTAGTTGTGAATAAATGAGGTAAGTCAAGGAGTTTAGACTCGTCTTCTGGTTGGCATTGTCTTTCTTTTAGTGTGTCAATATCATTCTGAGTATGTTTACCTTCTCGCAAGCGATTCAGCAATAACGCAAACTGCTGATCATCTTTCTGTCTCATGATCTCATCAAGTTCAAAAGCAGAGAAATACTCCTTCCAAAGATTTGTTGCAAGTGGTCCATATCCAGAAGTCAAGTCTTTGAATATCCAACCATCACCTACAGGCTGTAACTGACACAAGTCGCCAATTAGTATCATGTGGACTCCACCAAAGACCTTGGTATTTCCTTTGATTTGCTGCAATCTTAGGTTTATGAAATTAAGCATGTCATGGCCGACCATAGATACTTCATCAATGAAGACTACAGAAAGATTTCGATACTTTGTTCGAAGAGTGTTCAGCTTTTCCGTGTCTAGTGGTTTACAAACTTTATAACCTTGACTCACTGGTAGGAACAATGCGGAATGTATAGTTGTTCCACGGATACCGAAAGCAGCTTTACCAGTTGGAGCCAAGAGGAGTATTCGGCAATCAAGTGGATTTTCTCCTTCACAAGAACAAAGGTAACGATGTAGTGTTTGATATAATGTATTCGTAACTACAGATTTTCCAACACCGGCGCCGCCAGTCAATATAACCCTTAATGGCTCTTCTTTGGTTTTTATCCAGTGGACAACGTGTGAATAAAATTCTCTTTGTTTTCGATTGAGAGACCGGACTAATTGCAAATATTCAGCTTGAGGAAGTCTATTGGGTACGGATATCTCATTGGCCACTGAACTTGTTGATCCAATAGTATCACCTAAAATATCAGACTGCATTTGTCAAAATAGATGTATTTTTGGCTTTCTGTTGAACCAATCTCTTCATCTAAGGCATTTTCTTCTTGGGCACCAGGTATACGATTGTCATAAACTTCTTCGTCATCAAAGTTATGGGATTTTTCAGCAACCTCATCTAGTATTTCTGTGTAGTTTGCATAGTCTCGGTAATTTTGACCAATTGCTTGTTCAACTGCTTTGAAATGTGCCTCGTACGTGTCAAATGTTCCCAACAGATCTTTGTCTTCATTTCTCCATGGTAAGAACAGCATCAGCTTTTCCCGACAGAAATTTTCATAGTCTGACTTGCGGTTATAATTTACAAATCGAATGACCTTCGGTTTGGCTCTTTTTGTGAATAGTGTACCATTTGGCGATGCTAAAATGATATTCGACTTTCTGCTGTTTTCATCATTTTCTTTGTTATCAAGTTCATTGTTATCATCATATATATCTGCTTCTTTGTCAACTGCAGGAGCCTCATCCTTTTTGGCATTTTGTTTAGGTTTGGTAGCATTATACTGAACATTCAATTTTGATGCATAATCTGCAAGACACCAGTTTTCTAATTGTCCAGGACGTTTACTATATCTGTCGATGATATTCTTGGTTTCAACGTCTGTTGATTCTTCATCCAACTCTTCCAAATCAGTTTTACTTTTCAATAAAAAAATTCGGTCTGTGTGTGGTGATGTGTTTATGAATATTACATCTCTGGTACATTTTGATAGTGGTAGCTGTAAAACCAGATACACAGCTTCTTGAGCACAAACTTCTACACTTTTTAGAAACATATTTCCAATGTGCCGAACACTTTCTTTTATGTCCATATTGCCTGCTCTGGTTTCTTTGCATGCTCGATCTAATATTGCACTCATTCCCTTCTGAGACTTGTTGATGTGATTGACAATATACATCGCACATGCATAGGGATCTAGTATAAATTGCAGATCATGATTGGCCTTCCATGCTGATAGTAACTGTTTACAATAAGCATTTACCCTTATGTCACAAGGATCACGTTTCAAGTATATTTTAGCATCTGTTATGGAACTACGTATAGCTTTTATATACTGGGATTCTGTCATATGGAGCTCACGTAAGAATTCTTTAAATGATAATTTGATACCATCTTTATTATCAATCAACATGGCTTGAATTCTTTTAAGCCTTTCAGCATTTGAATCAGTACCATCTGAATCTGAATCAGTACCATCAATAGTGTTTGTTGTGTTATCCACAGGCATCAATATCATAGTTCTTGGCATTGGTGGTATCGGATACCCAAACCGACATATAGCTTTTCCATATTTCCTACATGTTTTAGAGTGCTTGTGCATTTGACCCTTGAATATTTGTTCAGAATCAGCGACTCTACTGGAGCATGATATATATTGATCAATGAACTTTACTATTTCTGAGTTTTCACTTTCGCCAAAAACAGGTGCATTTTCTACCCACATAAGCATGTGAATGTGAGGTGAGCCTCTCTGTTGAAATTCTACTCGATAGAAGTAATCTGTTATTTTCCCAATAGGAGTATGGTCACTTTTCAGGACTGAATTTATAAAAAGTGACACCCGATTGTTAAAATATCTAGCACATGTAACAGGGTCTGATTGTAAGGGCCTCGTTCGTTCTGTCCAGTCCATTTCCTCAATTTCAGCATTTGTATATTCATTCTTGTCCACCAACTTTCCAATTATTCTAAGTAAATCTGGCCATTTTGTGTCTGCTGCAGAAAACGATGCAAACCATGTTGGCAAGCCAAGTTGTTGTATCATTGCAAACACATCCTTCTTTCTTTTTTCGAGGTATGCTGGGGAATTTCTAATGGATTTGAAAATGTAAAAGCCCTCATCTAAATTTACTAAATTTTTGAATGCATCTGGTCTCAATAAAGCACCAGCAGTCATTTGTTTAGAACCCATTTTGCATCTACGAATTGCAAGTCCTATTTTATCTTTAACTTGCTTCAACTGATTCTTTTTCATCTTGTAAAATAAATTGGGCACGGACATAGCTACTCTACGATCTTCGGAACGGAGCTCCCATTTACAAATGTCACTGTAATGCACAGGCCTTTCTCTTTCAGAATTATCAGGACGTTTCTGACCACAAAAAATTGTTGGGAAAGCTAGATATTCAGAATTTTCATCTTGAAACATAGCAATGGGTGTCTTCTCCAGGAGCAAATGTGTAGACTCTGTTATCATCAAAAGCGTCCCCATCATCTAGTAATGTGTCCATGTTACCCATGACTTGTTCTCGATCATCCAATTCACTGAAATTGTCATCGTCATCATTATTATAACTATCTCGGGGAGGCTGTTCAGTATATTCCTGTTCGGTCATATTGACATCATTTGATAAATCTCCTGCCAAACCAGTCAACTCCAATGTTTCAATGTCATTGTCACTGGTTATTTTGTTAGTCCATTCATCGTCAATAGATATGTTCTCAGATTTGTATAAGGGACTAGTATCCAGGAGGTACTTTACAGCATTCAACACTTTTTGTGGGCGAATATTTTCTGTAAATACTGAGCTGGCAAAAGAAATTTTCTTTTTAAGTTGCACAGAAATGGTTCTACTTTCAGACAAATTTCTTGGTAGGGTATGTATAGTTGGTTCAATATCACAGGGAACATTGACAATATTACCACGAATCGACAGCTGACCACCTCTGGGTAATTCTCTGATTTGCATAAAAGGAATACGCAATGCAACAAGCCTTTCTTCAAGGGGGAAAAGGTCTAATTCCTTTGGTTTCTCGGGAAACATCATGCTATTTGCCATAGAGAGTTTGGGAATTTTACCAGATTTTATTGATCCATAGCAGGTTTTACATATCCATTCTCCAGGAGAGTCCCTTTGATCACAAAAATTTAAAATACATTTCTCAACAAGAATGTTGTCAGATGAAGACATTAAAATTCTGAACGATTTTTGAACGGCTTCTCTGAAACAAGTTTGACGACAGCAACAACATACATAAACAGGTCCCTCTGCTATTTTGACATGGAAGTTTTCAATGCAATCGTCTAGGCTATTCCTGAATACTTTTTGCCTTTTGGAACAATTTTCACGACACGCGAAATCAGAGGACTTTCGTTTCTGTGATTTTCTCTTTCTGTCATTCTGCTGTTCAACTTTTTTGCTTGATTGATCGAGACGTTTTTGTTTTTTGGCAACACGTTCAGTTTCTTTGAAAAAATCACATTTTCTTTTTTGTTGTTTTTGCCACCTTTCTTTGGTTCGTTCCTTATCTCTCAAGTCTTCGTTTGTTCTCACTGTACGTTTCTGTGTCTTTTCTTTTTCTCTGAACACTTTGTCCATTCTAGATATACGTTTTCGACACCTTTCTTTGGTTCGTTCCTTATCTCTCAAGTCTTCGTTTGTTCTCACTGCACGTTTCTGTGTCTTTTCTTTTTCTCTGAACACTTCGTCCATTCTAGATATACGTTTTTGACACTTTTCTTTGGTTCGTTCCTTATCTCTCAAGTCTTCGTTTGTTCTCAATCTACGTTTTTGATGTCTTTCTTTTGTTCGTTCCTTATCTCTCAACTCTTCGTCTGTTCTCAATCTACGTTTTTGATGTCTTTCTTTTGTTCGTTCCTTATCTCTCAACTCTTCGTCTGTTCTCACTCTACGTTTCTGTGTCTTTTCTTTTTCTCTGAACACTTCATCCATTCTGGAAGTACGTTTTTGATATCTTTCTTTCGTTCGTTCCTTATCTCTCAAGTCTTCGTTTGTTCTCAATCTACGTTTTTGATATCTTTCTTTTGTTCGTTCCTCATGTCTGAACTCTTCATTTTGTCGATATTCCTTCCTCAAGTTCTTGAAGTAAAGCTTCCTTTTTTTGTCTTTTGTTGGGCCTATGGTTTTCTTCTGTGTTTTGAAAAGTTTGGCCTTTTCAGCTTGATCTTCCATGTAATTTTGTATTGACATATCAGTAATAGTTTTCAGAGTGTTAGTCTCTTCTGAATGGATTGCCACTGGTTGTATTTCAAATGGGAAATCTCTAGTGGTTTGAAAAGCCACATCTAGAAGGTGTGAACACAACATTTCCATGCTTCTAAATTTAAGCATTACTGCCTTGCAAGACTCAGCTAGTCGTCCGTTACAATCTCTTGCATGAGAGTCGATTAACACATAATGTCTGCTAGATTTTGCTATTGCTACACAATTGCTACCAATCATCACAAGAATATACTTCGCTTGTACCAGACCATCAGCCACGGCATTTCGTAGACTAAACCCAAACTCATGAGGGAATTCTGGACTGCCACATATGCCACTTATACGATCCAACAACGTCAGCTTAAAGTGCAAATTCCAAATATCAAACTCGGCTGGCAATTCTTCAAAATTTAAATAGACATTTGTGAGTTTTTCACGAAGCGCTAAATCCTCAATAACTTTTCTGTAGATGTAATCCCCTTTGTTGAGTACATCATTGATTTCACCACATGTTAGCATCCTTGAATTGTTGGTGTGTAGTTTGCACAATGCAACCAGAGAATTACATGTACATTGCCTACCGCGACTGACTTCCGGAAAATGAACATCACCCTGATGGAATGAGCCACGAACACTTTGTTGATGATATTTCACAACTCTAGGTCTGGCTTTTACAGTGCTGGATGTTCGAACAGGCACAAAATTATCCGACTGCTGCCGAGAAGCATTCATAGTGCCAGAGGTTGAAGGCTCAGCTTGTGTGATCATATCATCAAAAACAATGCTGAATGAACGCTCAGGCTGGTCAATAACAGGTAATTTGGATCGACATTCACCAATGGACATCGAAAAAGGGTGAGTTATTCTGAAAATTTGGCCAGCACTCTGCCTGATTTTCATGGATAGATTTGTTGTTTGATTTTCATGGATAGATTTGTTGTTTGTGCACGAGGTATTTGAGATTCGAGATTCAGATTCGACGTTTTGGTATTGAGGTCGTTTTGGTCGATATAGTGGTTGTTTTTTCACGAGGTTACCCTCCTCAATGAATGGTTGTTTTTTCACGAGGTTACCCTCCTCTTGAGGTTTTGAATCCTCTCGTGGTTCTTTGTGCACGAGGTCACCACCCTCGAGTTTGTTGACGGGGTAACTGTCCCCGGGGGCTCCCTGAGCACCCAAACCTGGAAGGTCGCCCTCGTCTGGTCGCGGCGAACGCTCCCTTAGGCCCCTCGCCTCGTCGATTGCCCTCAAGTTCTGCAACAGAAGAGATAGATTCTTAGGAAGAGAAAATTGAAAAATATATTACCTCTTCGCCATTACCATGATTATAGTTCATTTGTACAGACTGTGACTGTCACCGTACAAACCTTCGCCAATCTGGCACTCCTCTCCAAACCAGTAGCTTTCTTCTTTCCCATGTCGATGGAATTCAGACTGTGCAAAAAATTAAAATGAACTTTGTGTACCGTCAGATTTTCAGTCAGGTTAAAGTTTGCAAACTTTACACATATAATACCTATCATAGAAAAATGTATGGCACCCCGTTCGTGCCACAAAAAAGAGAATTTATTTTTTTTCTAACTCGTACGTATGAAATAAAAAGTCATACGTATGAGATAAAGTCATACGTATGAGATAAAAAGTCATACATATGAGATATTAAAATATTGTTGTGACGTCACACCATTGACTGAACAGTGGATTCGTCCGCACAAATCCACCGTTTGCCCCATACAAATTCATTGGTTCACGGATGCATGTAATGTCATGTTGCACAAGTTCATAATCAGTAATCTCAAGATCATCTAATGTTGAATTTCCAACATCGTTCAGAATGTTTGCAGCATTAAATGCGACCATACTATCCACGATTTCATTTGAAAATGTGTCCAAATTATATGCCATGTTGAAATGTAATGTCAACCAGTCGGTGTCCAGTAACAGAAATGCGAGAATGTGTATGTCCATTGAAACACGTTCCACGCATCAAACCCTGCTCCTTAATACTACTAGCTCACTAAATGAATGCATTTAACCCGTGTGCCACCTTTTTAATCCTTATTGAATATATAGAGGAATGCGCGAGATATAGTACTTGGGCCGAAAACCATGTTGAATTGAGCAATCTAAATTCACTCGGTTGCCGGCTATTTATGAATACATATTTGTCATGCTTGACTTGCAATATATCTAACAGAAACAATATACATGTGTACGAGTAATCTGTTGGTCGCATTGTGATTGTAAGAGCAATATTTTAAGTCGGATAAAACACTCGAAACAATGAATTCGTTCACGAATTCACTGTTCCTCGTGCTTTATCCATGACATAAGTCATACGTATGAGTTACTATCTCATACGTAGGAGATACTAAGTCATACGTATGAGATAGTATCTCATACGTATGAAATAAGTTAGTATCTCATACGTATGACTTAGTATCTCCTACGTATGTCATAGTATCTCCTATGTATGACTTAGTATTTCATACGTACACACTAAAAACTAATTTTCTTATTTCTCCTTGAAATGAGATGGATATTCTAGGGAGTGAGTGAAGAAAAATTTTCTTACACCATATTCAAGAAAATATTTCTCAAAATAGTTTAATAGTTCTAGAAAAAAAATCCTATTTCAAGAAATTATTTCTTGAAATTATTTCTTAGTTTAAGTTGTAATTTTCTTGAGTTTTCTGATGAACGTCTAGAAATTTTCTTATCGTTTTCTTAATATCACATTGATACACACCAAGACTAGAAGCTAGATAAATTTTTATTACATGCAAATGACACAGTGACAATATGTGTTTTACATTTGACCTCCACAAAACTAGTGCCCCTCTCATCAGATTAAATTTTCACAACACATACTGTGCATCTATGTCATATTTGAAATCTACGGCGGCCATATTGTCTTCTTCCATTCGCATTAGTCATGTGACTGGTCATGTGATCACTAGTATTACAGGTGAAACAAGAAAATTTCTTGAAGCAAGAAAATTTAAGAAATCTTACATCTCGCATTGTTTTAGGACCCATTTCATCCATGATTAGTCCAACAACTTTGCTCACAGTCTGGTGGTTTAAGAGCACTAAATCTTCAGGTATGCTGAGGTTGGCAAAAGATGTACAAAGTAAATTCTTATAAACAAATAATATCCTCGCATATCAGTCACCGGCTGCAGACTACATGAATACCCACAACACATATTTGTGTGTGCTGAGATGGGAAATGGGGAGGAGAGATATAAAGCCCTGCTGCTGAGCCCGATCAGCCAAATGCATGGTTTCTAACTTTGTAAGCATTACATGCATTATGCTGGGTATTTAAAGTTCTATTTGAGAATGTTCACCACTAGTTACCAAAATATGTATCAAAGTTGGGAAGAATAGTTATGGTTACTGTTAATGAAAGCTCAAGTTATTTAATGTGGTGTCAGTACAATGTACCTATGATGGCAGATGTTTTAAATGTTCAGTATAAATCACAACAAATGCTTGATCCTCCATATGTCCTCACTGTGGTGAGGTGTATGAGTTTTATAATGAATTGCATATTTTAAGAACGCATAACATATATGTAACAGATAAAATATATAGCTTTCATCAAGAAGCTGCTAAAATGAACATGTATTTCATTATGGTGCAATTTTGAGAAAGGAATTGTTACACTCTGCATGTGCATGTGATCATCAGTACAATACTGGTATCAAGAACTAAAAAAATGTTTAACAGGAAAAACACTGTCAATGTAAAAAAAAAAATAAAAAAAACTTTCCATATTGCAATCAAGAACATGCAATTTTGTTTTTATTACCCGGTATCACAAAAGTCAAGAAAATAATACTCAGTTTTAGTAAAATTTTCTTTTGCAAGAAATTTATTCTTTGTGTGAGAAATGTCAAGATAATTATACTCAATTTGAGTTTATTTTTTGTTTCTTTTTTCGTGTAAGAAAATTATTTTCTTGTCCAAGAAATCTCTAGAAAATAATACTTAATTTGAGTTTAATTTTCTCATATTTCCTTACATAAGAAAATTATTTTTTAGTGTGTATGTGTTAGTATCTCCTACGTATGACTTGTTATCTCATACGTATGTGTTAGTATCTCCTACATATGACTTTTTATTTCATACGTATGAGATAAATAAAAAAATAACTTCCCTTTTTGGTGGCACGTACGCGGCGCCATAAAAACGTGATTGGTGCCCGAGTAAAAATTTTCGCTAAGTTATATTTCAACTATTTTTTCAACAAAAAGTTGACCGAAACTGCATGACAAAATCGGAGCCAGATGAAACTTCTCACCATAATTTATATATTTTAACTCAAAATATGAGACAAGCTTGGTTTCAAGTGAAAATCCTAAGTAAAAGTAGT
This sequence comes from Terebella lapidaria, assembly GCA_949152475.1. Classification (NCBI taxonomy): domain Eukaryota; kingdom Metazoa; phylum Annelida; class Polychaeta; order Terebellida; family Terebellidae; genus Terebella; species Terebella lapidaria. Next base: position 22,131,225 of record OX424569.1, read on the forward strand.
CCAAAACTGCGCAAGTTCAAGGTGACAAATTTAGAGCCACATCAAACTTTTCACCATAAGTTATATCTCAACTCCAAAGATGTGCTAAACTTGTTTCAAGTTGAAACTAAACAATCTCCGGTCACTGATGACCAATGAGGTGTATCCCCTGTAACACTATCTTCTGTTGCCCCCAACAATTATTAGACCACCCAGCAAAAAATTATATTCAACTCATTTATATGACCATTACCAGTGAAATTAAAGGTATCATCTCGGGGTTTCAAATTCGGCGTATCTGGAATTGTTCATGCCATCACTCATGAGTATACATACTCACATGCCAGAATTCAAAGAATTTATATTGATCAGGACATTTATCATCGATATATCGATATACATTCAGAAATTTCACTCTGCACTGACCCAGACATACATGAAAGGGATTTCCGTTGTGACAATTGTAATAAGGGACCGCATGCTACATGTGTTGCTATTGCGATCAGTCTCGAGAGCGGTCCATCCATATAGCCAGGAAAGTTTACGTCATTTTACGTTATTTCCAAGAAGCGATGGTTTTACCACCGGTTGGATGTAAACCAAAGACTACACAGGATTTTTGTGATTTGACACTGGCAGCTGTCACACTCACAGTTTCGGTCTACATTCACACCTGTAGAAGAAATTATCGAAGCTGTAACTTGTAGGAGGCGTTATGTTCGACATGCCAGTGACAACGTAACAAAGGTTTGTTTACATAAGGAAACCCCTACACGTCATTAGTACCTTATGACGTCACATTCAAACGTTTTCGGAACGATAAAATTAATTTCCTGCAATTTTCACAAATTTATTGGTGCATTTTTTTATTCATCTACCTAAATAACATATACATATGTTCAATAAGTGGCACATAACTTAATATTATTTATCTGTTACATGACATGTTCATGTATATATTTCGGGTGTAGGTGGTTCTCTGTTTTACTGGGGAGGGGGTGATTCCCCAGCTGTTGCCATCACGGTGGGAAATACAGTGATATGATCCCTTTTAATAATGTTAAACTATTTGGTTACAGCCATGAATTCCTTACTGAGCAGAAAGTTCACCTTGTTGAACCGAATAATAAATGTTTCACATATTAACTATTTTCATTGTGGTCAATAATAGACTTAACCAGTAAAACTGTTAGCCTAATCAGTTACAGCCATGAAATCTCTACTGCATAGAACCTTTACCCTGTTGAGCCCAATAATAAATGTTTCATGTCTCAATGTTCGTTTTACTAGTTAAGTCTATCATGACCACAATAAAAACAGTTAACTAGTGAAATTAATGGTAAACTATTTGGATACAGCCATGAATAACTTACTTGGCAGAATGTTCACCTTGTTGAACCCAATAATAAATGTTTCATGTCCTAACTATTTTTTATTGTGGTCAATAATAGACTCAACTAGTAAAACTAACGTTAACCTATTCGGTTACAGCCATGAAGTCTCTACTGGACAGAACCTTCACCTTGTTGAGCCCAATAATAGATGTTTCATGTCTGAACTATTTTTATTGTGGTCAATAATAGACTTAACTAGTAAAACTAACGTTAACTTATTCGCTTACGGCCATGAAATCTCTACTGGACAGATTCTTCACCTTGTTGAGCCCAATAATAGATGTTTCATGTCCTAACTGTTTTTATTGTGGTCAATAATAGACTTAACTAGTAAAAGTAATGTTAACTTATTTGATTACAGCCATGAAATCTTTACTTTGTTGAACCCAATAATAAATGTTTCATGTCCTAACTATTTTTATTGTGGTCAATAATAGACTTAACTAGTGAAACTAACGTTAACTTATTCGCTTACAGCCATGAAATCTCTACTGGACAGAACCTTCACCTTGTTGAGCCCAATAATAGATGTTTCATGTCCTAACTATTTTTATTGTGGTCAATAATAGACTTAACTAGTAAAAGTAATGTTAACTTATTTGATTACAGCCATGAAATCTCTATTGTATTGAACCTTTACTTTGTTGAGCCCAATAATAAATGTTCCATATCTTAACTATTTTTATTGTGGTCAATAATAGACTTAACCAGTAAAACTGTTAGCCTAATCAGTTACAGCCATGAAATCTCTACTGCATAGAACCTTTACCCTGTTGAGCCCATTAATAGTTTTATGTCTCAACGTTAGTTTTACTAGTTACCCTCGCCCCGATAGGGGCAGAGGGTATTGCAATTGGGTCTGTCCGTTTGTATGTTTGTTTGTTTGTTTGTTACTTGACGAAATGTAAATTTCGTCAAGTATGTTGGTCAGTCGCGTTTGTCTGTTTGTCTGTTTGTTTGTTAGTTTGTTTGTTTGCTTGTTAGCGCTCCACAGGTCACATTTTTGAACGTAGAATCATGGAATTAGGTCAAAAGATGTGCAATCAAGTATGGATGGACGAGTTCATTTTTGGAAGGTCAAGGTCAAATATTGAGGTCAAGGTCACGCAAAATGATAAAAACCCATAAATGGCCATAACTCCGGTTCTAATTGTCCTAGAGACTTTAAACCAAGTTCATATTGTAGATAAACTCGAGTTCTATCTTCTGTGACCTTGACCTTGGCATTTGACCTTGACCTTGAGAAGTTTGCCTAAGGTGAATGTCAAGGTCAAATACGAAGGTCAGCGCACCATATCGAGTAGTATATCGTTGGAAAGGTCTTGACCCCCTGATTGCAGTGATACCTTATTTTCGGCGCTGCGACGTAAACTGACGTCACAATGACGTCATAAACGTCCAATTTCCGAAATTTCAAAAGGCTATAACATCGTCAATACTGTATGGAATCTTTTCAAACTTGATATGCATATTGACAGCAATGACCTTTACGAATTCAAGTACAAAGGTCAAAGGTCAAGGTCAAGGTCATCGAAATCCCAGAAAAACACGTTTCCGGTAATAACATCCGTTTGATTTGTCGTAGGTTCATGAATTTTGAACCATATCCTTCAGAAGATGTATAGTAATCGAGTGTATATGTCAATTTCATGATTGCCCTTGAACTTTGTCAGGAAAATAAGGTCATATGAGGAAAACTTCAAGGTCAAATTTTCAAACTAACTGAAACCTATCAAGTAGTATATCAAATGAAAGGTCTTGATTCTCTGGTACATACTTTCTCATCAGTTTTGAGATGTGACGTTTATTGACGTCACAGTGACGTCATAAACGTTAATTTTTCGAAATTTCAAACGGTCATAGTGTCCACAAATCTTGTTTGATTCTAATGAAATTATACAGGTATGAAATATGTCTTCATGCACAGGCAATGCACAATTTTCGTGACTCAAGGTCAAAGATCAAGGTCAAGGTCACGCAAAATGTTAAAAACACATAAGTGGCCATAACTCTGGTTCTATTTGTTATAGAGACTTCAAACCAAGTTCATATTGTAGATAAACTCGAGTCCTATCTTCTGTGTCCTTGACCTTGGCATTTGACCTTGACCTTGAGAAGTTCGTCATGAGGTGAATGTCAAGGTCAAGTACGAAAGTCAGCGCACCATATCGAGTAGTATATCGTTGGAAAGGTTTTGAGCCCCTGATTGCAGTGATACCCTATTTTCGGCGCTGCGACGTAAACTGACGTCACAATGACGTCATAAACGTCCAATTTCCGAAATTTCAAAAGGCCATAACAGCGTCAATACTGTATGGAATACCTTGAAACTTGACATGCATATTAATAGCATTGACCTTTACGAATTGAAATACAAAGGTCAAAGGTCAAGGTCAAGGTCATCGAAATCCCAGAAAAACACTTTTTCGGTTATAACATCTGTTTGAATCGTTGTAGTCTCATAAAATTTGAACCATATCATTCAGAAGAGGTATAGCAATCAGACTTATATGTCAATTCCATGATTAACCTTGAACTTGATCGGAAAAATGAGGTCACATGAGCAAAACTTCAAGGTCAAATTTTCAAACTAACTAAAAGCTATCAAGTAATATATCAAATGGAAAGCCTTGAACCCATGATAAATAGTTTCTCATCAGTTTTCAAATGTGACGTTTATTGACGTCACAGTGACCTCATGTACGTAAATTTTTCGAAATTTTGAACAGCCACAGTGTCCGGAATTCTAGTTCGATTCTGATGGAATTGTACAAGTATAATTTATATCTTCATGCACGGGCAATGCACAATTTTCGTGACCCAAGGTCAAACTTCAAGGTCACGGTCAAAGAAAAGGTCAAAATCACGAAAATTGCCATAACTTCGGAACTATTCGTCATAGAAAGTTCAAACTGGGACCATATTGTAGCATATCAAAAGGTCTTTGTCCGCTGACCTTGAATGTGCACTTTGACCTTGACCTTGAAAAGTTTGCCCAACGTAAAAATTTCATGAAAAAAGTATCTTTCTTCAAATGTCGAGGAGTTGTTCAGTAAATCTTTTCAATGTGTAAATTATGGGTAAATGTTTTAAATGTAAACAAATGTTTAGTCATTTCGTCAAGTGTTGGCCTATGGCCGATTTTTTGTATGTTTGTCTGTCCGCGCGCATATCTCAAAGGAGAATGGTCCGATCAACATGAAACTTATAGGGATGAAGCGGTATCTCAGTGGCTCGGTCCTCCTCGAATCTGGTCAAAATCGGACAAAAACTGTTGCCATGGCAACGGAAAATGTAAAAATCAATAATTGACCATAACTCCGGTTCTATTCAAGATAAATTTTTCTAACTAATTTTGTATTTTTCTATGGCCAATTCCTGATCATCTGATATATGGCCCGTGGTCGTACGACCAAAACTCTCCATTATCGCCCGATGTCGAAAAATTGGGGGTCACGGTTTCGATTTTTTTTTGGCCAGCGACGTTTCAGTGCAAATGTCTGCGCTCATAACTCAAAGGCAAACAGCCCGATCGATTTGAAATTTATAGGGCAAAAGTGCTATGGTGCTGGCTCAGTCCCTTCAAATTTTTGCCAAAATCGGATGAAAACGGTTGCCATAGCAAAGGAAAAAAAGAAAATCACATAATTGGCTCTAACTCCGGTTCTACCTGATATTAATTTTTCCAACTATTTTTGTATTGTTCTTTGGCCAATTCCCGATCGTTTGGTGTATGACCGATCCTCGTACGACGAAAACTCTCCATTATCGCCCGATGTCGAAAAATTGGGGGTCACGATTTCGGTTATTTTTGGCCAGCGACGTTTCAGTGCAAATGTCCGCGCTCATAACTCAAAGGCAAACGGTCCGATCGATTTGAAATTTATAGGGCAAAAGTGCTATGGTGGTGGCTCAGTCTTTTTAAAATTTTACCGAAATCGGATGGAAACGGTTGCCATGGCAACGGAAAAGAGAAAATCACATCATTGGCTCTAACTCCGGTTCTACCTGATATTAATTTTCCAACTATTTTTGTATTGTTCTTTGGCCAATTCCCGATCGTTTGGTGTACGACCGATCCTCGTACGACGAAAACTCTCCATTATCGCCCGATGTCGAAAAATTGGGGGTCACGATTTCGGTTATTTTTGGCCAGCGACGTTTCAGTGCAAATGTCCGCGCTCATAACTCAAAGGCAAACGGTCCGATCGATTTGAAATTTATAGGGCAAAAGTGCTATGGTGGTGGCTCAGTCTTTTTAAAATTTTACTGAAATTGGATGGAAACGGTTGCCATGGCAACGGAAAAGAGAAAATCACATCATTGGCTCTAACTCCGGTTCTACTTAATATTAATTTGTCCAACTATTTTTGTATTTTTTTTTGGCCAATTCTCGATCGTTTGGTGTACAATCGATGGTCGTACGACGAAAACTATCTATTATCGCCCGATGTCGAAAAATTGGGGGTCACGATTTCGGTTATTTTTTGGCCAGCGACGTTTCAGTGCAAATGTCCGTGCTCGTAACTCAAAGGCAAACGGTCCGATCGATTTGAAATTTATAGGGCTGGAGTGCTATGGTAGTGGCTCACAAAACGGTTGCCATGGCAACGGAAAAAAGAAAATCACATAAATGGCTATAACTCCGGTTCTAATCAATATTAAATCTTCAACCTCTTTTTGTATTTTTCTTTGGCCAATTCCCAATAGTATGGCGTACAACCGATGGTCTTAAGATCAAAACTCAATTATCGCCTAATTTTAGTGACTAAATCTGAAGGGCGAGGGTCTGCAATCTCTGATTGTCTCGTTAAGTCTATTATGACCACAATAAAAACAGTTAACTAGTGAAATTATTGGTAAACTATTTGGTTACAGCCATGAATAACTTACTTGGCAGAATGTTCACCTTGTTGAACCCAATAATAAATGTTTCATGTCCTAACTATTTTTATTGTGGTCAATAATAGACTTAACTGGTCAAAGTAATGTTAACTTATTTGATTACAGCCATGAAATCTTTACTGTATTGAACCTTTACTTTGTTGAGCCCAATAATAAATGCTTCATGTCTTAACTATTTTTATTGTGGTCAATAATAGACTTAACTAGTAGAACTAATGTTAACTTATTCGGTTACAGCCATGAAATCTCTACTGGGACAGAACCTTGACTTCGTTGAGCGCAATAATAAATGTTTCATGTCTTAACTATTTCTCTTGTCTCAACTATTTTGATTGTGGTTAATAATAGACTACACTAGTAAAATTAATGTTGAATTATTTGGTAATATTATTCTGTTTTCAACAGAATCCAGTCCCAAAAGCTTTCATAGTAAAGGTTGTTGAAATGATCATAGATGTCAAAATGATTATTTCACATTTCTGTAATAAGTTAGGCCATTAAAATATTGATATTATTTAGATGATGATGCTGGAAAAAACAATTATTTCAAGCGACATCCCTTCCCAACAAGGCTTCCAAATATCAATGATATTCGTCGAAAATTTCAATGAAAAAGCAATTTAGCACCAAAAACAATTGGCGTTGTCGTCTATCTATTATACTGTATATGTGCCTGTGAAGAATAATGGTTAATTGCTGATTGGGTGAGAGTTGTGGCCTGTAAAGCATCCACAAGAAAATCTGCGGACATAGACGACAAAGTTCGCAAATCCATACTATCTGCCTAATTTTGTTCGGGGAATATAAAAATACGACAATCTGGTATTCCACAAGTTTATTGAGAAAAAATACAAGTAGCAGGACATGATATATGGGAGCACATGTTCAATTTAGTGGGCAATTCTTTTTTCCCATGATAATCATGATCACGAGTTTATCATTCGTATAAAATGTTGCGTCTTAGAAAACATTTTTTTTTTATCATAACCTATTGTCATTCTGGATTTAAACTATAGGGCATCATTTGAAATCATTAAAGTGCCCACTAAATCATGTAAATTGAACATGTAACCGATATTCCTCCTTGTTTATAGTGCTGACCAAATATTGCGCATATGGAAACATGCTTCCAAATCATTGTCAGGACACACACACACACAATAAATCCGGGTTTAGCACATTTTCGAATTTTATGATGTACATTTCTGGCATCCGATCACATTATTTTGACCTATTATCGCCCAACCCTCCGTCCTCAAATCGGACATCTCCCACGATTTAAGTAAACCAATTTCGCGTAATACTTGTGTTCATTATTGTTGTTATCGATCTACATCATGCAGCATGGGAACGATCATAACTGAGAGTGCAACAAACGGCTTGCACATTTCATGTTTCCGCGTGGGGTGTCGAATGATCAAGAGACGAATGATTACACGAGCCATGCATCTTCTTTGAAATCACCATCGTTATAAATTTCACGCACGGACAATCATTATTATACATATATGTGATACGCAAAGGTCTATTCAATGAAATGGTATTTATATCTCTCGACCGTATTCAATAGTCACATCGATTGCCTACGATTACAAATAAATGTTGTAAAAATTCCTCCATACCGTTGTGTAAGCACAGAAAGTCTGGCTTTGCACACGACCCTTTTGCTCATGCGCAATGAATGCCACCCCATCCACACGTGTGTTTGTTTACCAACGTCATATCCGTCCAATGTAAATAAATATAACCACGTGGTCTATGGCACTATCTGGGGCTGGGAATCATACGGGTCATGTTTCATTTCTTCAGAGAGAACAAACTGGATGCTAAAATTAGAGAGCAAGTCAAATCATTAAAATAAATTTTGAAGAAAAGTACCAAAAGTGATTTGGGCTACGATATTTCAATAGGCCTGATGGGCTTACATTCCGGGCCTTTTCAGTATTTTGTAAGGCCTTAAATTTATTTCTTCAGACAAGGTGAATGGTATTAAATGCCATTCACTTGTGAAATTAGAAAGAAAGGTGCCATTTAGGGCTTATATTTCGGGCCTTTCGAGCTATTCAAGGCCCTCTTTCTCCATACCCAAGCCCAACAGTCCTAAATGCAAGCTACAAGTGAAAATAGAAAGTTTTTACTGGATAGATTTCAAGCAAAGCACCTAAAGGTGGAATTTAGGCCTTTAGAATGATTAAAGGTGGTTTATCTCCATACACAAGCTAAACAGTTCTAAATGCCATTCACACATGAAATTAGAGAGAAAGTTATTGAACAAATTTTGAGCAAAGTGCCAAAAAGTGCAATTTTGGCCGTTTCGGGCCTTTTGGGCCTACTTTTGGGGCTTTTTAGGTGACTTGAGGCTTACCATCTTCATACATCTACAGATGGTAGAAAATTTCATACTCATACAAACTTAGAAAAAAAAGTTACTGGACAGATTTTGATAAAATGGCAGCCAAAGTGCAAAATCAGGCATTTTTCGACAAAAATGGCCACCACTTTGACAAATTAGGTCAAAGGTCAAATTCAAGGTCACGAGAATATTCAGCATATATCATTTCCTATATGTCCACAATTGATTCCTAGTCTCTGAACTCAATATTAAGTGAGATATTAGGCATAATGTGTCCCTTTATGAAGCATACGAGAATTTAACATGAGAAAGTCCCATTTGGGCCAAGTTTGGGCAAAAATGGCCCACTTTGAGTGATTCAATGGCAACGAAACTTATACACATCATAGGGGTACATATGAAGAGTGTTATGCATCAGTAAGAGAAAAAGTTACTGAACAGATTTTGAGAGAATGGCGGCCAAAGTCCAAAATCAGGCATTTTTCGTCGAAAATGGCCGCCATTTTGAAAAAAATGCGGAAATCAGAAAACTAAAAAAAACCTTTCCTGGAAATATTTTTAGGTATTTTTGTGCGAAATTTCAGAAAGATTTGACCATATACTTTAAAGATAAAAATGTGAACGGACGGACGACGACGACGGACGACGGACGCCGGACGCAACGCCATGCCAATAGGTTATCGGACCATAGGTCCGGTAACCTAAAAAGTTACTGAACAGATTTTGAGAAAATGGCCGCCAAAGTAAAAAATCAGGCCTTTTTCGTCGAAAACGGCCGCTAAGGTCCGGTAACCTAAAAACTAAAAAATACATCCCTCTCGAAATATTTTTAGGCATTTTTGTGCAAAATTTCAGGCAGATTCGATCGTAAACTTTAAAGATATCAATGTTGACGGACGCAACGCCATGGCAATAGGTTATCGGACCAAAGGTCCGGTAACCTAAAAAGTCTTTAGATACTGGCCCAAGGTATGTTCTGACAAATTTATGGGGAAATTCATCATGTCGAAAAAAAGTTACAGACCCGGACGGACGCCGAACGCCGGACGGACGACGGACGAAAAACCACGACAATAGCTTATCGGCTCAAAGGGCGGGTAAGCTAAAAAAGACCCCTTCTTGAAACATTTTTAGGCATTTTTGTGCAAAATTTCAGAAAAATCCACATGTAAACTTCAAAGATACAGATGTGGACGGACGACGGACGGACGCAACGTGACGGCAATAGGTTATCGGACCATAGGTCCGGTAACCTAAGAATTAGCCCAATGTCTAAGATAGGTTACCGGACAATTTTGGTTTGGCCATGGCAGCATTGACAGATAACAGACCTTGAGATATACCAATCAAGGTTCGCAGTGTGAATATATGACCTTCAGATTCAACAATCAAGGTCATCCGTGTGAAATTCAATGTCACCATTACATGTATGTGTGCGGCATTTGATATTCTATATGTTCAGAATACAAAGATATATCTGAGTGGAATCGTTTAGGCCGCTCAGATCAATTTACACATTCAGAGTCAGACATTTGGCACTCAAGGTCATCTGACGTCAAGTTCAAAGTCATCATTAGTTGTGCCATATATGTCTTCCTATATGTTCATAATGCAAACATAAGCTCTATCTGCAAGTATTTCATCTATAGAGGAAAATCTTGGCATTTTTTTTACCTCAAAATGGCTGTTTTGACCTTTCAGGGTCATTGAAGGTCAAATTCAAGGTCAACACACAAATCGCCATACATGACTTCCCATTTGAAAGTGCTAATTTCTAAGCTGTATCTTCAAGTGTTCTATGAGTACAGTTCTGACAGCTTATACACATCATGAAGGTACATTAGGGGAATCTTTTGAAACAAAAATCTCAAAACTGATCAGACAGTTTTTTTAGAAAATGGCTGCCGAAGTTCAAAATTGGCCATTTTTCGACAAAAATGGCCACCATTTTGGAAAAAATGCGAAAATCAAAAAACTAAAAAATACCCCCTTCTCAAATTATTTTGAGGTATCTTTTCCCAAATTTTCAGAAAGATTGGACCTAAACTTTAAAGATAAAGATGTGGACAGACGACAACGACGCCGGACGGACGACGAACGCAACGCCACGGCAATAGGTTATCAGACCATAGGTCCGGTAACCTAAAATTAAAAAAACATCTTTAGATACTGGCCCAAGGTATGTTCTGACAAATTTATGGGGAAATTCATCATGTCAAAATAAAGTTACAGACCCGGACAGACAAAAAACCATGACAACAGCTTAATATCTTGCAAATTTATAAGAAAATTCATAACGTCAAAACAATAATACAGACCCTGACGGACGCAATGCCACGACAATAGGTCCACAATGGGACCATAGGTCTGGTAAACTAAACATACACTGTATGCTTGCTATGAAGGCTTATTTTGGCCACACTGATTTGAGTCATATTATTGATGTAGTTAGCAGAGTGACTCACCAACTTTATCTGGAGTAATGTTTTCAATAACATCCCACAGCCGCTGGACTAAATCTTGCTCCTGCTTCTTGCACACTCCCTGCAAAACCACGACTTGCATCAGAGAAAATAATCAAAATTTTCAAGTATTGGAAGCCTGAATCGAGCAATTTAACAGAAATGTACAATATTTTGAAATGGAATTTGCACAATCTTTGATGCCGGAAAATTTTCATGGGCATAGTTATGAAACCAACAGGGCATGTTACGACCTAAATTTGAAAGCAAACCCCATAGATACACAACTATTTACAAATCACTGAGTTAACACAATTTATCAACACTCGGCAGATGACGACTGACGTTTTCCTCGCAGTATCCTGTGATGCAGGCCGTCCCGACAGGAAGCGTGTGGTTGAGGGGGTGTGGCCGACACTCTCCTGTGGGCATGTCCTTACAGCACCAAAAACACGACTCGGCCTCAGCATCACACACACACGAGTATCGCCCTTCGCTCTCGCAGAAAGACACACATCGACCACTGATACACTTGCCTCTAGACGGAGTGATACAAGACAGTATAATAGTAGTTGTAGTAATATTTTTTGACATTTACAAAATAGTATACTTTTGCGGGATGAAATATCAATATCAAAATATGTCCAATTCAAAGAAGGTTAACACCTGAAAACATAACTCTGCAGCCACCTTGGCATGTAACGAAAACAGTTCGTTTAAATTTGTTAATGTTTTTGGCAGCTGGCCTCTGAGATGATCAATCAATTTACACTCTAACAGAACATGTTGTTCAGTCTGAATGGCTTCGCCACATTCACACAATCTCTGTTCCCTAGGGGTGCGTGTCCAACCGCCGGATTCGATTTTCAATCGGTGTGATCCGAGTCGTAGCCTGCTGCAGTAGGTTCTGTGGTGTTCCGGTATGTGGGTTTCTAGGCTCTTGTATATAGGACTGGGGGTCAAATCATTGTTTATTTCCAGATATGTAGCTCTTCTAGTTGTACCACAGGCTCTTACTGTGGTTTTCAAATGGTTCAGGTGAGACTCAGTATGGTTTATCGCGTTGTGCTTTAGATGATTGATTACATTGCCCATCTTAGAATGTGTTGTTATGGCCAATTGGATCAAGTCCTTGACGTAAAAGTCTCCTGCTCGTTGTTGAATTTTCTGCAAAAATTTCACCTGGCGGTCCTTGATTGAAGCTTTGGCGTCACCCACACCCAGTTCTAGAAGGACAACATCAGTACACGTAGTTAGCCTTACACCCAACAGCTGTTTGAGTGTAGATAAGTAGGGTTTATCGAGTTGTTTCAGATTCTTTGTAAACCAAGTCTCTGCACCGTAGAAAATAGCTGACAACAGGGCGCTGGTCCAAACGGTAAATTTAATTGGGAAAGGGCAGTCGCTGTTCTTTGATAGGAATGACGTAAATTTATGTACATGACCGTTTTTCAATACAAGTTGTTCGGCGATTTGATCATTTATGTCCATATTTGAGATTGGTACTCCAACATATATATAACTGTCCGTGTGCTCAATGGTTAGGTCTTTGACCTTGAAAGGATCATTGTTTTGGGAATTTACTGAAACAAATTTGGTTTTTCCAGGATGTATTACCATATCAATCTCTGAGGCGCTCTCCTCAAGGAGTTGAAGTTTCTGTAACATGGTGTCTCGACAGGATGACAGGAGAACAGTGTCATCCATAAACTAGACGCTTCCGGTCGCCTACGACCGCTTGGGTGTATCTCCCGTAGCCCTATCATCTCTGTTGCCCCAAATATATCACTGTCAAGTGTGAAAAACTAGAGCAAGGGCTAAAAAAGATTACCAGAGAAATGTTAAATCTCAAGTCAAAACTGTTTTCTTTTCCCCACCAAAATTGCTGCACTGATCTTCCGAGGTTATTGAAGGTCGAATTCAAAATCACCACTGAAATCTCTTTATACCGTATTCGCGCGCATACAGTCGCATGTGCGTATAGTCGAAGGTGTGCGTATATTTCGAACATACGCACATGTGCTTGTGATTGAAAAAAAAATCAAAATCAAGAATGACAGCAAAAATTTTTGATCGTAAGATCATCGGTTTCATGACATGTGCTTGACTGATTTCATGCAATCGTGACTTCGTCAGTTCGTGCCAATCGCGGCTGTGTCTGCGGTCAATGGATTGCAAACTGTCAGAAAAGTTGTGATGTTGATTGCCTAATTACGGTGAGTGTTATTGACACTTGTGATTTCCTTTGACATCTTATGATCGGGATGTGTCATTTCTGTTCATGAGTGTGAAATAAATATCTTGAAAAGCCCCTGTTTCTTTCGTGTTTGTGATGTTTGCCGCCCAGCAGGAAGTTGCCATTTTTCTAGCATGTACTCATGAATATTCATGAGCTGATTCACATTCCAACCAATCAAAAGTTACCTTTCAAAACGAATCAGCCAATGGTGAAAAGCCAGATATGACGTCATAAAAAACCCCACCAATCAGGCTGCCTGTTTCACTTTCTTCTTCCAAGTGACATGTGGATTTGTTTTGAAATAGGCCTAGCAATGACCCAAACAACAAATTTTATTTGTTTCCCGAAGTCCCAACAGCTTCGCACAACAATAGATTATACATCATGCACATACACCAACACAAGTACCGATGTCTGAATTCATTCGTGCACCAAACCATGTAATTGCAATTGACGAGTTGGGCGGTTTTGACAGTCGTGTCGGCCTCGTATAACTGTCAAACTATCTGAGTCTGATCAAAGGGATTTGCAGTCAACCCCTTATCGAAAACGATCACACATGTGCGTATGTACGAAATATTTTCCAAATTATAAGTGGCCCAAAACAAACAAATTTCGGATAAACGCACATGCGACTGTATGCGCGCGAATACGGTATGAATTTCCATTTCGTCATGTTTGATAAATAACGAAAATACAGATAGATCAATCTTTTCACCTATTTATATTTCAACTCAGAATATTTTACTTACTTGGTTCCAAGTTGAAATTCAAAATAAAAGTTGACCAAAACTGCATTTCAAGATTACGAAATTGGAGCCAGATCGAACTTCTCACCATAAGTTATATTTCGACTCATAATACATGTATGTGCCAAACATGGTTTCCAGTTGACATTCAAAGTAAAAGTTAACCAAAACTGCATTTCAAGATGACAAAATTGGAGCCAGATCGAATTTTTCGCCATAAGTTATATTTTAACTCATAATACCTGCCCAACTTGGTTTCAAGTTGAAATTCAAACTAAAAGTTGACCAAAACTGCATTTCAAGATGACGAAATTGGAGCCAGATCAAACTTTTCGCCATGAGTTATATTTCAACTCATAATATGTGCCAAACTTGGTTTCGTGTTGAAATTCAAGCTAAAAGTTTACCAAAACTGCATTTCAAGATGAAGAAATTGGAGCCAGATCGAATTTTTCACCATAAGTTATATTTTAACTCATAATTTGTGCCAAACATGGTCTCAAGTTGAAATTCAAAGTAAAAGTTGATCAATGTTTTCATGAAAAGCTATTGTGATCAATAATAGACTTAACTAGCAAGAAATAATGTTAACTTATTTGGTTACAGCCATAAAATCTCTACTGGACAAAGCCTTCACCTTGTTGAGCCCAATAATAAATATTTCTTGTCTTAACTATTTTCATTATGGTCAATAATAGACTTAACATGTAAAAATGATGTTAACTTATTTGGTTACACCCAGAAATTTCTACCGGACAAAACCTTAACCTTGTTGAGCTCAATAATAATTGTTTCTCATCTTAACTATTTTTATTGAGGTCAATAATAGACTTAACTAGCAAAAAAAATGTTAACTTATTTGGTTACAGACATAAAATGTCTACTGGACAGAATCTTTACCTTGTTGAGCCCAATAATAAATATTTCTTGTCTTAACTATTTTTACTGTGGTCAATAATAGACTTAACTAGTAAAAATAATGTTAACTTATTCAGTACACCCATGAAATCTGTACTGGACATACTTTCACCTTGTTGAGCTTAATAATAAATATTTCTCCTCTTAACTATTTTTATTGTGGTCAATAATAGACTTAACTATTTTTATTGTGGTCAATAATAGACTTAACTAGTGAAAATAATGTTAACTTATTCGGTTACACCAATGATATTTGTACTGGGCAAAACATTTACCTTGTTGAGGTTAATAATAAATATTTCTTGTCTTAACTATTTTTTATTGTGGTCAATAATAGACTTAACTATTAAAAGTAATGTTAACTTATTCAGTTACACCCATGAAATCTGTACTGGAAAAAACCTTTACCTTGTTGAGCCTAATAATAAACGTTTCTTGTTTTAACTATTTTTTATTGTGGACAATAATAGACTTAACTAGTAAAACCAATGTTAACTTATTCAGTAATATTGTCCTGTTTTCACTGAAAACATCAGTTCTCCATTCTGAACAAGATACCAGTGTCATTACCTTCCATTGTACAGGCTATTGGAATGATCTCACATGTCAAAATGGATATTTCCAAATTCTGTAATAAGTTAGGCTGTTAACATATTAATATTTATATGATCATTCTAAAAACCGATTGATTTCGTGTGATAGCCCTTCCCAACAAAACTTCCAAATATTATCGAGATTCGCCAAAAATTGCCATCAGTAGAGCGTTCACAAGCCATGTGTCTCAAACAGGCTGTTTTCAATGCAAAATGTGTCCCCAAACGACCAATTCAGTTGCCACGGCAACCAAAATCGACTGGTGTCGGGATCTTACCATAATATATGTGCCTGTGAAAAATAATGGTGATTGGGTGAGAATTGCGGCCTGTAGCGCGTTCACAAGCCATGTGTCTCAAACAGGCTGTTTTCAATGCAAAATGTGTCCCCAAACGACCAATTCAGTTGCCACGGCAACCAAAATCGATTGGTGTCGGGATCTTACCATTATATATGTGCCTGCAAAAAATAATGGTGATCGGGTGAGAATTGCGGCCTGTAGCGCGTTCACAAGAAAATCTCTGCGGACGCGGACGACGAAGCCAAATCCATAGTATCCGCCGAACTTTGTTCGGGGGATACAATAATAGGATATGGTTGCCTCCCAACCAACCATCGTTGCCGACTGTTTTTACTCGTTCCACGGTGTGATCATTATAAAAGGTGAAGGCATTGCAGCTGGTAGAACTGCCTTGCTTAACCCCTCTGGACGTGCTGAAGTGGTGTTCTCCTATTACCCCCTCAGACTGCAACGCTTTTCCAAAAGCTTTCAAGAAAACTGTCCCACATCGTTTATCGTCCATGCGTTTCAGGAGCTTAGTGCGACTCACCCTGTCATAGGTTTTTTCATAGTCAATGAACATAATATATAAACTATTCAGAGTCTTTTTTGCAATATCAATTAGGAGCCGTAATGCCAAAATCTGCTCTTCGCAATTCCGACCCTTTTGTGCTCCAGCTTGTTCCACGTGTGGTATGTACCAGCTGTTGAAGCGTGTACTTAAAATTTTGTCATATATTTTGGCTATAGCAGATAATATACTAATTCCACAATAGTTTGACGGCTTTGATTTGTCACCCTTTTTGAAGATGGTGAAGACTTTGGATAGCTTCCACATATGTGGATAGTCTCTGTGGAAAATAATATTGAAAGTATAGGTGAGCAATAGTAACCATTCATCCGGCATGTACTTGAAAACACCAGGGGGTATATTATCGGGTCCTGCTGCTTTTGAACTCTTCAGAGAGGCGATACTGTCAACTACTTCGCCTACTTGAATTGGGTCGTCCAGTACTGGTATGTACTTGAATTGCACATTGTCGAGTAGGTTGTCATCTTGGCCCAACTGTGGCTCTGGATTCAACAGTTTCTGAAAATGTTCACAAAAATCTTGGTCACTCGGTCCCTCGCTCCCTCGATCTGGAAAGCTCAGTTCGCCTTTCCAGTTTATAGCTGACCATATACTTTTGGCATCGCGATTGTCGCTGAGCTTTCTCCATCGGCTAGTAGCGTCAATGGTCTTGCTTCGTGTCCGGCTTTCTTTGATGGTTGAGGCAGATATGGCTTGATTTATTATGTTTGTGATGTCTCCGCAGACAGTGTCGATCATTGACTCCGCTGCCAGCCACAAAGGCTCTGTACTGGCCAAGTTTTGCCGGAAATCTTGTTCGTTGATGAGGCGTTGATGGTTCCTCATATTGGCCTAGTTGTGACGCCCGTTGTAGCAGGTTGGATGGTCGCATTGGGAGGTCTTGTATAGACAGTCTTAGTGCTGCGTGATCCGTAGGGATACCCACTGTTTTCTGGATTTTGAAAAGCTTTATATATGGCACAGTTTCATACATCAGAAAATCACACATTTTTAATGTCATGCTTTATTCATTACCTATTAGATGTGTATTCTGACAGAGTACATAAATCATAAACATAGCCCCAAGCATGCTGCAGCTTACCAGCATGACGGTAAATCATTCAGGTTATTGGACGAAAAAGCATGACAATAGCTTATCAGCCAATAACGGGTTGGTAAGCTAAAAACACCAATCAGAACAAAACACAGAAGGACTCTTAACAAATCTTCTCAGCAAATATCAGAATACATGTAAGTTGAGTTTAATATACTTCAATATTGCTTGAGCACAGATCTGTGTCGAGCTACCTAGTAGATGGCACAAAGACCTTACCTATTGATGCAGGAGGTGTTGTCAGACCGCTGTGGTGGTGTGGGACATGTCGCGCTGTTACCGCTGGGGAGGGTGTCATCAAGGACATCACACAAAACAATCTAGAAACCAGCATATTATTTCCCCCAGTTCTCTTGCAATACCAGCTCTTGCCCAAGTATAGACTATTCTTGTAGATGAACTTCCCTCCCCAGTAACACTATAGGTGAGTGAATACGACACTGCAAAGGATACGTGCACTTGGATTCCCCTTGACATGAGTCCTCCTGTTCCTCATGACAAACAGTGTCCGCACTCAGGAAGTGACAGCTCTCACAGCAGTCGTGGTTAGCATCGCTGCAATCAAACATCACAGTACAGTTTGCAATTGCACATGAGTAGGCTGGGTATGACCCTCCCTTAACTGCACTGAACTTGTCACTGCAGCTGGTTATCATGGTAACAGCAGGGACCCTCCAAAACCTGTACTGAGTACGTAACTGCAGCTGGTTACCATGGTAACAGCAGGGACCCTCCCTTACCTGTACTGAGTGTGTCAGTGGAGCTGGTTACCATAGTTACAGCAGGGACCATCCCTTACCTGTACTGAGTGTGTCAGTCGATCTGGTTACCATGTTTACAGCAGGGACCCTCCCTTACCTGTACTGAGTGTGCCAGTGGAGCTGGTTACCATGGTTACAAGAGGGGCCCTCCTTTACCTGTACTGAGTGTGTCAGTGGAGCTGGTTACCATGGTTACAGCATGGACCCTCCCTTCCCTGCACTAAGTGTGTCAGTGGAGCTGGTTACCATGGTTACAGCAGGAACCCTCCCTTACCTATACTGAGTGTGTCAGTGGAGCTGGTTACCATGGTTACAGCTGGGAACCTCCCTTACCTGTACTGAGTGTATCAGTGGAGCGGGTTACCATGGATACAGCAGGGACCCTCCCTTACCTGTACTGAGTGTGTCAGTGGAACTGGTTACCATGGTTACAGCAGGGACCCTCCCTCACCTGTACTGAGTGTGTCAGTTAAGCTGGTTACCATGGTTACAGCAGGGACCATCCCTCACCTGCACTGAGCGTGCGACCGGAGCTTGCAAACCTCGTTGCAGCAGGGATCGTCACCATTACGACCACTCGGTCCAGCATCACACTCCTCAGGATCATTTGCTGTTGTATCGACACGAAAATTACCGCAGAAACTACCGCTCTCCTCTGTGGAAGGAGGCGGAGGGGGGAGGCAAGAAAGTTTGTAAGGTTACAAATGTTTTTAAATTTGCAACTTATTTTCTGTCGACAAATTCACATGTATGACTTGCTTGACTGGTGAACATACACAATACTAGACAAAAAAGCCTATAGGCTTTGTGGCATCCCCCAATTTGTTCTTATCATTTCAGATGGTCATACTGGACTGAGAAAAATTAGCCCAAGGGCTAAGACAGGTTATCGGATAAAATATGTTTTTAAATTTTAGATATTAGCCATTTTGTCCCGTGACCTTGAAAATAAATTCACTGATCAAATGCAACATCATGAGAATATCCAGCATACATGCATAATATTATCATTTCCCATATGTCCAAAATTGCTTGCTAAGCTGTAAATTCAATAACAAAAAATTAGCCCAAGGGCTAAGATTTCAGTTTTAAGCAATGCGGGTGACATTACTGACATATGACCTTAAGATTTACCAATCAAGGTCATGTTTGTGAACTGCAATGTCATCATTAGGTATGCTGCATATGACTTCATAATACAAACATAAAAGCTCTATCAACAAGTACTTTGTCTGTAGAGGTCAATTTACAGATGTCAGGTCAGGCCAGATTGTGAGAATGGCCTTCAAGGTCACATATAAGGTCTAACTTGAGGTTACCAAAAGATGTGCTATAAATACATGACTTCATGTAAGCTTATACACAATCTGAACCTGTATGTGCAAGGGTTTAAGCCTCAGTGGCTAATTTACACATTTCACTTCGGTCATTTAGCACCTAAGGTCATCCAAGATCAAGCTCAAGGTCATCATCAGTTGTTCCATATATGATTCCCATATGCTCATAATGCAATCTTAAGCTATATCTACAAGCATTCCATCTGTAGAGGCAAATTTGGGCATTTTTTGACCCCAAAATGGCTGTTTTGACCTTTCAAAGTCATCAAACATCAAATTCAAAATCACCTCACAAATCGCCATATATGACTTCCCATTTGAAAGTGCTAATTTCCGAGCTCTATCTTCAAGCGTTCTATGAGTACAGTCCAGGCAGCTCCCATTATTAAGGAAAAAAGTGCTGAAAATTTTCTAAGTCCAAAATTTTTTTCAAAGGGTGAAAATTTTTTTTTGCCTAGAAATGGCCCAAAATGGATAGTAAAGCGATCTGGAGCGAAAAAATTTTTTTCGCCGACTCGTCAAAAATTCAAAATGGCCGGCACACGGAGACCGGCGATCAAGGGCAACAAAACCTAAACACATCATAAAGGTACATAAGGAGAATCTTTTGAAACAAAAATCTCAAAACTGATCACACAGTTTTTGAGAAAAGACAAACAAGGTGCAAATTTGGGCATTTTTCGACCAAAAAATGGCTGTTTTGACCTTTCAAGGTCATCCACGGTCAAATTCAAGGTCACCACACAAGTCGCCATATATGACTCCCTATTTGAAAGTGCCAATTTTTAAGCTCTATCTTCAGGTGTTCTAGGAGTACAGTCCTGACAGCTCCCATTATGAAGGAAAAAAGTGGCGAAAATATTCTAAGTCCAAAATTTTTTTCAAAGGGTGAAAAATTTTTTTTGCCTAGGAATGGCCCAAAATGGATAGTAATGCGATTTGGGGTGAAAAATTTTTTTTTCGCCGACTCGTCAAAAATTCAAAATGGCCGCCACACGGAGATCGGCGATTCAAGGGCAACAAAACTTATACATGTCACAGAGGTATATAAGAGGAATCTTTTTAAGCAAAAATCTCAAAACTGATCAGACAGTTTTTGAGAAAATACAGACCAGGTGCAAATTTGGGCATTTTTCGACCCGAAAATGGCTGTTTTGACCTTTCAAGGTCATCCAAGGTCACCACACAAGTCGCCATATATGACTTCCCATTTGAAAGTGCCAATTTCTAAGCTCTATCTTCAAGCGTTCTATGAGTACAGTCCGGACAGCTCCCATTATGAAGGAAAAAAGTGCCGAAAATTTTCTAAGTCCAAAATTTTTTTCAAAGGGTGAAAAATTTTTTTTACCCTAGAAATGGCCCAAAATGGATAGTAATGCGATTTGGGACGAAAAAAAATTTTTTCGCCGACCCGCCAAAAATTCAAAATGGCCGCCACACGGAAACCGGCGAATTTAGGACAACCAAACTTATACATATCATAGAGGTATATGAGGGGAATCTTTTGAAACCAAAAACTCAAAACTGATCAGACAGTTTTTGAGAAAATGGCCGTCAAAGTCCAAAATTGAGCGTTTTTTGACAAAAACGGCCGCCATTTTGAAAAAAATGCGAAAATCAAAAAACAAAAAAATACATCCTTCTCAAAATATTTTTAGGCATTTTGTGCGAAATTTCAGAAAGATTCGATTGTTAACTTTAAAGATAAAAATGTTAACGCCGGACGGACGGAAGGACGGACAGACGACGGACGCAACGTCATGCCAATAGGTTATCGGACCAAAAGACCAAAGGTCCGGTAACCTAAAAAGATAAAAATGTGGACAACGGACGACGAACGACAGGCGACGGACGCAACGCCATGCCAATAGGTCATCGGACCCTAGGTCCGGTAACCTAAAAAAAAAAACGGTCAGAACACACGTCTCCTGGGATTATTATCACTAATAACTTATCACATAAACCATGATTAGGTATACTGGTGTCATTTTCCTCCCAACGGGCCCTGGGCCCTCCCAATTAGCCACAGTTGAATGGCCTGTTGTGGTTCCAAGTGGCACTTTCAAGATTGTAAACAAAAGAAAAATGTCAAAAATCCCCAAAAAACCAACATCATATAGGAAGAGCCCTGCTCTTCCTGAAAATGATGTTAACTTATTCGGTCACAGCCACGAAATCTCTACTGAACAGAACTTTTACCTTATTGAGTTTAATAATAAATACTTCTTGTCTTAACTATTTTTATTGTGGTCAATAATAGACTTAGCTAGTAAAAATAATGTTAACTTATTCAGTTACACCCACGAAATCTCTACTGGACAAAACCTTCACCTTGTTGAGCTCAATAATAAATGTTTCTCATTTAAACTAATTTTTATTGTGGTCAATCATAGACTTAACTAGTAAAACCAATGTTAGCTTATTCAGTAGTATTGTTCTGTTTTCACCAAAAACATCAGTTCTCTATTCTGAACAAGAATCCAGTGCCATTTGCTTTCCTAGTACAGGTTATTGGAGTGATCACACAAGTCAAAGTAGGTATTTTAATAGTCATAATAAGTTAACTTCTTAAAGCTATAATCACTTCTAGAATTGACAAAAATTTTTCATTCTGCGATAGCTTCATTTTGTCTATAGAATGAGAAATCGTACAAATTTGGGTCTGAAAATGTGGATTACGTATCTAAATTGAGTTTCCAAATCAAGATCAAATTCGGGCCAGTCAATCTCGCATCTTTTTTTTACCTCAAAGCGGCCCGCCTTGTGGGCGAGTTCTATACACAGTCTGATGACGTCATTGGTATTTGTCTAGATACTGTGGCAACCGGCAATGTAGGCAGGCTGAGCATTCTCTATCCTCTGTTTTCATGCACTATTAACGGCATTTTACTGAGTATCTGTTGTCAAACTGTGCATATTTCCTATATATTCCCGACCATCTCGAGATGTTTTCCAAGTCTGCGTGACAAACAAGAATGCTAAATTTGGCTGATTTTAAAATTGATTCCAACTTTAACTATTTAATATTTATTCGATCATCTGAAAAACAATAGGTTTCGTGTGACGGTCTTTCTCAACGAACATGTGCGATTTCATCATCATTCATCGAAAACTCCCACTCATAGAGCGTTCACAAGCCATGTGTGTTAAACAGGCTAATTTGAGCACAATATGTGTCGCCAATCGGCCAATTTGGTTGCTATGGCAACCAAAATCGAAAGGTGTCATGAACTTACCATAGGACATGTCCATATGAAATATTATCAAAATCGGTTCAGAGTTGCAAGCTGTAGCGCATTCACAAGAAAGTGTCTGCGGACGCGGTGGACGCGGCACGATGATCGCAAATCCATAGTATCCGCCGAACTTTATTCGGGGGATACAATAAATGATTTTTTTTCATTTGGTCATTAAGTCTTGAAAAAATGTCCGAATCAATAGGCATTGAGAACTAACCCTAAACAAATGCCCACAAAATTACAAAATGATTCAAGCAAAATTGTAACTTGTAGCACGATTATGAACAACCTCTAAGTATGTGGATGTGAATGCAGCGTAACATGTCCAAAACTATAGTACATTTATGTCCGAATTGTCATCCAGATATGTCTCTGAATTTGGGAAAATGTTTTTGTTGAGATATTGTGGAGTATGGTATTCATTTAGCATTTCATCTGACCTTCAAAGCAAAGAGGCGCTTTCGTCTTTAGCACAGCTCCAATGTTTCTCTTGCTACAGTTGGAAAACACCTGAATAATCACAAATCACAACAACAAAAATAATCACAAAGGTAGTTAGCCATCACAGATGGTTTTATTTGAGAGCATGCAATATTAATACTAGACGCAAGGCCTAAAGGCCTTGGAGGCATTTCAGGGTGAAGCATGAAAACACAGGCCCAAGGGACCTGTAGCTTACCGGCTAGCCAATAGGTGATCGGACCGATGGTCTGGTAACTTCAAGGTTACAAGTATATTCAGCATATATCATTTCCTATATGTCCACATTTGATTTCTAAGCTGTAAAGTCGATAATAAGCGAGATAATAGCCATTTTGTGCTTTGACCTTCAAAATTAGGTCAGAGGTCAAATTCAAAGTCACGAGAATGTTCAGCATATATCATTTCCTATAAGTCCACAAATGATTCAGAGTCTCTAATCTCAATATTAAGTGAGATATCAAGAACATTATGGCCCATTATAAAGCATAGGAGAATTTAACATGGGAAAGTCCTATTTTGGCCCCGTAAATAACATCAAAATGGCCGCCACACGCAGACCGGCGATTCAAGAGCATCGAAACTTATACACTTTAGGCCTAAAAAAATAAATGCTGTGTTTAGGGTCAAGTGCTAAAAAAAAACTAGACGTCAAGGCCTAAAGATGCCTTGGAGGCATTTCGGTGTTAAAACTAATTTGTAATACTTATACATGTTTACCATGGACCCTACAATGCTCTACGACACACTGTTTCCAAGATATTGACGAAAACGAAAAATGCCGACTTGGGTCAAGGTCAAAGTTCATCCATAATACCCCTTAGACATGTTTGTCTAGTGCCACGAGTCCAAAAATAATGTCCATTTCGCTCTACGACGCACCGTTTCCGAGATATCGACGAAAACGAAAAGTGCCGACACGGCGAAAAAAATTCAGGTCAAGGTCAAAGTTCATCCATAATACCCCTTAGACATGTTTGTCTAGTGCCACGAGTCCGAAAATAACATCCGTTTCGCTGTACGACGCACCATTTCCGAGATATCGACGAAAAACGAAAAATGCCGACTCGGCAAAAAAATTTCAGGTCAAGGTCAAAGTTCATCCATAATACCCCTTTGATATGTTTGTCTAATGCCACGTGTCCGAAAATAACGTCCGTTTCGCTCTACGATGCATCGTTTCCGGGATATCGACGACAACGAAAAATGCCGACTCGGCAGAAAAATTCAAGGTCAAGGTCGAAGGTAGAGCTGTCATCGTTTGGAATTCTCGTGTCGCGACGTCGGCAAAAAAAAGTCGCGACATGTCGTCAAAATGTCGGCAAAATTTTGGGTACCAGTGAGGCAAGAAAACATAACGCACTGGTATTCCAATATGGCATTTGTCAGAGGTGTTTGTTGTTATACACTTTCTAATCAATTCTGCAGCCATACATGTTGACACTTAGTCGTATTTAATTATTTAAATAAAAATCTATCTAATTTCAGAACCTGAATATTGAATACTTGAATATCGCGCTGATACTGTACGGACTGCATTGTCTGGTTGAGGCCAGTCGCCTTTGAAGTTGAAGTTTGAACGCAGCTGTGCAGAAAAATGCTTAGGCCATTATTTTCTGATTGATTTTTTTACAAACCCGCCGACTCCACATAAAATCGGCCGATAAGAAATAAATTCAGCAGTTCCTCTTTTTATTTTTATTTTACCCACCGACTGGAAAAAATGCACAGATAAAAATATGCAGCATCAAAATGATAATTCTTTGCCTTCATGGCTATGCGAAGGAATAGTCTCTTGTCTCCAATTCAAACCGATTATATGTATATCTGTCTGCATGTGCTTTCGACTATGGTTTTGCTACAATGACTTGCTCATATTTCTTTCCAGCTATCACGGACATGTTCCAGTTGAATATTACTGATAATCCATATATTTAGATTATTCAAGGATGCAATGTTCGAGTGTCATATCTTTGTGTACTTTTATAGGTAGATCTTCAGAATTTAGGCCCGTATGTATTATGTAATTTTTACTTTTAAATTTTCAAAGAATTTTGGCAGCCATTTTGAACTTAAAAGTTGGTCTTCCAACTGTCAGTCATTATGGCCACATTGTCTAATTGTCATGCGGTATAGTCATCAGGTACAGCACTACAGCAGTTTTCTGAATCGTCTAGACCTGTGGCAAGTACATGCTGAAATATTAAAATGAACCAGGAAATGAAATGTGATCAGATTATGTTGTTTTTGATAAAAATAACAAACTGCAATGTGTTTTATGATGGTTGTCATTTTCCCGATATTAATTTCGACACATAGACGAGTTGAATTTGGATATTTTACTCACTTTCACTCAAATACATTCATTGAAGTCCGGCTGAAAATTTGGTAAACTATGTCTTAGTTTGGTTGTGACAGAACTGAATTGTGAAGAAAAAAAACCTTTTTCCATCTCTATGCTCATACTAAAGCTGAGTTTTAACTCTATGTGTTTATGCCCAGCGGTATTTCTAATGTGCACAAGCATGCTGGTAAATGAAAGTGTAAGGAATGACCAATTTTTCACTGCTGCATTTTTTTTATCAGCCCGACCATACATTTTCAGTAACTTTTATTTTTATGCCTTCCTACCGACCGACTAAAAATATTTGAAGCAAAAAAAGTTTGTAAAACAATAATTAAAAAATGATGGCCTTATAAACAAAATCGATCATTCATTCCCATTTCCCGAAACTATTATTGTACGGAAATCATGAATAAATCTATGTGAAACTTGTTGTTTATGTAGAAACATGCGACACAACCGTGGGTTGTGTAAACTTGTGTATCAACAGTGGATCAACGGTGGTGTTGCATTATGGGTATTGTCTCCTCATTCGCAAAAGCGTACACAAGTCAGAAACTAATACATTGCTCTGTAATGTCACTGAGTTGCCGTTCTACTGGTCATTTCCATGATGAATGGAGCCTTCGTGAGTATGTTTTCAAATCTAATTATCAACCATGTCGGCAAAATTTGAGTCGACATGTCGTTTGAACTTGTGTGTCGTGACTTAACGACGTCGCGACAAACGATGACAGCTCTAGTCGAAGGTCATCCTTAATACCCTTTAGACATGTTTGTCTAGGGTGATGAGTCAAAAATAACGTCCGTTTCGCTCTATCACGCACCATTTCCGAGATATCGACGAAAACGAAAAATGCCGACTCGGCGAAAAATTTTTAGGTCAAGGTCAAAGTTCATCCATAATACCCCTTAGACATGTTTGTCTAGTGTCACGAGTCCGAAAATAACGTCCGTTTCGCTCTACGACGCACCGTTTCCGAGATATCGACGAAACGAAAAATGCCGACTCGGCAGAAAAATTCGAGGTCAATGTCGAAGGTCATCCTTAATATCCGTTAGACATGTTTGTCTAGGGCGACTAGTCTGAAAATAACGTCCGTTTCGCTCTTCGATGCACCGTTTCCGAGAAATCGATGAAAACGAAAAATGCAGATTGACAAAAAAAATTTTAGGTCAAGGTCGAAGTTCATCCATAATACCCCTTAGACATGTTTGTCTAGTGCCACGAGTCCGAAAATAACGTCCGTTTCGCTCTACAACGCACCGTTTCCGAGATATCGACGAAAACGAAAAATGCCGACTCAGCAGAAAAATTCAAGGTCAAGGTCGATGGTCATCCTTAATACCCTTTAGACATGTTTGTCTAGGGCGACGAGTCTGAAAATAACGTCCGTTTCGCTCTACGACACACCGTTTCCGAGATATCGATGAAAACGAAAAATGCAGACTCAGCGAAATGATTTTAGGTCAAGGTCAAAGTTCATCCATAATACCCCTTATACATATTTGTCTAGTGCCACGAGTCCGAAAATAACGTCCGTTTCACTCTACGACGCACCGTTTCCGAGATATTGACGAAAACGAAAAATGCCGACTCGGCAGAAAAATTCAAGGTCAAGGTTGAAGGTCACCCTTAATACCCCTTAGACATAACGCCCGTTTCGTTACACGACGCACCGTTTCCAAGATATGCAGGAAACTTCAAGGATGACTGGGCGAAAACTCTTCCGACCTCTAGGTCAAAGGTCGTTTGACGGATTGATCCCAAAATCAATAGGGTTCTTCCCTATTAATATATGAACCTCCGTGTACAGTTCTGCAGCCATTGCTTACATATTTTTTGAGTTATCGTGCGGAAACAAACTAAAAAAGATAGGTTACCGGACAATGTTTAATATTTTAGGTATTAGCCAGGTCACTGGTTGAATTCAAGGTCAAGAGAATATTCAGCATATATAACATTAAGCATATATCATGTCCACAGTTGATTGCTAAGCTGTAAATTCAATAATCAGAGAGATATTAGCAATTTTATGCTGTAGCCTTGAAAATGAAGGGGCAAAGGTCAAATTCAAGGTCATCAAAATATTCAGTGTATATCATTTTCTATATCATGTATATCATGTCCACAATTGATTCCCAAGCCATACAGTCAATAGAGGAGCAAGATATGAGCCAGTTTGTCCTTGGATTTTGGAAATGAGGTCAGAGGTCAAATTCAAGGTCACGAGAATATTCAGCATATACCATTCCTATATGTCCACAATTGATTCCTAAGCTGTAAAATCGATAATAAGTGAGATATTAGCCATTTTGTCCTGTGACCTTGAAAATGAGGTCAAAGGTCAAATTCAAGGTCATGACAATAATCTGTATATATCATTTCCTATATGTTCATAATTGATTGCTAAGCTGTAAAGTCGATAACAAGCGAGATATTAGCCATTTTGTCCTGTGACCTTGAAAATGAGGTCGAAGGTCAAATTCAAGGTCATCAGAATATTCAGCATACATGTATATCATTTCCTATATGTCCACAATTGATTCCTAAACTGTAGAGTCGATGATAAGCGAGATATAAGCCATTTTGTGCTCTGACCTTGAAACTGAGGTCAGAGGTCAAATTCAAGGTCACGAGAATATTCAGAATATATAATTTCCTATATGTCCACAATTGATTCCTAAGCTGTAGAGTCGATAATAAGCGAGATATAAGCCATTTTGTGCTCTGACCTTGAAAGTGAGGTCAGAGGTCAAATTCAAGGTCACGAGAATATTCAGCATATATCATTTCCTATAGGTCCACAATTGACTCCTAGTCTCTAATCTCAATATCAAGTGAGATATTAGGCATAATGTGTCCCATTATAAAGCATAGGAGAATTTAACATGGGAAAGTCCCATTTGAGCTGAGTTTGGGCCAAAATGGCCCACTTCGAGCGATTCAAGCGCAACGAAATTTATAGACATCATAGGAGTACATATGAGGAGTGTTATTTATCAAAAAGAAAAAAAGTTACTGAACAGATTTTGAGAAAATGGCCGCCAAAGTCCAAAATCAGGCATTTTTCGTCGAAAACAGCCGCCATTTTGAAAAAAATGCGAAAATCAAAAAACTAAAAAATACCTCCTTCTTGAATTATTTTTATGTATTTTTCTGCAAAATTTCAGAAAAATTCGCCTGTAAACAAAAAAGATAAAAATGTGGACGACGACGACGACGGACGACGACGACGGACGACGGACGACGGACGCAACGCCATGCCAATAGGTTATCGGACCATAGGTCCGGTAACCTAAAAAACACATTGATTTCATCCTTACGGACCTCACGGACCTCGCATCCGGCTGTAAAACGATAGGGTTCTTCCACATAATATATCTGACCAATGCTGAAAATTTGGCGAAGATACATCGAGGCAAACTAAAGTTATCAGTCGGAAACCAAAACGGGGAAAAAAAAAAAAAAAGGAAAATAAGGAAAAAAAAAATTAGCCCAAGGGCTAAGATAGGTTACCGGACAACTTTAGTTGAAACAGGACAGGTGAGATATGACGTTAAGATAAACCAATCATCTTCGTGAACTTCAATGTCATCATTAAGTGTGCAGCATATAACCTTGTATTCATGTATGTTCAAAATACAAATACAAGGTCTATCTACAAGTCTTTTGTCTATAAACGAAATTTACACATTTCTTGTTGGACGTGACACTGAGATATAGCACTCAATGTCATCTGACGTCAAGTTCAACGTCACCCAAAAAAGCCACATATATATGTGGTATACATGTATATGACTTCCAATTCCATCTATACCTACAAACAATTTTTGGCTGTAGAGGCCAATTTACACACTCAAGGGGCCTTTTAAGCAATTCAAAGCACTCCATCTTTATACACAATGTCAGGGACCCCAATTAGCATGTTTTATAACAAAAATCTCAAAACTGATCAGATAAATTTGAAGGAAAACGACCAAAAATTAAATTTGGGGCCTATTCAGCCTAAATTTCTAGCCTTTTGAGCAAATTCAAGGCACTTTATACACTATATACATATTTATACACATCATGTCAAAAACCCCAATTACTATGTTTTGAAATAAAAATCTCAAAAGTGATCAGACAGTTTTCGATTAAAGACAAACAAGGTGCAAATTTGGGCATTTTTCGACTCAAAAATGGCTGTTTTGACATTTCAAGGTCATCCAAGGTCAAATTCAAGGTCACCACACAAGTCTTCATATATGACTTCCCATTTGAAAGTGCTAATTTCTAAGCTCTATCTTCAAGCATTCTATGAGTACAGTCTAGGCAGCTCCCATTATGAAGGAAAAAAGTGAAAAACATTTTTTTGCCTAGAAATGGCCCAAAATGGATAGTAACGCAATTTGGGGCAAAAAAAATTTTTTTCGTCGACCCGTCAAAAATTCAAAATGGCCGCCACACGGAGACCAGCGATTCAAGGGCAACAAAACTTATACACATCATAAAGGTACATAGAGGGAATCTTCTGAAATGAAAATCTCAAAACTGATCAGACAGTTTTCGAGAAAAGACAGAAAAGCTGCAAATTTGGGCATTTTTCGACCCAAAAATGGCTCTTTTGACCTTTCAAGGTCATCCAAGGTCAAATTCAAGGTCACCACACAAGTCGCCATATATGACTTCCCATTTGAAAGTGCCAATATCTAAGCTCTATCTTTAAGCGTTCTATGAGTACAGTCCGGGCAGCTCCCATTATGAAGGAAAAAAGTGCCGAAAATTTTCTAAGTCCAAATTTTTTTTCAAAGGGTGAAAAATTTTTTTTTGCCTAGAAATGGCCCGAAATGGATAGTAACGCGATTTGGGGCAAAAAAAAATTTTTTCGCCGACCCGTCAAAAATTCAAAATGGCCGCCACACGGAGACCGGCGATTCAAGGGCAACAAAACTTATACACATCATAAAGGTACATAAGGGGAATCTTTTGAAACAAAAATCTCAAAACTGATCAGACAGTTTTTGAGAAAATGGCCGCCAAAGTCCAAAATTGGCCATTTTTCGTCAAAAATGGCCGCCATTTTGAGAAAAATGCGAAAATCAAAAAACTAAAAAAAAACCCCCTCTTGAAATATTTTTAGGCATTTTTGTGCAAAATTTCAGAAAAATCCGCCTGTAAACTTTAAAGATACAGCTGTGGACGGACGACGGACGACGGACGCCGGACGACGAACGGACGACGGACGCAACGTGACGGCAATAGGTTATCGGACCATAGGTCCGGTAACCTAAAAAGTTACTGAACAGATTTTGAGAAAACGACCATCAAAGTCCAAAATTAGCCATTTTCGACGAGAACGGCCGATATGACCTTGAAACCAAGGTCAGAGGTCAAATTCAAAGTCGCGAGAATATTCAGCATATTTCATTTCCTATATGTCCACAATTGATTCTTAGTCTCTAATTTCAATTTTAAGTGAGATATTATGGAGCGTTTTTAGGGTCAATATTCATTGTCATGCATTGTAGATTTTCTTGTTGTGAATGATTGTTCCAATCGCAAAATTCTTTATTCCACATTACTATTTCTAAACTTTCTGTGTCGAATTCACATATTCTTACTGCATAGTTCTAATTTCCATCCCCTTGCTGCTTATTTCCAAGTTCTGACTGGTACTTTCTCAAGTCTTGATTCATCATGCCATATTCTAACATCTTTGTTCATGCAAACTATCAAAAACCAAATCGCATCTGGCACAATGCATATGGAACTTAGCACATTTCATTTAGAATAAAGCACATCGCACGAAGAACAAAGCAAAACGAATGAAGCATTTCATGTGCCAAAATTACTGCTGCACTATTATGACAACAGACGGCGCTGCGGGTCGAGTGGCCACATTGTGAATGAGAAACTGAACACTCCTGGATGAGGGAAAGACCTTGGTTTGATGGACCGCTGGTTCGTACTGAATTTTTAGCTTACCGTTCCATGGCCCGATAAGTTATTGGCGTGCTTTTTCGTCCGTCGTCCGTCCGGGAAAACTTCCGGGGTTTAGGGGCTTGAAAAAGCTGAAAATAGCCCTAAACCCTTTTTATGAGCAGACGTGTATATAGGGGAATAATTTGGGGATACGGGGCTCACACAGGAGAGGAAATTTAACATGGTGAAAGCCCTTTAACCTAATAAAAATTGGTACGTTCGTCCGTCGTCCGTCCTGCAAATAACTTTTTTTGCCTTGATGAATTTACTAAAACATTCCTGAAAATTTACTAAAACATTCCTTGGGCTAATACCCTGAGACGTTTTTCTCCTTTTCCGTCTTTTTTATTGAATCGTTTTTGCCGATTTGGCGGCCATTTTTTATGAAAAGTGGCTAAATTTGGACTTTGATGGCCTTTTTCTCGAAAACTGTCTGATCAGTTTGAGATTTTTGTTTCAAGACATTTCCTTCATGTACATCAATGGCAAGTTTCATTGCCCTTGCATCGCCGGTCTGCGTGTGACAGCCATTTTGATTTTTTGACATGTCAGCGAAAAAAAATGTTATTGTCCCAAATCGAGCCACTATTTGTTCTAAGCCATTTCCAGCAAAAAAAAAAAGAATTTTTTTTGGCCCTTGAAAAATTTTTGGGAAAATTTCACCCAATTTTTCTTTCATAATGTTAGCTTTGCGGGGGTAAACTCCTAGAACTTTTCAAGATAGAGCCTAAGTATTGGCACATTCAAATGGGAAATCATATATTGCGGTTGGAATGATGACCTTGAATTTGACCTTGAATGACTTTGGAAGGTTGAAACCTTATTTTGTCACAAGAAATGATGATTTAGTCTTTGGCTGCCATTTTCTCAAAAACTATTGACAATTTTCCTCAAAATGCATAAGATTCTCCCTATGTACCTTTGTGATGTGTATAAGTTTTGTTGCCTTGGAATCGACGGTATGTGAATATATGTCATTAACGGAAGAAACCTTTCAAGATGTAACTTGATTTCGTATTATATTCCACACAGGAAATATGTCTTTGGCAACATTTACGAACATGTTTTGACAATAGGTTTGAAGATCAGTTTAACAATTTATATTTGGGAAAATCAATACCTTGTGTAATTCTCATGATCTGCCGGTAAGCTGCAGCACCCTTGGTGCTACATTGTCTTTTTATGTGGCAAACAGGTAAATACGATCTATAAGTTAAATCCAATACAACTACCGTAGCGTAGTGCTAGTGTATCTACTGTACTGTCACGAGTTGGACTCGTGCCAAATTAACGGCATGAAGAAACTATGATCGGAGAGATCATAATATTTAGACTTGAAAAAGATAGCCATCAGTTTCCTGAGAATTTTTTTTCATATTTCAATTATCACTGTCCGGCTCAAGTTATGACTATTTTTGTGTGTTAATTTCAGGCCTATGTCATGATAATATCTGCACCTAATTAGCAACAGTGTATTATATTATAATGAGTATTCATGACGTCACATCGAAATTTGATTTTAATGAGCATAGAAATCTTAATAATAGGCTCATATTAATCATCTCTCACTATTCTTTCATTTACAGGGCAGGGCGTGGGAATTCATTCGGGGCCTGTGCTCAGCTGCATGAGTGTGGCACTTGTTGGTCGCGCCAAAAATTCACGTGTCCAATGAAAGGAGTTCTTAGTTTCTCATACATCATGTGGATACGTGCGGCCAGCGCCTCCTCTCGTCATAATGTTGCAGTAGTAATTTTGTCCACAACAATTACTACTGCATCATTATGACGACAGGCGGCGCTAACCGCCGAGTGCTTCATTCGTTGTGCGTTGTTCATCATGCGATATGCTATATTCTAAATGCAATGTGCTAAGTTCCATATGCATTGTGCCAGATGCGATTTGTTTTTGATAGTTTGCATGGACAAAGGTGTTAGAATTTGACATGATGAATTAAGCATTGAGAAAGTATCAGTAAGATCTTGGAAGTAAGCAGCAAGGATATGGAAGTTAGAACTATGCAGTAAGAATATATGTAAATTCGACACAGAAAGTCTAGAGATAATAATGTGGAATGAAGAATTTCGCGGTTGATACAATCATTCACAACAAGCAAATCTACAATGCATGTCAATGAATATTGACCCTAAAAACGCTCCATAAGATATTAGGCTTAATGTGTCCCATTATAAAGCATAGGAGAATTTAACATGGGAAAGTCCCATTTGGGCCGAGTTTGGGCCCAAAATGGCCCACTTCGAGCGATTCAAGAGCAACGAAATTTATACATGTCAAAGGGGTACATAGGAGGAGTGTCATGCATCAATAAGAAAAAAAGTTACTGAACAGATTTTGAGAAAACGACCGTCAAAGTCCAAAATTGGCCATTTTTCGACGAAAAAGGCCGCCATTTTGAAAAAAATGCGAAAATCAAAAAACTAAAAAAACCTTTCCTGGAAATATTTTTAGGTATTTTCGTGCAAAATTTCAGAAATATTCGACCATAAACTTTAAAGATAAAAATGTGAACGGACGACGGACGGACGGACGACGGACGACGGACGCAACGCCACGGCAATAGGTTATCGGACCAAAGGTTCGGTAACCTAAAATTCTGCTAAAACCATCCGAAATGCCTTAATTAGAGTAGGTAGGTAGGGATTTTTTTTTATTTTATGAAATTTTTTTATTCTTTAACATCCGACGATGGACGTGTCCAAACACAGAAAAGAGCAACCATGTTTAGAAAATATTATTATAAACAGTTCCAAATGCTATGTCTATTGCAAAAAAAAAAAAATATGAGAAAGATATTTTGAATGAAACAAAGATTCCAAATCTGGGAATCAATGGAAACAACTTGGCCAGTATAGCTGATCTACCCGTAGGTCCACTGCCACCGTGAACTGGCCTGCTTCTGGATCTATGTACCTCTCATGGAAGCAGCACTAAACAGCTAAACCCTCCCTCACACTATTCAAGACTGGAAGAGTCTACAGTGTAGTGCTATATCAGAAATACATAAAGATGTATTTCTGGCTATATCCAATGCCACTACCACTGCAGTGTGCCCCCCCCCCCCCCCCCTTGTTGATGACTTTTCCATTGAAGCTGTATAAAAAAACACACATGTTTCAACATACATGTTTCAATTTATGTTTTGTATACAATTGACTTGCCACCAAATTAATTCAACTGTGAAATGCCAGAACAGGTGGCT
This sequence comes from Terebella lapidaria, assembly GCA_949152475.1. Classification (NCBI taxonomy): domain Eukaryota; kingdom Metazoa; phylum Annelida; class Polychaeta; order Terebellida; family Terebellidae; genus Terebella; species Terebella lapidaria. The sequence goes on from OX424569.1 coordinate 22,166,132, forward strand.
GCCATACTGATGCTGATCAGTTAGGGGAGGCCACTATCATAGTTAGTTAGTTTATTGACATAACACATGAATTTATACAGATACAGATGAGACCTAATTGGTCTAAGACTTTCAAGTAGGTGATATTATGTCCATTAGTATATGTTCAGTATTTTTCGGCAAAACCGAGCTAGTGTCAATAGGTCCATATCACGAAACAATTCATTCAAATTATCATAATTAACATTATAATCAGTCCTTAAGTCCTGGGATCGTTCACACTTCAACATCACGTGGTGTTCGCTTTGAATGCCATTTCCACATTCACACAAACGTAACTCAGTTCGTGTACGAGCCCAACGACCTGTCTCACTCCGTAGATGGTGGGAAGACAACCGTATACGTGTACATGCGATACGATCATGTTCTGGTACATGGTAATCCTTCAGATAGTCTATATATGGCACAAGTTGAGGGTTCAGAGCAAAATACGCACTCCTCCGTGATGAATCTGAGGTCATTACTCTTTCCTTGACAGTCCGGAAGTTCTCTACTCGGCATTGAGGTTCCAATACAAGCAGTGTTTGAATTCGCTTGCCCATAGGTGATCGGCTCTCGATGGCCAAGTCCATCACACCCCTTGTGTACAAGTTGTTATTGGTCATCCTTTTGAGGAATTTGATCTGTTTATCCATGATCAAACTTTTGGCATCTGGCAGACCACACTCTATGAGGACCAGGTCATTACAAGTAGTTTGACGAACGGCTAGCAGATTCTTAAGGGTAGTGTTGTATACTGACTCAACCGATCTTAGGTCATTGGTCAACCATGTTTCAGCTGAGTACATAATGGCTGCATTCAAGGCACTATTCCAAACACGAAACTTCACTTGGAGCGGGGCATCATTATGTCGGTTCAAGAAAGAGTAAAATTTCAGGCAGTGCGCAGTTTTAGATTTGATGTGCTTTTGGACCTGTATCCTGATAGGGTCATCCGAGAGCAGAGCACCTAGGTAGTTGTATTGGTCAGTTCTAGCAATCGTGACATCATGTAATATAAACGGGTCATAGTTTGTACAGTTGATGGCTATACACAATGACTTAGATGGGTGAATTTTCATATCCAGACTGTCCACCGCCTGTTTTAGCAATCTAAGCTTTGTCATCATGCCTTCCCGTGTCGTGGAGAAAATTACTGTGTCGTCCATGAACAAGAGGCAATGCAGCATGCCTAGCCAGTCATCCGGTCCGTACGAGTTTATACAGGTCACAGTTTCATTGATGTAAGCCACAAATAATCCAACGCTAGTTGTACCGCCTTGTTTTACCCCTGCGCTCGTATTAAATTGCTCTTGACCAATAATTCCTGAAGCAGCCATACTATGTTTCAAAGCGTTGAGGAAACGAGTACCACAGCCTCTGTTGTCCAAGAGCTGGAGTAGCTTGTATCGGTTTACCTTGTCAAAGGCCTTTTCATAGTCTATAAACGTTATATACAGTTTCTTCCGTTTGTGCCTCGCTATGTCTATAAGCAGGTGAATAGTGAATATTTGTTCCTCGCAGCTGCGCCCGTTTTGGCCTCCTGCTTGTTCACAGTGCACATTATTCCATTGTTTTAGTCTGTTAGATAATACAGTGTCATATAATTTGGGGATTGATTGTACAATGCTAATACCCCGATAGTTTCCAGGGTCGGATGGTACTCCCTTCTTGTAGATATTGAAAACTTTGGCCTCGGTCCAGGCTACAGGGTAATTACCAGAAAACACATTGTTAAATATTTCAGTCAACAGAATTATCCAGTTGTCAGGTAGTTCTTTGATTAAGCCAGGCGCGATACCATCCACACCAGATGCACGGTTTGACTTCAGTGTTCTTTGGGCTCTCAATATTTCATCTATTGTAATATTATCATCCAACACGGGTATATACACTTGATTATGTGGTACAAAAGCCTCACAATGTTCATAGTAGTTCGGGTTTAAAAGTCTATCATAGTGTTGACAAAATTGTTCATCAGTTGGGTTGGTATCAGTTTTTGCTACTTGTATTGTTCCACGCCAGTTTATAGCATTCCATAGTTTCTTATCACTCTTTTCATAGAGGATGTTGGTCCAGCGCTGCATGGCGTTTTTGGGTGCTAAATGTTGCCTCATACCTAATCTGTTCCGTGTTTTTGCTGCAGTCGCAGCACCATAGATGATGTTGGATACAATGTTGCACTTCACATTATTATCATTACTGTCAAATTCTTGATTTGATAGTTCTTGATCAAGTGTTTGCTTGAATTTCGTAACATCTATCTGATGCATTTTCAGTGGCGGTCGGGTAGTTTGAGTCGGTTTGTCTATGATAGCTTCAAGTTGGCTTGTATATGCGAGCAGTTGTTCTGATGTATGGGTAAATCCTCCTAGTTTTGTTGACAACGCTGCGTGATCAGTGGGGAGTGACCTGTCACGTACTATTCTGAACGACTTTATCCATCCGATCATCTGACGGCTGCATATACCCCAATCTAGCTGAGAAGTCCAGATTTGTCCTTTCCTGAAAGTTAATCCACCCTCTGCTTTTAGCTCTGCAGTCTGGATATGGTTTATTGGGAGTAGGTTATGTATCTCACATATGTTTCTCAAATCCTTCCCATTGAGATTAACAGTTTTATCAGGATTTTCCGAGTAAGCATTCTCGGTATGCTCACTAAAAGTTTTCAAGTCCCCGATCCTTGCATTAAAGTCGCCACACATATAGATACATAAGTCACTAGTGCATTTTTCCTGTATTGTTGCAAAGCTTTGCATTGAAAAATATGGTGAATCACGTGGTGGTATATATACAAATCCTAGTTGAGTTTTTGGAACACTCATAACTTTTATCCAAATTTGATCATGTTCTGGCTGAATATCATACCTCATGCCACAGTTTATCATGTACAAACAGTCCAACACCTCCACGTAGTTCTTGTCCCTGTACTACGTTGCTTCTTATGAAATGGTAACCTGGTAAAGTCATCGGATAAGCATTTTTTAATTCAACAAAACATATCACATCATAGTTCAGGATAATTTTCTGGAAGCTCGTGTTTTCAATTTTCGACGAAGCACCATGAATGTTCAACATCAATATTGTCAGATTAGACCTCATCTGTCGGCCTAGAAAAAAGACGGGCTATACCTGTCAATGACGGTGCCATCAATAGTTACACTACGGGTTTTCCAATCATAGAGCACTTGTCTGGAGACGTTTTCCAGCTTGTTCTTTTCTCTTCGTTCCACTTGTTTTAGGCGGGCCAGCTCTCTACGTATACTGGGGTGGATATTCTTCTTGATATAGATGTGGGAGAGATTCTGGATTTCCTTCAGTTTCTTAGATTCTTGCATTATTCGTCGTCGATCTTCGGGATTTCTCAATGTTACTTTCATGGCTCTAGAGCGGGGGCTGTTCGATGGAGCAGCTGCAGATGTAGCTGTTGCTGTTGTCGCTCTAGTTTCTTGCGGTTTACCGAGACGCTGGATTTTTTTGATCTCTATATCTTCTACTCCTAAAGTTGTCATAATGTAGGTTACCTTGTCATGGTCAGTTTCAAGTGACACTGGCAGCTCGTGCTCGTCCAAAATCGGCTCTGTCTCACTCACACCTGTCACAATGATGTTGTGTTTCCGCAGGTCTGAGTCGACTGATTCCAAAAGCACCTGTTGGTGTGATACAGAGCGGGTAAGATTGTAGTTGTCACGTTCGAGGTCGCTAACACGGTCCTCAAGCTGTTTTATCTTCGCTCTATTGGCGTCGTTATCCACTTTCAGTGCCTTTACTTCGCCGGTCAAGACGTCGAGTCGGCGGTCTATGTTTTCTGTCTGGTCATCGATCAGTGGTTTGATAGTATCGCGTAACACATGCATTGTAGATGGATCCGTCATCGCTGCATGGAATAGTTCACCGAAATACTCCATCATGTCAGTCAGTGTCATTGGATCCTTCATCTGTATGGCACTGTCTGTTTTTGTTTTCGTTCTGCATGCGGCCATTTTGTCCCCGGCGGAAGTGTCATTATCGATCTCGTCGGAACTGTACGTTTCGTCGTTACTTTCAAGTCCGGGGACTACATTTGGTGAATCTGATCAACTGAGTCTGAGTCTTAGAAAACCAGATTTAGTGTTCATTTCTTTGCGTCCGGTTGATCATTTGGTGATCAAGACACTGTATGTCTCTTTTGCTTTATGCCCGGTTTCTTTCGCCTGACATTCAAACGAACTATTTCGCTCTCGGGTCTGACAGATATCGCGTAGGGATGTTGATTGTTGTAGGGTAGTGCACCGGCTGTCAACTTCAACAACTTCGGTCGTTTTTCTGCTCCAATGTTCGTTTTTCAACACAAATTTTGACATATATTGTATCACCGAACGTTCATATATCCCGAGATGAGGAGTCAACTTTCTCATTTCTTGAAAAACATTTTACGCAGGCTATTTCAACATGATACTACATTGTAGTATGTTTCTACAGGTATTTGTGACTATTGATTGCTTTCGTCAGTAATCAGTGTCAGGAGAAAGCCGTGTTCATTAAATTTCACAGTGACACATGTGTACTGGGTCTGGGAAACACTGGACAAGTTTATGGACAAATTCATCAGCCCGAAAAAAAGATAAAAAATGTTAACAGATGATGTGGCGGATGACGACGGCGACGACGGACGATGGACGAAAAACCACGACAATAGCTTATCGGCCCTTATGGGCCGGTAAGCTAAAAAACAAAATGCTGACTCAGCAAAAACATGATAAGCTCCCAATGAGACCTATGAGACATTTGTGCAATTACATGTATGTGAAGGACAAACTTGATACCGCTAAGACTATCTGTCTAATGTCTGTTTTGCTCTAAGTTGCATCGTTTCCAAGGAATCGATGAAAATGAAAAGTGCCAATTCGGCGAAAAAATCCCTTCAAAGTTCATCCCTAATACCCCTCAGATATGTTTGTCTAGGGCCACGAGTCCGGAATTAACGCCTGTTTCACTTTACGACGCACCGTTTCTGAGATATAGATGAAAACGAAAAATGCCGACTCAGCGAAAAAAATTAAGATCAAAGTCAAAGTTCATCCCTAGTACCCATTAGATATGTTTGTCTAGGGCCACGAGTCCGAAAATAATGTCCGTTTCGCTCTACAACGCACCGTTTCTAAGATATCGATGAAAACGAAAAGTGCCGACTCAGCGAAAGAATTTAGGGTCAAGGTCAAAGGTCATCCTTAATACCCTTAAGGCATGTTTTAGAGCGAAAAGTCCAAAAAAAACATTCGTTTCGCTATAGAAGCACAGTTCCCGACATAACGACGAAAATGAAAAATGCCGACACAGCAAAAAATTAGGCCAAGGGCCGAAGATAGGTTACCGGACAATGTTTAATATTTTACATGTTAGCCAGGTCACTGGTTGAATTCAAGGTCAAGAGAATATTCAGCATATATAACATTAAGCATATATCATGTCCACAGTTGATTGCTAAGCTGTAAATTCAATAATCAGAGAGATATTAGCAATTTTGTGCTGTGGCCTTGAAAATGAAGGGGCAAAGGTCAAATTCAGGATCATCAAAATATTCAATGTATATCATTTTCTATATCATGTCCACAATTGATTCCCAAGCCATACAGTCAATAGAGGAGCTAGATATGAGCCAGTTTGTCCTTGGACCTTGAAAATGAGGTCAGAGGTCAAATTCAAGGTCACGAGAATATTCAGCATATATCATTTCCTATATGTCCACAATTGATTCCTAAGCTGTAAAATCGATAATAAGTGAGATATTAGCCATTTTGTCCTGTGACCTTGAAAATGAGGTCACAGGTCAAATTCAAGATCATGACAATAATCTGCATATATCATTTCCTATATGTTCATAATTGATTGCTAAGCTGTAAAGTCGATAACAAGCGAGATATTAGCCATTTTGTCCTGTGACCTTGAAAATGAGTTCGAAGGTCAAATTCAAGGTCATCAGAATATTCAGCATATATTATTTCCTATATGTCCACAATTGATTCTTAAGCTGTAGAGTCGATAATAAGCGAGATATAAGCCATTTTGTGCTCTGACCTTGAAACTGAGGTCAGAGGTCAAATTCAAGGTCACGAGAATATTCAGCATATATTATTTCCTATATGTCCACAATTGATTCCTAAGCTGTAGAGTCGATAATAAGCGAGATATAAGCCATTTTGTGCTCTGACCTTGAAACTGAGGTCAGAGGTCAAATTCAAGGTCACGAGAATATTCAGCATATATCATTTCCTATATGTCCACAATTGATTCCTAGTCTCTAATCTCAATATCAAGTGAGATATTAGGCTTAATGTGTCCCATTATAAAGCATAGGAGAATTTAACATGGGAAAGTCCCATTTGGGCCGAGTTTGGGCCAAAATGGCCCACTTCGAGCGATTCAAGCACAACAAAATTTATAGACATCATAGAAGTACATATGAGGAGTCTTATGTATCAAAAAGAAAAAAAGTTACTGAACAGATTTTGAGAAAATGGCCGCCAAAGTCCAAAATCAGGCATTTTTCGTCGAAAACGGCCGCCATTTTGAAGAAAAAGCGGAAATCAAAAAACTAAAAAATACCTCCTTCTTGAATTATTTTTAGGTATTTTTGTGCAAAATTTCAGAAGAATTCGCCCGTAAACAAAAAAGATAAAAATGTGGACGACGACGACGACGACGGACGACGGACACAACGCCATGCCAATAGGTTATCGGACCATAGGTCCGGTAACCTAAAAAATTCCAGGTCAAGGTCAAAGGTCATCGCTAATATCCTTAAGACATGTTTGTCTAGGGCGACGAGTCCGAAAAATAACGTCCTTTCCGCACTACGATGCACTGTTTCCGAGATATCGATGAAAACGAAAAATGCTGACTCAGCGAAAAAATTTAAGGTCAAGGTCAAAGGTCATCCATAATACCCCTTAGACATGTTTGTCTAGGATGACGAGTCCAAAAATAATGTCCGTTTCGCTCTACGACGCACCGTTTCCGAGATATGCAGGAGAGCTTCAAGGATGACTCAGCTAAAATTATTTTGAGCCCTAGGTCAAAGGTCATTTGACGGATCGGCTTCAAAATCAATAGGCTTCTTCCTTGATGATATATGAACCTCCATGCAAAGTTTCACAGTCATTGCCATATTACTTTTTGAGTTATCGTGCGGAAACCAAAAACACGATCATGCGGAAACCAAAAACACAAATGTGATTTCATCCTCACTGACCTCACGGACCCCGGAGCTGGCTCGAAAACAATAGGCTTCTTCTGCACATTTCTGACCAGTGGTGAAAATTTGGCGAAGATACATCAAAGCAAACTGAAGTTATCGTGCGGAAACCAAAAAGTGAAAAATAAAAAAAATAAATAAAATAAAAATAAATAAAAAAAATTAGCCCAAGGGCTAAGATAGGTTACCGGACAATTTTGGCTTTAAGCATTGCAAGTGACATATGACTTTGAGATTTACTAATCAAGGTCATCTTTGTGAACTGCAATATCACCATTAGGTATGCTGCATATGACTTCATATATGTTCGTAATACAAACATATAAGCTCTATCAACAAGTATTTTGTCTGTAGAGGCCAATTTACACATGTCAGGTCAGGCAAGGTTGTGAGATTTGGATTTCAAGGTCATATATAAGGTCAAATTCAAGGTCTCCAAGAGATGTGCTATAAATACATGACTTCTTGTTAGCTTATACACAATCCTAACCTGTATGTGCAAGTGTTTAAGCCTTGGCTAATTTACATATTTCACATCAGACATTTAGCACTCAAAATCATCTGAGGTCAAGGTCATCATCAGTTGTTCCATATATGACTTCCTATATGCTCATAATGCAAACTTGTAAAGCTCTATCTACAAGCATTTAATCTGTAGAGGCAATTCTGTGTATTTTTTTCTACCCCAAAATGGCTGTTTTGACCGTTCAAGGTCATCAAAGGTCAAATTCAAGGTCACCACACAAGTCGCCATATATGACTTCCCATTTGAAAGTGCCAATTTCTAAGCTCTATCTTCAAGCGTTCTATGAGTACAATCCGCGCAGCTCCCATTATGATGGAAAAAAACACAAATGTGATTTCATCCTCACTGACCTCACGGACCCCGGAGCTGGCTCGAAAACAATAGGCTTCTTCTGCACATTTCTGACCAGTGGTGAAAATTTGGCGAAGATACATCAAAGCAAACTGAAGTTATCGTGCGGAAACCAAAAAGTGAAAAATATAAAAAATAAATAAAATAAAAATAAACTAGACGTCAAGGCCTAAAGATGCCTTGGAGGCATTTCGGTGTGATGATTAATTTATAATATATACTAGATATCGACGAAAAAGAAAAATGCCGACTCGGCAAAAAAATTTCGGGTCAAGGTCAAAGTTCATCCATAATACCAATTAGACATGTTTGTCTAGGGCGACGAGTCCAAAAATAACGTCCGTTTCGCTCTACGAAGCATCGTTTCTGAGATATCGACGAAAACGAGAAATGCCGACTCGGCAAAAAAATTTCGGGTCAAGGTCAAAGTTCATCCATAATACCCATTAGACATGTTTGTCTACAGCGACGAGTCCGAAAATAACGTCCGTCTCGCTCTACGACACACCGTTTCCAAGATATCGACGAAGCCGAAAAATGCCGACTCGGCCAAAAAATTTTGGGTCAAGGTCAAAGTTCATCCATAATACCCTTAAGACATGTTTGTCTAGGGCGACGAGTCCGAAAATAACGTCCGTTTCGCTCTACGAAGCACCGTTTCCGAGATATCGACGAAAACGAAAAATGCCGACTCGGCAAAAAAATTTCGGGTCAAGGTCAAAGTTCATCCATAATACCCTCTAGACATGTTTGTCTAGGGCGACGAGTCCGAAAATAACATCCGTTTCGCTCAACGAAGCACCGTTTCCGAGATATCGACGAAAACGAAAAATGCCGACTCGGCAAAAAAATTCAAGGTCAAGGTCAAAGTTCATCCATAATACCCCTCAGACATGTTTGTCTAGGGCGACGAGTCCGAAAATAACGTCCGTTTCGCTCTACGACACACCGTTTCCGAGATATCGACGAAAACGAAAAATGCCGACTCGGCAAAAAAATTTCGGGTCAAGGTCAAAGTTCATCCATAATACCCCTTAGACATGTTTGTCTAGGGCGACGAGTCCGAAAATAACGTCCGTTTCGCTCTACGATGCACCGTTTCCGAGATATCGACGAAAACGAAAAATGCCGACTCGGCAAAAAATTTCGGGTCAAGGTCAAAGTTCATCTATAATACCCTTTAGACATGTTTGTCTAGGGCGACGAGTCCGAAAATAACGTCCGTTTCGCTCTACGACGCACCGTTTCCGAGATATCCATGAAAACGAAAAATGCCGACTCGGCGAAAAAATTTCGGGTCAAGGTCAAAGTTCATCCATAATACCCCTTAGACATGTTTGTCTAGTGCGACGAGTCCGAAAATAACGTCCGTTTCGCTCTACGACGCACGGTTTCTGAGATATCGACGAAAACGAAAAATGCCGACTCGGCAAAAAAATTTCGGGTCAAGGTCAAAGTTCATCCATAATACCCCTTAGACATGTTTGTCTAGGGCGACGAGTCCGAAAATAACGTCCGTTTCGCTCTACGATGCACCGTTTCCGAGATATCGACGGAAACGAAAAATGCCGACTCGGCAAAAAAATTTCGGGTCAAGGTCAAAGTTCATCCATAATACCCCTTAGACATGTTTGTCTAGGGCGACGAGTCCGAAAATAACGTCCGTTTCGCTCTACGACGCACCGTTTCCGAGATATGCAGGATGCCTCAAGGATGACTCAGCAAAAAATTATTTCGACCTCTAAGTCAAAGGTCGTTTGAGGTATCGATCCCAAAATCAATAGGGTTCTTCCCTGGTGATATATAAACCTCCGTGCAAAATTCTGCAACTATTGCCTGTATATTTTTCGAGTTATCGTCCGGAAACCAAGTTTCAAGATCAGCCTCGATTTCATCCTCACGGACCTCACGGACCTCGGAGCCGGATCAAAAAAAAAAATTCCCCTTAGAGATGTTTGTCTAGGGCGTCGAGTCCGAAAATAACGTCCGTTTCGCTCTACGACGCACGGTTTCCGAGATATGCAGAAAGCCTCAAGGATGAATCAGCAAAAAATTATTTTGACCTCTAGGTCAAAGGTCGTTTGACGGATCGATCCCAAAATCAATAGGGTTCTTCCCTGGTGGCATATGAACCTCCATGCAGAGTTCTGCAACTATTGCATAAATAACGCTTTATGCAATAAAGCTTTTTATTTACAGAGGGACGTTGGTGTGGTGCTAACATCTTTTAACGAATAATATACGAGAAATTACGGTTCCTTCCTTTCCCATCATCCTTTGCGGCTACCCCCTTCCACCATAAACTTCCGGGTCCGCCATATTGATATTATCAAAGAAAAAATTCTCAATTTTCTATCCGCTTTCATCGTGTGCGTTCCGCGGCTTTGTAAGGATCACAAACGATATTATGCATTAATGGATTGCTTGCTAATCGGACACAGCTTTATCAGACGTCTTTCCTGTTATCTGACTGAACAATCGTATTCTAAACACACCAATATCAAATCGCATGTTCTGGCTACGCGAGGCGCTGAACGCTTGGAAATCGACCACCAATTCCGAGGCATATACTCTTATTGTGATCAAATAAACTTGATTGAGGACTTGAACCTATCGGATATTTTGACGGTAACACAAGCACTGGACTCTTGCATAGTTTTACTCGACATAGGGTCCAACGATCTTGCAAACATCGAAGTTGTCGACCCCGGTAAATGTTTGCAACTCGCCCGAACTCTGTTAGACTTTGCTGAATCTCTGAGGCTGAGCGCATCTAATTCAGTGAAAGCTTGTATCATCAACAGCGTCATACCCCGGACAGGAAGACTTTCAGGCAGCCAGGAAACTTTCTGTGCTAACACACAGCTTTTCAACAACTTTGTGAGCAAGTTCATCTCGAATGGAAAAAGCTTCTACCACAACAAAGTAAAAGGTTTCAGCAGCCGCCCAGTGGAGGAATGGTCGAGTGACGGAATTCACTTCAATGCACACCAAATACAACGTTATGCTGCCCGCATCCGGCATGGACTTCTCTTCATGAATCGGAAAGCCCAATAGTATCGCTCCTTGCATCAAATCCTAACAATTCCGGTATGGTGCCTCTTCCTAATTTATTTCATCATTCCAGTGCAATGCACTATTTCCAAATATTTCCAGTGCAATGCACTATTCCATTTACTCCAGTGCCATGCACTATTTCCAGTGCTGTGCACTATTTCCAATTACTCCAGTGCAATGCACTATTTCCAATTACTCCAGTGCTGTGCACTAATTTCCTACCCTCTCCAGTGCTGTGCACTCCCTGTTCTCCATTATTCCTGGTTACCGGGTGTTATGCACCATGTTTACGTTCCATGGGCCCAGTGCTCCGCAATAACCCTTCCACATCTCATTTTCTTATGTCAAATATGCCATTTTAATATTGATTTTACGGATTTATGTTCACTGAGTAACATACATAGTTCACGTGTAATTATTGTATCTGGCCATACATTCCACTTCCGCTCCCAATCCTACCGTTCTTCCTTTTTCCGTTTAGTAACTTTATTAACTGTCTTACTTTTTTCCTCCCATCAGCCAACATGGGCCGACCCAAGAAAACCCAGGACCACGATGACCCGCCAGCCACTAATTCTTTGGAGACAATCTTCCAACAAGCGCGCACATTGCGCTCCAAGCTGGCTGCTGAGGACCGTTCACGTCCCCGTCTCCGATCGAGCCCCCCTCCCAGTGATCCAGCCTCCAGCTCTGATGAAGGACCCTCAAATAGGTCAAGACCCCCTCCTCGGGCACGGAACAAGTCATCAAAGAATGCTCCTTCAGTCCAGGACTTAGAATCCTCCGAGTCCTCCTCAGACACCTACCACCGATCCAAACGCAGCCGACGAAGTCCCTCCACCTCTTCATCAACCACACCAAGCAAGCGCCGCAAATCCCGGAGCAAAAAGAAGCGGAAACACCGTAGATCTCGGTCTACTAGTTCATCATCCACATCTGGTGAGAGTTCATCGGATTCGGACGTGACTCCAGTCAATTCTCATCCCACCATTTCATTCGGTTGTGCTTTGGGGGCCAATGTGTCATCAAAACTAAAGAACAAAATCCTTCAAAATCGCTATGTTGACTTAGCCCTTCTCGTTCCCCAGTATCTATCAAAATCCACCCCAGAATTCATTCTTCGTCAGGGTTCACATAACTCAACAAAATTGATCAAGAACAAACCCAAAACCGACCTAACCCTTGATATCTGGCAGGTAGCTTTTGACACCTACATATCAATCTACCTACACACAGCTAAATCCACTTTAGCAATGGCTACATTGGTCACCGAACTTCTTACCTACAAAAAACAGATCTATGATCTTAACAAAATGGGCTACGACTGGCAGGCCTATGATCGACACTTTCGGTCCGATCGAGAGTTCGTCCCCTGTACCTGGTCAACTGTCCGGAGTGACCTCCTCATTTCGTACGGACCCTCTCAGCGCCAGTTTTTTCGTCCACAACCGAAACAGCCAAATTCCTTTCGTTCCCCCCTCAAGACAGCCGAAGGCCTCAACATCCCCAAGGGTTTCTGCATACGCTTCCACAACCGCAATGAGAGATGTGAAAATGGCACGGACTGTCAGTTTCAACACAAGTGCCCCCGGTGCCAAGGGAGACATCCCATCTACCGACCCTGCTCCAATTCCTCCAACACATCCACTCCAAAACCTTCCACCTCCAGTTCAGTTGTCCACGACCTCCATGTCAGGCCCTCAACAAAATCAACAGGGGTCCACCCGTCCAAGTCATAATGTTCAAATCACCACTCCAGTCAGTCCAGTCCGCCTACAATATTATCTCAAGTCGGCACAATACGACCCAACTACATCAGACTTTCTACTCGCTGGCTTCACCTCGGGTTTTCCTCTCCATCATCTTACCCCAATCACCAATCACTTTGTCCAAAACCCCAGATCAACATATCAATTTCACGATGTTATCATGGAAAAGCTCTCATCTGAAATTTCTGCAGGAAGAATGGCAGGCCCATTCGACATTCCACCGTTTCCAAATTTCCATGTGTCCCCACTGACTGTCATCAAAAAGTCGGAGCCCAGCAAATACAGACTCATTCATAATCTCTCCTACCCATATGATGGAACTTCGATTAATGACGGAATCCCTGACAGTTGCAAGACAGTGAAGTACTCCTCTATCCGTGACGCCATCCGTATTCTGTTGCAACTCCCTAAGGGTGCTATGTCGGCTAAAACCGATATCTCCGATGCCTACCGTCTCATTCCCATCCAGCCTGCTGATTACCCCAAATTAGGCCTGCAATTTCACAACAAATTCTACTTCGACAAATGTTTACCTCAGGGTTGTGCAAGCTCATGCAGCACCTTCGAGAAATTCTCAACAGCAATCCAAGCGATCCTCGAGCACATCACCCCCCCTGCAAAAGGTCGTTGCCTACATTACATTGATGATTTCATTTTCTTTGCCCCTGACGAACAAGCATGCAGCAACATCCTCAAGGCCTTCATCAAACTGTGTGAAGACATTGGTGTCCCCCTTTCACCAAAAAAGACTACTCTCCCTGCAACAAACACAGTCTTCCTGGGTATTGAGTTAGACAGTGTTAACCATGTGGCTCGGCTCCCCTCTTCAAAATTAACGGAGTATCAAGAGGCTCTCATACACACTCTACAACAGAAAAAGATAACGAGGAAACAACTGGAATCCCTCATTGGGAAACTCAACTTCGCAGCAGCTGTTGTTCCAGCCCGACCATTCTTGCGTCGACTTATTAATCTGCTCCAACCACACCAACAGCCTCACTACTTCATTCGTCTGTCCCAAGAGGTGAAAGATGACCTAACCACATGGCTACATTTCATGCGACATTATAATGGAGTCACATACTTCAGAGCGCTGGATATCACCCCTTCAGATGCCTTAGGTATGGCATCGGACGCAAGTAAGCAAGGTTTTGGAGCCTGCTTCCGCAATCAATGGATCCAGTGTACATACCCACCAAATTGGGGCTCCCTCTCCATAACAGTCTTGGAACTCTACCCAATATATGTCTCTATGACATTATTCGGCTCCCAAATCCAAAACAGCAACATACTCTTTAGTACAGACAATCAGGCCGTCAAAGACATCATCAATCGCCAAACTAGTAAAAGCAAACAAGCCCTCAAGATTGTTAGGGCTCTTGTCCTAACTCTCATTCGCCATAACATAAGCCTCAAAGCTAATCATATCCCAGGTGTTTCCAACCATTTACCTGATGCCATTTCTCGTTTTAAGGTCTCCAAAGAAATGCTGCAGCACTACAATATGGATCCGTCTCCTACCCCGATTCCCCCTCATCTGCTGCCCGGGAACTTCAAACTCGAATGAAAAAGGACGCCATGGCTTCACTGTCAACATCTGCTCAAGTGACTTACAAGCGAGCTTGGCGCTCCTTCAAAAGGTTCCTGAGGAAGCAGCTACACTCTCGACCCCCAGCTAACCCTCGGCAAGTAGCAATGTATGCTGTTCACCTTCACGACAACCACCTAAAAGCTAACTCCATTCGCTCCCATCTGTCAGCCATCGGCTTTATGCAGGAACTTTCTGGTCATTCAAACCCTGCCAAATCATTCATGATCAACAAATTGCTCGCCTCATATGCCAAGTCTGATCCACCTCCTACCACTAGACAGCCAATCACCCTCGACATCCTCCTCCAGCTCTTGCCATCTGTGAGGCAGCATCAACCATCCCGATATGATCGGCGTTTGGTAACAGCGATGTTCTGTGTCATGTACCATGCAGCACTGAGAGTCGGTGAGGCTTGTCTCGGGAATAATTCAACCCACACACTGCATGCACATCAGCTTCGAATAACAAGCGACCATTCAGGAAAAGTCCTCATTATCACTTTCAGCTCCTTCAAGCACTCCCAACACGGTCTCCATCACTTGGGTCTCCGTGCAACAAACGACTCATCATGTCCAGTTCGTGCGTGGTCACGGTATAAATCGCTTCGTGGTTCCTCTATGGGACCAGCGTTTATCCACAGCACGGGAGCTCCAGTCAAACGGCGTACAGTGCAGACTTGGCTTCACAACCACTTATCTCTCTCTGGGTTCCAGTCCACCCTCTTTAACACCCATTCCTTCCGTATTGGCAAAACCACCGATATGGCTGCCAGCGGCCAGTCCAAAACCCAGATTGCCTTAGTGGGCCGCTGGAAGTCTTCTGCATATCAATCCTATATCAAGCCTGCCTTGGTCTATACATAGGTTCTGATTTCTCCCATCTTGCCGCATCACTTTCCATTTCATTCCACCCAGCACTCTTCATTCCATTCCATGTCGTTCTGTTTGCCGGTGTTTCGCCAAGATGTTTGTGTTAGCCCAGAATGTTATCCACTATATTGTAGATATCTGTACTGTTCGCATATATGTTAATCAAGGTGTTTCAAAGAAACCAAGCTGGTCTTCTATTTTGGTTTCATAGACTGAGTAGACATTGTTTAGTTTCATCGATAAATGTAGTTTTGTGATGTGTTTGTTGTGTTATGTCCACTACTATATCTGTGTTCTGCCAATTACCAAGTTTTGTGATTTGTTCAATTGTATTGTGTTATGTCAATTACTATATACAGGGTCTGACAATTAAGTTGGTCTTCTGGCTTAATTCGTCATATATATTCAATCAGTATTAGCGTGTCCACCACACCTAGTCCAAATAAATCTTTTAAATGGCAATTGTGTTCGAGTCACTCAATGTAAATAAATAACGCTTTATGCAATAAAGCTTTTTATTTACAGAGGGACGTTGGTGTGGTGCTAACATCTTTTAACGAATAATATACGAGAAATTACGGTTCCTTCCTTTCCCATCATCCTTTGCGGCTACCCCCTTCCACCATAAACTTCCGGGTCCGCCATATTGATATTATCAAAGAAAAAATTCTCAATTTTCTACCGCCTCCTCCCCAACCACCTCCTATACAATTCCTCATGCATATGGTGTTTCGCCAAGATGTTTGTGTTAGCCCAGAATGTTATCCACTATATTGTAGATATCTGTACTGTTCGCATATATGTTAATCAAGGTGTTTCAAAGAAACCAAGCTGGTCTTCTATTTTGGTTTCATAGACTGAGTAGACATTGTTTAGTTTCATCGATAAATGTAGTTTTGTGATGTGTTTGTTGTGTTATGTCCACTACTATATCTGTGTTCTGCCAATTACCAAGTTTTGTGATTTGTTCAATTGTATTGTGTTATGTCAATTACTATATACAGGGTCTGACAATTAAGTTGGTCTTCTGGCTTAATTCGTCATATATATTCAATCAGTATTAGCGTGTCCACCACACCTAGTCCAAATAAATCTTTTAAATGGCAATTGTGTTCGAGTCACTCAATGTAAATAAATATTTTTCCAGTTATCGTCCGGAAACCAAGTCTTAAAATTAGCCTTGATTTCATCCTCACGGACCTCACGGACCTCGGATCCTGCTCAAAAAGAATAGGGTTCTTCCACATATCATTTCTGACTTGCGGTGAAAATTTGACGAGGATCCGTCATGGCAAACTAAAGTTATCGTCCGGAAACCAAAAGTGGCGGAAGAAAAAAAAAAAAAAAAAAAAAAAAAAAATTCTGCTAAAACCATAAAGGCATTTCTGCCGAAATGCCTTAATAAAAAAATTAGCCCAAGGGCTAAGATAGGTTACCGGACAATTTTGGCTTTAAGCATTGCAAGTGACATATGACTTTGAGATTTACTAATCAAGGTCATCTTTGTGAACTGCAATATCACCATTAGGTATGCTGCATATGACTTCATATATGTTCGTAATACAAACATATAAGCTCTATCAACAAGTATTTTGTCTGTAGAGGCCAATTTACACATGTCAGGTCAGGCAAGGTTGTGAGATTTGGATTTCAAGGTCATATATAAGGTCAAATTCAAGGTCTCCAAGAGATGTGCTATAAATACATGACTTCTTGTTAGCTTATACACAATCCTAAACTGTATGTGCAAGTGTTTAAGCCTTGGCTAATTTACATATTTCACATCAGACATTTAGCACTCAAAATCATCTGAGGTCAAGGTCATCATCAGTTGTTCCATATATGACTTCCTATATGCTCATAATGCAAACTTGTAAAGCTCTATCTACAAGCATTTAATCTGTAGAGGCAATTCTGTGTATTTTTTTCTACCCCAAAATGGCTGTTTTGACCGTTCAAGGTCATCAAAGGTCAAATTCAAGGTCACCACACAAGTCGCCATATATGACTTCCCATTTGAAAGTGCCAATTTCTAAGCTCTATCTTCAAGCGTTCTATGAGTACAATCCGCGCAGCTCCCATTATGATGGAAAAAAGTGCCGAAAAGTCCAAAATTTTTTTCACAGGGTGGGAAATTTTTTTTCTCTAGAAATGGCCCTAAATGGATAGTAATGCGATTTGGGCCGAAAAATGTTTTTTTCGTCGACCCGTCTAAAATTCAAAACGGCAGCCATACGCAGACCGGCGATTCAAGGGCAACCAAACTTATACACATCACAGAGGTACATAACTAGAATCTTTTGAAACAAAAATCTCAAATCTGATCAGACAGTTTTCTAGAAAAGACAGACAATGTGCTAATTTGGACATTTTTCGACCAAAAATTAGCCCAATGGGCTATAAAGGTTACCGGAGAAATATACAAGTTAAGTTAAGCCGAAAAAGTTGAAGGTCAAATTCAAGGTGACCACTGAAATCGCCATATCTCTAACCTTGAAAATGGGATCAAAGGTTAAATTCTAGATCACCAAACTATTCAGCATACATCATTTCCTATATGTTCACTATGGACCCCTAAGCTGTAAATTTGATAATAAGCGAGATATAAGCCATTTTGTAATCTGACTTTGAAAATAAAATGACTGACCTTGAAATTTAGGTCAAAGGTCAAATTCAATATCATTGAAATATTCAGAATATATCATTTCCTATATGTTCACAATTGATCCCTAAGCTGTAAAGTCGATAATAAGCAAGATATTAGCCATTTTGTCCTGTTGACCTTGAAAATGAGGTCAAAAGTCAAATTCAAGGTCACTAGAATATTCAGCATATATCATTTCCTATATGTCCACAATTGATTCCTAAGCTGTAAAGTCGCTCATAAGCAAGATATTGGCCATTTTGTCCTGTGACCTTGAAAATGAGGTCAAAGGTCAAATTCAAGGTCATGAGAATATTCAGCATATATCATTTTCTATATGTTCACAATTGATTCCTAAGCTGTAAAGTCGATAATAACCGAGATATTAGCAATTTTGTCCTGTGACCTTGGAAATGAGGTCAAAGGTCAAATTCAAGGTCACAATAATATTCACAAAATATCATTTCCTATATGTTCACAATTGATTCCTAAGCTGTAAAGTCGATAATAAGCGAGATATTAGCCATTTTGTCCTGTGACCTTGGAAATGAGGTCAAAGGTCAAATTCAAGGTCATGAGAGTATTAAGCATATAACATTTCCTATATGTTCACAATTGATTCCTAAGCTGTAAAGTCGATAATAAGCGAGATATTAGCCATTTTGTCATGTGACTTTGAAAATGAGGTCAAAGGTCAAATTCAAGGTCACGAGAATTTTCAGCATATATCATTTCCTATATGTTCACAATTGATTCCTAAGCTGTAAAGTCGCTAATAAGCAAGATATTGGCCATTTTGTCCTGTGACCTTGAAAATGAGGTCAAAGGTCAAATTCAAGGTCACGAGAATTTTCAGCATATATCATTTCCTATATGTTCACAATTGATTCCTAAGCTGTAAAGTCGATAATAAGCAAGATATTAGCCATTTTGTCATGTGACTTTGAAAATGAGGTCAAAGGTCAAATTCAAAGTCACGAGAATTTTCAGCATATATCATTTCCTATATGTTCACAATTGATTCCTAAGCTGTAAAGTCGCTAACAAGCAAGATATTGGACATTTTGTCCTGTGACCTTGAAAATGAGGTCAAAGGTCAAATTCAAGGTCACGAGAATATTCAGCAAGTATCATTTCCTATATGTTCACAATTGATTCCTAAGCCGTAAAGTCGCTAATAAGCAAGATATTGGCCATTTTGTCCTGTGACCTTGAAAATGAGGTCAAAGGTCAAATTCAAGGTCACGAAAATTTTCAGCATATATCATTTCCTATATGTTCACAATTGATTCCTAAGCTGTAAAGTCGATAATAAGCGAGATATTAGCCATTTTGTCATGTGACTTTGAAAATGAGGTCAAAGGTCAAATTCAAGGTCACGAGAATTTTCAGCATATATCATTTCCTATATGTTCACAATTGATTCCTAAGCTGTAAAGTCGCTAACAAGCAAGATATTGGCCATTTTGTCCTGTGACCTTGAAAATGAGGTCAAAGGTCAAATTCAAGGTCACGAGAATATTCAGCATATATCATTTCCTATATGTTCACAATTGATCCCTAAGCTGTAAAGTCGATAATAAGCAAGATATTAGCCATTTTGTCCTGTTGACCTTGAAAATGAGGTCAGAAGTCAAATTCAAGGTCACTAGAATATTCAGCATATATCTTTTCCTATATGTTCACAATTGATTCCTAAGCTGTAAAGTCGCTCATAAGCAAGATATTGGCCATTTTGTCCTGTGACCTTGAAAATGAGATCCAAGGTCAAATTCAAGGTCACGAGAATATTCAGCATATATCATTTCCTATATGTTTACAATTGATTCCTAAGCTGTAAAGTCGATAATAAGCGAGATATTAGCAATTTTGTCTAGTGACCTTGGAAATGAGGTCAAAGGTCAAATTCAAGGTCACGAAAATATTCAGCATATATCATTTCCTATATGTTCACAATTGATTCCTAAACTGTAAAGTTGATAATAAGCGAGATATTAGCCATTTTGTCATGTGACCTTGAAAATGAGGTCAAAGGTCAAATTCAAGGTCACGAGAATATTCAGCATATATCATTTCCTATATGTCCACAATTCATTTCTAGTCTCTAATGTCAATATTAAGTGAGATATTAGGCTTAATGTGTCCCATGATAAAGCATAGGAAAATTTAACATGGGAAAGTCACATTTGGGCCGAGTTTGGGCCCAAAATGGCCCACTTCAAGCGATTCAAGGGCAACAAAATGTATACATGTCACAGGGGTACATATGAGGAGTGTTTTTCATCAATAAGAAAAAAAAGTTACTGAACAGATTTTGAGAAAACGACCGTCAAAGTCCAAAATTGGCCATTTTTCGACGAAAACGGCCGCTCTGACCTAGAAACCAAGGTCAGAGGTCAAATTCAAGGTCACGACAATATTCAGCATATATCATTTCCTATATGTCCACAATTGATTCCTAGTCTCTAATCTCAATATTAAGTGAGCTATTAGGCTTTAATGTGTCCCATTATAAAGCATAGGAGAATTTAACATGGGAAAGTCTCATTTGGGCCGAGTTTGGGCCCAAAATGGCCCACTTCGAGCGATCCAAGGGCAACGAAATTTATACATGTCACAGGGGTACATATGAGGAGTGTTATGCATCAATAAAAAAAAAAGTTACTGAACAGATTTTGAGAAAACGACCGCCAAAGTCCAAAATTGGCCATTTTTCGACAAAAACGGCCGCTCTGACCTTGAAACCAAGGTCAGAGGTCAAATTCAAGGTCACGACAATATTCAGCATATATCATTTCCTATATGTCCACAATTGATTCCTAGTCTCTAATCTCAATATTAAGTGAGCTATTAGGCTTTAATGTGTCCTATTATAAAGCATAGGAGAATTTAACATGGGAAAGTCCCATTTGGGCCGAGTTTGGGCCCAAAATGGCCCACTTCGAGCAATTTAAGGGCAACGAAATTTATACATGTCACAGGGGTACATATGAGGAGTGTTATGCATGAATAAAAAAATTAGCCCAATGGGCTAGAAAGGTTACCGGAGAAATATACAGAGTTAAGCCGAGAAAGTTGAAGGTCAAATTCAAGGTGACCACTGAAATCGCCATATCTCTAACCTTGAAAATGGGATCAAAGGTTAAATTCTAGATCACCAAACTATTCAGCATACATCATTTCCTATATGTTCACTATGGACCCCTAAGCTGTAAATTTGATAATAAGCGAGATATAAGCCATTTTGTAATCTGACTTTGAAAATAAAATGACTGACCTTGAAATTTAGGTCAAAGGTCAAACTCAATATCATTAAAATATTCAGAATATCTCATTTCCTATATGTTCACAATTGATTCCTAAGCTGTAAAGTCGATAAGAAGCAAGATATTAGCCATTTTGTCCTGTGACCTAGAAAATCAGGTCAAACGTCAAATTCAAGGTCATCAGAATATTCGGCTTTTATTATTTCCTATATGTTCACAATTGATTCCTAAGCTGTAAAGTCGATAATAAGCGAGATATTAGCAATTTTGTCCTGTGACCTTGGAAATGAGGTCAAAGGTCAAATTCAAGGTCACGAAAATATTCAGCATATATCCTTCATTATATGTTCACAATTGATTCCTAAACTGTAAAGTCGATAATAAGCGAGATATTAGCCATTTTGTTATGTGACCTTGAAAATGAGGTCAAAGGTCAAATTCAAGGTCACGAGAATATTCAGCATATATCATTTCCTATATGTTCACAATTGATTCCTAAACTGTAAAGTCGATAACAAGCGAGATATTAGCCATTTTGTCCTGTGACCTTGAAAATGAGTTCGAAGGTCAAATTCAAGGTCATCAGAATGTTCAGTATATATCATTTCCTATATGTCCACAATTGATTCCTAAGCTGTAGAGTCGATAATAAGCGATATATAAGCCATTTTGTGCTCTGACCTTGAAACTGAGGTCAAAGGTCAAATTCAAGGTCACGAGAATATTCAGCATATATTATTTCCTATATGTTCACAATTGATTCCTAGTCTCTAATCTCAATATCAAGTGAGATATTAGGCATAATGTGTCCCATTATAAAGCATAGGAGAATTTAACATGGGAAAGTCCCATTTGGGCCGAGTTTGGGCCAAAATGGCCCACTTCGAGCGATTCAAGCGCAACGAAATTTATAGACATCATAGAAGTACATATGAGGAGTCTTATGTATCAAAAAGAAAAAAAGTTACTGAACAGATTTTGAGAAAATGGCCGCCAAAGTCCAAAATCAGGCATTTTTCGTCGAAAACGGCCGCCATTTTGAAAAAAATGCGAAAATCAAAAAACTAAAAAATGCCTCCTTCTTGAATTATTTTTAAGTATTTTTCTGCAAAATTTCAGAAAAATTCGCCAGTAAACAAAAAAGATAAAAATGTGGACGACGACGACGACGACGACGGACGACGACGGACGACGACGGACGACGGACGACGGACGCAACGCCATGCCAATAGGTTATCGGACCATAGGTCCGGTAACCTAAAAAAAATTAGCCCAAGGGCTAAGAAAGGTTACCGGACAATGAATATTTTAGATATTAGCCTTTTGCCCCATGACCTTGAAAATAAGGTAATTGGTCAATTTGAGGTCACGAGAACATTTTGCCCATATCATTTCTAGCATGTCCACAATTGATTCCAAAGCTGTAAAGTCGATATTAAGTGAGACATTAGCCATTTTGTGATCTGAACTTGAAAATGAGGTCAAAGGTCAAGTTCAAAGTCATGAGAATATTCAGCATATATCATTTACAATATGTTCGCAATCAACTCCTAAGCCGTAAAGTCCCTAACAAGTGAGATATTAACTTTTTTTGTTCTCTGCCCTTGAAAATGAGGTCAAGGTCAAATTCAAGGTCACCAAAAAATTCAGCATATATCATTTCCTATATGTCCACTATGGATTCCTATGCTGTAGAGTCTAAAATGAGCGAGATATTACCCATTTTGTTCTCTGACCTTGAAAATAAAGTCAAAGGTCAAATTCAAGGTCACCAGAATATTCAACATTACATCATTTCCTATATGTTCACAATTCATAGTTCCGACGACATCCCAACAGGCCACGCCCCCTTGGCAACCGCAGGAAAAGTCCCACAAACATACCATGTGCTTTTGCTTGAGCAAGTCGGGAATAATGTCACTTTTGCTTGCTTCTGTTTACACATTCGTTTTGTAAAATAATACACCATATTTCACACGTCTGTACTCATAAGGGGATGGAGAATATATTGTAAGCTTAAATATTTAACTTATTTGGCTTTACTTGGCCGTGAGTGCGTCAGAAGTACACTATCATCCCACTTCATTCAAGAGATTGGGCTGTTGAATACGCCGGTTTTGTTTGTGGGACTTTTACGTTTTGGCGTGTTTTTTGACGTCTTTCGATTGGGTAGTAAATATGGAAGTGGGCGGGGCTTATGTATCATCGGAAGTATGAATTGATCGCTAAGCTGTAAAATCAATAATAAGCGAGATATTAGCCATTTTGTGCTCTGACCTTGAAAATGAGGTCTAAGGTCGAATTCAACGTCATGACAATATTCAGCATGTATCATTTCCTATGGATCCACAATTGATTCCTAAGCTGTAAAGTCGTTAGGAAGCAAGATATTAGCCATTTTGTCCTGTGACCTAGAAAATCAGGTCAAACGTCAAATTCAAGGTCATCAGAATATTCGGCTTTTATTATTTCCTATATGTTCACAATTGATTCTTAAGCTGTAAAGTCAATAATAAGCAAGATATTAGCCATTTTGTGCTCTGACCTTGAAACTGAGGTCAGGGGTCAAATTCAAGTTCACGAGAATATTCAGGATATATCGTATCCTATATGTCCACAATTGATCCCTAAGCTGTAGGATCGATAATAAGTGAGATATTAGCTACTTTGTCCTGTGACCTTGAAAATGAGGTCAAAGGTCAGATTCAAGGTCATCAGAATAATTGGCATATATCATTTCCTATACGTCCACAATTGATTCCCAAGCTGTAAAGTGAATAATAAGTGAGATAATAGACATTTTGTGCTCTGACCTTGAAACCGAGGTCAGAGGTCAAATTCAAGGTCACGATAATATTCAGCATATATCATTTCCTATATGTCCACAATTGATTCCTAGTCTCTAATCTCAATATTAAGTGAGATATTAGGCTTAATGTGTCCGATTATAAAGCATAGGAGAATTTAACATGGGAAAGTCCCATTTGGGCCAAGTTTGGGCCCAAAATGGCCACTTCGAGCGATTCAAGGGCAACGAAATTTATACATGTCACAGGGGTACATATGAGGAGTGTTATGCATCAATAAGGAAAAAAGTTACTGAACAGATTTTGAGAAAACAATCGTCAAAGTCCAAAATTGGCCATTTTTCGACGAAAACGGCCGTTCTGACCTTGAAACCGAGGTCAGGGGTCAAATTCAAGGTCACGAGAATATTCAGCATATATCATTTCCTATATGTCCACAATTGATTCCTAGTCTCTAATCTCAATATTAAGTGAGATACTAGACATAAAAGCCTATAGGCTTTGTGGCATCCCCCAATTTTTCTTTTCTTTTCTAATGGTGAAACTTGACTGTTATTATAATACATATACCAGGATTATTGAACACAGGTGGGAGTGAGAGTTCAAATTATAGCAGTTGCTCACTAGACAAATGTCCATCAGATATTTGTTTTAATCTCAATAGGTATTAAATGTACAGACATGACAGACATTCATAATACAAGCAAAAAGGAAATTATTCTGGGTTCTGACTAAGTAAAACAATGATAATTTGGTCACTGCATGTGAAATACAGCTAGAAAACAAAACAATGCATGTAGTTTCATCCAGATAAACACAGTGCTGTTTTAACTGAATACAATGAACAATTGACCGGCAAGCAAGGCCCAGGCAGACCTTCAAAGCTGTTATCTTCAGTTTGGGTCATCATTATATAACCACCTATTGTTTTCTTTAGAAAGGGAAGGAGGGCATTGTTCCAACTTGTTGGTGTTAGTATAGTAAACTGGGGTGAGGGGACAGGAGAGGGGGGGGGGGGGGGGGAAGAGGGGCAGTGCATACAAGTCACTGATACATTGCTACATTCATATGCAGATTAGACTGGCTGACAGTGGAGGTGGGGGAGGGAGAGGGGGGGGGGGGGGGGTATTGCCTTATCACAGGCATTACTGAGCAGGGCTCTCATATACTGCACTGGCTGAGAGGGCAGAGCCTAGCCTCATGCTGGACATGCAGGCTGCAGTCAGTGAATACAGTAGCATGGCTCAGTCACAGTATTACATCTGCATGGGGGCAGGTGAGGGAAAAATTCTAAGTCCAAAAAAAAATACACCCAAAAAATTTTTTCCCCCTGGAAATTGCCTGAATCAAATTATGACATTGACAGGAATCGCCCGATTTTTTTTTCCAAAATGGCCGCTGGCGGCCATCTTGGATTTCGGATCTCGACGAAAAACAATAGGGGTTAGGAGCAAAGTATTTCGGATGAGCTGTGAAAATTTCGGAAAGATAGATTAAGGCGTTCAAGAGTTATGATCCGGAAACCGAACGGCGGAAGAAAAAAAAAAAAAAAAAAAAAAAAAAAAAAAAAAAAAAAGAAAAAAAAAAAAAAAAAAACAGACAAAAACATAAGGCCTCCCGATTTTCAATCGGGATGCCTAATTAGGCTTAATGTGTCCCATTATAAAGCATAGGAGAGTTTAACATGGGAAAGTCCCATTTGGGCCGAGTTTCGGCCAAAATGGCCCACTTCGAGAGATTCAAGCGCAACGAAACTTATACACGTCATAGGAGTACATATGGGGAGTGTTATGTATCAAAAAGGAAAAAAGTTACTGAACAGATTTTGAGAAAATGGCCGCCAAAGCCCAAAATTGACCGATTTTCGAAGAAAACGACAAATTCAAAATGGCCGCCACACGCAGACCAGCGAATCAAGGGCAACGAAACTTATACACATTATGAAGGACATAATAAGGCATCCTTGTGCAAAAAAAGAAAAAAATTAGCCCAATGGGCTAGAAAGGTTACCGGAGAAATATACAGAGTTAAGCCGAGAAAGTTGAAGGTCAAATTCAAGGTGACCACTGAAATCGCCATATCTCTAACCATGAAAATGGGATCAAAGGTTAAATTCTAGATCACCAAACTATTCAGCATACATCATTTCCTATATGTTCACTATGGACCCCTAAGCTGTAAATTTGATAATAAGCGAGATATAAGCCATTTTGTAATCTGACTTTGGAAATAAAATGACTGACCTTGAAATTTAGGTTAAAGGTCAAATTCAATATCATTAAAATATTCAGAATATATCATTTCCTATATGTTCACAATTGATTCCTAAGCTGTAAAGTTGATAATAAGCAAGATATTAGCCATTTTGTCCTGTTGACCTTGAAAATGAAGTCAAAAGTCAAATTCAAGGTCACTAGAATATTCAGCATATATCATTTCCTATATGTTCACAATTGATTCCTAAGCTGTAAAGTCGATAATAAGGCGAGTTTTCTAATGAAAGCCGTTTTAAACAGCTCATAAACCAGCTTACTTTTTCCCTTACCTGTGTCAAGTCATATGGAACATGTAACCATATATAGTGTATATACCTCTTGCATGTTGTCCAGTCAAGTGAAACAGTGCTTCTGAACATGTTATGTATATATGTATTCCTCGCTTCAAGGTACAGCTCAACTACATGTATAAAGTCATGTTTGTGATTTAACAAATCAGTCTTTTCATGACCTCAGTGCTGCATGCATGTAATGCTTTTATGCTTTTATATTAACTACACTGCACAACCGGATAACATGGAGTCATTTGATATACAGGAGTGGGCAACTGAATTTGAATTGGAAAATGCCACACTGGATATTATAGCAGACAAGGGCTTCAAATCAAAGAAAACAATCAGTAAACTCAGCACGGACATTATCAAGAAAGAATTCAGCAAATCTTTGTCTGTTGCCCAGAGTCTAATGCTTGTGGACGCGGTCGATTCGTTGAAGTCGCCTTCAACTGAGGCACGATTGGCGAATGACAGAGCTTCGGGCAGCGTACTTCAGGATAACAGTGAAACTGATCGCCCGCTCGATCTCCAGGAGAAGATTGACAATGGTCAAACGCTGACTCCACAGGATATCATGAATATGTGGTCAACAACGCACCCGGGTCGTGGCCCTGCAGAGTGCCGTGATGCTGGTGGAGACCCTGCAATGGGTAAGCCTGCAATCTTTGACCCGTTCATGCAGTTTGAAGCAAGATCCTCACGAAGTAAAACTGTCAAAGCAAGAGACATTCGTGACTTCATTGCTATGCATCCAAAAAACACTGATGAACAATCAAGTGGCACAGTGTCATTCGGTACTGTGGAATTCTCCCTCAAGGACAGCAAAATACCACTTGAATCCGTAAAAATATCACAGTACATGGAAGCCAGCTTACGCATCCTGCGGCTGATGGTGACAGAGGATAGTGCGTGTCTTGGCGATGTCATGCAACACGTGGCCTACCTGATTAAGATAGCTACACTGGCACAGTCATTCAAGTGGGAACAAGTCCTCAAGTACGACCAGGAGTACAGACGGACTCAAGCTGAGCTGGGATTTCCCTGGGGATCGGACAATTCCTTCCTCATGCAAGTATACCTGAAATCGGCACCACAAGACTCTCGTACAGGGCGCGAGTCAAGTGCGAGTGGTGGTCGAGGCCAGCAACACCCACGTTCTCGTCAAGTCAACAAGCGTGACCCACACACATCCAAACCTGTCTGCCAAAAATGGAATGGCCGCCTAGGGTGCCCACACAACCCATGTCGATATGCACACATCTGCATGTCGTGTTTCGCCACTGACCACAACGATATCACACACAAGGAGAAGGCAAAAAACTAGGACCCTCGCGGTTGACCAGCAACCCCCCAAGCCATCTGGTCGACCCGAATAGCCCTCTCCTCTGTGGTATTCGAGCCTGGGAGACTGAGCTTGAAAATGATGATGACAAACAATTCATTCTCAATGGAATACAAAGTGGTTTTCACATCGTCGATAGTGACGATGTGTTGCACATACCACCTGTGGAACAGAACAATCATCTCTCAGCATCGACACAGCATAACAGACCACTTGTTGAAGCCCGTCTCCAAGAGGAACTGTCTGACGGCAACTACTCAATCGTCTCTGATCGCCCACGGATAGTGAGTGCCCTGGCTGCTATCCCCAAATCTGATGGTGACATACGCCTAATTCATGACTATAGCCTACCATCCGGACTGGCCGTCAATGACTATGCCTCGAAAGACCCCTGCAAACTACAGTCAATCCAGGACGTCATCACAGCCATAAAACCTGGGTTCTTCATGGCAAAAATAGACCTGAAGTCAGCCTACCGTTCTGTCAGTATCTGCCCCAATCACAGGAGTATCGCTGGTCTCAAGTGGACTTTTGGCAAAGACAATGCCCCGACGTACATGGTCGACAACCGACTGGCCTTTGGAAGTCGTAAGTCCCCCTCCATATTCAACCGTATAACACAGTCAATCCGACGAATGATGGAGAGGCGTGGTCACCGAACAGTTGCGTACATTGATGATTTCTGTGTCATTGGTGCTACTGCCCAGGAGTGCAGACTCGCCTTCACCAAGTTAATATTTCTCCTTAGATCCCTCGGGTTCAGGATTAACTGGAACAAGGTATCTGATCCGGCACAGCAGATGGTGTTCCTGGGAATTTACCTGGATACAGTGCAGGGCACCATGACCCTGGACCCCATCAAACATCACAAGTTATGCTCTGATTTACAAGAGACGCTTGGGCGCCGTCGACTATCACGACCACAGCTCGAACGACTGGCTGGGCGTCTTAACTGGGCCTCCAACGTCGTGCCATGGGGGCGAACACAACTCTGCCCAATATACCGAGCTATCTCCACGCTCAGAGAACGCAATCATAAGATTCTGGTGAAAAATATCAAGGATGAACTTACCTGGTGGTTGTCATGCTTACAGCTATGTTCACACCCTCGTCATATCTGGGATCTTGACAGACCCACAGTCCAGCTTGCAACAGATTCATGTCAGCGTGCATGTGGAGCTTTCTACGAAAATGACTGGCTCTATTGCAACTGGGTTGTTGACATCCCAAAACTAGCCAATCAGCACATCAACATAAAGGAGCTGGCTGCGGTCCTGGTTGCAGTACATCGATGGCGATCCCTCTTCAGCGGCAGACATGTCATTGTCCATATGGATAACATGGCGGCCACAGCGATGATCAATAGTGGCTGTTCTAAACACCCAGTGGCTCTGGACTTGCTCAAACGTCTGGCTGTGTGTTGCTTGGAGTCGGACTTCACAATTCAAGCTGTGTTCATTCCTGGCATAGACAATGAAATACCTGATGCGATTTCCCGACTGCACGAGAGAGGCCAACTACAACGCTTCCTGTCCTTGTATCGCCTGCAGCATGCGTCAGCTGGCTTCAGTGCTTTTTGGCTGCCAAATCACCTCTCTGCATCAACCTTCCTCACAATATCTGAACAGGTGTGCAGCTTGCTCCACTCGCATCACAGCTCGACCGAGAAATCACAGAATGGCGTCAACACCTGTTTGCCGAATCAACCAAGAACTGCTACAAATCTCACCTGAAGACGTACCTGAGGTTCTGCCAGCTACTACCATGTCAGCCACTCCCCGCCACCCCTCACAATGTGTGCCGCTATGCTGCTTACCTTGGACGTACAAGATCCTTTACAACAGTTCAACAATACCTCAATGTGATTAGGATAATCCATCTTGAAACAGGGATGCATAATCCTCTAAACGGCAACTGGCAACTCACATCGTTACTCAAGTCCATGAAACGTGCCAAAGCTTGTGATCACAACTATAAATTACCTCTCCTGCCGGATCATCTCCTTCAAATTCGGAAACAACTCAATCTGGAAGTGATAAGTGACTGTCAATTCTGGTGTACAATTACATCATGTTTCTTTGGACTACTGAGAATTAGCAGCGTTACTGTCCCGCCAAATCCTAGAGACTCCCACAAGGTACTGAAGCGCAAAGACACAAGCGTCACTCCCAGAGGTTGCATCTTCAATCTGGATTGGACAAAAACTATCCAGTATGCCGAGCGAAGACTCCAGGTCCCCCTTCCATATCTACATGGCCAAGATCTGTGCCCAACTACTGCCCTTGTGAGCTTCTGGGCGATGGCTGGAGACTTACCTGATGATGCACCCGCTCTGGCATACAAAGATAACTCTGGAGATATTCGGACGCTGACGTCAGCTAGAGTTCGATCCAGACTGTCATCAGTGCTGCAAGCCATCGGACTTGAGCCAGAACGCTTCGGAACACACAGCCTGCGCAGAGGTGGGGCCACGTGGCTCTTTGTTTCTGGAGTGCCTGTGTCAGTGATCAAAGTGCTGGGGGACTGGAAATCAGACTGTGTCATCAGGTATCTTACCCCCGACATCAAGGACAAATTTCAACTTGTCAAGTTAGCTACACATAATTTACCATCATAATTAACTCACTACTAATCACTTTCCAACCAGTCTACAGTGGTATGGGAATTTTGTGCTTATAAAATGTGCTTGTCTTGCTTCGTATCTATGCCTTGAACTGTTTTGCATATTGTATTCATTTGTACCGTCTAGTTTTTAGAATAGTAAAGTCATTATGCCCATTTGGTGTTGTTGCTGTTTAAGGCGAGTTTTCTAATGAAAGCCGTTTTAAACAGCTCATAAACCAGCTTACTTTTTCCCTTACCTGTGTCAAGTCATATGGAACATGTAACCATATATAGTGTATATACCTCTTGCATGTTGTCCAGTCAAGTGAAACAGTGCTTCTGAACATGTTATGTATATATGTATTCCTCGCTTCAAGGTACAGCTCAACTACATGTATAAAGTCATGTTTGTGATTTAACAAATCAGTCTTTTCATGACCTCAGTGCTGCATGCATGTAATGCTTTTATGCTTTTATATTCCCACCGCACCCACCACGGGAAGTTTGTGCTTATAAAATGTGCTTGTCTTGCTTCGTATCTATGCCTTGAACTGTTTTGCATATTGTATTCATTTGTACCGTCTAGTTTTTAGAATAGTAAAGTCATTATGCCCATTTGGTGTTGTTGCTGTTTAAGCAAGATATTAGCCATTTTGTCCTGTGACCTTGAAAATGAGGTCAAAGGTCAAATTCAAGGTCACGAGAATATTAAGCATATATCATTTCCTATATGTTCACAATTGATTCCTAAGCTGTAAAGTCGATAATAAGCGAGATATTAACAATTTGGTCCTGTGCCCTTGGAAATGAGGTCAAAGGTCAAATTCAAGGTCATGAGAATATTCAGCGTATATCATTTCCTATATGTTCACAATTGATTCCTAAGCTGTAAATTCGATAATAAGCAAGATATTAGCCATTTTGTCATGTGACCTTGAAAATGAAATCAAAGGTCAAATTCAGGGTCATGAGAATTTTCAGCATATATCATTTCCTATATGTTCACAATTGATTCCTAAGCTGTAAAGTCGCTAATAAGCAAGATATTGGACATTTTGTCCTGTGACCTTGAAAATCAGGTCAAAGGTCAAATTCAAGGTCACGAGAATATTCAGCATATATCATTTCCTATATGTTCACAATTGATTCCTAAGCCGTAAAGTCGATAATAAGCGAGATATAAGCCATTTTGTGCTCTGACCTTGAAACTGAGGTCAGAGGTCAAATTCAAGGTCACGAGAATATTCAGCATATATTATTTCCTATATGTCCACAATTGATTCCTAAGCTGTAGAGTCGATAATAAGCGAGATATAAGCCATTTTGTGCTCTGACCTTGAAACTGAGGTCAGGGGTCAAATTCAAGGTCACGAGAATATTCAGCATATATTATTTCCTATATCTCCACAATTGATTCCTAGTCTCTAATCTCAATATCAAGTGAGATATTAGGGATAATGTGTCCCATTATAAAGCATAGGAGAATTTAACATTGGAAAGTCCCATTTGGGCCGAGTTTGGGCCCAAAATGGCCCACTTCGAGCAATTTAAGGGCAACGAAATTTATACATGTCACAGGGGTACATATGAGGAGTGTTATGCATGAATAAAAAAAAAAATTAGCCCAAGGGCTAAGAAAGGTTACCGGACAATGAATATTTTAGATATTAGCCTTTTGCCCCATGACCTTGAAAATAAGGTAATTTGTCAATTTGAGGTCACGAGAACATTTTGCCCATATCATTTCTAGCATGTCCACAATTGATTCCAAAGCTGTAAAGTCGATATTAAGTGAGACATTAGCCATTTTGTGATCTGAACTTGAAAATGAGGTCAAAGGTCAAGTTCAAAGTCATGAGAATATTCAGCATATATCATTTACAATATGTTCGCAATCAACTCCTAAGCCGTAAAGTCCCTAACAAGTGAGATATTAACTTTTTTTGTTCTCTGCCCTTGAAAATGAGGTCAAGGTCAAATTCAAGGTCACCAAAAAATTCAGCATATATCATTTCCTATATGTCCACTATGGATTCCTATGCTGTAGAGTCTAAAATGAGCGAGATATTACCCATTTTGTTCTCTGACCTTGAAAATAAAGTCAAAGGTCAAATTCAAGGTCACCAGAATATTCAACATTACATCATTTCCTATATGTTCACAATTCATAGTTCCGACGACATCCCAACAGGCCACGCCCCCTTGGCAACCGCAGGAAAAGTCCCACAAACATACCATGTGCTTTTGCTTGAGCAAGTCGGGAATAATGTCACTTTTGCTTGCTTCTGTTTACACATTCGTTTTGTAAAATAATACACCATATTTCACACGTCTGTACTCATAAGGAGATGGAGAATATATTGTAAGCTTAAATATTTAACTTATTTGGCTTTACTTGGCCGTGAGTGCGTCAGAAGTACACTATCATCCCACTTCATTCAAGAGATTGGGCTGTTGAATACGCCGGTTTTGTTTGTGGGACTTTTACGTTTTGGCGTGTTTTTTGACGTCTTTCGATTGGGTAGTAAATATGGAAGTGGGCGGGGCTTATGTATCATCGGAAGTATGAATTGATCGCTAAGCTGTAAAATCAATAATAAGCGAGATATTAGCCATTTTGTGCTCTGACCTTGAAAATGAGGTCTAAGGTCGAATTCAACGTCATGACAATATTCAGCATGTATCATTTCCTATGGATCCACAATTGATTCCTAAGCTGTAAAGTCGTTAGGAAGCAAGATATTAGCCATTTTGTCCTGTGACCTAGAAAATCAGGTCAAACGTCAAATTCAAGGTCATCAGAATATTCGGCTTTTATTATTTCCTATATGTTCACAATTGATTCTTAAGCTGTAAAGTCAATAATAAGCAAGATATTAGCCATTTTGTGCTCTGACCTTGAAACTGAGGTCAGGGGTCAAATTCAAGTTCACGAGAATATTCAGGATATATCGTATCCTATATGTCCACAATTGATCCCTAAGCTGTAGGATCGATAATAAGTGAGATATTAGCTACTTTGTCCTGTGACCTTGAAAATGAGGTCAAAGGTCAGATTCAAGGTCATCAGAATAATTGGCATATATCATTTCCTATACGTCCACAATTGATTCCCAAGCTGTAAAGTGAATAATAAGTGAGATAATAGACATTTTGTGCTCTGACCTTGAAACCGAGGTCAGAGGTCAAATTCAAGGTCACGATAATATTCAGCATATATCATTTCCTATATGTCCACAATTGATTCCTAGTCTCTAATCTCAATATTAAGTGAGATATTAGGCTTAATGTGTCCGATTATAAAGCATAGGAGAATTTAACATGGGAAAGTCCCATTTGGGCCAAGTTTGGGCCCAAAATGGCCACTTCGAGCGATTCAAGGGCAACGAAATTTATACATGTCACAGGGGTACATATGAGGAGTGTTATGCATCAATAAGGAAAAAAGTTACTGAACAGATTTTGAGAAAACAATCGTCAAAGTCCAAAATTGGCCATTTTTCGACGAAAACGGCCGTTCTGACCTTGAAACCGAGGTCAGGGGTCAAATTCAAGGTCACGAGAATATTCAGCATATATCATTTCCTATATGTCCACAATTGATTCCTAGTCTCTAATCTCAATATTAAGTGAGATATTAGGCTTAATGTGTCCCATTATAAAGCATAGGAGAGTTTAACATGGGAAAGTCCCATTTGGGCCGAGTTTCGGCCAAAATGGCCCACTTCGAGAGATTCAAGCGCAACGAAACTTATACACGTCATAGGAGTACATATGGGGAGTGTTATGTATCAAAAAGGAAAAAAGTTACTGAACAGATTTTGAGAAAATGGCCGCCAAAGCCCAAAATTGACCGATTTTCGAAGAAAACGACAAATTCAAAATGGCCGCCACACGCAGACCAGCGAATCAAGGGCAACGAAACTTATACACATTATGAAGGACATAATAAGGCATCCTTGTGCAAAAAAAGAAAAAAATTAGCCCAATGGGCTAGAAAGGTTACCGGAGAAATATACAGAGTTAAGCCGAGAAAGTTGAAGGTCAAATTCAAGGTGACCACTGAAATCGCCATATCTCTAACCGTGAAAATGGGATCAAAGGTTAAATTCTAGATCACCAAACTATTCAGCATACATCATTTCCTATATGTTCACTATGGACCCCTAAGCTGTAAATTTGATAATAAGCGAGATATAAGCCATTTTGTAATCTGACTTTGGAAATAAAATGACTGACCTTGAAATTTAGGTTAAAGGTCAAATTCAATATCATTAAAATATTCAGAATATATCATTTCCTATATGTTCACAATTGATTCCTAAGCTGTAAAGTTGATAATAAGCAAGATATTAGCCATTTTGTCCTGTTGACCTTGAAAATGAAGTCAAAAGTCAAATTCAAGGTCACTAGAATATTCAGCATATATCATTTCCTATATGTTCACAATTGATTCCTAAGCTGTAAAGTCGATAATAAGCAAGATATTAGCCATTTTGTCCTGTGACCTTGAAAATGAGGTCAAAGGTCAAATTCAAGGTCACGAGAATATTAAGCATATATCATTTCCTATATGTTCACAATTGATTCCTAAGCTGTAAAGTCGATAATAAGCGAGATATTAACAATTTGGTCCTGTGCCCTTGGAAATGAGGTCAAAGGTCAAATTCAAGGTCATGAGAATATTCAGCGTATATCATTTCCTATATGTTCACAATTGATTCCTAAGCTGTAAATTCGATAATAAGCAAGATATTAGCCATTTTGTCATGTGACCTTGAAAATGAAATCAAAGGTCAAATTCAGGGTCATGAGAATTTTCAGCATATATCATTTCCTATATGTTCACAATTGATTCCTAAGCTGTAAAGTCGCTAATAAGCAAGATATTGGACATTTTGTCCTGTGACCTTGAAAATCAGGTCAAAGGTCAAATTCAAGGTCACGAGAATATTCAGCATATATCATTTCCTATATGTTCACAATTGATTCCTAAGCTGTAAAGTCGATAATAAGCGAGATATAAGCCATTTTGTGCTCTGACCTTGAAACTGAGGTCAGAGGTCAAATTCAAGGTCACGAGAATATTCAGCATATATTATTTCCTATATGTCCACAATTGATTCCTAAGCTGTAGAGTCGATAATAAGCGAGATATAAGCCATTTTGTGCTCTGACCTTGAAACTGAGGTCAGGGGTCAAATTCAAGGTCACGAGAATATTCAGCATATATCATTTCCTATATCTCCACAATTGATTCCTAGTCTCTAATCTCAATATCAAGTGAGATATTAGGGATAATGTGTCCCATTATAAAGCATAGGAGAATTTAACATTGGAAAGTCCCATTTGGGCCGAGTTTGGGCCAAAATGGCCCACTTCGAGCGATTCAAGTGCAACGAAATTTATAGACATCATAGGAGTACATACAAGGAGTCTTATGTATCAAAAAGAAAAAAAGTTACTGAACAGATTTTGAGAAAATGGCCGCCAAAGTAAAAAATCAGGCATTTTTCGTCGAAAATGGCCGCCATTTTGAAAAAAATGCGAAAATCAAAAAACTAAAAAATACCTCCTTCTTGAATTATTTTTAAGTATTTTTGTGCAAAATTTCAGAAAAATTCGCCCGTAAACAAAAAAGATAAAAATGTTGACGACGACGACGGACGACGGACGACGGACGCAACGCCATGCCAATAGGTTATCGGACCATAGGTCCGGTAACCTAAAAAGTTACTGAACAGATTTTGAGATAAAAATTAGCCCAAGGGCTAAGAAAGGTTACCGGACAATGTTTTACATTTTATATATTAGCCATTTTGTCCCGAGACCTTGACAACAAGGTCAAATTCAAGGTCACAAGAATATTCAGCATATATCATTTCATGTCCACAATTGATTCCTAAGCTGCAAAATCGACAATGAGCAAGATATTAACCATTTTGTGTTCTGACCTTGGAGATGAGATCAAATTCAAGGTCATGAGACTATTCAGCATATATCATTTCCTATATGTGCTCAATTGATTGCAAAACTGTAAGTTCGATAATAAACGAGATATTAACCATTTTGTGCTTTGACCTCGAAAATGAGGTCAAATGTCAAACTCAAGGTCATGACAATATTCAGCATTTATCGTTTACTATTTGTTCACAATTGCTTCCTTAACTGTAAAAATGATAAGCGAGATACTAGCCATTTTATGCTCTGACCTTGAAAATAAGGTCGAAGGTCAAGTTCAAGGTCATGACAAAATTCAGTATATATATCATTTCCTACATGTGCACAATTGATTCTAAGCTGCAAAGTCGATAATAAGCGAGATATTAGCCATTTAATGCTCTGACCTTGAAAATGAGATCAAAGGTCAAGATCAAGGTCATGACAATCTTCAGCTTATATCACTTCCTACATGGCCCCAATTTATTTGTAAGCTGTAAAGTCGATGATAAGTGAGATTTTAGCCATTTTTTTATGACCTTGAAGATGGAGAACAAGGTCAAATTCAAAGTCATCAGAATATTCGGCGTATATCATTTCCTATACATCCACAACTGATTTTCTAACCTGTGAAGTCGATAATAAGCGAGATATTAGCCATCTTGTGCTCTTCACTTTGAAAATTAGGTCAGAGGTCAAATTCAAGGTCACGGGAATATTCGGCATATATCATTTCCTATATGTCCACAATTGATCCCTAAGCTGTAAAATCGATAGTAAGTGAGATATCAGCCATTTTGTCCCGTGACCTTGAAAATGAGGTCAAAGGTCAAATTCAAGGTCATGACAATAATCTGCATATATCATTTCCTATATGGTCATAATTGATTCCTAAGCTGTAAAGTCGATAAAAAGTGAGATATTAGCCATTTTGTCCTGTGACCTTGAAAATGAGGTCAAAGGTCAAATTCAAGGTCATCAGAATATTCGGTATATATCATTTCCTATATGTCCACAATTGATTTCTAAGCTGTAAAGTCAATAATAAGTGAGATATTAGCCGTTTTGTGCTCTGACCTTGAAGATGAGATCAAAGATCAATTTCACGTTCATCAGAATATTCGGCATATATCATTTCCTATATGTCCACAATTGATTTCTAAGCTGTAAAGTCGATAATAAGCAAGATATTAGCCATTTTGTGCTTTGACCTAGAAAATGAGGTCAAAGGTCAGATTCAAGGTCATGAGAATAATCGGCCAATATCATTTCCTGTATGTCCACAATTGATATCTGAGCTGTAAAGTCCATAATAAGTGAGATATTAGCCATTTTGTGCTTTGACCTTGAAAAGAAGGTCAAAGGTCAAATTCAATGTCATCAGAATATTCAGCATATATCATTTCCTATATGTCCACAATTGATTCCTAAGCTGTAGAGTCGATATTAAGCGAGATATAAGCCATTTTGTGCTCTGACCTTGAAACTGAGGTCAGAGGTCAAATTCAAGGTCACGAGAATATTCAGCATATTATTTCCTAAATGTCCACAATTGATTCCTAAGCTGTAGAGTCGATAATAAGCGAGATAGAAGCCATGTTGTGCTCTGATCTTGAAACTGAGGTCAGAGGTCAAATTCAAGGTCATCAGAATATTTAGCATATATCATTTCCTATATGTCCACAATTGATTCCTAAGCTGTAGAGTCGATATTAAGCGAGATATAAGCCATTTTGTGCTCTGACCTTGAAACTGAGGTCAGAGGTCAAATTCAAGGTCACGAGAATATTCAGCATATATTATTTCCTAAATGTCCACAATTGATTCCTAAGCTGTAGAGTCGATAATAAGCGAGATATAAGCCATTTTGTGCTCTGACCTTGAAACTGAGTTCAGAGGTTAAATTCAAGGTCACGAGAATATTCAGCATATATCATTTCCTATATGTCCACAATTGATTCCTAGTCTCTAATCTCAATATCAAGTGAGATTTTAGGCATAATGTGTCCCATTATAAAGCATAGGAGAATTTAACATGGGAAAGTCCCATTTGGGCCGAGTTTGGGCCAAAATGGCCCACTTCGAGCGATTCAAGCGCAACGAAATTTATAGACACCATAGCAGTACATATGAGGAGTCTTATGTATCAAAAAGAAAAAAAGTTACTGAACAGATTTTGAGAAAATGGCCGCCAAAGTCCAAAATCAGGCATTTTTCGTCGAAAACGACCGCCATTTTGAAGAAAATGCGAAAATCAAAAAACTAAAAAATACCTCCTTCTTGAATTATTTTTAAGTATTTTTCTGCAAAATTTCAGAAAAATTCGCCCGTAAACAAAAAAGATAAAAATGTGGACGACGACGACGGACGCAACGCCATGCCAATAGGTTATCGGACCATAGGTCCGGTAACCTAAAAATGGCCGCCAAAATTCAAAATTGGCCGATTTTCGATGAAAACGGCCGCCATTTTGAAAATATTGTGAAAACAAAAAAACTCAAAAATACCTCCTTCTTGAATTATTTTTGTGCATTTTTGTGCAAAATTTCGGAAAGATTGGTCCGTAAACAAAAAAGATAAAAATGTGAACGCCGACGCCGACGCCGGACGCCGGACGCAACGCCATGCCAATAGGTTATCGGACCATAGGTCCGGTAACCTAAAAATGCGAAAATCAAAAAACTAAAAAATAACTCCTTCTTGAATTATTTTTGTGCAAAATGTCAGAAAGATTGGTCCGTAAACAAAAAAGATAAAAATGTGGACGACGCCGACGCCGGACGCAACGCCATGCCAATAGGTTAGCGGACCAAAGGTCCGGTACCCTAAAATGTGAACGGACGGACGGACGACGGACGCAACGCCATGGCAATAGGTTATCGGACCAAAGGTCCGGTAACCTAAAAATACCTCCCTCTCGAAATATTTTTAGGCATTTTTGTGCAAAATTTTGGGAAGATTCGGTCGTAAACTTTAAAGATATGAATGTTGACGGACGCCGGACGACGCCGGACGCAACGCCATGGCAATAGGTTATCGGACCAAAGGTCCGGTAACCTAAAAACACTTCATTAGCATCTGTTTCCTGTAACCATTCCCAACGAAATTTTTTTTTTTTTATGCCAATGTCCACTTTACCAATGTTTTCTAGTCATTTCAGCTCTATTTTTGTAGTTTTTAGTACCCTCATCACCCTAGTCCGCCTTAAGCGACAGTTTACACAGCGTGTTGTTTAAAATATTTTCATTTAGCTGTCAGAGATGTCAGGTTACCCTGTTCGAAAATTGGCTGATCAGAGGCAGTCTTACAAGCTTGGTTTGGCTGGTCCCATTCATTGTAAATCCAAGTCAGAAGGGCGGCTGCCTTGAAATCATAATGCTCCGGAAAACTGTGCAACTTTGCAGAAAAAAAACTGATTTTTTATGACGAAACCAAAATACCGGAAATCCGGTAAATACCAGAAAACTTCCATCCTTGAAGACTGTCGATACATTCGAGCATGTGTGAATAATGACTAATGAATGATCGCACTGTGTCGAACAACAGCAATTAATTAACTTCACAGTCATAACGATTAGGAAACAGCTTTGACTCTGTCATTTAATAATACATGTATAGCATGGGACAGACCACTAAATGGTGGTCGGCTTCTAAAGTCTGTCGCACTGTATTATCAATAATCAGCTCCATGAATTTGACGCCATCAGACAGCTTCATAAGTGAGCAGCCCTGTGTGAACAAGAAGCACCCATGATAACTATTGAATCCAACATAACCAACAACTGAGAACAACACCCAGACTACTGTCAATTGTCATGGCCAATGAACACACAAACTGTAACAGAGTGTGTGGCAATTACATCACCTTTGAGACTGAAAACGCCGGCTACAACAACATATTTCAACATGTCAGTTCCCACCCCATGACACCGTTTTCATATTTATGAGTACAAGGGAAATCAGGTGTGAAAACGGCAGAGTACAGCGGCCAGCACGAGGGAGAAGTCTTGCAAAATTTACTGAGTTCCCCAGTTCCTCACTCTGTCGCAGAGTGTAGAAAAAAATAGCCGCTATTAGAAAGCTTTTAGGAAGCAAACATAGCACCAAGGGTGCTGTAGCTTACCGGCAATCATGTGAATTGTATGGAATGCTGAATACATATAAATTGTTACACTGATGTTAAAATCTATATGTTAAAACATGTCGTAAATGTTGATAGAAACACATTTTCTGTATGGACTTCAATACGAAATCAAGTTACATCTTGAAAGATTTCATCGTTAATGACAAATTTTCACAGACAGTCCATTCAAAAGCAACAAAACTTATACACATCACAAAGGTACATAAGGATAATCTTATACATGATTTTGAGGAAAACTGTCTGAATAGTTTTCGAGAAAATGACCACCAAAGGCAAAATTCATTGTTTTTTCGACAAAAAAGGTCGTTTTGACCTTTCAAGGTCATTGAAGGTCAAATTCAAGGTCACCACTCAAACCGCAATATATGACTTCCCATTTGAATGTGCCAATACTTAGGCTCTATCTTCAAGTGTTCTATGAGATTACTCTGCATAGCTCCCATTATGAAGGAAAAAAATTTGACGCCATGAGACAGCTTCATAAGTGAGCAGCCCTGTGTGAACAAGAAGCGCCCATGATAACTATTGAATCCAACATAACCAACAACTGAGAACAACACCCAGACTACTGTCAATTGTCATGGCCAATGAACACACAAACTGTAACAGAGTGTGTGGCAATTACATCACCTTTGAGACTGAAAACGCCGGCTACAACAACATATTTCAACATGTCAGTTCCCACCCCATGACACCGTTTTCATATTTATGAGTACAAGGGAAATCAGGTGTGAAAATGGCAGAGTACAGCGGCCAGCACGAGGGAGAAGTCTTGCAAAATTTACTGAGTTCCCCAGTTCCTCACTCTGTCGCAGAGTGTAGAAAAAAATAGCCGCTATTAGAAAGCTTTTAGGAAGCAAACATAGCACCAAGGGTGCTGTAGCTTACCGGCAATCATGTGAATTGTATGGAATGCTGAATACATATAAATTGTTACACTGATGTTAAAATCTATATGTTAAAACATGTCGTAAATGTTGATAGAAACACATTTTCTGTATGGACTTCAATACGAAATCAAGTTACATCTTGAAAGATTTCATCGTTAATGACAAATTTTCACAGACAGTCCATTCAAAAGCAACAAAACTTATACACATCACAAAGGTACATAAGGATAATCTTATACATGATTTTGAGGAAAACTGTCTGGATAGTTTTCGAGAAAATGACCACCAAAGGCAAAATTCATTGTTTTTTCGACAAAAAAGGTCGTTTTGACCTTTCAAGGTCATTGAAGGTCAAATTCAAGGTCACCACTCAAACCGCAATATATGACTTCCCATTTGAATGTGCCAATACTTAGGCTCTATCTTGAAGTGTTCTATGAGATTACTCTGCATAGCTCCCATTATGAAGGAAAAATTGGGTGAAATTTTCTAAGTCCCAAAAAATTTTCAATTGTCAAAAAAAAAATTTTTTTTTTTTTTGCTGGAAATGGCTCAAAACGAATAGTGACTTGATTTGGGACAAAAAAATTTTTTTTCGCCGAACCGTCAAGAAATCAAAATGGCCGCCACACGCAGACCGGTGATTCAAGGGCAACTAAACTTAAACATGTCATAAAAGTACATAAGGAGAATCTTATACATGATTTTGAGGAAAACTGTCTGAATAGTTTTCGAGAAAATGACCACCAAAGGCAAAATTCATTGTTTTTTCGACAAAAAAGGTCGTTTTGACCTTTCAAGGTCATTGAAGGTCAAATTCAAGGTCATCACTCAAACCGCAATATATGACTTCCCATTTGAATGTGCCAATACTTAGGCTCTATCTTCAAGTGTTCTATGAGATTACTCTGCATAGCTCCCATTATGAAGGAAAAATTGGGTGAAATTTTTTAAGTCCAAAAAAATTTTCAATGGTCAAAAAAAAAATTTTTTTTTTTTGCTGGAAATGGCTCAAAACGAATAGTGACTTGATTTGGGACAAAAAAATTTTTTTTCGTCGAACCGTCAAAAAATCAAAATGGCCGCCACACGCAGACCGGTGATTCAAGGGCAACTAAACTTATAATGTCATAGAGGTACATGAGAGGAATGTTTTGAAACAAAAATCTCAAAACTGATCAGACAGTTTTTGAGAAAATGGCCACCAAAGTCCAAAATTGGCAATTTTTCGTCAAAAATGGCCGCCAAATCGGCAAAAACGATTCAATCAAAAAAGTTAAAAAACTGTTTTTAGATATTGGCCTAAGGTATGTTCTGACAAATTTATGGAGAAATTCATCATGCCAAAAAAAAGTTACAGACCCGGACGGACGACGGACGAAAAACCACGATAATAGCTTATCGGCCCAAAGGGCCGGTAAGCTAAAAACTGACCCTGAAAATGTCCAGCACCCAATACGGGGGAAATCAAC
This sequence comes from Terebella lapidaria, assembly GCA_949152475.1. Taxonomy (NCBI): domain Eukaryota; kingdom Metazoa; phylum Annelida; class Polychaeta; order Terebellida; family Terebellidae; genus Terebella; species Terebella lapidaria. Next base: position 22,209,207 of record OX424569.1, read on the forward strand.
CGTGAAAGTCACTTCTCCGGCCAACCCTCCCCTCTCCTTGCCACGCGGACAGGACATACAAAACCAAGCAGGGGCGCTAAGATTAGCACTTCGTAGCGTTTAATAGAACCATTTTTTTCTAAATAGCATGACTGCTCATACCAGGAAAATAGCTGTCACTAGCCCAGGACTTTCAATACCGCACCTTACTCGAAAATGCAGAGTGTTGACCATGATAACCCTTCTGGTAACACCCTGACATTGAGTATGTGTACATGCTGTTTGGTTGTTTGCCATGGTTACATACCTTGTTGTTCTGGTCGTACCCTGACACTGAGTATGTGTACATGCTGTTTGGTTGGTTGCCATGGTTACATACCTTGTTGTTCAGGTCGTACCCTGACACTGAGTATGTGTACATGCTGTTTGGTTGGTTGTCATGGTTACATAACTTGTTATTCTGGTTGTACCCTGACACTGAGTATGTGTACATGCTGTGTTTGGTTGGTTGTCATGGTTACATACCTTGTTGTTCTGGTCGTACCCTGACACTGAGTATGTGTACATGCTGTTTGGTTGGTTGCCATGGTTACATACCTTGTTGTTCAGGTCGTACCCTGACACTGAGTATGTGTACATGCTGTTTGGTTGGTTGTCATGGTTACATAACTTGTTATTCTGGTTGTACCCTGACACTGAGTATGTGCACATGCTGTGTTTGGTTGGTTGTCATGGTTACATAACTTGTTATTCTGGTTGTACCCTGACACTGAGTATGTGTACATGCTGTTTGGTTGGTTGCCATGGTTACATAACTTGTTATTCTGGTTGTACCCTGACACTGAGTATGTGTACATGCTGTGTTTGGTTGGTTGTCATGGTTACATACCTTGTTGTTCTGGTCGTACCCTGACACTGAGTATGTGTACATGCTGTGTTTGGTTGGTTGTCATGGTTACATACCTTGTTGTTCTGGTCGTACCCTGACACTGAGTATGTGTACATGCTGTGTTTGGTTGGTTGTCATGGTTACATACCTTGTTGTTCTGGTCGTACCCTGACACTGAGTATGTGTACATGCTGTGTTTGGTTGGTTGTCATGGTTACATACCTTGTTGTTCTGGTCGTACCCTGACACTGAGTATGTGTACATGCTGTTTGGTTGGTTGTCATGGTTACATAACTTGTTATTCTGGTTGTACCCTGACACTGAGTATGTGTACATGCTGTGTTTGGTTGGTTGTCATGGTTACATACCTTGTTGTTCTGGTCGTACCCTGACACTGAGTATGTGTACATGCTGTGTTTGGTTGGTTGCCATGGTTACATAACTTGTTATTCTGGTTGTACACTGACACTGAGTATGTGTACATGCTGTTTGGTTGGTTGTCATGGTTACATACCTTGTTGTTCTGGTTGTACCCTGACACTGAGTATGTGTACATGCTGTTTGGTTGGTTGTCATGGTTACATACCTTGTTGTTCTGGTTGTACCCTGACACTGAGTATGTGTACATGCTGTGTTTGGTTGGTTGTCATGGTTACATACCTTGCTGTTCTGGTTGTACCCTGACACTGAGTATGTGTACATGCTGTGTTTGGTTGGTTGCCATGGTTACATACCTTGTTGTTCTGGTTGTACCCTGACACTGAGTATGTGTACATGCTGTGTTTGGTTGGTTGCCATGGTTACATACCTTGCTGTTCTGGTTGTACCCTGACACTGAGTATGTGTACATGATGTGTTTGGTTGGTTGCCATGGTTACATACCTTGTTGTTCTGGTTGTACCCTGACACTGAGTATGTGTACATGCTGTGTTTGGTTGGTTGCCATGGTTACATACCTTGTTGTTCTGGTTGTACCCTGACACTGAGTATGTGTACATGCTGTTTGGTTGGTTGTCATGGTTACACACCTTGTTGTTCTGGTCGTACCCTGACACTGAGTATGTGTACATGATGTGTTTCCCGCCAGCTGAGGCAGATGGGGAACATTCAGCTGTGTCTGGGTCGTGTTCGCTGCCCCAGTTATGACCTGTGGGAATATTACTATGTTTTAAATTATAGGCTGTCTATCAAATGTTGAGATCAGCATTTTTAATGCACCATTCATGTCAATCCAACTGTCCATAATTTTCAACATTAGATCAGAGATAACATAATTCAACTCTGATTACCAGATGTTTGCGATAATTTGATCAATTAAAAACATAGCACCAAGGGTGCTGTAGCTTACCGGCAATCATGTGAATTGCATAGAATACTGAATACATATAAATTGTTACACTGATGTTAAAATCAATATGTTAAAACATCTTCGTTAATGTTGATAGAAACACATTTTCTGTATGAACTATAATACCAGAAACCCATAAGAGAGAGAAACATGCAAGTGAAAATCACGGTTTTCTGCTGTTTTGAGAACTGTGAAACACTATGTCAGAATCACAAATGTAGAATCATTTTTGGTCCACTTTGAACAAGAACATCTCCTCTACAGGATGGTAGTGTTTGTTAAGGCCGATTATGTCCTTAATAGGCCACAATATGGTGTTAATTAGCAACCCAGTCAGCAAATTTTCAGCCTATTTCCCCATGTGTCGTACGGTGGTGAAACTTGGCTGAGTTCTAGAGCCCTCCCCTTATGTAAATTGAATCAACACCACTCCATGTGCCTGGTGCTGGTCTGCCTCAGTCCACGTGCTCCAGACACGTGGAAGGAGAAACGAGAGGTAAGGCCACCTCCCCTCCCCCCCCCCCTCCCTCACTGGAAAGGTACGTTTCATTGCTGAATTTTTTTATGGGTTTCTGATAATACGAAATCAAGTTACATCTTGAAAGATTTTTTTTGTTAATGACAAATTTTCACAGATAGTCGATTCAAAGGCAACAAAACTTATACACATCACAAACGTACATAAGGATAATCTTATACATGATTTTGAGGAAAACTGTCTGAATAGATTTCGATAAAATGACCACCAAAAGCAAAATTCATCGTTTTTTCGACAAAAAAGGTCGTTTTGACCTTTCAAGGTCATTGAAGGTCAAATTCAAGGTCACCACTCAAACCGCAATATATGATTTCCCATTTGGATGTGCCAATACTTAGGCTCTATCTTGAAGTGTTCTATGAGATTACTCTGCATATCTCCCATTATGAAGGAAAAATTAGGTGAAATTTTCCAAGTCCAAAAAAAATTTCAATGGTAAAAAATTAGCCCAAGGACTAAGAAAGGTTACCGGACAATACATATTTTAGATATTAGTAGTTTGTCCTGTGACCTTGAAAATAAGGTCATTGGTCAATTCAAAGACATGATAATATTCGACATATGTCATTTCTAGTATGTCCACAACTGATTCTTAAGCAGTAAAGTCAATAATAAGCGAGATTATAAGCGAGATTAGCCATTATGTCCTGTGACCTTGAAAATGAGGTCAAAGGTCGAATTCAAGGTCATAGCAATATTCAGCTTATATCATTTCCTTTACGTTCATAATTAATTCCTAAGCTCTAAAGTCGATAATAAGCAAGCTAATAGCCATTTTGTACTGTGACCTTGAAAATTAGGTCAAAGGTGAAGTTCAAGGTCATGACAATGTTCAGAATATATCATTTTCTATATGTCCACAATTGATTGCTAAGCTGTAACGTCGATAAAAAGCGAGATATTAGCCATTTCTTTCTCTGACCTTGAAAATGAGGTCAAAGGTCAAATTCAAGGTCATAGCAATATTCAACATATCATTTCCTATATGTTCATAATTGATTCCTAAGCTGTAAAATTTATAATAAGCGAGATATTAGCCATTTTGTCCGGTGATCCTGAAAATGAGGTCAGAGGTAAAATTCAAGGTCATGATTATATTCAGCATATATCATATCCTATATGTTCACAATTGATCCCTTAAGCTAGTAAATCGATAATAAGTGAGATATTAGCCATTTTGTCCTGTGACCTTGAAAATGAGGTCAAAGGTCAAAATCAACGCCATCAGAATATTTGGCATTTATCATTTCCTATATGTCCACAATTGATTCCTAAGCTGTAAAGTCGATAATAAGCGCGATATTAGACATTTTGTACTCTGACCTTGAAACCGAGGTCAGAGGTCAAATTCAAGGTCACAAGAATATTCAGCATATATCATTTCCTATATGCCCAGAATTGATCCCTAAGCTGTAAAATCGATAATAAGTGAGATATTAGCCATTTTCTCTTGTGTCCTTGAAAATGAGGTCAAAGGTCAAATTCAAGGTTATCAGAATATTCGGCATAAATCATTTCCTATATGTCCACAATTGATTCCTAAGCTGTAAAGTCGACAATACGCGAGATATTAGCCATTTTGTGCTCTGACCTTGAAACTGAGGTCAGAGGTCAAATTCGAGGTCACGAGAATATTCAGCATATATCATTTCCTATATGTCCACAATTAATCCCTAAGCTGTAAAATCGATAATAAGTGAGATATTAGCCATTTTGTCCTGTGACCTTGAAAATGAGGTCAAAGGTCAAATTCAAGGTTATCAAAATATTCAGCAAATATCATTTCCTATATGTCCACAATTGATTCCTAAGCTGTAAAGTCGATAATGAACGAGATATTAGCCATTTTGTGCTCTGACCTTGAAACCGAGGTCAGAGGTCAACTTCAAGGTCACAAGAATATTCGGCATATATCATTTCCTATATGTCCACAATTGATTCCTAAGCTGTAGAGTCGATAATAAGCGAGATATAAGCCATTTTGTGCTCTGACCTTGAAACTGAGGTCGGAGGTCAAATTCAAGGTCACGAGAATATTCAGCATATATCATTTCCTATATGTCCACAATTGATTCCTAAGCTGTAGAGTCGATAATAAGCGAGATATAAGCCATTTTGTGCTCTGACCTTGAAACTGAGGTCGGAGGTCAAATTCAAGGTCACGAGAATATTCAGCATATATCATTTCCTATATGTCCACAATTGATTCCTAGTCTCTAATCTCAATATCAAGTGAGATATTAGGCATAATGTGTCCCATTATAAAGCATAGGAGAATTTAACATGGGAAAGTCCCATTTGGGCCGAGTTTGGGCCAAAATGGCCCACTTCGAGCGATTCAAGCGCAACGAAATTTATAGACATCATAGGAGTACATATGAGGAGTCTTATGTATCAAAAAGAAAAAAAGTTACTGAACAGATTTTGAGAAAATGGCCGCCAAAGTCCAAAATCAGGCATTTTTCATCGAAAACGGCCGCCATTTTGAAAAAAATGCGAAAATCAAAAATTAGCCCAATGGGCTAGAAAGGTTACCAGAGAAATATACAGAGTTAAGCCGAGAAAGTTGAAGGTCAAATTCAAGGTGACCACTGAAATCGCCATATCTCTAACCGTGAAAATGGGATCAAAGGTTAAATTCTAGATCACCAAACTACTCAGCATACACCATTTCCTATATGTTCACTATGGACCCCTAAGCTGTAAATTTGATAAGCGAGATATAAGCCATTTTGTAATCTGACTTTGAAATAAAATGACTGACCTTGAAATTTAGGTCAAAGGTCAAATTCAATATCATTAAAATATTCAGAATATATCATTTCCTATATGTTCACAATTGATTCCTAAGCTGTAAAGTCGATAATAAGCAAGATATTAGCCATTTTGTCCTGTTGACCTTGAAAATGAGGTCAAAAGTCAAATTCAAAGTCACTAGAATATTCAGCATATATCATTTCCTATATGTTCACAATTGATTCCTAAGCTGTAAAGTCGATAATAAGCAAGATATTAGCCATTTTGTCCTGTTGACCTTGAAAATGAGGTCAAAAGTCAAATTCAAGGTCACTAGAATATTCAGCATATATCATTTCCAATATGTTCACAATTGATTCCTAAGCTGTAAAGTCGCTAACAAGCAAGATATTCGCCATTTTGTCCTGTGACCTTGAAAATGAGATCAAAGGTCAAATTCAAGGTCACGAGAATATTCAGCATATATCATTTCCTATATGTTCACAATTGATTCCTAAGCTGTAAAGTCGATAATAAGCGAGATATTAGCAATTTTGTCCTGTGACCTTGGAAATGAGGTCAAAGGTCAAATTCAAGGTCATGAGAATATTCAGCATATATCATTTCCTATATGTTCACAATTGATTCCTAAGCTGTAAAGTCGATAATAAGCAAGAGATTAGCCATTTTGTCATGTGACCTTGAAAATGAGGTCAAAGGTCAAATTCAGGGTCATGAGAATTTTCAGCATATATCATTTCCTATATGTTCACAATTGATTCCTAAGCTGTAAAGTCGATAATAAGCAAGATATTAGCCATTTTGTCATGTGACCTTGAAAATGAAATCAAAGGTCAAATTCAGGGTCATGAGAATTTTCAGCATATATCATTTCCTATATGTTCACAATTGATTCCTAAGCTGTAAAGTCGCTAATAAGCAAGATATTGGCCAGTTTGTCCGGTGACCTTGAAAATGAGGTCAAAAGTCAAATTCAAGGTCACGAGAATATTCAGCATATATCATTTCCTGTATGTTCACAATTGATTCCTAAGCTGTAAAGTCGATAATAAGCGAGATATTAGCAATTTTGTCCTGTGACCTTGGAAATGAGGTCAAAGGTCAAATTCAAGGTCACGAAAATATTCAGCATATATCATTTCCTATATGTTCACAATTGATTCCTAAACTGTAAAGTCGATAATAAGCGAGATATTAGCCATTTTGTCATGTGACCTTGAAAATGAGGTCAAAGGTCAAAGTCAAGGTCACGAGAATATTCAGCATATATTATTTCCTATATGTCCACAATTGATTCCTAAGCTGTAGAGTCGATAATAAGCGAGATATAAGCCATTTTGTGCTCTGACCTTGAAACTGAGGTCAGGGGTCAAATTCAAGGTCACGAGAATATTCAGCATATATCATTTCCTATATGTCCACAATTGATTCCTAGTCTCTAATCTCAATATCAAGTGAGATATTAGGCATAATGTGTCCCATTATAAAGCATAGGAGAATTTAACATGGGAAAGTCCCATTTGGGCCGAGTTTGGGCCAAAATGGCCCACTTCGAACGATTCAAGCGCAACGAAATTTATAGACATCATAGGAGTACATACGAGGAGTCTTTTGTATCAAAAAGAAAAAAAGTTACTGAACAGATTTTGAGAAAATGGCCGCCAAAGTCCAAAATCAGGCATTTTTCGTCGAAAACGGTCGCCATTTTGAAAAAAATGCGAAAATCAAAAAACTAAAAAATACCTCCTTCTTGAATTATCTTTAAGTATTTTTGTGCAAAATTTCAGAAAAATTCGCCCGTAAACAAAAAAGATAAAAATGTGGACGACGACGACGGACGACGACGACAGACGACGGACGCAACGCCATGCCAATAGGTTATCGGACCATAGGTCCGGTAACCTAAAAACTAAAAAATACCTCCTTCTTGAATTATTTTTAAGTATTTTTGTGCAAAATTTCAGAAAAATTCGCCCGTAAACAAAAAAGATAAAAATGTGGACGACGACGACGACGACGGACGACAGACGACGGACGACAGACGACGGACGACGGACGCAACGCCATGCCAATAGGTTATCGGACCATAGGTCCGGTAACCTAAAAAAATTAGGCCAAGGGCCGAAGATAGGTTACCGGACAATGTTTAATATTTTAGATGTTAGCCAGGTCACTGGTTGAATTCAAGGTCAAGAGAATATTCAGCATATATAACATTAAGCATATATCATGTCCACAGTTGATTGCTAAGCTGTAAATTCAATAATCAGAGAGATATTAGCAATTTTGTGCTGTGGCCTTGAAAATGAAGGGGCAAAGGTCAAATTCAAGGTCATCAAAATATTCAATGTATATCATTTTCTATATCATGTCCACAATTGATTCCCAAGCCATACAGTCAATAGAGGAGCAAGATATGAGTCAGTTTGTCCTTGGACCTTGAAAATGAGGTCAGAGGTAAAATTCAAGGTCACGAGAATATTCAGCATATATCATTTCCTATATGTCCACAATTGATTCCTAAGCTGTAAAATCGATAATAAGTGAGATATTAGGCTGTTTGTCCTGCGACCTTGAAAATCAGGTCAAAGGTCAAATTCAAGGTCATGACAATAATCTGCATATATCATTTCCTATATGTTAATAATTGATTGCTAAGCTGTAAAGTCGATAACAAGCGAGATATTAGCCATTTTGTCCTGTGACCTTGAAAATGAGGTTGAAAGTCAAATTCAAGGTCATCAGAATATTCAGCATATATCATTTCCTATATGTCCACAATTGATTCCTAAGCTGTAGAGTCGATAATAAGCGAGATATAAGCCATTTTGTGCTCTGACCTTGAAACTGAGGTCAAAGGTCAAACTCAAGGTCATGAGAATATTCAGCATATATTATTTCCTATATGACCACAATTGATTCCTAAGCTGTAGAGTCGATAATAAGCGAGATATAAGCCATTTTGTGCTCTGACCTTGAAACTGAGGCCAGAGGTCAAATTCAAGGTCACGAGAATATTCAGCATATATCATTTCCTATATGTCCACAATTGATTCCTAGTCTTTAATCTCAATATCAAGTGAGATATTAGGCATAATGTGTCCCATTATAAAGCATAGGAGAATTTAACATGGGAAAATCCCATTTGGGCCGAGTTTAGGCCAAAATGGCCCACTTCGAGCGATTCAAGCGCAACGAAATTTATAGACATCATAGGAGTACATATGAGGAGTCTTATGTATCAAAAAGAAAAAAAGTTACTGAACAGATTTTGAGAAAATGGCCGCCAAAGTCCAAAATCAGGCATTTTTCGTCGAAAACGGCCGCCATTTTGAAAAAAATGCGAAAATCAAAAAACTAAAAAATACCTCCTTCTTGAATTATTTTTAAGTATTTTTGTGCAAAATTTCAGAAAAATTCGCCCGTAAACCAAAAAGATAAAAATGTGGACGACGACGACGGACGACGGACGCAACGCCAAGCCAATAGGTTATCGGACCATAGGTCCGGTAACCTAAAAATTAGCCCAATGGGCTAGAAAGGTTACCGGAGAAATATACAGAGTTAAGCCGAGAAAGTTGAAGGTCAAATTCAAGGTGACCACTGAAATCGCCATATCTCTAACCTTGAAAATGGGATCAAAGGTTAAATTCTAGATCACCAAACTATTCAGCATATATCATTTCCTATATGTTCACTATGGACCCCTAAGCTGTAAATTTGATAATAAGCGAGATATAAGCCATTTTGTAATCTGACTTTGAAAATAAAATGACTGACCTTGAAATTTAGGTCAGAGGTCAAATTCAATATCATTAAAATATTCAGAATATCTCATTTCCTATATGTTCACAATTGATTCCTAAGCTGTAAAGTCGATAATAAGCAAGATATTAGCCATTTTGTCCTCTTGAGCTTGAAAATCAGGTCAAAAGTCAAATTCAAGGTCACTAGAATATTCAGCATATATCATTTCCTATATGTTCACAATTGATTCCTTAAGCTGTAAAGTCGCTAAGAAGCAAGATATTGGCCATTTTGTCCTGTGACCTTGAAAATGAGGTCAAAGGTCAAATTCAAGGTCACGAGAATATTCAGCATATATCATTTCCTATATGTTCACAATTGATTCCTAAGCTGTAAACTTGATAATAAGCGAGATATTAGCAATTTTGTCCTGTGACCTTGAAATTCAAGGTCATGAGAATATTCAGCATATATCATTTCCTATATGTTCACAATTGATTCCTAAGCTGTAAAGTCGATAATAAGCGAGATATTAGCAATTTTGTCCTGTGACCTTGGAAATGAGGTCAAAGGTCAAATTCAAGGTCATGAGAATATTCAGCATATATCATTTCCTATATGTTCACAATTGATTTCTAAGCTGTAAAGTCGATAATAAGCGAGATATTAGCCATTTTGTCATGTGACCTTGAAAATGAGGTCAAAGGTCAAATTCAAGGTCATGAGAATTTTCAGCATATATCATTTCCTATATGTTCACAATTGATTCCTAAGCTGTAAAGTCGCTAATAAGCAAGATATTGGCCATTTTGTCCTGCTGACCTTGAAAATGAGGTCGAAAGTCAAATTCAAAATCTCTAGAATATTCAGCATATATCATTTCCTATATGTTCACAATTGATTCCTAAGCTGTAAAGTCGCTAATAAGCAAGATATTGGCCATTTTGTCCTGTGACCTTGAAAATGAGGTCAAAGGTCAAATTCAAGGTCACGAGAATATTCAGCATATATCATTTCCTATATGTTCACAATTGTTTCCTAAGCTGTAAAGTCGATAATAAGTGAGATATTAGCAATTTTGTCCTGTGACCTTGGAAATGAGGTCAAAGGTCAAATTCAAGGTCATGAGAATATTCAGCATATATCATTTCCTATATGATCACAATTGATTCCTAAGCTGTAAAGTCGATAATAAGCAAGATATTAGCCATTTTGTCATGTGACCTTGAAAATAAGGTCAAAGGTCAAATTCAGGGTCATGAGAATTTTCAGCATATATCATTTCCTATATGTTCACAATTGATTCCTAAGCTGTAAAGTCGATAATAAGCGAGATATTAGCCATTTTGTCATGTGACCTTGAAAATGAGGTCAAAAGTCAAATTCAAGGTCATGAGAATTTTCAGCATATATCATTTCCTATATGTTCACAATTGATTCCTAAGCTGTAAAGCAGCTAATAAGCAAGATCTTGGCAATTTTGTCCTGTGACCTTGAAAATGAGGTCAAAGGTCAAATTCAAGGTCATAAGAATTTTCAGCATATATCATTTCCTATATGTTCACAATTGATTCCTAACCTCGATAATAAGCGAGATATTAGCAATTTTGTCCTGTGACCTTGAAATTCAAGGTCACGAGAATATTCAGCATATATCATTTCCTATATGTTCACAATTGATTCCTAAGCTGTAAAGTCGATAATAAGCGAGATATTAGCAATTTTGTCCTCTGACCTTGGAAATGAGGTCAAAGGTCAAATTCAAGGTCATGAGAATATTCAGCATATATCATTTCCTATATGTTCACAATTGATTCCTAAGCTGTAAAGTCGATAATAAGCAAGATATTAGCCATTTTATCATGTGACCTTGAAAATGAGGTCAAAGGTCAAATTCAGGGTCATGAGAATTTTCAGCATATATCATTTCCTATATGTTCACAATTGATTCCTAAGCTGTAAAGTCGATAATAAGCGAGATATTAGCCATTTTTGTCCTGGAAAGTTGTTTCCAGACGACTTCAATCTCACATAGATGAGCATGGGCTGCAAGATGCACATCAGTCAGCTTATCGCAAATTTCACTCTACGGAATCCGCTCTCCTCAAGGTTCAAAACGACATCAATACATCACTGGATAATGGCTCCGTCGTAGTACTTCTAATGTTGGACATGTCTGCTGCATTCGACACTATTGACCATGAAATTCTGTTGTCACGCTTGGAGAAAATGTGTGGTGTCAAGGATACCGCACTTCAATGGATGTCATCATACATATCTGATAGATACCAAGCTGTTAACATCAATGGTGTGCAGTCGGAACCGAAACGTCTTCGATACGGTGTTCCACAAGGGTCAGTTTTGGGTCCCAAATTGTACTGTCTCTACACGAAGCCCTTATGTGACATTCTGCGCAGCCACAACATGATGTACCATTGCTACGCTGATGATTCACAGATATATATGTCTTTCAAGCCTAGTGATGACTGGGCAGTGTCGAAACTGGCTCTTGAGTCATGTATAGGTCAGGTTGCCAAATGGATGGAACTAAATATGTTGAAGCTTAACACAAACAAGACGGAACTCATGGTGTTCTGCTCGAAGCTGAACAGTAGGTACGCAGATGGCCTCCATCTTGACGTGTGCGGGAGCACTATCACTCCCACTCAGACAGTGAAAAATCTCGGTATTGTCTGGGATAGAAACTTCACAATGGAGGCCCAAGTAAATGCACTTACCAAATCATGCAATTACCAACTCAGGAACATTGGCCGTATTCGAAGGTACATTACTCAGGATGCTTGCAGAACGTTAGTCAATGCCTTAGTGACTTCTAGGTTGGACTACGCCAACGCCTTGCTACACGGAGTACCTGACAACCTACTCTGTCGGTTGCAAAGGGTCCAGAACTTAGCAGCCAGAATTATAACACAGACTTCTCGTTCAGCCCACATCAACCCGGTACTTCAGGTACTGCACTGGCTGCCAATTAAACAGAGGCTTGCGTACAAGTTACTGCTCTACTGTTTCAAAGCTCTGCACGACATAGCACCATCGTACATCTGTGAACTTGTTAAGGAATATGTTCCTACTCGATCACTGCGTTCTCATGGGAGAAGAATGTTGACTGTTTCCCAATCTAAAACTGTGACTTACGGAAGAAAGGCTTTCCAGTTCTCTGCACCGCCTCTGTGGAATATGTTACCTGACTCTGTCAAAACAGCTCCATCACTGCGTGTTTTCAGGAAACTTTTAAAGACACATTTATTCAAATCAGTTTATTCTTAACTATTCAGTATCATTTTCTAGTCATTACCATTTATTATTGTATTTTATCATGTTTTTATATGTTTTATGTTAAGCGCTTTAGAGCAGTTAAACTGGATTTAGCGCTATACAAATGTTGTATAATAATTTTGTCATGTGACCTTGAAAATGAGGTCAAAAGTCAAATTCAAGGTCATGAGAATTTTCAGCATATATCATTTCCTATATGTTCACAATTGATTCCTAAGCTGTAAAGTAGCTAATAAGCAAGATATTGGCAATTTTGTCCTGTGACCTTGAAAATGAGGTCAAAGGTCAAATTCAAGGTCATGAGAATTTTCAGCATATATCATTTCCTATATGTTCACAATTGATTCCTAAGCTGTAAAGTCGCTAATAAGCAAGATATTGGCCATTTTGTCCTGTGACCTTGAAAATGAGGTCAAAGGTCAAATTCAAGGTCACGAGAATATTCAGCATATATCCTTTCCTATATGTTCACAATTGATTCCTAAACTGTAAAGTCGATAATAAGCGAGATATTAGCCATTTTGTTATGTGACCTTGAAAATGAGGACAAAGGTCAAATTCAAGGTCACGAGAATATTCAGCATATATCATTTCCTATATGTTCACAATTGATTCCTAAGCTGTAAAGTCGATAATAAGCGAGATATTAGCCATTTTGTCCTGTGACCTTGAAAATGAGGTCAAAGGTCCAATTCAAGGTCACGAGAATATTCAGCATATATCATTTCCTATATGTCCACAATTCATTCCTAGTCTCTAATTTCAATATTAAGTGAGATATTAGGCTTAATGTGTGCCATTATAAAGCATAGGAAAATTTAACATGGGAAAGTCACATTTGGGCCGAGTTTGGGCCCAAAATGGCCCACTTCAAGCGATTCAAGGGCAACGAAATTTACACATGTCACAGGGGTACATATGAGGAGTGTTTTTCATCAATAAGAAAAAAAATTAGCCCAAAGGCTAAGATAGGTTACCGGACAATTTTGGTTTGGCCATGGCAGCATAGGCAGGTAACAGGCCTTGAGATTTACCAATCAAGGTCATCCGTGTGAACTTCGATGTCACCATTACATTATATTAGGCAGGTAACAGACCTTGAGATTTACCAATCAAGGTCATCCGTGTGAACTTCGATGTCACCATTACATTATATTATACATGTATGTGTGCGGTATTTGATATTCTATATGTTCATAATACAAAGATATATCTGGGTGGAATCGTTTAGGCCGCTCAGGTCAATTTACACATTCCGAGTCAGACATTTGGCACTCAAGGTCATCTGATGTCAAGTTCAAGGTCATCATTAGTTGTGCCATATATCTCTTCCTATATGTTCACACTGCAAACATGAACTCTATCTGCAAGCATTTAATCTATAGAAGCAAATCTGGGCATTTTTTGACCCCAAAATGGCTGTTTTGACCTTTCAAGGTCATCAAAGGTCAAATTCAAGGTCACCACACAAGTTGCCATATATGACTTCCCATTTGAAAGTGCCAATTTCTAAGCTCTATCTTCAAGCGTTCTATGAGTACAGTCCGGACAGCTCCCATTATGAAGGAAAAAAGTGGCGAAAATTTTATAAGTCCAAAATTTTTTTCAAAGGGTGAAAAATTTGTTCTGCTCTAGAAATGGCCCAGAGTGGATAGTAATGCGATTTGGGGCAAAAAAAAATTTTTTCGCCGACCCGCCAAAAATTCAAAATGGCCGCCACACGTAGACCAGCGAATTTAGGGCAACCAAACTTATACACGTCACAGAGGTATATAAGAGGAATCTTTTCAAACAGAAATCTCCAAACTGATTAGACAGTTTCTGAGAAAATACAGATCAGGTTCAAATTTGAGCATTTTTCGACCCAAAAATGGCTGTTTTGACCTTTCAAGGTCATCCAAGGTCAAATTCAAGGTCACCACACAAGTCGCCATATATGACTTCCCATTTGAAAGTGCCAATTTCTAAGCTCTATCTTCAAGCGTTCTATGAGTACAGTCCGGACAGCTCCCATTATGAAGGAAAAAAGTGGCGAAAATTTTTTCAAGTCCAAAATTTTTTTCAAAGGGTGAAAAAATTTTTTTGCCTAGAAATGGCCCAAAATGGATAGTAATGTGATTTGGGGTGAAAATTTTTTTTTTTCGCGTACTCGTCAAAAATTCAAAATGGCCGCCACACGGAGATCGGCGAAGCAAGGGCAACAAAACTAATACACGTCACAGAGGTATATAAGAGGAATCTTTTTAAGCAAAAATCTCAAAACTGATCAGACAGTTTTTGAGAAAATACAGACCAGGTGCAAATTTGAGAATTTTTCGACCCAAAAATGGCTGTTTTGACCTTTCAAGGTCATCCAAGGTCAAATTCAAGGTCACCACACAAGTCGCCATATATGACTTCCCATTTGAAAGTGCCAATTTCTAAGCTCTATCTTCAAGCGTTCTATGAGTACAGTCCGGACAGCTCCCATTATGAAGGAAAAAAGTGCCGAAAATTTTCTAAGTCCAAAATTTTTTTCAAAGGGTGAAAATTTTTTTTGCCCTAGAAATGGCCCAAAATGGATAGTAATGCGATTTGGGGCGAAATTTTTTTGCCGACCCGACAAAAATTCAAAATGGCCGCCACACGGCGAATTTAGGGCAACCAAACTTATACATATCACAGAGGTATATGAGGGGAATCTTTTGAAACCAAAAACTCAAAACTGATCAGACAGTTTTTGAGAAAATGGCCGTCAAAGTCCAAAATTGCGCGTTTTTCGACGAAAATGGCCGCCATTTTGAAAAAAATTGCGAAAATCAAAAAACAAAAAAATACCTCCTTCTCAAAATATTTTTAGGCATTTTTGTGCAAAATTTCAGAAAGATTCGATCGTTAACTTTAAAGATAAAAATGTTAACGCCGGACGGACGGACGGACGGACGACGGACGCAACGCCATGCCAATAGGTTATCGGACCAAAGGTCCGGTAACCTAAAAACTAAAAAATACCTCCCTCTCGAAATATTTTTAGGCATTTTTGTGCAAAATTTCAGAAAAATTCGATCGTAAACTTTAATGATAAAATTGTTGACGGACGACGACGACGACGACGACGACGGACGACGACGGACGACGACGCCGGACGCATCGCCATGCCAATAGGTTACGGACCATAGGTCCGGTAACCTAACTAGACGTCAAGGCCTGAAGATGCCTTGGGGCATTTCGTGTGAGTTCTATTCCTAGCTAACGTATACCTAAGAGACCGTGTCTAGAACCATGATGACTCTGGAACTGTCAGTGGTCAAAGTTTAAGTGACATACCCCGCCCTTAGGCATCTTTGCGTTTCGCTCTACGACGCACCGTTTTCAAGATACGGCACCAGAAGTCGTCTCGAACCAAAATACCCCTAAGCCTAGTTTAGGAGGCCGAAATTGAGCTCCGTTTCGCTCTACAACGCACTGTTTCCCAGATACGGTCAAACAGGAAGTGCCGAGTCGGCGAAAAAATATTCAACACCAGGGGTCGTCTCGACCCAAAATACCTCCTAGACTAGTTTGTCTAGTACCAGAAGGCCGGAATTGAGCTCCGTTTCGCTCTACGATGCACCGTTTCCGAGATATGGGCAAACAGGAAGTGCCGAGTCGGCGAAAAAAAATTCGACACCAGGAATTTTCTCGACCCAAGATACCCTCTAGACCAGTTTGACTAGTGCCAGGAGGCCTAAATTGAGCTCTGTTTCGCTCTACGAGTAGCAGGAAGTGCCGAGTCGGCAAAAAAACATTCGACACCAGGGGTCGTCTTGACCCAAAATACCTCCTGGACTAGTTTGTCTAGTACCAGAAGGCCGCAATTGAGCTCCGTTTCGCTCTACGACGCACCATTTCCAAGATACGGCCAAACAGGAAGTGCCGAGTCGGCGAAAAAAAATGCCGATACCAGGGGTCGTCTCGACCGAAAATACCCCCTAGACTAGTTTGTCTAGTGCCAGGAGGCCGAAATTGAGCTCCGTTTCGCTCTACGACACATCGTTTCCGAGATACGGCCAAACAGGAAGTGCCGAGTCGGCAAAAAAAAATTCCGACACCAGGGGTCGTCTCGACCCAGGATACCCACTAGACTAGTTTGACCAGGAGGCCTAAATTGAGCTCTGTTTCGCTCTACGACGCACCTTTCCGAGATACGGCCAAACAGGAAGTGCCGAGTCGGCGAATATAAATTCGACACCAGGGGTCTTCTCGACCCAAGATACCCTCTAGACTAGTTTGTCTAGGGCGAGGAGGCCGAAATTGAGCTCCGTTTCGCTCTACGACACACCGTTTCCGAGATACGGCCAAACAGGAAGTGCCGAGTCGGCGAAAAAAAGTTCGACACCAGGGGTCGTCTTTCGACCCAAAATACCCATAAGCCTGGTTTGTCTATTCCCAGGAGACCGGAATTGATCTCAGGAAGTGCCGAGTTGGCGAAAAAAAGTTCGACACCAGGGGTCGTCTCGACCCAAAATACCCATAAGCCTAGTTTGTCTAGTGCCAGGAGGCCGGGTTGGGCTCCGTTTTGCTCTACGACGCACCGTTTCCGAGATACGGGCAAACAGGAAGTGCCGAGTCGGCAAAAAAAAATTCGGCACCAGGGGTCGATTCGACCCAAGATACCCCCTAGATTAGTTTGTCTAGTGCCAGGAGGTCGAAATTGAGCTCCGTTTCGCTCTACGACACACCGTTTCCGAGATATGCATGAAAGCCTCAAGGATGAATCAACAAAAATTCTTCCGAGCTCTAGGTCAAAGGTCGTTTGACGGATTGATCCCAAAATCAATAGGGTTCTTCCCGGGTGGTATATGAACTCCCATGCATAGAATACTTGCCATTGCATCAATACTTTTTGAGTTATCGCTCGGAAACCAAGTCTCAAAATCAACCTTGATTTCATCCTCACGGACCTCACGGACCCCGGAGCCGCCTCCAAAACAATAGGGGTCTTCCATGTAATATTTCTGACCAGTGGTGCAAATTTGGACAAGATACGTTCAGGCGTTCCCGACTTATTGATCGGAAACCAAACGGCGGAAAGTGAAAAAAAAAAAGAAAAAAAAAAAAAAACCCAGACAAAACCATAAGGGCATTTCGGGCCGAAATGCCCTAATTATTAGAATCGGTTGAGATTTGCAACCTGTCGCGCGTTCACAAGAAAGTGTCTGCGGACGCGGACGCGGCGGCGCGACGAAGACAAATCCATAGTATCCGCCGAACTTCGTCCGGGGGATACAATTACAGCAATATTCATCGAACAGATTTTTCCCAGCGTTTGACAACGCCAACGCCAACGCCGACACCGACGGACGGACGCCGGACGCAACCTGACGACAATAGCTTATCAGACCATAGGTCCGGTAAGCTAAAAATATTCACACAGACATGGCCAGACACACAGACGAAACCCCAAGAAAAAAGCTTATAAGAAGCTTTTTTGGTAACCTAAAAGCAGTGAATCAGATTTAAATGATGTCAACCAAACACATAAACACAAACACATAAACATATACAAACAGAGAAACAATGTACATGTATACTGTGACTCACCAAACTCTGGTATATCCAAATTTTGGCAGCATTTCACACACATGAAATAGAAATGAAAATATCTTCTCCATAAAGTATTAAAGTGGCATTGCAAGAAAGTTATGGATTTAACCATACATTTCTAATAGCACAAGAAAAACACATACATGTAACGGTACATGTACATAAGACACTACCAGTAGATATGTATGTACTTGTTTTGTCCAACAGATGCCCCTCCCTCAGTGACTTTATTTCAAGTTTTTATCAGAGACTTATACTGAGGCCATCATCAGAGACTTATACTGAGGTCATCACCAGAGACTTATACTGAGGTCATCACCAGAGACTTATACTGAGGTCATCACCAGAGACTTCTACTGAGGTCATCACCAGAGACTTATACTGAGGTCATCACCAGAGACTTATACTGAGGTCATCATCACAGACTTATACTGAGGTCATCACCAGAGACTTATACTGAGGTCATCACCAGAGACTTATACTGAGGTCATCATCAGAGACTTATACTGAGGCCATCACTAGAGACTTATACTGAGGCCATCACTAGAGACTTATACTGAGGTCATCACCAGAGACTTATACTGAGGTCATCATCACAGACTTATACTGAGGTCATCATCAGAGACATATACTTAGGCCATCAAGCATGATTTGGAATGAAAACTTTTTTTCCCAGTGCCACTTTAAGACTGATATTTACGATATGAATGCAAAATCATTTTGATTGTATTTGTATTGTAAATAGTAGTGCAAAGATCTATTACTGACCGTGAGTCGTCACAAGCAAGGCTTCTTCTGTCAGCAGACGTCGATTGAATCGGTTGATGCCACTACTCCAACCAGTATTCAGGTACAGCTGTCGGTTGTTTTTGTAATAAACTGTACAGGAAATCAAAATGTTTATCATCAACTTTTGTTTTAAAAATTCTGTAGCAAACACAAATCCATGTTTACGGTATATCGATTGTTTGTAGCATAATTGTGAAATCATATCATGTATCTGTGGATTACGCATTGACAACTATTCAAAGCTACCATCCGGAAAGAAAATTTGAGCATAAATACTAGTATAAAGATGGATGAACAGCGTAAACAGTAGTACACACACATTAATATGTGTTTCAAATCAAATGATCACATATTAAAATCTGTACTATTTGAAAATGGAATCTAAAATGATAGACCTCACGCTTTAAAAAAAGTTGCTGTGCATGAAAAGAAAATTCTTATCAGTGTGATCAGTGTATTAGTGATTGTTCTTATCAGTGAATCAGTGTCTTATGGATTCTAAATATAGAATGCATCTACCGGTAATAATACATTGAAGCGAAATCAAAAGTTTTAACCTTTCATTTTTATACATGTGTGCATACTTATCTTTGATTCTGGGTGTCTAGGATAAGCAGCACTCATTCGCCAACCACACATAGAATGTGGGTGATAATAAAATTTAAGGTAGCGAACATATGTGGTGTAATTTTCAGAGCCTAAACATCATATCTAAAACATAGGCCCAAGGGACTTGTAGCTTACCGGCTAGCCAATAGGTGATCGGACCGATGGTCTGGTAACTTCAAGACTACAAGTATATCCAGCATACATCATTTCCTATATGTCCACAATTGATTCGTAAGCTGTAAAGTTGACAAAAAGTGAGATATGCGCCATTTCGTGCCTCGACCTTGAAAATGAAGTCAAAGGTCATATCCAAAGTCATGAGAATATTCAGTATATATTATTTCTAATATGTCCACAATTGATTCCCAAGCTGAAAAGTGAACAATAAGCGAGATATTAGCCATTTTGTGCTCTGACCTTGAAAATGAAGTCAAAGGTCAAATTCAACGTAATAAGAATATTACAAGAATATTCAGTATATATCATTTCATATATGTCCACAAATTTCTAAGCTGTAAAGTCGATAATAAGCGAGATATTAGCCATTTTGTGCTTTGACCTTGAAAATGAAGTCAAAGATCAAGTTCAAGGTCATGAGAATATTCAGCATATATCATTTCTTATCTGTCCACAATTGATACCCAAACTAGTGAATCGTGAGCGAAATATCAGCCATTTTGTGCTCTGACCTTGAAAATGAGGTCAAAGGTCAAATTCAAGCTCATCAGAATATTCGGCATATATCATTTCCTATATGTCCACAATTGATTCCTAAGCTGTAAAGTCAATAATAAGTGAGATATTAGCCATTTTGTCCTGTGACCTTGAAAATGAGGTCAAAGGTCAAATTCAAGGTCATCAGAATATTCGGCATATATCATTTCCTACGTGTCCACAATTGATTCCTAGTCTCTAATCTCACTATTAAGTGAGATATTAGGCTTAATGTGTCCCATTGTAAAGCATACGAGAATTTAACATGGGAAAGTCCCATTTGGGCTGAGTTTGGGCCCAAAATAGCCCACTTCATGCAATTCAAGCGCAACGAAAGTTATACATGTCACAGGGGTACATTATGAGAGGTGTTATGCATTAATAAGAAAAAAAGTTACAGATTTGGAGAAAACGACCGTCAAAGTCCAAAATTGGTCATTTTTCGATGAAAACGGCTGCCATTTTGAAAAAAATGCGAAAATCAAAAAACTAAAAAAATACCTCCCTCTCGAAATATTTTTAGGCATTTTTGGGCAAAATTTCGGAAAAATCCGACTGTAAACTTCAAAGATAAAAATGTTGACGGACGACGGACGCCGGACGCAACGCCACGGCAATAGGTTATCGAACCAAAGGTCCGGTAACCTAAAATGTGGACAGTCGACGGACGCAACGCCACGGCAATAGGTTATCAGACCAAAGGTCCGGTAGCCTAAAAATTATTAGAATCGGTTAAGCTTTGCAACCTGTAGAGCGCTCACAAGAAAGCATCCGCGGCGGACGCGGTGGCGGCAGTGCGACGATCGCAAATCCATACTATCGGCTGACCTTCGTTCAGGGATACAATGAGAATACAAGGGCAGACATCTAATGACAATGAACGTCTAGTAGATAAAAAAATTAGGCCAAGGGCCGAAGATAGGTTACCGGACAATGTTTAATATTTTAGATGTTAGCCAGGTCACTGGTTGAATTCAAGGTCAAGAGAATATTCAGCATATATAACATTAAGCATATATCATATCCACAGTTGATTGCTAAACTGTAAATTCAATAATCAGAGAGATATTAGCAATTTTGTGTTGTGGCCTTGAAATGAAGGGGCAAAGGTCAAATTCAAGGTCATCAAAATATTCAATGTATATCAATTTCTATATCATGTCCACAATTGATTCCCAAGCCATACAGTCAACAGAGGAGCAAGATATGAGCCAGTTTGTCCTCGGACCTTGAAAATGAGGTCAGAGGTCAAATTCAAGGTCACGAGAATATTCAGCATATATCATTTCCTATATGTCCACAATTGATTCCTAAGCTGTAAAATCGATAATAAGTGAGATATTAGCCTGTTTGTCCTGTGACCTTGAAAATGAGGTCAAAGGTCAAATTCAAGGTCATGACAATAATCTGCATATATCATTTCCTATATGTTCATAATTGATTGCTAAGCTGTAAAGTCAATAACAAGCGAGATATTAGCCATTTTGTCCTATGACCTTGAAAATGAGGTCGAAGGTCGAATTCAAGGTCATCAGAATATTCAGCATATATCATTTCCTATGTGTCCACAATTGATTCCTAAGCTGTAGAGTCGATAATAAGCGAGATATAAGCCATTTTGTGCTCTGACCTTGAAACTGAGGTCAGAGGTCAAATTCAAGGTCACGAGAATATTCAGCATATATCATTTCCTATATGTCCACAATTGATTCCTAGTCCCTAATCTCAATATGAAGTGAGATATTAGGCATAATGTGTCCCATTATAAAGCATAGGAGAATATAACATGGGAAAGTCCCATTTGGGCCGAGTTTGGGCCAAAATGACCCACTTTGAGCGATTCAAGCGCAACGAAATTTATAGACATCATAGGAGTACATATGAGGAGTGTTATGTATCAAAAAGAAAAAAAGTTACTGAACAGATTTTGAGAAAATGCCCACCAAAGTCCAAAATCAGGCATTTTTCGTCGAAAACGGCCGCCATTTTGAAAAAAATGCGAAAATCAAAAAACTAAAAAATACCTCCTTCTTGAATTATTTTTAAGTATTTTTGTGCAAAATTTCAGAAGAATTCGCCCGTAAACAAAAAAGATAAAATTAGACCAAAGGCTATGATAGGTTACCGGACAATTTTGGTTTGGCCATGGCAGCATTGGCAGGTAACAGACCTTGAGATTTACCAATCAAGGTTCGCAGTGTAAACATATGACCTTGGGATTTACCAATCAAGGTCATCCGTATGAACTTCGATGTAACCATTACATGTATGTATGCGGCATTTGATATTCTATATGTTGGGTGGAATCGTTTAGGCCGCTCAGGTCAATTTACACATTCCAAGTCAAACATTTGGCACTCAAGGTCATCTGACGTCAAGTTCAAGGTCATCATTAGTTGTGCCATATGTCTTCCTATATGTTCATAATGCAAACAGGAGCTCTATCTGCAAGCATTTCATCTACAAAGGCAAATCTGGGCATTTTTTTGACCCCAAAATGGCTGTTTTGACCTTTCAAGGTCATCCAAGGTCAAATTCAAGGTCACCACACAAGTCGCCATATATGACTTCCGATTTGAAAGTGCCAATTTCTAAGCTCTATCTTCAAGCGTTCTATGAGTACAGTCCTGACAGCTCCCATTATGAAGGAAAAAAGTGCCGAAAATTTTCCAAGTCCAAAATTTTTTTCAAACGGTGAAAATTTTTTTTTGCCTAGAAATGGCCCAAAATGGATAGTAATGTTATTTGGGGCGAAAAATTTTTTTTTCGCCGACTCGTCAAAAATTCAAAATGGCCGCCACACTGAAATCGGCGATTCAAGGGCAACAAAACTTATACACGTCACAGAGGTATATAAGAGGAATCTTTTTAAGCAAAAATCTCAAAACTGATCAGAGAGTTTTTGAGAAAATACAGACCAGGTGCAAATTTGAGCGTTTTTCGACCCAAAAATGGCTGTTTTGACCTTTCAATGTCATCCAAGGTCAAATTCAAGGTCACCACACAAGTCGCCATATATGACTTCCCATTTGAAAGTGCCAATTTCTAAGCTCTATCTTCAAGCGTTCTATGAGTACAGTCCGGACAGCTCCCATTATGAAGGGAAAAAGTGCCGAAAATTTTTTTCAAAGGGTGAAATTTTTTTTTTGCTCTAGAAATGGCCCAAAATGGATAGTAATGCGATCTGGGGCGAAAAAATTTTTTTTCGCCGACCCGCCAAAAATTCAAAATGGCCGCCACACGAAAACCGGCAGATTTAGGGCAACCAAACTTATACATATCACAGAGGTATATGAGGGGAATCTTTTGAAACCAAAAACTCAAAACTGATCAGACAGTTTTTGAGAAAATGGCCGTCAAAGTCCAAAATTGAGCGTTTTTCGACAAAAACGGCCGCCATTTTGAAAAAAATGCGAAAATCAAAAAACAAAAAAATACCTCCTTCTCAAAATATTTTTAGGCATTTTTGTGCAAAATTTCAGAAAGATTCGATCGTTAACTTTAAAGATAAAAATGTTAACGCCGGACGGACGGCCGGACGGCTAGACGGACGGACGGACGGACGACGGACACAACGCCATGCCAATAGGTTATCGGACCAAAGGTCCGGTAACCTAAAAATGTGGACGACGACGACGGACGACGACGGACGACAGACGCATCGCCATGCCAATAGGTTATCGGACCATAGGTCCGGTAACCTAAAAATAGTTTGGCCTGAGCCGGCAACTGTCAGACAACCTTCTCTCATCGAGACTGAGTGTTCTTTTTTTTCTGTGAAAACAGATAAATGTCTCACATCTGGCAACATAATTTATTAAATGGTGAAAAATTAGCCCAAGGGCTAAGATAGGTTACTGGACAGTTTTGGCTTGGAGCATTGCAAGTGACATATGACTTTGAGATTTACCAATCAAGGTCATGTTTGTGAACTGCAATATCACCATAAGTTTTGCTGCATATGACTTCATATATGTTCATAATACAAACATATAAGCTCTATCAACAAGTATTTTGTCTGTAGAGGCCAATTTACACATGTCAGGAAAGGTTGTGAGATTTGGATTTCAGGGTCATATATAAGGTCAAATTTAAGGTCTCCAAGAGATGTGCTATAAATACATGACTTCTTGTAAGATTATACACAATCCTAAAAAGGTCCGGTAACCTTTCTTGTGTTTACAACCCCGTGGTGAGGGCCCCGTGAGTTTGAGGCATACACTGCTTATACTGTGACAAGAAAGAACAATAGAACCAGGTGAGGGAGTGGAAAACAATAGGACCTTCGCAGGTGAGGGAACGGCCTCCTACCATTGTAGTCACCCTGAGTTTCTTGAGTTAGAAGTGCTCAGTAGCAGTGCGGTCTCATATTGAGATTACACTCTTTGGTATAAAGTCTATTGAGATATAGTGAGTAGTGAGAATTTTTCCTGTCACCTGGAATTACTATCGATAAATTTTATATTCTTTGAAGTTACATTGTATCAGTTCATTGGAGTCGTGCCTTTCGTGGTCTTGCTAATGAGTCACATGTTGCTAAGAGGCAACATCTTTATGATCATCGCATTGATCACATTCACATTTTTGTTTGCGTGGGATTTCTTTCAGGGGTATGTTTACTACATGAAATGCTTGATGCGAAGTTCTGCTTGGCTGTAGCCAGTTAGGTATGGACCCATGTTTTCTGTCCAGTCAGACCCCAAGAAGATGGTGGTGCTACTGTGTGACTGGTCCTTGAAATAAGTGTGTTAGACAACAGACCTGATCCGCATCACAATCGTGTTCTTGGAGATGTGACAATGTGCCGTAGACAAGGATGGCAATAAGCGTGAGTTGGCTGGTCAGAACAGACCTGATATTAACTTACAAATGTCACAAATGTCCAGAACCTGAGTTGAAAGAACATTAGCGATAGCTGTAAAGTAACCCTTGAGAGATGATACAGCTCTCTTGCACTTGTCACTGCGCCAGATAAAGAAATCTGCTGCTGCAGGCAGAAGGAGATTGTCTGTATCGATCTGCTATCCGGATCACCATGACGAGAAGAGTCACGACATAGTCTGATAGAGTCACTTTGAGGTACATCGATCAGTTCTGGACATCTGACTGGTAATTTTCTTCGAAGAGCTTGCTGATCTGAAGGAACTGCAGATAACCTTCACGTGTGAGGATGCATCACTCCCAAATGATCGTGGAACAGCTCTGACATAGAAGACTGAGAATCTAAGATAGTTTCTGTGGATTGTCTGCCAGAAGGTTTGGCAGTTCCGAAAACCATGACTTTGACGTCCATTTTGGAGCGATGAGAATGATGTTTTCTGAATGCCAGGGAAAACGCATGGAAGGATCAGCTGGTTGTAACACATCCAGATCCGGTCATCCAGAAAGGAGTAATGAAGCTCTTCTCCCTGTGGCATAGTGAAGGATGATGTCTGTAAACACCTCTACAGAGACAGGACAAACCTGGGCAAAAGAGTCCTCATCCAACTTTGACTGCGCCTTGGTAGCAGATGTACATGTAGTAGTGGTAGGGTCAGTAGATCTAGTCCGGCTGGCTACTCGCTGGTGCATGGCTGGGGGCTGCTCCACAGACTTCAGCATGAGGTGAGGTGAAGCGGACTGGTCCAACACTGACACAACGGCAGAGCAGAGCTCCACTGTCTCAAGATCTCCGAGAGACATTGACTGGAGTGTCCTCCACAGAACAGTCTGACCTTTCTGAGCAGCAGTAATGATTGGAGTGACGCTCAGATTGGAGTGATTGGAGTGACGTCCTGTCTGAAAAGGTGTAGCACGGGTGTGTAGTGGAGCGGTAGTCACGGTGGTCTTACCAGGAACAGTCGCCACGGTCATCACGGTAATAGTGGGCAGAACGGTAGTCCCTGTCCAAGTCCTGCTGATAACCATGGTAACCACAATCATACTCATAGTGGTAGTCCAAGGGGTGAACCAACGATCGTAAAAACAATCACGGACATTATCACGGTCTTGTGCAGAGCAGCAGACAGTCTTCCCTGAAGGCTTCCGCGGAGCGAGTTACGGAATGGTCGGTCCAGTCACGAGAAGGATCCGACTGGTTACTGAACGGTCGGTCCAGTCACAAGAAGGATCCGACTGGTTACGGAACGGTCGGTCCAGTCACAAGAAGGATCCTACTGGTTACGGAACGGTCGGTCCAGTCACGAGAAGGATCCGACTGGTTACGGAACGGTCAATCCAGTCACGAGAAGGATCCGACTGGTTACTGAACGGTCGGTCCAGTCACGAGAAGGATCCAACTGGTTACGGAATGGTCGGTCCAGTCACAAGAAGGATCCGACTGGTTCCAGAACGGTCAATCCAGTCACAAGAAGGATCTGACTGGTTCCGGAACGGTCGGTCCAGTCACGAGAAGGATCCGACTGGTTCCGGAACGGTCGGTCCAGTCACAAGAAGGATCCGACTGGTTCCGGAATGGTCGGTCCAGTCACAAGAAGGATCCGACTGGTTACGGAACGATCGGTCCAGTCACAAGAAGGAACCGACTGGCTACGGAACGGTCTGTCCAGTCAGTGTCCATTGAACGGTCGACAGTATGTTCCCCCGAATGAGAAGGTCCGTCTGAGAGATGGTTCCGGAACGGTCGGTCCAGTCACAAGAAGGATCCGACTGGCTACGGAACGGTCTTTCCAGTCAGTGTCCATTGAACACCTTGAATGAGAAGGTCCGTCTGAGAGATGGACCGGCCCAGGATGTAATCCACACAGGGGGTGAACTGACACGCACGCTGTTTATTATACTGGTATGTTCATTTCCTTCACAGAGTGTTAACGACCCCGAGCCAATTAAATTTTAATTTAGTTCACCTACCTGTCATGTAGAGATGGCATCGTGATTTTTTTTAATGTCGCGACGTCGGCAAGTTCAAATCGCGATTTTTATATGTCGACATAACTGTGGACACTGAATATCTCGTACTCGTATTCACTGGTATATAACACTAAGTGAGTGCATATCTTAGTATTAAATATGATATAATGTCAATATATGGTTTGATAAAGCCCTGAATTTTCAATAAACTGATACAATTCTTTTGTGTTTGTTATTTTTTCTTTTCCATCATGTGGGCGGGCGAGCATGAACAAGAGCATGCGCAGTCACAATCAAATGATTTTAGGAATCGTGATGTCACGTATCGGATACTCTCACCATCCAATCACAATACGTGTTACATACGACGGTCGGCATTAGGATATATCATGTAGATCTAAATTGACACCTGACATGCGTTGAATCTGACACACCAAAAAGGTATGAAAGTCTGGACATCTAGCATTGAAAAGATTGATTGAATTGTTGAAACTGACGATGCGATGTCGTCAAACTTCAAATATCACAATGCATGAATGTCGCGACATTCGATGCCATGTCTAATGTCATGTGCATTTGGCAAATGAGTGCTGCCTAATCTAGACAACCATAATCAGAGGTAAGTATCGTTTAGCATAACAAAACATGGAGCCGTAGGGCTCTGCGCTCACCGGACCCAAGACAGTTATATGTAAGCTGAAGTCAATGTCATGAGAATAATTGCACATCATTCACGCCTAAAACTTGCTCTACGTAAGTCGATCATGTTAGGGCCTAATATACAATGATATGAAACTAGAATGGAACTGACTAGTACTGTCAAAGATATTCTTTGCTTTTGTATCGGTTTCAGTTTATTGAGGTCAAAGGTCAAATTCAAGCTCACAAGAATATTCGGCATATATAATTTCCTATATGTCCACAATTGATGCCTAAGCTGTAAAGTCGATAATAAGCAAGATATTGGCGATTTTGTGCTCTGACCTTGAAAACAAGGTCAAACGTCAGGTTCAAGGTCATCGAAAAATTCGGCATACATCATTTCCTATATGTTCACAATTGATTCCTAAGCTGTAAAGTAGATGATAAATGAGATATTAGCCATTTTGTGCTCTGACCTTGAAAAGGAGGTCAAAGGTCAAATTCAAGGTCATTGAAATATTCGGCATACATCATTTCCTATATGTTCACAATTGATTCTTAAGCTGTAAAGTAGATAATAAACGAGATATTAGCCATTTTGTGCTCTGACCTTGAAAATGAGGTTAAAGGTCAAATTCAAGGTCATCAGAATATTCGGCATATATCATTTCCTATAGGTTCACAATGGATTCCTAAGCTGCTAAGTTGATAATAAACAAGATATTACCTATTTTGTGCCTTGGCCTTGAGAATAAGGTCAAAGGTCAAGTTCATGGTCATAAGAATATTCAGCATATATCATTTTCTATGATTATTTTGTGCTGCGACCTTGAAAATTAGGTCAAAGGTCAAATCCAAGGTCACAAGAATAATCGGCATATATAATTTCATATATGTGCACAATTGATTCCTAATGTCTAATCCCAATATAAAGTGAGATATTAGGAGAAATTTGTCCCCATTATAAAGCATAGGCTAATTTAACATGGGAAAGTCCTATCTAGGACCGGTCGAAAAAATCAAAATGGCTGCCGCATGCAGACCGACGATTCAAGGGCAACGAAACACAGCACAGAGGTATATCAGGGGAATCTTTTGAAACAAAAATCTCAAATCTGATCAAACAGTTTTTGAGAAAATGGCCGCCAAAATCCAAAATTGGCCATTTTTTGACAAAAATTTTGGAAAAAAACGATCCGATCGGCGAAAAAAAAATGGTCCGGAGATATGGGCCCATAGAACATATTTTGTGAATTACCGTATTTATTCAATTAGTTCGAACAGCTAAAAATAATCAAATTTTGAAATGTTCGAATTATTAGATTCACGATAAAATCGTCCGTCAAAACGGAAAAAAACGCAAACCCAGATTTATCATACGCGAGTTGACAGATACCGTTCATCATGGTGCTTGGAACCAAGGCTTGTAGAGTACGAATGATAGGTTAACCGCAGACAACTAGCATTTTTAGAAAACTCGAATAACTTCCTGCTAAATCGCCCGGTAACTGTTGTTTATAATCTCACATTGATACTAAATTCTAGTCATATTGCATGTGCATTCGAGTCACTCGATTTGGAAAAACAAACCGCCTGGCACTCTGAGGTCCGCGCTTTCAAAATTTCTGCTGATATCATAGAGGTACATTATGAGCCCGTCATAATGTACCTCTATGACTTTGCAAACCCTGCCACCTGGCGAATATATCGCTGATTACTCATTTCGTAGTGCTGCCGCCTGGTGAGTTGTCAGTTTTGGCATCTGACAAGTTGATTTCGTTCGTTGTTTCAATCGAAATTTTGATCGTAAATTTGCCTGTTCGAACTAAACGAGTAAATTTGAAAATTATTGTCTTCAATAATTTTTGGTGTTCGAATTATTAGAGTGTTCGAACTAATTGAATAAATACGGTACAGCAATATTCATTCATCGAAAAGATTTTTCCCAGCGTTTAACAACGCCGACGCGGGCTCGGACGCCAACACCGACGCCGAAACCGATAGCCGGATGCAACCTGACGACAATAGCTTATCGGACCATAGGTTGGTTACCATAGGTTGGTTGCCCAAAACCTCCCAACGGCCAGCACAAGTCAGTGCTGATACATAGTACACGTTAAAAAACATGGAATTTCACCATAAAAGGGCACAAGGTACATGTGGAAACAACAGTGGGAAATGCTGGCAGTATAGAAAAAAAATATTCAATACAAGCCTTTTTATTAGCACAATCAGTCTGCCCATTAGGTTATCAATCGCCATGGAGCCAGGGCGCATCACGCCAGACATACATGTCCTGGACACATATTCACTGAACAGCTCAGAAAAGCTAAACCCCTCTAAGTTCAGAAAGTAAATTCTCAATACATGCGGGAGAGGTACGCATAAAAGGACAAAGAATTACTGAAGGAATGAAGGATGTCATTAGATAATACAGACTGGATCCATGCAACAAAAAGACATTTAAGCATGTAACAACACCCCACAGAATGACAGATGCAAGTATAGTGCTGTGCAAGAAATCCATACACTGCTGACATACACATACCTGTCCCTACCTTGGCCAAACAAAAATATCAGTACTTCACAACAAGTCAAAATTTGACATGATAATATACCCTTAATACTTAATCGCATAACGCTAAAAAAATCAAGACAAAAATGTTCATATTTTGGAAGTATTTGTTCTCATCAAACTGATGTCATGTTTTTTCTTATCCATGGTGAACTTGGCAACTGATTTACTGCTTTCTTAAACCACAATACTAACCATGCTGTAGGATATACATCTATCCAAGAATTGAAAACAAGTTTAGTTACATGTGTCGATTTCTTTCTACATTTATGTGTCATGTATTCACATAATAGACCTGAACATGTTCATCCAACAAGAAACATCATAGCCAAGACATGAGTAGACAACAGAAGAATATTTAGTCAGTCAGAGTAAAATAATACATGTACTCACAAAAATAATTTGCTTCAAAACCTAATGTTTTCAAACTTCCCGATCAAATGTAATCATGGTAACCACAAATCCAATGCCACATTTTTTTCAGAACAAACAGGACTTCAGTTTCAAGTCGATTTCTGCAAACGGAAGCCATACAGGCAGCATGGGGAAGATGTATACAGATCAGAAAGATATCTTTATAAGTAAATGTTTGCAAACATCCTGGGTAAAAGATTCTCTTCTGGCAAACTAAGCTAGAAAAGAAAAGTTTGAAGTAATTGCAGTTTTAGTATAGTGCATAAATTAACTAAAACCAGTGAAATCACCACAGAGAAAACATTAACCATGGCAACAACATTTGACAGAATTCCCATCATTTCTATACTGCTATGATTTGATTTGGAACAAGTCAGCAGTTACAAGTTACAAGCCTGAACATGCCACCAGTACTGACACGATGAAAATTTACAAAGTTAACTACTGGTAATGGTCCATGCAGGGTTAATAAAGAGAGAACAGGCAGAACAGAATATTAAAATATCTTCAGAGAAATGAACATATACAAGGCCTCAAAATTATGAAATTAGAAAAAACATGATTGAAACTAAATTGACCGAAAAAAACAATGTTTACCCATTTTTTTGGTCTAAATTTTATCCGATGCTTGCCATTTTGACACTGATATTATATTTTTCAACGAAAAATTATGACATTCAGAAACCTACCCTGTACAACAGCAAACCTATATCTAGTCTAACAATTGTACGTGTACACGAATAGCTGAGTTGCTACAAACTCTCTCGTCAATAACATCCAAGTTCTACCAGAATGGCTTCAAAAACTGAAGAATTAATAAGCAAAATATACATGAAAAACTTGAGAAAAATTAGCCCAAGGGCTAAGAAAGGTTACTGGACAATGGATGTTTTATTTCAGATATTGCCGTGACCTTGAAAATGTCAAAGGTCAACTTCAAGATCATGAGAATTTTCAGCATATATCATTTTCTATATGTCCACAAATCCTAGGCTGTAACGTTGATTTGATCAGCGAGATATTAGCCATTTTGTCCGCTGACCTTGAAAATAAGGTCAAATGTCGAGTTCAAGGTCATGAGAATATTCAACATATCATTTCCTATATGTTCACAATTGATTCCTAAGCTATAAAGTCGATAATAATCGAGATATTAGCCATTTTGATCTCTGACCTTGAAAATGAGGTCAAAGGTCAATTCAAGGTCACTACAATATTCAGCATATATCATTTCCTATAATTATGTTTATGTTCACTATGGATTCCTAAGCTGTAAAGTTGACAATAAGTGAGATACTATGTTTTAAGACCACCCGAGGGACCCCAGAAAGGTGGTCTTAAATGACAGGTGGTCTCTCATGACAGGTTCATTTACATGATAGAAGGCCACTTGGGACCAAGTGTAGCGGTCTTAAAACACAGGGTGGTCTCTCAAACCAGGTGGTTTTTAACACACATTAGCTATTTTGTGCTCTGACCTTGAGAAAGTCAAAGGCCAAGTTCAAGATCATGGCATAATTCAGAATATATCATTTCCTATATGTTCACAATTGATTCTCAAGCTGTGAAGTCGATAATAAGTGAGATATTAGCCATTTTGTCCTGTGACCTTGAAGATAAGGTCAAAGGTCAAATTCAAGGTCATCAAAATATTCGGACTTTATCATTTCCTATATGTGCACAATTGATTCCTAAGCTGTAAAGTCGATAATAAGCGAGATATTAGCTGTTTTGTTCTTTGACCTTGAAAATGAGGTCAAAGGTCAAATTCAAAGTCATCAGAATATTCGGATTATATCATTTCCTATATGTGCACAATTGATTCCTAAGCTGTAAAGTCGATAATAAGCAAGATATTAGCAAGATATTAATGAGGGCAAAGGTCAAATTCGAGGTTTGATTTGAAAAAAATTTGAAAAAAATGCGAAAATCAAAAAACTAAGAAATACCCCCTTTTTAATATATTTTTAGGCATTTTTGTGCAAAATTTCAGAAAGATTCACGGGTAAACTTTAAAGCTAAAAATGTGGACGCACGACGATTCGGTGCCTACGATGGACGACGGATGCAAAGCCATGCCAATAGGTTATCGAACCATAAGTCTGGTGACCTAAAAAACAAGACAATCACCTTGGTGAGAACAAACACCCCCAGGGTCCCCATAGAGGGGCGAGGCCACATAGGACAGGCCCAGGGTGCCGCCCAGGAACTTAACGGCCGTAAACAAGTGCCCCAAGCAAAACCCAACATTACGCAGGTCCTCACTAAATGCCTGAAACGAGAGTCAACAGCACATAGTTACAGGATTTTTTACTTTATTGTATTTTGGAGGAGTTGGAGGGTTAGGAGCAGTCCCTCATTGGCTGATTCCACCAATACTTTCAAAATCAGACACATTCCTGAAAAGATTCGAGTCGATAAATCCATCAGTTCTAGGCCAAAAGGTGGTAAGATAAGACTTGATTTGTAGGAATTCCATGAAAGCAAGAACCATCAATATTTACAATGATCAGTCCACAAGATTTGTGAGAAGAGGGCCTGAACAAATGGTAACCATGGTAACAACTTGGGGAACATGCAGGATTTTGAAGCTGATAAGGATATATGTGTAAAGGTGGTGAAGAAATTTAGTGCCAATGTGAGTCAATCCCAAAGTTACATGGAAAAGACGAGAATAATTTTACGAGGTTGATGTCAGGAGTTTTGAAACATGAAAAGTCATCCGTATCAATGTTTATCAAAATAGTAGCAATCTTATATAACATAGAAAAAAAATTAGCCCAATGGGCTAGAAAGGTTACCGGAGAAATATACAGAGTTAAGCCGAGAAAGTTGAAGGTCAAATTCAAGGTGACCACTGAAATCGCCATATCTCTAACCTTGAAAATGGGATCAAAGGTTAAATTCTAGATCACCAAACTATTCAGCATACATCATTTCCTATACGTTCACTATGGACCCCTAAGCTGTAAATTTGATAATAAGCGAGATATAAGCCATTTTGTAATCTGACTTTGAAAATAAAATGACTGACCTTGAAATTTAGGTCAAAGGTCAAATTCAATATCATTAAAATATTCAGAATATATCATTTCCTATATGTTCACAATTGATTCCTAAGCTGTAAAGTCGATAATAAGCGAGATATTAGCCATTTTGTCCTGTTGACCTTGAAAATGAGGTCAAAAGTCAAATTCAAGGTCACTAGAATATTCAGCATATATCATTTCCTATATGTTCACAATTGATTTCTAAGCTGTAAAGGCGCTAATAAGCAAGATATTGGCCATTTTGTCCTGTGACCTTGAAAATGAGGTCAAAGGTCAAATTCAAGGTCATGAGAATTTTCAGCATATATCATTTCCTATATGTTCACAATTGATTCCTAAGCTGTAAAGTCGATAATAAGCGAGATATTAGCCATTTTGTCATGTGACCTTGAAAATGAGGTCAAAGGTCAAATTCAAGGTCATGAGAATTTTCAGCATATATCATTTCCTATATATATGTTCACAATTGATTCCTAAGCTGTAAAGCCGCTAATAAGCAAGATATTGGCGATTTTGTCCTGTGACCTTGAAAATGAGGTCAAAGGTCAAATTCAGGGTCACGAGAATTTTCAGCATATATCATTTCTTATATGTTCACAATCGATTCCTAAGCTGTAAAGTCGCTAATAAGCAAGATATTGGCCATTTTGTCCTGTGACCTTGAAAATGAGGTCAAAACTCAAATTCAAGGCCAATAGAATGTTCAGCATATATCATTTCCTATATGTTCACAATTGATTCCTAAGCTGTAAAGTCGATAATAAGCGAGATATTAGTAAATTTTGTCCTGCGACCTTGGAAATGAGGTCAAGGTCAAATTCAAGGTCACGAAAATATTCAGCATATATCATTTCCTATATGTTCACAATTGATTCCTAACTGTAAAGTCGATAATAAGCGAGATATTAGCCATTTTGTCATGTGACCTTGAAAATGAGGTCAAAGGTCAAATTCAAGGTCACAAGAATATTCAGCATATATCATTTCCTATATGTTCACAACTGATTCCTAAGCTGTAAAGTCGATAATAAGCGATATATTAGCCATTTTGTCCTGTGACCTTGAAAATGAGGTCAAAAGTCAAATTCAAGGTCACGAGAATATTCAGCATATATCATTTCCTATATGTCCACAATTCATTCCTAGTCTCTAATTTCAATATTAAGTGAGATATTAGGCTTAATGTGTGCCATTATAAAGCATACGAAAATTTAACATGGGAAAGTCACATTTGGGCCGAGTTTGGGCCCAAAATGGCCCACTTCGAGCGATTCAAGCGCAACAAAATTTATACATGTCACAGGGGTACATATGAGGAGTGTTATGCATCAATAAGAAAAAAAGTTACTGAACAGATTTTGAGAAAATGGCCGCCAAAGTCCAAAATCAGGCATTTTTCGTCGAAAACGGCCGCCATTTTGAAAAAAATGCGAAAATCAAAAAACTAAAAAATACCTCCCTCTCGAAATATTTTTAGGCATTTTTGTGCAAAATTTCAGAAAAATTCGATCGTAAACTTTAAAGATAAAATTGTTGACGGACGATGACGACGCCGGACGACGACGGACGACGACGACGCCGGACGCATCGCCATGCCAATAGGTTACGGACCATAGGTCCGGTAACCTAAAAACACACAAAACAAAAGCAAAACCTTGCAAATTTACAAATTATGCAAGTAATATTCACAAAGCTGTAATTATATCTGCATTGCAATTTTATTCCAGGACTAAAATAATACAAGCCAAGAGCCTGCTTAACACATCAGCTGCAACCCTTAAAGTTTTCATTGCAAGAATGACAACTCTCACATTGTGATCCTTCCAAAATATTTGTTCAAGCTACATTCATTTCTGACGAACAAAACTGACATAATCCTCCCCATCCAAAAAGCAAATTTCAATATCTTTGGAGGTTTGCTAGATGTACAGTGGTCCCCCTCAGATAAGACCCCCCTCAACAAAGACTTCCCCCTCTATAAAGACTTTTTCTTGTGGCGCTAGGGTGATTTTAACATGTAAATGAACCCCTCTGATAAGACATCCCCTTAGATAAGACCTTAATTTTGTGGCTGAAGGGTAGGTCTTATCTGAGGGGGACCACTGTACTAGTATTTCAGAAGGAACACTTCAGAAGGAGCTATCTTCTCTTGATCATTTTTTCACGTGTACATGTACATGATGTATGCATACATATGATGACACTACTTCCTCAGGATTTCATTTATCCTATGTACAAATACAATTTCTCATTCGGTACTTTTTTCTTTACTAACTTAAAATACCTAAATATCCTTATTCAATTCAAATAAATCCCAGTCTTCTGCCAGATAGTAAAGTATGTGTTGTGATATGCATGCATACAAGGCAGTATCATGTAATACATTTACTGATCTTGTGGGCAGGAATTCATTTCAAGTCAATAAACAACATGCAATCACCACAAACTGGCAAGCCTCAAAGCATTAATTGATGATGTAAATATAATGTCAAATAAAGTTACAAAATTACTGAGAAGCACAGCAATGATATTCAGGTATTAACAGTAAAAGATGTGTATTAAGTGTATAAGTGTATAGCTGATACACATACATGTCATATGTGTATTAGAAGAAATCAGCCAGCACTCAAAACAATTTCTGCTCCATATTTTGATGTTGAGCAGGGCATGCATGGATCAACTTTGAGGCGTATCAGTTTGGGACCAGTGATTATTTGTGTTTATTGTTGCCCAGTTACAGTCACCTGGTGTACAAATACCCCCCACTGAGTACGTTCTTGGTGACCCGATGTAAGCCAAGCCCAAAACGCCGCTCTCAAATGCCAAGTATGTGAACAGGTGGGCAAGGCAGTACAGACGGAAGTCTTTGTTCCTGCTGAAAACCTATAAAATTTCGCAAGTTTTTAATGGGAACAGAAATTAATAAAAATTGTGGTTCATGAGATGGATTATACGAAAGAACATGTACATGTAATAATAAACAATATACATTTCACCTTATCTTTAATTGATGAACTGTGAATACTACAAAAAATTATCTTTATATTCTTTAAAATGTTACATGTTAGCAACAACATAATTACAATGTAGTCAATACATCAAGGTTAACTGATATTCACGATTCAGAAAATCTAAAACTTTGACTATTACAAATGAAGTTTCAATGTGACGATACCTCTAAAAGTTCCTTAGTGTCCCAATCTTTGTTGACGTTGTAATATTCGCTCCCGATAACTTTAGACTCCACTTTGTGGATACGAATCTGTCAAAACAAACAATGCTTAATGTCTCCTGCTCGCAAAATAATCTATACTAGAGTAAAATTCTTTGGTACTCAATAATTGGTAAATGGCCTTTCTATACACCTCTTTGACTTCAAATCCCATTCCTATGATGCCTCCACTAAATTCTGTCTTGCGGTAAATCTGGTCGATTCTGTCCACAAGACTCAACTACAACAAGAAAAAAATTAGCCCAAAGGCTAAGATAGGTTACCGGACAATTTTGGTTTGGCCATGGCAGCATTGGCAGGTAACAGACCTTGAGATTTACCAATCAAGGTTCGCAGTGTAAACATATGACATTGGGATTTAACAATCCAGGTCACCCGTATGAACTACGATGTAACCATTACATGTATGTGTGCAGCATTTGATATTCTATATGTTGGGTGGAATCGTTTAGGCCGCTCAGGTCAATTTACACATTCCAAGTCAGACATTTGGCACTCAAGGTCATCTGACGTCAAGTTCAAGGTCATCATTAGTTGTGCCATATATGTCTTCCTATATGTTCATAATGCAAACATGAGCTCTATCTGCAAGCATTTCATCTACAGAGGCAAATCTGGGCATTTTTTGACCCCAAAATGGCTGTTTTGACCTTTCAAGGTCATCCAAGGTCAAATTCAAGGTCACCACACAAGTCGCCATATATGACTTCCCATTTGAAAGTGCCAATTTCTAAGCTCTATCTTCAAGCGTGCTATGAGTACAGTCCTGACAGCTCCCATTATGAAGGAAAAAAGTGCCGAAAATTTTCAAAGTCCAAAAGTTTTTTCAAAGGAAGAAATTTTTTTTTGCCCTAGAAATGGCCCAAAATGGATAGTAATGCGATTTGGGGTGAAAATTTTTTTTTACGCCGACCCGCCAAAAATTCAAAATGGCCGCCACACGGAAACCGGCAGATTTAGGGCAACCAAACTTATAATATCACAGAGGTATATGAGGGGAATCTTTTGAAACCAAAAACTCAAAACTGATCAGACAGTTTTTGAGAAAATGGCCGTCAAAGTCCAAAATTGAGTGTTTTTCGACAAAAACGGCCACCATTTTGAAAAAAATGCGAAAATCAAAAAACAAAAAAATACCTCCTTCTCAAAATATTTTTAGGCATTTTTGTGCAAAATTTCCGAAAGATTCGATCGTTAACTTTAAAGATAAAAATGTTAACGCCGGACGGACGAACGGACGGACGGACGGACGGACGGCTAGACGGACGGCTAGACGGACGACGGACGCAACGCCATGCCAATAGGTTATCGGACCAAAGGTCCGGTAACCTAATAACATGCAACCAATATGGAAATGTATGAGCATTACGATCACAGACTTCAGTTGGGTAAGTTCCACAAGATTTCCACCTGCTTTTCTTAAAGTACATACATACATACTAAAACACCATTATGTTAATGTACATTGCTATGTTTCAGGTGGGGGGGGGGGGAATAATTCATTCTCTCTCTCTTCCCCACTCTGACTACATGTACTATTTTCATTATTTACATGTAACAAACTGATATCTACAGTACTGTAGTAATTGTAGGTGATGTTCCGTCAAACTCTTTCTATCAAGCGAGGTAGATTGAGTGTAAGAAAAGCTACTGACCAGATAGCTGGTGGTGCGCCGGACGTTACTCTCGCCCATGTTCTGGTAGAAGCGGTAGTCAGCGACCAGATACAGTGGACATGTATTCCGGGACGGTGTGTACATTCTACTCTGTGACGCTTGCCGCCGCTCCCTCGCAAACGCTGAAAGTAACAAATACACGACTGTCACTGGAAATCAGTCAGGAATAAAACACAATGATAGAATGAAAATGACCATTGTCATATTGATGTTCTGTGGTAATGTTGATTTATTTTTGGTTAGGCCTAAAAAAACTAGACGCTTCCGGTCGCCTACGACCGCTTGGGTGTATCCCCCGTAGCCCTATCATCTCTGTTGCCCCAAATATATCACTGTCAAGTGTGAAAAACTAGAGCAAGGGCTGAAAAAGATTACCAGAGAAATGTT
The DNA here is from genome assembly GCA_949152475.1 of Terebella lapidaria. Taxonomy (NCBI): domain Eukaryota; kingdom Metazoa; phylum Annelida; class Polychaeta; order Terebellida; family Terebellidae; genus Terebella; species Terebella lapidaria. The sequence continues at coordinate 22,248,264 of OX424569.1, forward strand.
AAATCTCAAATCACAACTGTTTTCTTTTCCCCACCAAAATTGCTGCACTGATTTTCCGAGGTTATTGAAGGTCGAATTCAAAATCACCACTGAAATCTCTTTATATGAATTTCCATTCGACATGTTTGATAAAATAACGAAAATACAGATAGATCAATCTTTTCACCTATTTATATTTCAATTCAGAATATTTTACAAACTTGATTTGAAGTTGAAATTCAAAGTAAAATTTGACCAAAAATGCATTTCAAGATGACGAAATTGGAGCTAGACTGAACTTCTCACCATAAGTTATATTTCGATTCATAATACATGTATGTGCCAAACATGGTTTCAAGTTGAAATTCAAAGTAAAAGTTAATCAAAACTGCATTTCAAGATGACAAAATTGGAGCCAGATCAAACTTTTCGTCATGAGTTATATTTTAACTCATAATACCTGCCCAACTTGATTTCAAGTTGAAATTCAAACTAAAAGTTGACCAAAACTGCATTTCAAGATGACGAAATTGGACCCAGATCAAACTTTTCGCCATGAGTTATATTTCAACTCATAATATGTGCCAAACTTGGTATTAAGTTGAAATATAATGTGAAAGTTGACCAAAACTGCATTTCAAGATGACGAAATTGGAGCCAGATAGAACTTTTCGTCATAAGTTATATTTTAATTCATAATATGTGCCAAACTTGGTTTCAAGTTGAAATTCAAGCTAAAAGTTTACCAAAACTGCATTTCAAGATGAAGAAATTGGAGCCAGATCGAACTTTTCATCATAAGATATATTTTAACTCATAATATGTGCCAAACTTGGTTTCAGGTTGAAATTCAAACTAAAAATTGACCAAAACTGCATTTCAAGATGACAAAAATGGAACCAGATCGAACTTTTCACCATAAGTTATATTTCGACTTATAATATGTGCCAAACATGCTTTCAAGTTGAAATTCAAAGTAAAAGTTGACCAAAACTGCATTTCAAGATGACGAAATTGGAGCCAGATCGAATTTTTCACCATAAGTTATATTTTAACTCATAATTTGTGACAAACATGGTCTCAAGTTGAAATTCAAAGTAAAAGTTGATCAATGTTTTCATAAAAAGCTATTGTGATCAATAATAGACTTAACTAGCAAAAAAATAATGTTAACTTATTTGGTCACAGCCATAAAATCTCCACTGGACAAAGCCTTCACCTTGTTGAGCCCAATAATAAATATTTCTTGTCTTAACTATTTTCATTGTGGTCAATAATAGACTTAACATGTAAAAATAAAGTTAACTTATTCGGTTACACCCAGAAATTTCTACCGGACAAAACCTTAACCTTGTTGAGCTCAATAATAATTGTTTCTCATCTTAACTATTTTTATTGATGTCAATAATAGACTTAACTAGCAAAAAAAATGTTAACTTATTTGGTTACAGACATAAAATGTCTACTGGACAGAATCTTTACCTTGTTGAGCTTAATAATAAATATTTCTCATCTTAACTATTTTTATTGTGGTCAATAATAGACTTAACTATTTTTATTGTGGTCAACAATAGACTTAACTAGTGAAAATAATGTTAACTTATTCGGTTACACCAATGAAATTTGTACTGGACAAAACACTTACCTTGTTGAGGTTAATAATAAATATTTCTTGTCTTAACTATTTTTATTGTGGTCAATAATAGACTTAACTATTAAAAATAATGTTAACTTATTCAGTTACACCCATGAAATTTGTACTGGACAAAACCTTTACCTTGTTGAGCTTAATAATAAACGTTTCTCGTCTTAACTATTTTTATTGTGGACAATAATAGACTTAACTAATAAAACTGATGTTAACTTATTCAGTAATATTGTCCTGTTTTCACTGAAAACTTCAGTTCTCCATTCTGAACAAGAAACCAGTGTCATTACCTTCCACTGTACAGGCTATTAGAATGATCGTACATGTCAAAATGGATATTTCAAAATTCTGTAATAAGTTAGGCTGTTAACATATTAATATTTATATGATCATTCTAAAAAACGATTGGTTTCGTGTGACATCCCTTCCCAACAACACTTCCAAATATTATCGAGATTCGTCAAAAATTGCCATCTGTAGAGCGTTCACAAGCCATGTGTCTCAAACAGGCTGTTTTCAATGCAAAATGTGTCCCCAAACGACCAATTCAGTTGCCACGGCAACCAAAATCGATTGGTGTCGGGATCTTACCATAATATATGTGCCTGCAAAAAATAATGGTGATCGGGTGAGAATTGCGGCCTGTAGCGCGTTCACAAGCCATGTGTCTCAAACAGGCTGTTTTCAATGCAAAATGTGTCCCAAAACGACCAATTCAGTTGCCACGGCAACCAAAATCGATTGGTGTCTGGATCTTACCATTATATATGTGCCTGCAAAAAATAATGGTGATCGGGTGAGAATTGCGGCCTGTAGCGCGTTCACAAGAAAATCTCTGCGGACACGGACGCGGACGACGAAGCCAAATCCATAGAATCCGCCGAACTTTGTTCGGGGGATACAATAAATGCTGTGTTTAGGATCAAGTGCTCAAAAAAAATTAGAGTAGGTAGGTAGGGATTTTTTTTTATTTTATGAAATTTTTTTATTCTTTAACATCTGACAATGGACATGTCCAAACTCAGAAAAGAGCAACCATGTTTAGAAAATATTATTATAAACAGTTCCAAATGCTATGTCTAGTGCAAAAAAAAAAATTAGCCCAAGGGCTAAGACAGGTTACCGGACAAAATATGTTTTATATTCCTGTGACCTTGAAAATAAGGTCACTGGTCAAAATGCAAAGTCATGAGAATATCCAGCAAACATGTATATGTAAGTATCAATCTATTACAACCAATAGTCAGATTTTGATGATGCCAAAAACTAACGTAAAATAGAACATTTTGGAATAGAAACAAGCCCGACCAAATAGTTTATCCAAAGACACACTGGCGTCATCAGGGGCAGACAGTGTGTTAAATGTAGTTGTTTCTACTGTACACCTGATGGAATTAGTATACAACTGCCCAACAACCTATGAAAATAATTTAGAAATCTGAAACAAGCCCCATGGAATAGATATATGACAAATACATAAGTACCTAATCACAAGCCAGAAGGCTACTGAGTTGATGGTATCCTCGGGGACAGATTCAACGTCCGCCAGCAGTGACACTGACTCAGTGATATGAAAGTAAGTATCAATTTATTACCACCAATAGTCAGATTTTGATGATGCCAAAAACAAACGTAAAATAGAACATTTTGGAATCCCGATATGTCCATTGTTTGCTAAGCTGTAAATTCAATAACAAGTAAAACAAAATAGCAATTTTGTTCCATGACCTTGAAAATAAGGTCGAAGGTCGAATCAATGGTCATCAAAATATTTGGCATGTACACATCATTCCCCATAGGTGCACAACTGATTCCTAAGCTGTAAAGTCAATAATAAATAGGGCCTGCACGATTAATGGGTTAACCGCCGACGGCTAGCATTTTTTTAATAACCGCGAATAACCGGCTGTTAAATCTCCAAACGATTAACCGGTTAACCGTCAAACACCGGTTAACTGTCTTTTATAACCTTGATCAGTGATCACCAAACCGTCTGCTCATGCTCCTGAGGCATGCTTTTGAGGGCATTTAAACTCGTTAACTTTGTCGCCATGGGGCCATAAAGCAATCTGTGGTTTGTTGCGGTCGCGTGGATGCGTGCCACCTGTTAAAGGGATTGTGTGTGCATCTTTCACAGATACACAGGCTCGCAGCCTTCTCTCATATTAATACCGAAATTAACGAAGTTAAATAGGGGAAATACAAGTTTTCTTAAATGAAACATAAAGACACCTACACACACATAGACATATAGCAATCAAAACCATTCGGGGGACGTATTAAGAAGTGAACCCCAAACACTTCGCCTCAGGCTTAACTTCGAATGGTAAGGATTGTATATGTGAAAGAATGTGCAATGTCAGGTATAACGCAATCAGAACTGGAAAGAGAACATATATTCAGTAATATGCAAAATATGTACAGTTAATACATCAATAAGAAAAAAAGTTACTGAACAGATTTTGAGAAAACGACCGTCAAAGTCCAAAATTGGCCATATTTCGACGAAAACGGCCGCTCTGACCTTGAAACCGAGGTCAGAGGTCAAATTCAAGGTCACGAGAATATTCAGCATAAATCATTTCCTATATGTTCACAATTGATTCCTAAGCTGTAAAGTCGATAATAAGCAAGATATTAGCCATTTTTGTCATGTGACCTTGAAAATAAGGTCAAAGGTCAAATTCAAGGTCACGAGAATATTCAGCATATATCATTTCCTATATGTTCACAATTGATTCCTAAGCTGTAAAGTCGATAATAAGCGAGATATTAGCCATTTTGTGCTCTGACCTTGAACCCGAGGTCAAAGGTCAAATTCAAGGTCACGACAATGTTCGGCATATATCATTTCCTATATGTCCACAATTCATTCCTAGTCTCTAATTTCAATATTAAGTGAGATATTAGGCTTAATGTGTGCCATTATAAAGCATACGAAAATTTAACATGGGAAAGTCACATTTGGGCCGAGTTTGGGCCCAAAATGGCCCACTTCGAGCGATTCAAGGGCAACGAAATTTATACATGTCACAGGGGTACATATGAGGAGTGTTATGCATCAATACAAAAAAAAGTTACTGAACAGATTTTGAGAAAACGACCGTCAAAGTCCAAAATTGGCCATTTTTCGACGAAAACGGCCGCTCTGACCTTGAAACCGAGGTCAGAGGTCAAATTCGAGGTCACGACATTATTCAGCATATATCATTTCCTATATGTCCACAATTGATTCCTAGTCTCTAATCTCAATATTAAGTGAGATATAAGACATAATGTGTCCCATTATAAAGCATAGGAGAATTTAACATGGGAAAGTCCCATTCGGGCCGAGTTTGGCCCAAAATGGCCCACTTCGAGCGATTCAAGCGCAACGAAACTTATACACATCACAGGAGTATATATGAGGAGTGTTATGTATCAAAAAGAAAAAAAGTTACTGAACAGTTTTTGAGAAAATGGCCGCCAAAGTCCAAAATCAGGCATTTTTCGACGAAAACGGCCGCCATTTTGAAAAAAATGCGAAAATCAAAAAACTAAAAAATACCTCCCTCTCGAAATATTTTTAGGCATTTTTGTGCAAAATTTCAGAAAAATTCGTCCGTAAACAAAAAAGATAAAAATGTTAACAGACGGACGACGGACGACGGACGGACGACGGACGCAACGCCATGGCAATAGGTTATCGGACCATAGGTCCGGTAACCTAAAAAATTAGCCCAAAGGCTAAGATAGGTTACCGGACAATTTTGGTTTGGCCATGGCAGCATTGGCAGGTAACAGACCTTGAGATTTACCAATCAAGGTTCGCAGTGTAAACATATGACCTTGAGATTTACCAATCAAGGTCATCCGTATGAACTTCGATGTAACCATTACATGTATGTGTGCGGCATTTGATATTCTATATGTTGGGTGGAATCGTTTAGGCCGCTCAGGTCAATTTACACATTCCAAGTCAGACATTTGGCACTCAAGGTCATCTGACGTCAAGTTCAAGGTCATCATTAGTTGTGCCATATATGTCTTCCTATATGCTCATAATGCAAACATGAGCTCTATCTGCAAGTATTTCATCTACAAAGGCAAATATGGGCATTTTTTGACCCCAAAATGGCTGTTTTGACCTTTCAAGGTCATCCAAGGTCAAATTCAAGGTCACCACACAAGTCGCCATATATGACTTCCCATTTGAAAGTGCCAATTTCTAAGCTCTATCTTCAAGCGTTCTGTGAGTACAGTCCTGACAGCTCCCATTATGAAGGAAAAAAGTGCCGAAAATTTTCTAGGTCCAAAATTTTTTTCAAAGGGTGAAAAATTTTTTTTGCCTAGAAATGGCCCAAAATGGATAGTAATGTTATTTTGGGCGAAAAAATTTTTTTTCGCCGACTCGTCAAAAATTCAAAATGGCCGCCACACTGAGATCGGCGATTCAAGGGCAACAAAACTTATACACGTCACAGAGGTATATAAGAGGAATCTTTTTAAGCAAAAATCTCAAAACTGATCAGAGAGTTTTTGAGAAAATACAGACCAGGTGCAAATTTGAGCGTTTTTCGACCCAAAAATGGCTGTTTTGACCTTTCAAGGTCATCCAAGGTCAAATTCAAGGTCACCACACAAGTCGCCATATATGACTTCCCATTTGAAAGTGCCAATTTCAAAGCTCTATCTTCAAGCGTTCTATGAGTACAGTCCGGATAGCTCCCATTATGAAGGGAAAAAGTGCCGAAAATTTTCTAAGTCCGAAATTTTTTTCAAAGGGTGAAAATTTTTTTTTGCTCTAGAAATGGCCCAAAATGGATAGTAATGCGATCTGGGGCGAAAATTTTTTTTTTCGCCGACCCGCCAAAAATTCAAAATGGCCGCCACACGGAAACCGGCAGATTTAGGGCAACCAAACTTATACATATCACAGAGGTATATGAGGGGAATCTTTTGAAACCAAAAACTCAAAACTGATCAGACAGTTTTTGAGAAAATGGCCGTCAAAGTTCAAAATTGAGCGTTTTTCGACAAAAACGGCCGCCATTTTGAAAAAAACGCGAAAATCAAAAAACAAAAAAATACCTCCTTCTCAAAATATTTTTAGGCATTTTTGTGCAAAATTTCAGAAAGATTCGATCGTTAACTTTAAAGATAAAAATGTTAACGCCGGACGGACGGACGGACGGGTGAACGGATGGGCGGACGGACGGACGGACGGACGGACGACGGACGCAACGCCATGCCAATAGGTTATCGGACCAAAGGTCCGGTAACCTAAAAAGAAAAAATTAGCCCAAAGGCTAAGATAGGTTACCGGACAATTTTGGTTTGGCCATGGCAGCATTGGCAGGTAACAGACCTTGAGATTTACCAATCAAGGTTCGCAGTGTAAACATATGACCTTGGGATTTACCAATCAAGGTCATCCGTATGAACCTCGATGTAACCATTACATGTATGTGTGCGGCATTTGATATTCTATATGTTGGGTGGAATCGTTTAGGCCGCTCAGGTCAATTTACACATTCCAAGTCAGACATTTGGCACTCAAGGTCATCTGACGTCAAGTTCAAGGTCATCATTAGTTGTGCCATATATGTCTTCCTATATGTTCATAATGCAAACATGAGCTCTATCTGCAAGCATTTCATCTACAAAGGCAAATCTGGGCATTTTTTGACCCCAAAATGGCTGTTTTGACCTTTCAAGGTCATCGAAGGTCAAATTCAAGGTCACCACACAAGTCGCCATATATGACTTCCCATTTGAAAGTGCCAATTTCTAAGCTCTATCTTCAAGCGTTCTATGAGTACAGTCCTGACAGCTCCCATTATGAAGGAAAAAAGTGCCGAAAATTTTCCAAGTCCAAAATTTTTTTCAAAGGGCGAAAAATTTTTTTTGCCTAGAAATGGCCCAAAATGGATAGTAATGTTATTTGGGGCGAACAAATTTTTTTTCGCCGACTCGTCAAAAATTCAAAATGGCCGCCACACTGAGATCGGCGATTCAAGGGCAACAAAACTTATACACGTCACAGAGGTATATAAGAGGAATCTTTTTAAGTAAAAATCTCAAAACTGATTAGACAGTTTTTGAGAAAATACAGACCAGGTGCAAATTTGAGCGTTTTTCGACCCAAAAATGGCTGTTTTGATCTTTCAAGGTCATCCAAGGTCAAATTCAAGGTCACCACACAAGTCGCCATATATGACTTCCCATTTGAAAGTGCCAATTTCTAAGCTCTATCTTCAAGCGTTCTATGAGTACAGTCTGGACAGCTCCCATTATGAAGGGAAAAAGTGCCGAAAATTTTCCAAGTCCAAAATTTTTTTCAAAGGGTGAAAAATTTTTTTTGCCCTAGAAATGGCCCAAAATGGATAGTAATGCGATTTGGGGCGAAAAAATTTTTTTTCGCCGACCCGCCAAAAATTCAAAATGGCCGCCACACAGAAACCGGCAGATTTAGGGCAACCAAACTTATACATATCACAGAGGTATATGAGGGGAATCTTTTGAAACCAAAAACTCAAAACTGATCAGACAGTTTTTGAGAAAATGGCCGTCAAAGTCCAAAATTGAGCGTTTTTCGACAAAAACGGCCGCCATTTTGAAAAAAATGCGAAAATTAAAAAACAAAAAAATACCTCCTTCTCAAAATATTTTTAGGCATTTTTGTGCAAAATTTCAGAAAGATTCGATCGTTAACTTTAAAGATAAAAATGTTAATGCCGGACGGACGGACGGACGACGGACGCAACGCCATGCCAATAGGTTATCGGACCAAAGGTCCGGTAACCTAAAAATTAGGCCAAGGGCCAAAGATAGGTTATCGGACAATGTTTAATATTTTAGGTATTAGCCAGGTCACTGGTTGAATTCAAGGTCATGAGAATATTCAGCATATATAACATTAAGCATATATCATGTCCACAGCTGATTGCTAAGCTGTAAGTTCAATAATCAGAGAGATATTAGCAATTTTATGCTGTAGCCTTGAAAATGAAGGGGCAAAGGTCAAATTCAAGGTCATCAAAATATTCAGTGTATATCATTTTCTATATCATGTATATCATGTCCACAATTGATTCCCAAGCCATACAGTCAATAGAGGAGCAAGATATGAGCCAGTTTGTCCTTGGACCTTGGAAATGAGGTCAGAGGTCAAATTCAAGGTCACGAGAATATTCAGCATATATCATTTCCTATATCATGTATATGTCCACAATTGATTCCTAAGCTGTAAAATCGATAATAAGTGAGATATTAGCCAGTTTGTCCTGTGACCTTGAAAATGAGGTCAAAGGTCAAATTCAAGGTCATGACAATAATCTGCATATATCATTTCCTATATGTTCATAATTGATTGTTAAGCTGTAAAGTCGATAACAAGCGAGATATTAGCCATTTTGTACTGTGACCTTGAAAATGAGGTCGAAAGTCAAATTCAAGGTCATCAGAATATTCAGCATATATCATTTCCTATATGTCCACAATTGATTCCTAAGCTGTAGAGTCGATAATAAGCGAGATATAAGCCATTTTGTGCTCTGACCTTGAAACTGAGGTCAGAGGTCAAATTCAAGGTCACGAGAATATTCAGAATATATCATTTCCTATATGTCCACAATTGATTCCTAAGCTGTAGAGTCGATAATAAGCGAGATATAAGCCATTTTGTGCTCTGACCTTGAAAGTGAGGTCAGAGGTCAAATTCAAGGTCACGAGAATATTCAGCATATATCATTTCCTATAGGTCCACAATTGACTCCTAGTCTCTAATCTCAATATCAAGTGAGATATTAGGCATAATGTGTCCCATTATAAAGCATAGGAGAATTTAACATGGGAAAGTCCGATTTGAGCCGAGTTTGGGCCAAAATGGCCCACTTCGAGCGATTCAAGCGCAACAAAATTTATAGACAGCATAGGAGTACATATGAGGAGTGTTATTTATCAAAAAGAAAAAAAGTTACTGAACAGATTTTGAGAAAATGGCCGCCAAAGTCCCAAATCAGGCATTTTTCGTCGAAAACGGCCGCCATTTTGAAAAAAATGCGAAAATCAAAAAACTAAAAAATACCTCCTTCTTGAATTATTTTTAAGTATTTTTGTGCAAAATTTCAGAAAAATTCGCCTGTAAACAAAAAAGATAAAAATGTGGACGACGACGACGACGGACGACGACGGACGACGGACGACGGACGCAACGCCATGCCAATAGGTTATCGGACCATAGGTCCGGTAACCTAAAAAGTTACTGAATAGATTTTGAGAAAATGGCTGTCAAAGTTCAAAATTAGTTGTTTTTCGACAAAAACGGCTGCCATTTTGGAAAAAATAGCGATTCAAGGGCAACAAAACTTATACACATCACAGGGGTACATATGAGGAGTGTTATGCATAAATAACAAAAAAAGTTACTGAACAGATTTTGAGAAAACAACCGTCAAAGTCCATAATTCGCCATTTTTCGAAAAAAACAGCCGCTCTGACCTTGAAACCGAGGTCAGAGGTTAAATTCAAGGTCACGAGAATATTCAGCATATATCATTTCCTGTATGTCCACAATTGATTCCTAGTCTCTAATCTCAATATTAAGTGAGATATTAGGCTTAATGTGTCCCATTATAAAGCATAGGAGAATTTAACATGGGAAAGTCCCATTTGGGCCGAGTTTGGGCCCAAAATGGCCAACTTCGAGCGATTCAAGGGCAACGAAATTTATACATGTCAGAGGGGTACATATGAGGAGTGTTATGCATCAATAAGAAAAAAAGTTACTGAACACATTTTGAGAAAACGACCGTCAAAGTCTAAAATTGCCCATTTTTCGACGAAAACGGCCGCCATTTTGAAAAATTAGGCCAAGGGCCAAAGATAGGTTACCGGAAAATGTTTAATATTTTAGATGTTAGCCAGGTCACTGGTTAAATTCAAGGTCAAGAGAATATTCAGCATATATAATATTGAGCATATATCATGTCCACAGTTGATTGCTAAGCTGTAAATTCAAAACAGAGAGATATTAGCAATTTTGTGCTGTGGCCTTGAAAATGAAGGCAAGGGTCAAATTCAAGGTAATCAAAATATTCAGTGTATATCACTTTCTATATGTCAACAATTGATTCCCAAGCCATACAGTCAATAGAGGAGCAAGATACATGTATGAGCCAGTTTGTACTTGGACCTTGAAAATGAGGTCAGAGGTCAAATTCAAGGCCACAAGAATATTCAGCATATATCATTTCCTATATGTCCACAATTGATTCCTAAGCTGTAAAATCGATAATAAGTGAGATATTAGCCACTTTGTCCTGTGACCTTGAAAATGAGGTCAAAGGTCAAAATCAAGGTCACGACAATAATTTGCATATATCATTTCCTATATGTTCAGAACTGATTCGTAAGCCGTAAAGTCGATGACAAGCGAGATATTAGCTATTTTGTCCTATGACCTTGAAAATGGGGTCAAAGGTCAAATTTAGGGTCATCAGAATATTCAGCATATATCATTTCCTATATGTCCACAATTGATTCCTAAGCTGTAGAGTCGATAATAAGCGAGATATAAGCCATTTTGTCCTATGACCTTGAAAATGGGGTCAAAGGTCAAATTCAAGGTCATCAGAATATTCAGCATATATCATTTCCTATATGTCCACAATTGATTCCTAAGCTGTAGAGTCGATAGTAAGCGAGATATAAGCCATTTTGTGCTCTGACCTTGAAACTGAGGTCAGAGATCAAATTCAAGGTCACGAGAATATTCAGCATATATCATTTCCTATATGTCCACAATTGATTCCTAGTCTCTAATCTCAATATTAAGTGAGATATTAGGCATAATGTGTCCCATTATAAAGCGTAGGAGAATTTAACATGGGAAAGTCCTATTTGGGCCGAGTTTGGGCCAAAATGGCCCGCTTAGAGCGATTCGAGGGGGACGAAATTTATACATGTCACAGGGGTACATATGAGGAGTGTTGTGCATCAATAAGAAAAAAAGTTATTGAACAGATTTTGAGTAAACGACCGTCAAACTCCAAAATTGGCCATTTTTCGACTAAAATGGCCGCTCTGACCTTGAAACCGAGGTCAGAGGTCAAATTCAAGGTCACGAGAATATTCAGCATATATCATTTCCTATATGTCCACAATTGATCCCTAAGCTGTAAAATCGATAATAAATGAGATATTAGCCATTTTGCCCTGTGACCTTGAAAATGAGGTCAAAGGTCAACTTCAAGATCATCAGAATAACCGGCATTTATCATTTCCTATATGTCCACAATTGATTCCTAAGCTGTAAAGTCGATAATAAGCAAGATATTAGACATTTTGTGCTCTGACCTTGAAACCGAGGTCAGAGGTCAAATTCAAGGTCACGAGAATATTCAGCATATATCATTTCCTATATGTCCACAATTGATTCCTAGTCTCTAATATCAATATTAAGTGAGATATTAGGCTTAATGTGTCCCATTATAAAGCATAGGAGAATTTAACATGGGAAAGTCCCATTTGGGCCAAGTTTGGGCCAAAAATAGCCCACTTCGAGCAATTCAAGGGCAAAGAAATGTATACATGTCACAGAGGTACATATGAGGAGTGTTATGCATCAACAAGAACAAAAGTTACTGAACAGATTTTGAGAAAACGACCATCAAAGTCCAAAATTGGTCATTTTTCAACGAAAACGGCTGCTCTGACCTTGAGACTGAGGTCAGAGGTCAAATTTAAGATTACGAGAATATTTAGCATATATCATATCCTATATGTCCACAATTGATTCCTAGTGTCTAACCTCAATATTAAGTGAGATATTAGGCATAATGTGACCCATTATAAAGCATAGGAGAATTTAACATGGGAAAGTCCCATTTGGGCCGAGTTTGGGCCAAAATGGCCCACTTCGAGCGATTCAAGCGCAACGAAATTTATAGACATCATAGGAGTACATATGAGGAATGTTATGTATCAAAAAGAAAAAAAGTTACTGAACAGATTTTGAGAGAATGGCCGCCAAAGTCCAAAATCAGGCATTTTTCGTCGAAAATGGCCGCCATTTTGAAAAAAATGCGGAAATCTGGAAACTAAAAAAAACCTTTCCTGGAAATATTTTTAGGTATTTTTGTGCAAAATTTCAGAAAGATCGGACCATATACTTTAAAGATAAAAATGTGAACGGACGGACGGACGACGGACGGACGACGGACACCGGACGACGGACGCAACGCCATGCCAATAGGTTATCGGACCATAGGTCCGGTAACCTAAAAAAATGCGAAAATCAAAAAACTAAAAAATACCTCCTTTTTGAATTATTTTTAAGCATTTTTGTGCAAAATTTCAGAAAAATTCGTCTGTAAACAAAAAAGATAAAAATGTTAACAGACGACGGACGACGGACGACGGACGGACGGACGGCTAGACGGACGGACGGACGGACGGACGACGGACGCAACGCCATGGCAATAGGTTATCGGACCATAGGTCCGGTAACCTAAAAATGAATATGAGAAAGATATTTTGAATGAAACAAAGACATCAATAAAACTAGACATAAAAGCCTATAGGCTTTGTGGCATCCCCCAATTTGTTCTTATCATTTCAAATGGTCATACTGGACTGAGAAAAAAGGATACATAGGCCATTGTATGTGGGTAAGAGTGAGAGCTCATCAGACAGTTTCTTACCAGAACTGCTTTCTATCATCTTGACAACTTGGCCCACCAGACATTTGCCACCCAAAATGAATGGATACCCAGCCAATATTATTCAGAGTACTACCCCCGGTAGTATATTTAATAAGGATGTTCGTGATATTTTTCAGGTGCTCCTGTCAAAAATAAAATGATACGTGACTTAAAGAATCCTGTGTCATCTTGGCCAATTTTGTGATTTCAAAACTTGTACAATACAGCGGAATTTTCGCATTCATATTATAACCAAAGCCAAACATTTCCCAGCTAACTAAAACAATGACGACTTGGTCATTGCATGTTAAATAGAGTTGAATTACAAAACATTCAAACAATACATATTTGTACAATATAAATGTAGACAGGGCAAATCATTCCCCAAGCAAGTTGTGTCATGTGTGTTGACTTATTATTGTATTCTGTGGGATGGAACTTCATTCTTTTACCATGTACACACACTAGTAAACCAGGCTTTGGAGGGGGAGTGGAGATTATGCATGGATATGAGGCTAGGGTCATGTTGGACATGCTAGCTTTACTGCTGTATCACTTGTCAGGCATGACCGAGCGGGGCTGGCTGAGAGGGGCGGAGCCTATTGCTGTGCTGGACAGACAGGCTGATCTTGTGAGGCATGACTGAGCAGGGCTGGCTGAGAGGGGCGGAGCCTATTGCTGTGCTGGATAGACTGGCTGATCTTGTAAGGCATTACTGAGCAGGGCTCTCATATACTGCACTGGCTGAGAGGGCAGAGTCTAGCCTCATGCTGGACATACAGTAGCATGGCTCAGTTACAGTATTACATGGGCGCAGGCGAGGGAAAAATTCTACGTCCAAAGAAAAAAAAAGTCCAAAATCAGGCATTTTTCGTCGAAAACAGCCGCCATTTTGAAAAAAATGCGAAAATCGAAAAACTAAAAAAAAACTTTCCTGGAAATATTTTTAGGCAAAATTTCAGGAAGATTCGACTGTAAACTTTAAAGATGTGAACGGACGATGGACGGACGGACGACGGACGCAACGCCACGGCAATAGGTTATCGGACCAGTTTGTCCTTGGACCTTGAAAATGAGGTCAGAGGTCAAATTCAAGGTCACGAGAATATTTAGCATATATCATTTCCTATATGTCCACAATTGATTCCTAAGCTGTAAAGTAGCTAATAAGCAAGATATTGGCAATTTTGTCCTGTGACCTTGAAAATGAGGTCAAAGGTCAAATTCAAGGTCACAAAAATATTCAGCATATATCATTTCCTATATGTTCACAATTGATTCCTAAACTGTAAAGTTGATAATAAGCGAGATATTAGCCATTTTGTCATGTGACCTTGAAAATGAGGTCAAAGGTCGAATTCAAGGTCATAGCAATATTCAGCATATATCATTTCCCATATGTTCATAATTGATTCCTAAGCTGTGAAGTCCATAATGAGCAAGCCATTAGCCATTTTGTCCTGTGACCTTGGAAATTAGGTCAAAGGTGAAGTTCGAGGTCATGACAATGTTCAGAATATATCATTTTCTATATGTCCCCAATTGATTGCTAAGCTGTAAAGTCGATAAAAAGCGAGATATTACCCATTTCGTTCTCTGACCTTGAAAATGAGGTCAAAGGTCAAATTCAAGGTCATAGCAATATTCAGCATATATCATTTCCTATGTGCAAAATTTCAGAAATATTCCATTATAAACTTTAAAGATAAAAATGTGAACGGACGGACGGACGGACGACGGACGCAACGCCATGGCAATAGGTTATCGGACCAAAGGTCCGGTAACCTAAAATGCGAAAATCGAAAAACTAAAAAAAACCTTTCCTTGAAATATTTTTAGGTATTTTTGTGCAAAATTTCAGAAAGATTCGATCATATACTTTAAAGATAAAATTAGCCCAATGGGCTAGAAAGGTTACCGGAGAAATATACAGAGTTGAGCCGAGAAAGTTGGTCAAATTCAAGGTGACCACTGAGATCGCCATATCTCTAACCTTGAAAATGGGATCAAAGGTTAAATTCTAGATCACCAAATTATTCAGCATACATCATTTCCTATATGTTCACTATGGACCCCTAAGCTGTAAATTTGATAATAAGCGAGATATAAGCCATTTTGTAATCTGACTTTGAAAATAAAATGACTGACCTTGAAATTTAGGTCAAAGGTCAAATTCAATATCATTAAAATATTCAGAATATATCATTTCCTATATGTTCACAATTGATTCCTAAACTGTAAAGTCGATAATAAGCAAGATATTAGCAATTTTGTCCTGTTGACCTTGAAAATGAGGTCAAAAGTCAAATTCAAGGTCACGAGAATATTCAGCATATATCATTTCCTATATGTTCACAATTGATTCCTAAGCTGTAAAGTCGCTAATAAGTAAGATATTGGCCATTTTGTCCTGTGACCTTGAAAATGAGGTCAAAGGTCAAATTCAAGGTCACGAGAATATTCAGCATATATCATTTCCTATATGTTCACAATTGATTCCTAAGCTGTAAAGTCGATAATAAGCGAGATATTAGCAAATTTTGTCATGTGACCTTGGAAATGAGGTCAAAGATCAAATTCAAGGTCACGATAATATTCAGCATATATCATTTCCTATATCTTCACAATTGATTCCTAAGCTGTAAAGTCGATAATAAGCGAGATATTAGCCATTTGTCATGTGACCTTGAATATGAGGTCAAAGGTCAAATTCAAGGTCATGAGAATTTTCAGCATATATCATTTCCTATATGTTCACAATTGATTCCCAAGCTGTATAAGCAAGATATTGGCCATTTTGTCCTGTGACCTTGAAAATGAGATCAAAGGTCAAATTCAAGGTCATGAGAATTTTCAGCATATATCATTTCCCATATGTTCACAATTGATTCCTAAGCTGTAAAGTCGCTAATAAGCAAATATTGGCCATTTTGTCCTGTGACCTTCAAAATGAGGTCAAAGGTCAAATTCAAGGTCACGAGAATATTCAGCATATATCATTTCCTATATGTTCACAATTGATTACTAAGCTATAAAGTCGCTAATAAGGAAGATATTGGCCATTTCGTCCTGTGACCTTGAAAATGAGGTCAAAGGTCAAATTCAAGGTCACGAGAATATTCAGCATATATCATTTCCTATATGTTCACAATTGATTCCTAAGCTGTGAAGTCGATAATAAGCGAGATATTAGCAATTTTGTCCTGTGACCTTGGAAATGAGGTCAAAGGTCAAAATCAAGGTCACAAAAATATTCAGCATATATCATTTCCTATGTGCTCACAATTGATTCCTAAACTGTAAAGTTGATAATAAGCGAGATATTAGCCATTTTGTCATGTGACCTTGAAAATGAGGTCAAAGGTCAAATTCAAGGTCATGACAATAATCTGCATATATCATTTCCTATACGTCCACAATTGATTCCTAAGCTGTAAAGTCAATAATAAGCGAGATATTAGCCATTTTGTTCTCTGACCTTGAAACTGAGGTCAGAGGTCAAATTCAAGGTCACGAGAATATTCAGCATATATCATTTCCTATATGTCCAGAATTGATTCCTAGTCTCTAATCTCAATATTAAGTAAGATATTAGGCTTTAATGTGTCCCATTATAAAGCATAGGAGAATTTAACATGGGAAAGTCCCATTTGGGCCGAGTTTGGGCCAAAAATGGCCCACTTCGAGCGATTCAAGCGCAATGAAATTTATACATGTCACAGGGCATTTGTCATGTGACCTTGAAAATGAGGTCAGAGGTCAAAATCAAGGTCATGAGAATTTTCAGCATATATCATTTCCTATATGTTCACAATTGATTCCTAAGCTGTAAAGTCGCTAATAAGCAAGATATTGGCCATTTTGTCCTGTGACCTTGAAAATGAGATCAAAGGTCAAATTCAAAATCATGAGAATTTTCAGCATATATCATTTCCTATATGTTCACAATTCATTCCTAAGCTGTAAAGTCGCTAATAAGCAAGATATTGGCCATTTTGTCCTGTGACCTTGAAAATGAGGTCAAAGGTCAAATTCAAGGTCACGAGAATATTCAGCATATATCATTTCCTATATGTTCACAATTGATTCCTAAGCTGTAAAGTCGCTAATAAGCAAGATATTGGCCATTTTGTCCTGTGACCTTGAAAATGAGGTCAAAGGTCAAGTTCAAAGTCACGAGAATATTCAGCATATATCATTTCCTATATGTTCACAATTGATTCCTAAGCTGTGAAGTCGATGATAAGCGAGATATTAGCAATTTTGTTCTGTGACCTTGGAAATGAGGTCAAAGGTCAAATTCAAGGTCACAAAAATATTCAGCATATATCATTTCCTATATGTTCACAATTGATTCCTAAACTGTAAAGTTGATAATAAGCGAGATATTAGCCATTTTGTCATGTGACCTTGAAAATGAGGTCAAAGGTCAAATTCAAGGTCATGACAATAATCTGCATATATCATTTCCTATACGTCCACAATTGATTCCTAAGCTGTAAAGTCGATAATAAGCGAGATATTAGCCATTTTGTTCTCTGACCTTGAAACTGAGGTCAGAGGTCAAATTCAAGGTCACGAGAATATTCAGCATATATCATTTCCTATATGTCCAGAATTGATTCCTAGTCTCTAATCTCAATATTAAGCAAGATATTAGGCTTTAATGTGTCCCATTATAAAGCATAGGAGAATTTAACATGGGAAAGTCCCATTTGGGCCGAGTTTGGGCCCAAAATGGCCCACTTCGTGCGATTCAAGCGCAACGAAATTAATACATGCCACAGGGGTACATATGAGGAGTGTTATGCATCAATAAGAAAAAAAGTTACTGAACAGATTTTGAGAAAACGACCGTCAAAGTCAAAAATTGGCCATTTTTCGACAAAAACGGCCGCTCTGACCTAGAAACCGAGGTCAGAGGTCAAATTCAAGGTCACGAGAATATTCAGCATATACCATTTCCTATATGTCCACAATTGATTCCTAGTCTCTAATCTCAATATTAAATGAGATATAAGGCTCAATGTGTCCCATTATAAAGCATAGGAGAATTTAACATGGGAAAGTCACATTTGGGCCGCGTTTGGGCCAAAATGGCCCACTTCGAGCGATTCAACCGCAACGAAATTTATAGACATCATAGGAGTACATATGAGGAGTGTTATGTATCAAAAAGAAAAAAAGTTACTGAACAGATTTTGAGAAAATGGCCGCCAAAGTCCAAAATTGGCCGATTTTCGTCGAAAACGGCCGCCATTTTGAAAAAAATGCGAAAATCAAAAAACTAAAAAATACCTCCTTCTTGAATTATTTTTGTGCATTTTTGTGCAAAATTTCAGAAAGATTGGTCCATAAACAAAAATTAGCCCAAAGGCTAAGATAGGTTACCGGACAATTTTGGTTTGGCCATGGCAGCATTGGCAGGTAACAGACATTGAGATTTACCAATCAAGGTTCGCAGTGTAAACATATGACCTTGGGATTTACCAATCAAGGTCATCCGTATGAACTTCGATGTAACCATTACATGTATGTGTGCGGCATTTGATATTCTATATGTTGGGTGGAATCGTTTAGGCCGCTCAGGTCAATTTACACATTCCAAGTCAGACATTTGGCACTCAAGGTCATCTGACGTCAAGTTCAAGGTCATCATTAGTTGTGCCATATATGTCTTCCTATATGTTCATAATGCAAACAGGAGCTCTATCTGCAAGCATTTCATCTACAAAGGCAAATCTGGGCATTTTTTGACCCCAAAATGGCTGTTTTGACCTTTCAAGGTCATCCAAGGTCAAATTCAAGGTCACCACACAAGTCGCCATATATGACTTCCGATTTGAAAGTGCCAATTTCTAAGCTCTATCTTCAAGCGTTCTATGAGTACAGTCCTGACAGCTCCCATTATGAAGGAAAAAAGTGCCGAAAATTTTCTAAGTCCAAAATTTTTTTCAAAGGGTTAAAATTTTTTTTTGCCTAGAAATGGCCCAAAATGGATAGTAATGTTATTTGGGGCGAAAAACTTTTTTTTCGCCGACTCGTCAAAAATTCAAAATGGCCGCCACACTGAGATCGGCGATTCAAGGGCAACAAAACTTATACACGTCGCAGAGGTATATAAGAGGAATCTTTTTAAGCAAATATCTCAAAACTGATCAGAGAGTTTTTGAGAAAATACAGACCAGGTGCAAATTTGAGCGTTTTTCGACCCAAAAATGGCTGTTTTGACCTTTCAAGGTCATCCAAGGTCAAATTCAAGGTCACCACACAAGTCGCCATATATGACTTCCCATTTGAAAGTGCCAATTTCTAAGCTCTATCTTCAAGCGTTCTATGAGTACAGTCCGGACAGCTCCCATTATGAAGGGAAAAAGTGCCGAAAATTTTCTAAGTCCAAAATTTTTTTCAAAGGGTGAAAATTTTTTTTTGCCTAGAAATGGCCCAAAATGGATAGTAATGTTATTTGGGGCGAAAAACTTTTTTTTCGCCGACTCGTCAAAAATTCAAAATGGCCGCCACACTGAGATCGGCGATTCAAGGGCAACAAAATTTATACACGTCGCAGAGGTATATAAGAGGAATCTTTTTAAGCAAAAATCTCAAAACTGATCAGAGAGTTTTTGAGAAAATACAGACCAGGTGCAAATTTGAGCGTTTTTCGACCCAAAAATGGCTGTTTTGACCTTTCAAGGTCATCCAAGGTCAAATTCAAGGTCACCACACAAGTCGCCATATATGACTTCCCATTTGAAAGTGCCAATTTCTAAGCTCTATCTTCAAGCGTTCTATGAGTACAGTCCGGACAGCTCCCATTATGAAGGGAAAAAGTGCCGAAAATTTTCTAAGTCCAAAATTTTTTTCAAAGGGAGAAAATTTTTTTTTGCTCTAGAAATGGCCCAAAATGGATAGTAATGCGATCTGGGGCGAAAAAAATTTTTTTCGCCGACCCGCCAAAAATTCAAAATGGCCGCCACACGAAAACCGGCAGATTTAGGGCAACCAAACTTATACATATCACAGAGGTATATGAGGGGAATCTTTTGAAACCAAAAACTCAAAACTGATCAGACAGTTTTTGAGAAAATGGCCGTCAAAGTCCAAAATTGAGCGTTTTTCAACAAAAACGGCCGCCATTTTGAAAAAAATGCGAAAATCAAAAAACAAAAAAATACCTCCTTCTCAAAATATTTTTAGGCATTTTTGTGCAAAATTTCAGAAAGATTCGATCGTTAACTTTAAAGATAAAAATGTTAACGCCGGACGGACGGACGGACGGACGGACGGACGGACGGAAGGACGACGGACGCAACGCCATGCCAATAGGTTATCGGACCAAAGGTCCGGTAACCTAAAAAGATAAAAATGTGGACGACGGATGACGACGACGACGACGATAGACGACGGACGCAACGCCATGCCAATAGGTTAGCGGACCAAAGGTCCGGTAACCTAAAAATGTGAACGGACGACGGACGGACGACGGACGACGGACGCATCGCCACGGCAATAGGTTATCGGACCAAAGGTCCGGTAACCTAAAAATGTGAACGGACGGACGACGGACGCCGGACGACGAACGCAACGCCATGCCAATAGGTTATCGGACCATAGGTCCGGTAACCTAAAAATAAAAACTTTAGAGTCGGGTGCTATCAGCTAGAGTCGGTCGGACGACCCTAAACACAGCATTTTTTTTTTTTACGCCTTATAACAAGTGTGAACCAATAATGCTTGATGGTCATCATGAGTTTTACTACAATAAGCGAGATCAGCATTCCAGAAATTGGTGGATAAACAAAAGCACATGGTTGATTTTACTCACATTCAAATCTGAGACAATGGGATTATCTCTGCAAAGAAACGTTTTTTTCTTTAGACAACAATGTCACATGCTTTTGTTTATCCACCAAATTTACATTTTTACTCATGCGCTCTTGTAATGCTGAACTAGCTTATATAGTTCCCTACAGATCAGCATTATCTGATAAAAGACCACTCCCCTTTTGGCCAGTGAACACACGAGTGAAGAAAGGACTGCATTGAATTAATGCATCATGACTTTGAAGACATGCACTTCTAAGTTAAAGATCTCAATGATTGTGAATACGGACTACTCATTGATTTTATTGCAACAACAAATCTCAATGATTGTGAATACGGACTACTCATTGATTTTATTGCAACAACATGCAGTACCATAATACCAACCAACATGCCATAACATGCCGTACCCTTTGGATCATTTTAGGGAAAGTATCTGAGGCAAACAGCATCATTCTAGAGTTTTACATGGAAATCTGCTGTGTAATCTATGCTGGAGATTGAATCCACGACCCCTGTAATCTATGCTGGAGATTGAATCCACGACCCCTGTAACCTATGCTGGAGATTGAATCCACGACCCCTGTAATCTATGCTGGAGATTGAATCCACGACCCCTGTAATCTATGCTGGAGATTGAATCCACGACCACTGTAATCTATGCTGGAGATTGGATCCACGATCCCTGTATTCTATGCTGGAGATTGAATCCACGACCCCTGTATTCTATGCTGGAGATTGAATCAACGACCCCTGTAATCTATGATGGAGATTGAATCCAGGACCCCTGTAATCTATGCTGGAAATTGAATACACGACCACTGTAATTTAGGGCCGCTTTCTTATGTTGATTTTATAGCTTTCTGCATCTCTCACCGACCATTGTGAATACAAGACATAATTAGACAGACACGCCAAGCCTTCCACTCGTGCGTTTATTGGGATATACATGGTATGTATACATGATTTTTGTAAATTACCTGTATTGTCACGATCATGTTCATCTTCATCATGTTCGGAAAACTTGTTTCTCTCAACCTTGATTCCTTCACAAAACTGTTTGCTGGAAGAAATGTTGCCACTTGGAGTGAAGCCACATGATTGTATCAGCATATATTTAAGTTCTAGTGGTAGATCTATGCACAAAGCTGTATTGTTGATCATGGTGATAGCTTACCCTAAATCCTGTTGCATGTTGAGATCGGAGCGCCTGTACGCGATCATGCTCTGGTTTTTTGCACCATCAATGTGTCGCCAGGAAGGCTGCAAGCAATACACATCATTCACTACATGGTACAGCACTCGCGTGTTTGAATCATTCAACTAAATCATGATTTATAATGACACACATGTATATATGTATGTCATATACAATATGTCAATTTTACGAATTTATCCCTTTCTTGAAGTCATCAAATAGTTTCATTTAATCCAAATTTTTTTTGATATTCTGGCTGTGAGAAACTGAAACTGTACTCAGGTCAAAATCACTGAGTCAGTAACAAATTTTTTGACCTGTATGACAAAGGTTCTAGGTACAGTGTGCTTACTTCTATTGTGTATGTTTCATCTGGATATTGAATTGTAGCAATCATTGAATGGTCGTCTTCAAAATACACTGTTGCCTTGGATGTGTCCGGATCATCTGGATTGATCAGCAAACACTCACATACATGTGAAAATCATATGTATAACTAGACGCTTCCGGTCGCCTACGACCGCTTGGGTGTATCCCCCGTAGCCCTATCATCTCTGTTGCCCCAAAAACTAGAGCAAGGACTAAAAATTAGCCCAAAGGCTAAGATAGGTTACCGGACAATTTTGGTTTGGCCATGGCAGCATTGGCAGGTAACAGACCTTGAGATTTACCAATCAAGGTTCGCAGTGTAAACATATGACCTTGGGATTTACCAATCAAGGTCATCCGTATGAACTTCGATGTAACCATTACATGTATGTGTGCGGCATTTGATATTCTATATGTTGGGTGGAATCGTTTAGGCCGCTCAGGTCAATTTACACAATCCATGTCAGACATTTGGCACTCAAGGTCATCTGACGTCAAGTTCAAGGTCATCATTAGTTGTGCCATATATGTCTTCCTATATGTTCATAATGCATATGAGCTCTATCTGCAAGCATTTCATCTACAAAGGCAAATCTGGGCATTTTTTTTACCCCAAAATGGCTGTTTTGACCTTTCAAGGTCATCCAAGGTCAAATTCAAGGTCACCACACAAGTCGCCATATATGACTTCCCATTTGAAAGTGCCAATTTCTAAGCTCTATCTTCAAGTGTTCTATGAGTGCAGTCCTGACAGCTCCCATTATGAAGGAAAAAAGTGCCGAAAATTTTCCAAGTCCAAAATTTTTTTCAAAGAGTGAAAATTTTTTTTTGCCTAGAAATGGCCCAAAATGGATAGTAATGTTATTTGGGGCGAAAAAATTTTTTTTCGCCGACTCGTCAAAAATTCAAAATGGCCGCCACACTGAGATCGGCGATTCAAGGGCAACAAAACTTATACACGTCACAGAGGTATATAAGAGGAATCTTTTTAAGCAAAAATCTCAAAAAAGATCAGAATGTTTTTGAGAAAATACAGACCAGGTGCAAATTTGAGCGTTTTTCGACCCAAAAATGGCTGTTTTGACCTTTCAAGGTCATCCAATAGTCCGGGGGCAGGGCAGAAAAGCATGCATTGTGGTCCGCATGCGATTTTTTTGCATTTTTGAAAATATAACAACATATATATCAATATTCCGATTGATGCCACTCTGGCACCCTTGAGCATTTTTCGTAAAGCTCATGAATATGCATATTAAGGTAGCCATTATGAAACAATGTATATTTGATGATATCTTGAGAAGTATTAGTCCTAGATTATTGTTTGAGGTGTCCTTGCCTATGTTTTCATGGTCAAGTATTCAGTTGGAACCAAAATTGAATCCGTAATATTCAAAATAGGTTCATGAATATGCAAATTAGGGTAGCCATTATGAAAAAATGTATATTTGATGATATCTTGGAAAGTATTTGTCCTATATTATTGTTTGAGGTGTCTTTACCCACGTTTTCATGGTCAAGGATTCAGTTGGAACCAAAATTAAATCCGTAATATTTAAAATAGGTTCATGAATATGCAAATTAGGGTAGCCATTATGAAACAATGTATATTTGATGATATCTTGAGAAGTATTGGTCCTAGATTATTGTTTGAGGTGTCTTTGCCCACGTTTGCATGGTCAAGTCATGGTCAAAATTGAATCCGTAATATTCAAAATAGGTTCATGAATATGCAAATGAGGGTAGCCATTATGAAAAAATGTATATTTGATGATATCTTGGAAAGTATTAGTCCTATATTATTGGTTGAGGTGTCTTTACCCACGTTTTCATGGTCAAGGATTTAGTTGGAATCAAAATTAAATCCGTAATATTCAAAATAGGTTCATGAATATGCAAATTAGGGTAGCAATTTTGAAGAAAAATTAGCCCAAGGGCTGAGATAGGTTACCGGACAATATATAATAGCTAGTTTGTCCCGTGGCCTTGAAAATAAGGTCACTGGTCAAATTCAAAATCACGAGAGTTTTCATCATATATGATTTCCTATATGTTCACAATTGATTACTAACCTGTAAATTCAATAATAAAAGAGATATTAGTCATTATGTCCTGTGACCTTGAAAATGAAATCAAAATTCAAATTAAAGGTCATCAGAATATTCGGCATATATCATTTGCTGCATGTCCACAATTGAATCCTAAGTTGTAAAATTGATAATAAACAAGATATTAGCCATATTATCCTGTGAGACCTTAAAAATGTGCCCAAAAGTCAAATTCAAGGTCACGACAATATTCAGCATATATCATTTCAAAAACACATAAGTCTCTTACGGGTTTCTGATCATTTCCACAATTCATTCCTAATCTGTGAAGTTGATAATAAGCGAGATATTAGCCATTTTGTGCCCTGACCTTGAAAATGAGGTCAAAGGTCAAATTCAAGGTCATCAAAATATTCAGCATACATCATTTCCTATATGTCCTTAATTCATTCCCAAGCTGTAACGTCAATAATAAGCGAGATATTGACCATTTTGTGCTCTGACTTTGAAAATCAGGTCAAAAGTCAAATTCAAGGTCATGAGAATATTCAGCATATATCATTTCCTATGTGTCCACAATTGATTCCTAATCTCTAATCTCAATATTAAGTGAGATATTTGGCATAATGTGTCCCATTATAAAGCATAGGAGAACTAGATGTCAAGGCCTAAAGATGCCTTGGAGCATTTCGGTGTTAAGACTAATTTGCAATATTTATAACATGTTTACCATGGGCTCTACAATGCTCTACGACACACTATTTCCACGATATCGACGAAAACGAAAAATGCCTACTTGGCGAAAAAAATTCAGGTCAAGGTCAAAGTTCATCCATAATACTCCTTAGACATGTTTGTCTAGTGCCACGAGTCCAAAAATAATGTCCGTTTCGCTCTACGACACACCGTTTCCGAGATATCGACGAAATCGAAAAATGCCCACTCGGCGAAAAAATTTCAGGTCAAGGTCAAAGTTCATCCATAATACCCCTTAGACATGTTTGTCTAGTGCCACGAGTCCGACAATAACATAAATTGTCGGATATCCGAGATATCGACGAAATCGAAAAATGCCCACTCGGCGAAAAAATTTCAGGTCAAGGTCAAAGTTCATCCATAATACCCCTTAGACATGTTTGTCTAGTGCCACGAGTCCGACAATAACATAAATTGCCGACTCGGCAGAAAAATTCAAGATAAGGTCAAAGGTCATCCTCAAGACCCTTTAGACATGTTTGTCTAGGGCAACGAGTCCGTTTCGCTCTACTATATACTGTTTCCGAGATATCGACGAAAACGAAAAATGCCGACTCGGCAGAAAAATCCAAGGTCAAGGTCAAAGGTTGTCCTCAATACCCTTTAGACATGTTTGTCTGAGGCAACGAGTCAGAAAATAACGTCCGTTTCGCTCTACCACGCACCGTTTCCGAGATATCGCCGAAAACGAAAAATGCCGACTCAG
Source organism: Terebella lapidaria (assembly GCA_949152475.1). Classification (NCBI taxonomy): domain Eukaryota; kingdom Metazoa; phylum Annelida; class Polychaeta; order Terebellida; family Terebellidae; genus Terebella; species Terebella lapidaria. Next base: position 22,274,473 of record OX424569.1, read on the forward strand.
CGAAAAAATTTTAGGTCAAGGTCAAAGTTCATCCATAATACCCCTTAGACATGCTTATCTAGTGCCATGAGTCCGAAAATAATGTCCGCTTCACTCTACGACGCACCGTTTCTGAGATATCGTCGAAAACGAAAAATGCCGACTCGGCAGAAAAATTCAAGGTCAAGGTCGAAGGTCATCCTTAATACCCCTTAAACATGTTTGTCTAGGGCGACGAGTCTGAAAATAACGTCCGTTTCGCTCTACGATGCACCGTTTCAGAGAAATCGATGAAAACGAAAAATGCCGACTCAGCGTTAGGTCAAGATTTAGGTCAAGGTCGAAGTTCATCCATAATACCCTATAGACATGTTTGTCTAGTGCTACGAGTCCGAAAATAACGTCCGTTTCGCTCTATTGCGAAGTTAAACAATCGCCATATGCAATCACAGTGTTCCCTATGTGCATGCGCTCTCGTATCACAACCCTTATGTATAAAGCCAAGCACATACATGTATGATGAAAATTAATTTCAATCGTTAAATTTTACCAGAAAGCCTCGAAATTTCTGCAAATCTTGAACAAACTTGAGAGAAATATGCAAGCAGTATACCAAACTAGACGTCAAGGCCTAAAGATCCCTTGGAGGCATTTCGGTGTTAGGACTAATTCGTAATATTTAAAACATGTTTGCCACGGGCTCTATGACACACCGTTTGCTAGATATTGATGAAAATGAAAAATGTCAACTGAGCGAAAAAAATTTCGGGACAAGGTCAAAATTCATCAATCATACCCCCCCAGGCATATTTGTCTAGGACGACGAGTCAGAAAATAACGTCCGTTTCGCTCTACGACGCACCGTTTCCGAGATATCGACGAAAACGAAAAATGACGACTCGGCAAAAAAAATTCGGATCAAGGTCAAAATTCATCAATAATACCCCTTAGACATGTTTGTCTAGGATGACGAGTCCAAAAATAAAGTCCGTTTCGCTCTACGACGCACCGTTTCCGAGATATCGATGAAACAAAAAAATGCCGACTCGGCAGAAAAATTCAAGGTCAAAGTTCATCCATAATACCCCTTAGACATGTCTAGGGCGATGAGACCGAAAATAACGTCCGTTTCGCTCTACGACACACCGTTTCCGAAAAATCAGCGAAAACGAAAAAATGCCGACTCAACAGAAAAATTCAAGGTCAAGGTCACAGGTCATTCCTAATACCCCTTAGACATGTTTGTATAGGGCGACGAGTTCGAAAATAACGTCCGTTTCGCTCTACGATGCACTGTACGCACCGTTTCCGAGATATCGACGAAAGTGCGACAATAAAAAAAGTTGGCAATTAATCTACCCCAATGTTAAATTCAGCCCTGTCAGTTAATTCTGGGTCTGCACACAAATTTGTGCATTTGCTTGGTTTTGTGGCGGTGCAATTTTTCGAAATCAACATGTTTGTGTGGAATACACTTCAATATTTTTCTGGCCCAAAATTACGACAATAGTTCGAATCCTGATGGATGTAAACAGGACCAAATCCTCGAATACGCTCAGATTCTCGAGATCCCATTTTGGGCTGAAATTTAACATAAGGGTAGATTGCGAACTTCTTTAGCTTTTGCGACAGAAATCTGAAATTTGGTAGGAAATTGCCATTCGACTCACAGGTGGAGTTTGCCAAGTTATAAAAAGTTACCATTTAGCATCGCAAAAATATCGTCAAAAACCAGTGTAAACGAAAAACCAGACTATAGTGGTTTGTCACATTTAGCAGTTGTACATGCTTTGAAAAAACATCCTTCCATCTTCTTTCTCCAGGTCTACAATGAAAACAATTACTATATGCGTTAGGATATGTTGCAACTAAACTAACTAGTTTAGGTGGGATTTTCAGCTTTATACCCCTTAAGCCCTCCAAACCAGTCAACACTTATATAATAATTCAGTAGATACAATAAATGTTACCATGGCAACTATCTCAATGGCACATTTTGACCTTAGCCATATTTGAGCTTCAAACATAGTAATGGGCACCACAAACATTTGAATAATGCACAAAATCAATGATAATTGTTTACCATGTTGGTAATGTCTCGTTAACTTATTCATATTGCTGCTGATAAGCATATTCATTACATTAATTTGCATATTAACTATTTTCACATAATAAATATATGTTATTCCCAGATGATTGACAACCAGTGGAATGGAAGGCATTGTATGATCATGACATTGCAACTCATTGATTTTTAGAAGAAGAAACCAATCCTATCAATTAGAGTACTAGTATCTGTAGTGAAAATATGATGTTAACTTATATGGAACATCTCATTGATCTGAGCAAAATTGTCTTTACGGCATGTAAATATCACAATCCGTTCAAAAGTTACAGCACTTCAAAGAATGAAATCGACAAATTTGCTTCGTTAAAACAATTTAGCTAATTAGTATGCAAATGATATATTCATGACGTCATCAGGGGAAGCTGTTTTAATTAGGTACTTTGATATGCATTATTCATGCATTTTAATGTTATGATTATTGATCAAAACTTATTCCATAAAGATTTCAATATGAATAATCAGTGTTTTAAGTTTTGTTGTTGTTGTCAAGGTAACCAGTGACCTGGTATGGCCCATAGCAACCATGGTTGCTAGGGCCAGAAACCCACCTAGAACAGGGTATACACAAATGAAAATGGTGCCAAATTGAGCTCAAAATCAATTTCATTCATAAATAATCGACAGAGAGTCTGTGGATAGATTGACTTGAAGGTTAACGGTCATGGCAACCATGGGTAACTACGGCTATAGGGAACCACTGGTAGCCATAGCAACATTACAGTTTGTGTGGATATTGACTATGTATGGTACATAATAATATGCACTAGTCAGATCGTCAAAACCTTCAATAAGAATCATTATATCATGGTTTAAATTAACTTAATTAAAATTTGTTCCCCTCATGACGTCATGAATTCTCATTAGCATCTAATTTGCATATTAATGAGTTGCTAAAACTTTTCAAGTGGCTTCTCTAATGTAGTGCCCGAATGGCAGTTTCAAATGGCTGCAACTTTTGAACGGGTGGTGATATAGATATACCGTAAAGACCATTTTGCTCAGACCAATGAGATCTTCCATATAATTTAACATCATATTTGCACTTTACCAGTACTTTAATTCCTCTCAATTTATCAATTAATTTGCATATTCATTAGGCTAATTTAAATATTTAAATATTAATTCAGTTTGTGGTTAAAACTATGTTACTCCAAAATATTCAAATGATCGTTGAATCTATTTACGTTACTCTTGGATTACTGTACACTACACTGGGATATCAAGGAAATCGCTTTTTGCAATCAGTGTTCCTGATTTGCATATTCATGAACGTAATTTAAATAATAGACAATAGGATATGGTTTTATCAGAATCGTTGACCATGAAAACATAGGTATAGACACCTCAATCAACATCACTGAACTAATACATTTCGAGATATTAACAAAATCATAAATTTTGCTAATGGCTGACACTAATTTGCATATTCATGTGATTATGCAAAATGCTCAAGGGTGCCAGAGTGGCATCAACCGGAATATATATCGTAAGGGTATATTAATTCCAAATATGACCACAAAATTCGTGCGGACCACATTGCAACGTTACACCAAAAAGGAGGGTTTGACACCTGGACCACAAGGTCAAATTCAAGGTCACCACACAAGTCGCCATATATGACTTCCCATTTGAAAGTGCCAATTTCTAAGCTCTATCTTCAAGCGTTCTATGAGTACAGTCCGGACAGCTCCCATTATGAAGGGAAAAAGTGCCGAAAATTTTCTAAGTCCAAAATTTTTTTCAAAGGGTGAAAATTTTTTTTTGCTCTAGAAATGGCCCAAAATGGATAGTAATGCGATCTGGGGCGAAAAATTTTTTTTTCGCCGACCCGCCAAAAATTCAAAATGGCCGCCACACGGAAACCGGCAGATTTAGGGCAACCAAACTTATACATATCACAGAGGTATATGAGGGGAATCTTTTGAAACCAAAAACTCAAAACTGATCAGACAGTTTTTGAGAAAATGGCCGTCAAAGTCCAAAATTGAGCGTTTTTCGACAAAAACGGCCGCCATTTTGAAAAAAATGCGAAAATCAAAAAACAAAAAAATACCTCCTTCTCAAAATATTTTTAGGCATTTTTGTGCAAAATTTCAGAAAGATTCGATCGTTAACTTTAAAGATAAAAATGTTAACGCCGGACGGACGGACGGACGGACGGACGGACGACGGACGCAACGCCATGCCAATAGGTTATCGGACCAAAGGTCCGGTAACCTAAAAAAGATTACCAGAGAATTGTTTAATCTCAAGTCACAACTGTTTTCTTTTCCCCACCGAAATTGCTGCACTGATCTTCCGAGGGTTATTGAAGGTCGAATTCAAAATCACCACTGAAATCTCTTTATATGAATTTCCATTTCGACATATTTGATAAAACTAGACGTCAAGGCCTAAAGATGCCTTGGAGGCATTTCGGTGTTAAGACTGATTTGTAATATTTATAACATGTTTACCATGGGCTCTACAATGCACTACGACACATTGTTTCCAAGATATCAACGAAAACGAAAAATGCCGACTCGGCAGAAAAATTCAAGGTCAAGGTCAAAGGTCATCCTTAATACCCTCAAGACATATTTGTCTAGGATGCTCTTCGACGCACCGTTTCCGAGATATCGACGAAAACGAAAAATGCCGACTCGGCGAAAAAATTTTAGGTCAAGGTCAAAGTTCATCCATAATACCCCTTAGACATGTTTGTCTAGTGCCACGAGTCCGAAAATAACATCCGTTTCGCTGTACAACGCACCGTTTCCGAGATATCGACGAAAATGCAAAAAATGCCGACTCGGCAGAAAAATTCAAGGTCAAGGTCAAAAGGTCATCCTCAATAACCTTTAGACAAGTTTGTCTAGGGCAACGAGTCCGAAAATAACGTCCGTTTTGCTCTAAGATGCACCGTTTCCGAGATATCGAAGGATACGAAAAATGCCGACTCGGTGAAAAATTAGCCCAAGGGCTAAGAAAGGTTACCGGACAATATACATTTTAGATATTAGCCCTTTGTCCAGTGACCTTGAAAATAAAGTCACTGATAAATTCAAGGCCATGAAATTTTCAACAAATATATCACTTCTAGTATGTCCACAATAAATTCCTCAGCTGTAAAGTCGATAATAAGTGAGACATTAGCCATTCTGTGATGTGACCTTGAAAATGAGGTCAAAGTTCAAGTTCAAGGTCATGAAAATATTCAGTATATAATCATTCCTCTATATTCGCAATTGATTCCTATGCTGTAAATGTAAGTATCAATCTATTACCACCAATACAATCAGATTTTGATGATGCCAATAAGAAACGTAAAATACTACATTTTGCAATAGAAACAAACAAAGCCCGACCCGAGTTTATCCAAAGACACACTGGCGTCTTCAGGGGCAGACAATGTGTTAAATGTAGTTGTTTCTACTGTACACCAGATGGAATTAGTATACAACTGCCCAACAACCTATGATAACTAGACGCTCCCGGTCGCCTACGACCGCTTGGGTGTATCCCCCGTAGCCCTATCATCCCTATTGCCCCAAATAGTACTGAAAAATAGTACAAATAGTACATCGCTGATGTACATTGTGAGTGTGAAACCTTTCAAGCTTATTGAAGGTCGAATTCAAGATCACCACTAAATCACTGCATTCGAATTTCCATTTCGACATGTTCGAAAAAAATAACAGCCAGATAAAGGTTTTCACCTAAAGCTATATTTCAACTCAGAATATTTGACAAACTAACAGCCAGATAAAGGTTTTCACCTAAAGCTATATTTCAACTCAGAATATTTGACAAACTTGGTTCCAAGTTGCGAGATGACTAAATTGGAGCCAGATCAACTTTAATTTATAATTTAAATTTTAATTCATAATATGTGCCAAACTTGGTTTCAAGCTGAAATTCAAGTAAAAGTTTACCAAAACTGCATTTCAAGATGACGAAATTGGAGCCAGATCGATCTTTTCACCATAAATTATATTTTAATTCACAATATGTGCCAAACTTGGTTTCAAGTTGAAATTCGAAGTAAAAATTGACTTTACTGGTAAAAATAATGTTAACTTATCCGGTTACACCCATGAAATCTCTACTGGACAAAACTTTTAAATTGTTGAGCTCAATAATAAATGTTTCTTGTCTTAACTATTTTTCTTGAGGTCAATAATAGACTTAACTAGTAAAAATGATGTTAACTTATTCGGCTACAGCCATGAAATCTCTACTGCACAGAAGCTTTACCTTGTTGAGCCCAATAATAAATGTTTCTTGTCTTAACTATTTTTATTGTGGTAAATAATAGACTTAACTAGTAAAAATAATGTTAACTTATTCGGTTACACCTGTGAAATCTCTACTGGACAAAACCTTTACCTTGTTGAGCTCAATAATAAATGTTTCTCGTCTTAACTATTTTTATTGTGGTCAATAATAGACTTAACTAGTAAAACCAATGTTAACTTATTCAGTAATATTGTTCTTTTTTCACCAAAAACATCAGTTCTGTATTCTGAACAAGAATCCAGTGCAATTTGCTTTCAAGGTACAGGTTATTGGAGTGATCACACATGTCAAAGTAGGTATTTTAATTGTCGTAATAAGTTAACCTCTCAAACTTATTAATATTTATTCGATCATTCTGAAAAACAATAGGTTTCGTGTGATGGTCTTTCTCATTGAGCCTGTGCGATTTCATCATCATTCATTGAAAACTCCCACCCGTAGAGCGTTCACAACCCATGTGTGTTAAACAGGCTAATTTGAGCACAAAATGTTACGCCAATCGGCTATTTTGGTTGCTATGGCAACCAAAATCGATAGGTGTCCAGATCTCACCATAAGACATGTCCATATAAAATATTATCAAAGTCGGTTCATATTTGCAAGCTGCAGCGCGTTCACAAGAAAGTGTCTGCGGACGCGGACGCGGCTGCGGCGGCGGCGCGACGATCGTAAATCCATAGTATCCGCCGAACTTTGTTCGGGGGATACAATAATTTAGAAATCCGAATCTAACCCCATGCAATAGATACATGACAAGTACAAAAGTACCCAATCACAAGCCCGAAGGCTACTGAGTTGATGGTATCCTCGGGGACAGATTTAATGTCCGCCAGCAGTGACACCGACTCAGTGGTATAAATGTAAGTATCAATCTATTACCACCAATACAATCAAATTTTGATGATGCCAATAAGAAACGTAAAATACAACATTTTGCAATAGAAACAAAGCCCGACCAAATAGTTTATCCAAAGACACACTGGCGTCATCAGGGGCAGATGTAAAGATGATAATAAGCGACATATTAGCCATTTTGTTCTCTGACCTTGAAAATGAGATCAAAGGTCAAATTCTAGATCACCAAAATATTCAGCATACATCATTTCCTATATGTTCACTATGGACCCCTAAGCTGTAAATTTGACAATAAGCGAGATATAAACCATTTTGTATTCTGACCTTGAAAATAAAATGACTAACCTTGAAATTTAGGTCAAGGGTCAAATTCAAGGTCACTAGAATATTCAGCATTTTTGTGCAAAATTTCAGAAAAATCCGATCGTAAACTTTAAAGATAAAATTGTTTACGGACGACGGACGATGGACGCAACGCCATGGCAATAGGTTATCGGACCATAGGTCCGGTAACCTAAAAATTAGGCCTAGGGCCAAAGATAGGTTACCGGACAATGTTTAATATTTTAGATGTTAGCCAGGTCACTGGTTAAATTCAAGGTCAAGAGAATATTCAGCATATATAATATTAAGCATACATCATGTCCACAGTTGATTGATAAGCTGTAAATTCAATAATCAGAGAGATATTAGCAATTTTGTGCTGTGCCCTCGAAAATGAAGGCAAAGGTCAAGTTCAAGGTCATCAAAATATTCAGTGTATATCATTTTCTATATGTCCACAATTGATTCCCAAGCCATACAGCCAATAGAGGAGCAAAATATTAGCCATTTTGTCCTGTGACCTCGAAAATGAGGTCAAAGGTCAAATTCAAGGTCACGAGAATATTCAGCATATATCACTTCCTATATGTTCACAATTGATTCCTAAGCTGTACAGTCGATCATAAGCGAGATATAAGCCATTATGTCCTATGACCTTGAAAATTGGGTCAAAGGTCGAATTCAAGGTCATCAGAATATTCAGCATATATCATTTCCTATATATCCACAATTGATTACTAAGCTGTAGAGTCGATAATAAGCGAGATAAAAACCATTTTGTGCTCTTGACCTTGAAACTGAGGTCAGAGGTCAAATTCAAGGTCACGAGAATATTCACCATATATCATTTCCTATATGTCAACAATTGATTCCTAGTCGACCAAATAGTTTATCCAAAGACACACTGGCGTCATCAGGGGCAGATGTAAAGATGATAATAAGCGACATATTAGCCATTTTGTTCTCTGACCTTGAAAATGAGATCAAAGGTCAAATTCTAGATCACCAAAATATTCAGCATACATCATTTCCTATATGTTCACTATGGACCCCTAAGCTGTAAATTTGACAATAAGCGAGATATAAACCATTTTGTATTCTGACCTTGAAAATAAAATGACTAACCTTGAAATTTAGGTCAAGGGTCAAATTCAAGGTCACTAGAATATTCAGCATTTTTGTGCAAAATTTCAGAAAAATCCGATCGTAAACTTTAAAGATAAAATTGTTTACGGACGACGGACGATGGACGCAACGCCATGGCAATAGGTTATCGGATTTTCAGAAAATGGCCGCCACAGTCCAAAATCAGGCATTTTTCGTCGAAAACGGCCGCCATTTTGAAAAAATTAGGCCAAGGGCCAAAGATAGGTTACCGGACAATGTTTAATATTTTAGATGTTAGCCAGGTCACTGGTTGAATTCAAGGTCAAGAGAATATTCAGCATAACATTAAGCATATATCATGTCGACAGTTGATTGCTAAGCTGTAAATTCAATAATCAGCGAGATATTAGCAATTTTGTGCTGTGGCCTTGAAAATGAAGGGGCAAAGGTCAAATTCAAAGTCATCAAAATATTCAGTGTATATCATTTTCTATATCATGTCCACAATTGATTCCCAAGCCATACAGTTAATAGAGGAGCAAGATATGAGCCAGTTTATCCTTGGACCTTGAGAATGAGGTCAGAGGTCAAATTCAAGGTCCGAGAATATTCAGCATATATCATTTCCTACATGTCCACAATTGATTCCTAAGCTGTAAAATCGATAATTCGTGAGATATTAGCCATTTTGTCCTGTGACCTTGAAAATGAGGTGAAAGGTCAAATTCAAGGTCATGACAATAATCTGCATATATCATTTCCTATACGTTCATAACTGATTCCTAAGCTGTGAAGTCGATAACAAGCGAGATATTAGCCATTTTGTCCTATGACCTTGAAAATGCCATCAAAGGTCAAATTCAAGGTCATCAGAATATTCAGCATATATCATTTCCTATATGTCCACAATTGATTCCTAAGCTGTAGAGTCGATGATAAGTGAGATATTAGCCATTTTGTCCTGTGACCTTGAAAATGAGGTCAAAGGTCAAATACAAGGTCATGACAATAATCTGCATATATCATTTCCTATATGTTGATAACTGATTCCTAAGCTGTAAAGTCGATAACAAGCGAGGTATTAGTCATTTTGTCATATGACCTTGAAAATGGGTTCAAAGGTCAAATTCAAGGTCATCAGAATATTCAGCATATATCATTTCCTATATGTCCACAATTGATTCCTAAGCTGTAGAGTCAATAATAAGTGAGATATTAGCCATTTTGTCCTGTGACCTTGAAAATGAGGTCAAAGGTCAAATTCAAGGTCATGACAATAATCTCCATATATCATTTCCTATATGTTGATAACTGATTCCTAAGCTGTAAAGTCGATAACAAGCGAGATATTAGTCATTTTGTCCTATGACCTTGAAAATGGGGTCAAAGGTCAAATTCAAGGTCACGAGAATATTCAGCATATATCATTTCCTATATGCCCACAATTGATTCCTAAGCTGTAGAGTCGATAATAAGCGAGATATCAGCCATTTTGTGCTCTGACCTTGAAATTGAGGTCAGAGGTCAAATTCAAGGTCACGAGAATATTCAGCATATATCATTTCCTATATGTCCACAATTGATTCCTAGTCTCTAATCTCAATATTAAGTGAGATATTAGGCATAATGTGTCCCATTATAAAGCATAGGAGAATTTAACATGGGAAAGTCCCATTTGGGCCGAGTTTGGGCCGAAATAGCCCACTTCGAGCGATTCAAGCGCAACGAAATTTATAGACATCATAGGGGTACATATGAGGAGTGTTATGTATCAAAAACAAAAAAAGTTACTGAACAGATTTTGAGAAAATGGCCACCAAAGTCCAAAATCAGGCAATTTTCGTCGAAAACGGCCGCCATTTTGAAAAAAATGCGAAAATCAAAAAACTAAAAAATACCTCCTTCCTGAATTATTTTTAAGTATTTTTGTGCAAAATTTCAGAAGAATTCGCCCGTAAACAAAAAAGATAAAAATGTGGACGACGATGACGACGACGACGACGACGACGGACGACGACGGACGACGGACGACAGACGACGGACGCAACGCCATGCCAATGGGTTATCGGACCATAGGTCCGGTAACCTAAAAATACCTCCTTCTTGAATTATTTTTGTGTATTTTTGTGCAAAATTTCAGAAAAATTCGCCCGTAAACAAAAAAGATAAAAATGTGGACGACGACGACGGACAACGACGGACGATGGACGTCGGACGCAACGCCATGCCAATAGGTTATCGGACCATAGGTCCGGTAACGTAAAAATACCTCCCTCTCGAAATATTTTTACGCATTTTTGTGCAAAATTTCAGAAAAATTCGATCGTAATCTTCAAAGATAAAATTGTTTACGGACAGACGGACAGACGGACGGACGGACGACGGACGCATCGCCATGGCAATAGGTTATCGGACCATAGGTCCGGTAACCTAAAAAAGGAAAAAAACCTTTGCCGGGAATATTTTTAGCTATTTTTGTGCAAAATTTCAGAAAGATTCGACCGTAAACTTTAAAGCTAAAAAATGTTGCCGGACGCCGGACGGACGAATGGACACCGGACGCAATGGACCAAAGGTCCTGTAACCTAAAAAAATTAGGCCAAGGGCCGAAGATAGGTTACCGGAAAGTGTTTAATATTTTAGATGTTAGCCAGGTCACTGGTTGAATTCGAGGTCAAGAGAATATTCAGCATATATAACATTAAGCATCTATCATGTCCACAGTTGATTGCTAAGCTGTAAATTCAATAATCAGAGAGATATTAGCAATTTTGTGCTGTGGCCTTGAAAATGAAGGGGCAAAGGTCAAATTCAAGGTCATCAAAATATTCAATGTATATCATTTTCTATATCATGTCCACAATTGATTCCCAAGCCATACAGTCAATAGAGATATGAGCCAGTTTGTCCTTGGACCTTGAAAATGAGGTCAGAGGTCAAATTCAAGGTCACGAGAATATTCAGCATATATCATTTCCTATATGTCCACAATTGATTCCTAAGCTGTAAAATCGATAATAAGTGAGATATTAGCCTGTTTGTCCTGTGACCTTGAAAATGAAGTCAAAGGTCAAATTCAAGGTCATGACAATAATCTGCATATATCATTTCCTATATGTTCATAATTGATTGCTAAGCTGTAAAGTCGATAACAAGCGAGATATTAGCCATTTTGTCCTGTGACCTTGAACATGAGGTCGAAGGTCAAATTCAAGGTCATCAGAATAATCAGCATAATGTATATCATTTCCTATATGTCCACAATTGATTCCTAAGCTGTAGAGTCGATAATAAGCGAGATATAAGCCATTTTGTGCTCTGACCTTGAAACTGAGGTCACAGGTCAAATTCAAGGTCACGAGAATATTCAGCATATATTATTTCCTATATGTCCACAATTGATTCCTAAGCTGTAGAGTCAATAATAAGTGAGATATTAGGCATAATGTGTCCCATTATAAAGCATAGGAGAATTTAACATGGGAAAGTCCCATTTGGGCCGAGTTTGGGCCAAAATGGCCATTTTGTGCTCTGACCTTGAAACTGAGGTCAGAGGTCAAATTCAAGGTCACGAGAATATTCAGCATATATCATTTCCTATATGTCCACAATTGATTCCTAGTCTCTAATCTCAATATTAAGTGAGATATTAGGCATAATGTGTCCCATTATAAAGCATAGGAGAATTTAACATGGGAAAGTCCCATTTGGGCCGAGTTTGGGCCAAAATGGCCCACTTCGAGCGATTCAAGCGCAACGAAATTTATAGACATCATAGGAGTACATATGAAGAGTCTTATGTATCAGAAAGAAAAAAAGTTACTGAACAGATTTTGAGAAAATGGCCGCCAAAGTCAAAAATCAGGCATTTTTCGTCGAAAACGGCCGCCATTTTGAAAAAAATGTGAAAATCCAAAAACTAAAAAATACCTCCTTCTTGAATTATTTTTAAGTATTTTTGTGCAAAATTTCAGAAAAATTCGCCCGTAAACAAAAAAGATAAAATTGTGGACGACGACGACGGACGACGACGACGACGACGACGACGACGACGACGGACGACGGACGCAACGCCATGCCAATAGGTTATTGGACCATAGGTCCGGTAACCTAAAATTAGCCCAAGGGCTAAGGAAGGTTACTGGAAAATATACATTTTAGATATTAGCCTTTTGTCCAGTGACCTTGAAAATAAAGTCACTGATAAATTCAAGGCCATGAAATTTTCAACAAATATATCACTTCTAGTATGTCCACAATAAATTCCTAAGCTGTAAAGTCGATAATAAGTGAGACATTAGCCATTCTGTGATGTGACCTTGAAAATGAGGTCAAAGTTCAAGTTCAAGGTCATGAAAATATTCAGTATATATCATTCCTCTATATTCGCAATTGATTCCTATGCTGTAAATGTAAGTATCAATCTATTACCACCAATACAATCAGATTTTGATGATGCCAATAAGAAACGTAAAATACTACATTTTGCAATAGAAACAAACAAAGCCCGACCAAATAGTTTATCCAAAGACACACTGGCGTCTTCAGGGGCAGACAATGTGTTAAATGTAGTTGTTTCTACTGTACACCAGATGGAATTAGTATACAACTGCCCAACAACCTATGAAAATAATTTAGAAATCCGAATCTAACCCCATGCAATAGATACATGACAAGTACAAAAGTACCCAATCACAAGCCCGAAGGCTACTGAGTTGATGGTATCCTCGGGGACAGATTTAACGTCCGCCAGCAGTGACACCGACTCAGTGGTATAGTATTGTAAGTATCAATCTATTACCACCAATACAATCAAATTTTGATGATGCCAATAAGAAACGTAAAATACAACATTTTGCAATAGAAACAAAGCCCGACCAAATAGTTTATCGAAAGACACACTGGCGTCATCAGGGGCAGATGTAAAGATGATAATAAGCGACATATTAGCCATTTTGTTCTCTGACCTTGAAAATGAGATCATATGTCAAATTCTAGATCACCAAAATATTCAGCATACATCATTTCCTATATGTTCACTATGGACCCCTAAGCTGTAAATTTGATAATAAGCCAGATATAAGCGATTTTGTATTCTGACCTTGAAAATAAAATGACTAACCTTGAAATTTAGGTCAAGGGTCAAATTCAAGGTCACTAGAATATTCAGCATATATCATTTCCTATATGTTCACAATTGATTCCTAAGCTGCAAAGTCGCTGATAAGCAAGATATTGGCCATTTTGTCCAGTGACCTTGAAAATGAGGTCAAAGGACAAATTCAAGGTCACGAGAATATTCAGCATATATCATTTCCTATATGTTCACAATTGATTCCTAAGCCGTAAAGTCGATAATAAGCGAGATATTAGCAATTTTGTCCTGTGACCTTGGAAATGAGGTCAAAGGTCAAATTCAAGGTCACGAGAATATTCAGCATATATCATTTCCTATATGTTCACAATTGATTCCTAAGCTGTAAAGTCGATAATAAGCGAGATATTAGCCATTTTGTCCTGTGACCTTGCAAATGAGGTCAAAGGTCAAATTCAAGGTCATTAGAATATTCGGCATATATCATTTCCTATATGTCCACAATTGATCCCTAAGCTGTAAAGTCAATAATAGGCGAGATATTAGCCATTTTGTGCTCTGACCTTGAAACTGAAGTCAGAGGTCAAATTCAAGGTCACGGGAATATTCAGCATATATCATTTCCTTTATGTCCACAATTGATCCCTAAGCTGTAAAATCGATAATAAGTGAGATATTAGCCATTTTGTTCTGTAACCTTGAAAATGAGGTCAAACGTCAAATTCAAGGTCATCAGATTATTCGGCATGTATCATTTCCCATATGTCAACAATTGATTCCTAGGCTGTAAAGTTGATAATTAGCGAGGTATTAGACATTTTGTGCTCTGACCTTGAAACCGAGGTCAAAGGTCAAATTCAAGGTCACGAGAATATTCAGCATATATCATTTCCTATATGTCCACAATTGATCCCTAAGCTGTAAATCGATAATAAGTGAGATATTAGCCATTTTGTCCTGTGACCTTGAGAATGAGGTCAAACGTCAAATTCAAGGTCATCAGATTATTCGGCATGTATCATTTCCTATATGTCCACAATTGATTCCTGGGCTGTAAAGTTGATAATAAGCAAGATATTAGACATTTTGTGCTCTGACCTTGAAACCGAGGTCAGAAGTCAAATTCAAGGTCACGAGAATATTCAGCATATATCATTTCCTATATGTCCACAATTGATCCCTAAGCTGTAAAATCGATAATAAGTGAGATATTAGCCATTTTGTTCTGTGACCTTGAAAATGAGGTCAAACGTCAAATTCAAGGGCATCAGATTATTCGGCATGTATCATTTCCTATATGTCCACAATTAATTCCTAGGCTGTAAAGTTGATAATAAGTGAGATATTATACATTTTGTGCTCTGACCTTGAAACCGAGGTCAGAGGTCAAATTCAAGGTCACGAGAATATTCAGCATATATCATTTCCTATATGTCCACAATTGATCCCTAAGCTGTAAAATCGATAATAAGTGAGATTTTAGCCATTTTGTCCTGTGACCTTGAGAATGAGGTCAAACGTCAAATTCAAGGTCATCAGATTATTCGGCATGTATCATTTCCTATATGTCCACAATTGATTCCTGGGCTGTAAAGTTGATAATAAGCAAGATATTAGACATTTTGTGCTCTGACATTGAAACCGAGGTCAGAGGTCAAATTCAAGGTCACGAGAATATTCAGCATATATCATTTCCTATATGTCCACAATTGATCCCTAAACTGTAAAATCGATAATAAGTGAGATATTAGCCATTTTGTTCTGTGACCTTGAAAATGAGGTCAAACGTCAAATTCAAGGGCATCAGATTATTCAGC
Source organism: Terebella lapidaria (assembly GCA_949152475.1). Lineage (NCBI taxonomy): Eukaryota > Metazoa > Annelida > Polychaeta > Terebellida > Terebellidae > Terebella > Terebella lapidaria. The sequence goes on from OX424569.1 coordinate 22,290,056, forward strand.
ATATATCATTTCCTATATGTCCACAATTAATTCCTAGGCTGTAAAGTTGATAATAAGCGAGATATTAGACATTTTGTGCTCTGACCTTGAAACCGAGGTCAGAGGTCAAATTCAAGGTCACGAGAATATTCAGCATATATCATTTCCTATATGTCCACAATTGATCCCTAAGCTGTAAAATCGATAATAAGTGAGATATTAGCCATTTTGTTCTGTGACCTTGAAAATGAGGTCAAACGTCAAATTCAAGGTCATCAGATTATTCGGCATGTATTATTTCCTATATGTCCACAATTGATTCCTAGGCTGTAAAGTTGATAATAAGCAAGATATTAGACATTTTGTGCTCTGACCTTGAAACCGAGGTCAGAGGTCAAATTCAAGGTCACAAGAATATTCAGCATATATCATTTCCTATAGGTCCACAATTGATTCCTAGTCTCTAATCTCAATATTACGTGAGATATTAAGCTCAATGTGTCCCATTATAAAGCATAGGAGAATTTAACATGGGAAAGTCCCATTTGGGTGGAGTTTGGGCCCAAAGTAGCCCACTTCGAACGATTCAAGGGCAACGAAATTTATACATGTCACAGGGGTACATATGAGGAGTGTTATGCATCAACAAGACCAAAAGTTACTGAACAGATTTTGAGAAAACGACCGTCAAAATCCAAAATTGGTCAGTTTTTAAAGAAAACGGCCGCTCTGACCTTGAGACTGAGGTCAGAGGTCGAATTCAAGATCACGAGAATATTCAGCATATATCATTTCCTATATGTCCACAATTGATTCCTAGTCTCTAATCTCAATATTAAGTGAGATATTAGGCATAATGTGTCCCATTATAAAGCATAGGAGAATTTAACATGGGAAAGTCCCATTTGGGCCGAGTTTGGGCCAAAATGGCCCACTTTGAGCGATTCAAGCGCAACGAAATTTATAGACATCATAGAAGTACATATGAGGAGTGTTATGTATCAAAAAGAAAAAAAGTTACTGAACAGATTTTGAGAGAATGGCCGCCAAAGTCCAAAATCAGGCATTTTTCGTCGAAAATGGCCGCCATTTTGAAAAAAATGCGGAAATCAGAAAACTAAAAAAAACCTTTCCTGGAAATATTTTTAAGTATTTTTGTGCAAAATTTCAGAAAGATCGGACCATATACTTTAAAGATAAAAATTAGCCCAAAGGCTAAGACAGGTTACCGGACAATTTTGGTTTGGCCATGGCAGCATTGGCAGGTAACAGACCTTGAGATTTACCAATCAAGGTTCGCAGTGTGAACAAATGACCTTGAGATTTACCAATCAAGGTCATCCGTGTGAACTTCGATTTCACCACTACATGTTCATAATACAAAGATATATCTGGGTGGAATCGTTTAGGCCGCTCAGGTCAATTTACACATTACGAGTCAGACATTTGGCACTCAAGGTCATCTGATGTCAAGATCAAGGTCATCATTAGTTGTGCCATATATGTCTTGCTATATGTTCATAATGCAAACATGAGTTCTATCTGCAAGCATTTCATCTATAGAGGCAAATCAGGGCATTTTTTACCCCAAAATGGCTGTTCTGACCTTTCAAGGTCATCGAAGGTCAAAGTCAAGGTCACCACACAAATCGCCATATATGACTTCCCATTTGAAAGTACCAATTTCTAAGCTGTATCTTCAAGTGTTCTATGAGAACAGTCCGAACAGCTCCCATTATGAAGGAAAAAAGTGCCGAAAATTTTCTAAGTCCAAAATTTTTTTGAAAGGGTGAAAAACATGGCAGCACAAGGTTCGCAGTGTAAACATATGACCTTGGGATTTACCAATCAAGGTCATCCGTATGAACTTCGATGTTACCATTACATGTATGTGTGCGGCATTTGATATTCTATATTTTGGGTGGAATCGTTTAGGCCGCTCAGGTCAAGTTACACATTCCAAGTCAGACATTTGGCACTCAAGGTCATCTGACGTCAAGTTCGAGGTCATCATTAGTTGTGCCATATATGTCTTCCTATATGTTCATAATGCAAACATGAGCTCTATCTGCAAGCATTTCATCTACAGAGGCGAATCTGGGCATTTTTTGACCCCAAAATGGCTGTTTTGACCTTTCAAGGTCATCGAAGGTCAAATTCAAGGTCACCACACAAGTCGCCATATATGACTTCCCATTTGAAAGTGCCAATTTCTAAGCTCTATCTTCAAGCGTTCTATGAGTACAGTCCTGACAGCTCCCATTATCACGCAGGGTAAGCGAGAATGCCGAGTTGCGCACAAAATACGTTGCTTTGCCGAGTTGCGCACAAGGAATACCGAGTTGCGCACAGGAAATGCCGAGGCGCGCACAAATCAGGCTGTGAGCACCACGCTCTATGTGAAAAGTACGCAAATATGGGTGTTTATGTCAACATTATGGGATAAAATTCATGTCTATCCGGATCTCCTGACATGCCAAGTGCATACGCAGTTGGATGTAGAACGATCTGTAAAGAAATGGTGGAGCACGATGTGAAAAACTCTGTCGCTATTTCCCCGATTCACCTATTATCGCCCAGTGCACATTTCACAAGCTTATGGTGTATCTTAGATAATCAAACGGATGTGTAATATTGTTTAATTGCTTTTGTATACATATATTAGAGCTATTCTTGTTATATATACAATCATATCTTGACTTATAACAACAATATATTGGTTTTCAAAATTAATTCCGTGACCCCTGCCGAGTAGCGCACGGCAAGGTGTTGGTAACTGCTGGGTTGCGCTCAGATAATTTCAATAAGTTTATTTCAACATCAACATTGACAAGTACAATTCCACAGAGTTACATAAAAAATATAGATGTTGAAAGGGAATGCATAGAAGCCAAGGCTTATAACGTTGCAATTCCCAAATTAAAAGTTACAATATTTTTAAGTACACATGTTCAAAACCAATAAAAGATAAAAAAAAAAAACAGATCAAGATACATGAAAAAAATAAAAATAAAAAATAAATAAATAAAAAGTAAAGTAAAGTAACAAGTAAATAGATAATACTGATCAATACTATTACTATTAGTAACAGCTCAATACAAAATGTCGGGTGAAATGCTATATACTATACTAGAATAACAAAAATGCTAGTAATCTGAAATGTATAATTGTTTGAGTTTACTTTTGAACGTTTTTACATATTGAATTTTATGTAGTGCTTTGTCTAGATTATTCCACATTTTTACACCTTCAATACCGATAGTCATGGAGCGGGTTTTAGTTCTACAATATTTCACATTGAAATTTCTATTGGCACTTGACCGTGTATTATAATTATGGACTTGATGATTGTCAGTGAACATTTTTTGAATATTAACAGGCAATAATTTGTTGTGAGCTTTAAAAACCAGAATCAAAGTTTTTAAATTAACCACATCTTGGAACTTAAGGCACCTATATACACATGTATTGTGTACCAGTCACACCAAGGCCACTGACGTCCCCGGACCAAAGACCAAGTTCTTGCTGGGTCCCTGATGATCTTTGGTGATCCTGGGTAGTCCGGGACTATTTTTTCAATCCTAGGTAGTCCGGGAAGGTTCGTTTTGGGTCCGGGACAATCCAGGGAAGTCTATTGATAACGTGTTGAATTTATATGGCCTATACATTGCATCCTGCGCCCAAAACACTTGCACAAACATATATGATTTATTCAGGATTGTAATATAAGCATTACCCATATAGGAAGTAATATCTGGTGCATCGTTTGGCGATCTTGAACATGACTTTAGGTGATGTTGACCACTAAATATGGAGGTTACGTCTGACATAATTTGTGTAAATTGGCCTCTTGAAATTTTAAATGTTTGTACATGTAGATAGAGCGTATAGGTATTATGAGCATATAGGGAGTCATACATATATGTGGCACACCTAATAGTGAGCTCGAACTTAACCTCGGGTTAACTTGTTTGCTGAACCTCAGTTTCATGACTAGCATAAAATATCTAAATTGTTATTTGCAGACAAAGCAATTATTTTATATTTGGGGTGCGCAACCGTGCAGTTGCCAGTGAGCGCGCCCGAGCAGTTGCCTATCGGATTTTGCCACTTCACACAAACACACATAAATAACTTCTCAAATACCATCAAAATGATGTTGACAATAAATACTTATGATTGTTCACATTTGATAAGCAAGTTCCATCACTGTCAGCGATAAAAATGACCGGCGTTGTGTCTCAATTGCTCAGTTCAGTGAGCGATATATGAAGGCTTTCACTGAAAACAACGATGGTCAGTCAAGTTTGACAAGTTTTATGAACTGCTCGTTGGTCAATTGATGTTTCCGCGATCACCAATATTACTTAGGATGTTCATATATCCGGATAAGACTTTTAATATATACACACCTGTCTTCCATTCTTCTCAAAATCTTGAAAACTGACAGACGAGAGTCCAAGAACAAAAAACTTCGGCGCGCCTCGGCATTCCCTGTGCGCGACTCGGTATTTCTTGTGCGCAACTCGGCAAAGCAACGTATTTTGTGCGCAACTCGGCATTCTCGCTTACCCTGCGTGATTATGAAGTAAAAAAGTGCCGAAAATTTTCTAAGTCCAAAATATTTTTCAAAGGGTGAAAATTTTTTTTGGTCTAGAAATGGCCCAAAATGGATAGTAATGTTATTTGGGGCGAAAAAAAATTTTTTCACCGACTCGTCAAAAATTCAAAATGGCCGCCACACTGAGATCGGCGATTCAAGGGCAACAAAACTTATACACGTCACAGAGGTATATAAGAGGAATCTTTTTAAGCAAAAATCTCAAAACTGATCAGACAGTTTTTGAGAAAATACAGACCAGGTGCAAATTTGAGCGTTTTTCAACCCAAAAATGGCTGTTTTGACCTTTCAAGGTCATCCAAGGTCAAATTCAAGGTCACCACACAAGTCGCCATATATGACTTCCCATTTGAAAGTGCCAATTTCTAAGCTCTATCTTCAAGCGTTCTATGAGTACAGTCCGGACAGCTCCCATTATGAAGGGAAAAAGTGCCGAAAATTTTCTAAGTCCAAAATTTTTTTCAAAGGGTGAAAAATTTTTTTTGCCCTAGAAATGGCCCAAAATGGATAGTAATGCGATTTGGGGCGAAAAAAAATTTTTTCGCCGACCCGCCAAAAATTCAAAATGGCCGCCACACAAAAACCGGCAGATTTAGGGCAACCAAACTTATACATATCACAGAGGTATATGAGGGGAATCTCTTGAAACCAAAAACTCAAAACTGATCAGACAGTTTTTGAGAAAATGGCCGTCAAAGTCCAAAATTGAGCGTTTTTCGACAAAAACGGCCGCCATTTTGGAAAAAATGCGAAAATCAAAAAACAAAAAAATACCTCCTTCTCAAAATATTTTTAGGCATTTTTGTGCAAAATTTCAGAAAGATTCGATCGTTAACTTTAAAGATAAAAATGTTAACGCCGGACGGACGGACGGACGGACGGACGGACGGACGGACGGACGACGGACGCAACGCCATGCCAATAGGTTATCGGACCAAAGGTCCGGTAACCTAAAAATTAGCCCAAGGGCTAAGAAAGGTTACCGGACAATATACATTTTAGATATTAGCCTTTTGTCCAGTGACCTTGAAAATAAAGTCACTGATAAATTCAAGGTCATGAAATTTTCAACAAATATATCACTTCTAGTATGTCCACAATAAATTCCTAAGCTGTAAAGTCGATAATAAGTGAGACATTAGCCATTCTGTGATGTGACCTTGAAAATGAGGTCAAAGTTCAAGTTCAAGGTTATGAAAATATTCAGTATATATCATTCATCTATATTCGCAATTGATTCCTATGCTGTAAATGTAAGTATCAATCTATTAACACCAATACAATCAGATTTTGATGATGCCAATAAGAAACGTAAAATACTACATTTTGCAATAGAAACAAAACAAAGCCCGACCAAATAGTTTATCCAAAGACACACTGGCGTCTTCAGGGGCAGACAATGTGTTAAATGTAGTTGTTTCTACTGTACGCCAGATGAAATTAGTATACAACTGCCCAACAACCTATGAAAATAATTTAGAAATCCGAATCTAACCCCATGGAATAGATACATGACAAGTACAAAAGTACCCAATCACAAGCCCGAAGGCTACTAAGTTGATGGTATCCTCGGGAACAGATTTAACGTCCGCCAGTAGTGACACCGACTCAGTGGTACAAATGTAAGTATCAATCTATTACCACCAATACAATCAAATTTTGATGATGCCAATAAGAAAGGTAAAATACAACATTTTGCAATAAAAACAAAGCCCGACCAAATAGTTTATCCAAAGACACACTGGCGTCATCAGGGGCAGATGTAAAGATGATAATAAGCGACATATTAGCCATTTTGTTCTCTGACCTTGAAAATGAGATCAAAGGTCAAATTCTAGATCACCAAAATATTCAGCATACATCATTTCCTATATGTTCACTATGGACCCCTAAGCTGTAAATTTGATAATAAGCGAGATATAAGCCATTTTGTATTCTGACCTTGAAAATAAAATGACTAACCTTGAAATTTAGGGCAAGGGTCAAATTCAAGGTCACTAGAATATTCAGTATATATCATTTCCTATAAGTTCACCAATTGATTCCTAAGCTGCAAAGTCGCTAATAAGCAAGATATTGGCCATTTTGTCCTGTGACCTTGAAAATGAGGTCAAAGGTCAAATTCAAGGTCACGAGAATATTCAGCATATATCATTTCCTATATGTTCACAATTGATTCCTAAGCCATAAAGTCGATAATAAGCATGATAAGCGAGATATTAGCAATTTTGTCCTGTGACCTTGGAAATGAGGTCAAAGGTCAAATTCAAGGTCACGAGAATATTCAGCATATATCATTTCCTATATGTTCACAATTGACCCCTAAGCCGTAAAGTCGATAATAAGCGAGATATTAGCAATTTTGTGCTATGACCTTGAAAATAAGGTCAAAGGTCAAATTTGAGGTCATCAGAATATTCAGCGTATATCCTTTCCTGTATGTCCATATTTGATTCCTAAGCTGTAAAGTCGATAATAAGCGAGATATTAGCCATTTTGTCCCGTGACCTTGAAAATGAGGTCAAAGGTCAAATTCAAGGTCACGTGAATATTCAGCATATATCATTTCCTACATGTCCACAATTGATCACTACGCTGTAAAATCGATAATAAGTGAGATATTAGCCATTTTGTCCCGTGACCTTGAAAATGAGGTCGAAGGTCAAATTCAAGGTCATGACAATAATCTGCATATATCATTTCCTATATGTTCATAATTGATTCCTAAGCTGTAAAGTCGATAAGGAGTGAGATATTAGCCATTTTGTCCTGTGACCTTGAAAATGAGGTCAAAGGTCAAATTCAAGGTCATCAGAATATTCGGTATATATCATTTCTTATATGTCCACAATTGATTTCTAAGCTGTAAAGTCGATAATAAGCGAGATATTAGCCATTTTGTTCTTTGACCTCGAAACTGAGGTCAGACGTCAAACTCAAGGTCACGAGAATATTCAGCATATATCATTTCCTATATGTCCACAATTGATTCCTAGTCTCTAATCTCAATATTAAGTGAGATATAAGGCATAATGTGTCCCATTATAAAGCATAGGAAAATTTAACATGGGAAAGTCCCATTTGGGCCAAGTTTGGCCCAAAATGGCCCACTTCGAGCGATTCAAGCGCAACGAAACTTATACACATCACAGGAGTACATATGAGGAGTGTTGTGTATCGAAAAGAAAAAAAGTTACTGAACAGTTTTTGAGAAAATGGCCGCCAAAGTCCAAAATCAGGCATTTTTCGTCGAAAACGGCCGCCATTTTGAAAAAAATGCGAAAATCGAAAAACAAAAAAAAACTTTCCTTGAAATATTTTTAGGTATTTTTGTGCAAAATTTCAGAAAGATTCGATCATATACTTTAAAGATAAAAATGTGAACGGACGACGGACGGACGGACGAACGACGGACGACGGACGACGGACGCAACGCCATGCCAATAGGTTATCGGACCATAGGTCCGGTAACCTAAAATGTGAACGGACGGACGCCGGACGGACGACGGACGACGGACGCCGGACGCCGGACGCCGGACGCAACGCCATGCCAATAGGTTATCGGACCATAGGTCCGGTAACCTAAAAAGTTATTGAACAGATTTTGAGAGAATGACCGCCAAAGTCCAAAATCAGGCATTTTTCGTCAAAAATGGCCGCCATTTTGAAAAAAATGCGGAAATCAGAAAACTAAAAAAAAACTTTCCTGGAAATCTTTTTAGGTATTTTTGTGCAAAATTTCAGAAAGATTCGACCATATACTTTAAAGATAAAAATGTGAACGGACGGACGACGGACGCCGGACGACGGACGGACGACAGACGACGGACGCAACGCCATGCCAATAGGTTATCGGACCATAGGTCCGGTAACCTAAAAAATTAGGCCGAGGGCCAAAGATAGGTTACCGGACAATGTTTAATATTTTACATGTTAGCCAGGTCAATGGTTAAATTCAAGGTCAAGAGAATATTCAGCATATATAATATTAAGCATATATCATGTCCACAGTTGATTGCTAAGCTGTAAATTCAATAATCAGAGAGATATATCAGCAATTTTTTGCTGTAGCCTTGAAAATGAAAGCAAAGGTCAAACTCAAGGTCATCAAAATATTCAGTGCATATCATTTTATGTGTCCACAATTGATTCCCAAGTCATACAGTCAATAGAGGAGCAAGATATGAGCCATTTTCTTCTGTGACCTTGAAAATGAGGTCAGAGGTCAAATTCAAGTTCACGAGAATATTCAGCATATATCATTTCCTATATATCCACAATTGATTCCTAAGCTGTAAAATCGATAATAAGTGAGATATTAGCCATTTTGTCCTGTGACCTTGAAAATGAGGTCAAAGGTCAAATTCAAGGTCATGACAATAATCTGCATATATCATTTCCTATATGTTCATAATTGATTCCTAAGCTGTAAAGTCGATAACAAGCGAGATATTAGCCATTTTGTCCTGTGACCTTGAAAATGAGGTCGAAGGTCAAATTCAAGGCCATCAGAATATTCAGTACATATCATTTCCTATATGTCCACAATTGATTCCTAAGCTGTAGAGTCGATAATAAGCGAGATATAAGCCATTTTGTGCTCTGACCTTGAAACTGAGGTCAGAGGTCAAATTCAAGGTCACGAGAATATTCAGCATATATTATTTCCTATATGTCCACAATTGATTCCTAAGCTGTAGAGCCGATAATAAGCGAGATATAAGCCATTTTGTGCTCTGACCTTGAAACTGAGGTCAGGGGTCAAATTCAAGGTCACGAGAATATTCAGCATATATCATTTCCTATATGTCCACAATTGATTCCTAGTCTCTAATCTCAATATCAAGTGAGATATTAGGCATAATGTGTCCCATTATAAAGCATAGGAGAATTTAACATGGGAAAGTCCTATTTGGGCCGAGTTTGGGCCAAAATGGCCCACTTCGAGCGATTCAAGCGCAACGAAATTTATAGACATCATAGGAGTACATACGAGGAGTCTTATGTATCAAAAAGAAAAATTAGCCCAAAGGCTAAGATAGGTTACCGGACAATTTTGGTTTGGCCATGGCAGCATCGGCAGGTAACAGACCTTGAGATTTACCAATCAAGGTTCGCAGTGTAAATATATGACCTTGAGATTTACCAATCAAGGTCATCCGTGTGAACTTCGATGTCACCATTACATGTATGTGTGCGGTATTTGATATTCTATATGTTCATAATACAAAGATATATCTGGGTGGAATCGTTTAGGCCGCTCAGGTCAATTTACACATTCCAAGTCAGACATTTGGTCATCTGACGTCAAGTTCAAGGTCATCATTAGTTGTGCCATATATGTCTTCCTATATGTTCATAATGCAAACATGAGCTCTATCTGCAAGCATTTCATCTATAGAGGCAAATCTGGACATTTTTTGACCCCAAAATGGCTGTTTTGACCTTTCAATGTCATCGAAGGTCAAATTCAAGGTCACCACACAAGTCGCCATATATGACTTCCCATTTGAAAGTGCCAATTTCTAAGCTCTATCTTCAAGCGTTCTATGAGTACAGTCCTGACAGCTCCCATTATGAAGGAAAAAAGTGCCGAAAATTTTCCACGTCCAAAATTTTTTTCAAAGGGTGAAAATTTTTTTTTGCCTAGAAATGGCCCAAAATGGATAGTAATGTTATTTGGGGCGAAAAAAATTTTTTTCGCCGACTCGTCAAAAATTCAAAATGGCCGCCACACTGAGATCGGCGATTCAAGGGCAACAAAACTTATACACGTCGCAGAGGTATATAAGAGGAATCTTTTTAAGCAAAAATCTCAAAACTGATCAGAGAGTTTTTGAGAAAATACAGACCAGGTGCAAATTTGAGCGTTTTTCGACCCAAAAATGGCTGTTTTGACCTTTCAAGGTCATCCAAGGTCAAATTCAAGGTCACCACACAAGTCGCCATATATAACTTCCCATTTGAAAGTGCCAATTTCTAAGCTCTATCTTCAAGCGTTCTATGAGTACAGTCCGGACAGCTCCCATTATGGAGGGAAAAAGTGCCGAAAATTTTCTAAGTCCAAAATTTTTTTCAAAGGGTGAAAATTTTTTTTTGCCCTAGAAATGGCCCAAAATGGATAGTAATGCGATTTGGGGCGAAAAAAATTTTTTTCGCCGACCCGCCAAAAATTCAAAATGGCCGCCACACGGAAACCGGCAGATTTAGGGCAACCAAACTTATACATATCACAGAGGTATATGAGGGGAATCTTTTGAAACCAAAAACTCAAAACTGATCAGACAGTTTTTGAGAAAATGGCCGTCAAAGTCCAAAATTGAGCGTTTTTCGACAAAAACGGCCGCCATTTTGAAAAAAATGCGAAAATCAAAAAACAAAAAAATACCTCCTTCTCAAAATATTTTTAGGCATTTTTGTGCAAAATTTCAGAAAGATTCGATCGTTAACTTTAAAGATAAAAATGTTAACGCCGGACGGACGGACGGACGGACGGACGGACGGACGGACGGACGGACGGACGACGGACGCAACGCCATGCCAATAGGTTATCGGACCAAAGGTCCGGTAACCTAAAAAAGTTACTGAACAGATTTTGAGAAAATGGCCGCCAAAGTCCAAAATCAGGCATTTTTCGTCGAAAACGGCCGCCATTTTGAAAAAAATGCGAAAATCAAAAAACTAAAAAATACCTCCTTCTTGAATTATTTTTAAGTATTTTTGTGCAAAATTTCAGAAAATTCGCCCGTAAACAAAAAAGATAAAAATGTGGACGACGACGACGGACGACGACGGACGCAACGCCATGCCAATAGGTTATCGGACCATAGGTCCGGTAACCTAAAAATCCTAACGAAACCATATGGACGTTTCGTGACGAAATGCCCTAAATATGTTCAAATCCCAGGACTTGGCACATGGGTATGCCAGAGTATGACAAATGCTTTTTCAATTCTTTTTGCCAGGTTTACTGACATCAAAGCATAAATGATGTTACTACAGATATGTGACAGTCAATTATACATCTATAACCAGCTGAGGAGAGCACCCACCAAGGTTGTAGCCATGGAAATAGTCTCCAGACGCTGGAGTCTCCACTGTTTCCTGACCATCTCCATCAACAGTCACAACTCGGAAACTATCAGAGAGAATCTGATGATGTCGACTCAAACGCAGGTGGAATTGTCTACAACATCAGAAAACTTGAGAATCATCTAAAAATTCCAACAACAAATCAAGTCTTAGGCCATTATTTTTTTAATGATTGTTTTACAAACCCGCCGACTCCACATAAAATTGGCCGATAAGAAATAAATTCAACAGTTCCTGCTTTTATTTTTATTTTACCCACCGACTGGAAAATAATGCCCTGATAAAAATTTACAGCATCAAAACGATCAGTCTTTGCCTTCATGGTTATGCAAAGGAATTTAGTCTCCTTTCAAACCGATTATATGGTCACTCTCCCTATCTGTCTGTATGTCTGGTTATCTGTCTGTGCTTGACTATGGTTCTTCTAAAATAACTTGCTCATAGTTCTCTCCAGATAATACTGACATGTCCTATGCAATGTGCAATGTGTTGGAGTATGATGTTGTTTCCTCATGTCATCGCACTCTATTAATTTCAATACATAGAGAGTTGAATTTTTATATTTTACTCACCTAACTACAGTCATTGAAATCAAGCTGAAAATTTGGCACACCCTGTCTTAGCTGGGTTGCAAGGGAACTAGTAATGATTGTGAAAAAAAATCTTTTTCCATCTCTATGCCCATATTAAAAGTGAGTTTTGACTATATATGTTTATGACAAGGGGTGTTTCTGGGCTGCATAGGAATGCACATTGAGTTTATGTGCACAAACACGCTGGTAAATTAACGTGCAGGAAATGATGAATTGTTCACAGTTACACTTTTTTTATTAGCCCGACCACATATTTTCAGCAACTTTTATTTTTATTCCTTCCTACCGACCGACTTGAAATTTTTGAAGCAAAAAAGTTCGTAAAACAATTAATTAAAAAACGATGGCCTTAGCATACAAAAATTCACATAGATCTGTAACTTCAAAAGATGACAACTTTTTCTGTTTACCTGCCGAGGACATTGAACTCCACATCTCGACCGTGAGGCGCACCATCCACACTTCTCTTGGTGATGGAGTGTCGGAAATTGTCCAAATCCAACACTTCATAATGACTCAGTGCATCATTCAAGGAGCCTGAAAACGATGGAGCAATCGAAGATGTAATGCTACCTGATAATCTGCTCATAGAACAGAGTTTGACAATCTGTATACAGATGTACATGGTATAGTCAGTTTTAGTACACCCTGTATTCGCAGTGTGAACTCAAAGTCACAGTTTAAATGTATGGTAAAATCCTTCCTTCAAACAAGGGCCTTGGAATCATATATTAACGAATTTTTGTGCTACTAAACCAGCCTTGTCATACTCCCTGTATTATGTCACATACCATCCATGTACATATATCCTTCCATACCTGGTTTGTCTATCTCAAAATATTTTTAACCTCTGATCACCAATTCTTCATTTTGTCATTTCAACAAGGACCACAATGGAAATGTGTGCCTGGCACTTTCGTGTGCAATCCTTAGTTATTCATCATGTTCTGTATGTACATGTGGACTATTCATTGTATATACTCATGTGAGAATGACTGAAATGAATCAAATCCAAGTCCAAATAAATCAAATCCAACAATCTGTATACATAGTATACTATACATGTAGTCAGTTGGACAATCCATGGTATAGAAGTTTGACAATCTGTATACATCATGTACATGTCCCTGAGCATAGATCAGGGAAATCGCAATACGTTTTATCCTGACCAATGGAAGCAAAAATCTCGCTGCCACATTACTTCCCTGGAACATCCTCTAAACGTTTTTCCTTATAATAATATAACAAACGTGTCAAAATCACTGAGGAAAAAACATGTGGTGGTGTCAAATCAATGCCCATCGGATATGGACACTCCCAATTAAACATTCATCATACCGTATTCCCGCGCATAGAGGCGCATGCGCCTATAAATGAAGGTGTGCCATACCTCGTATATAGGCGCATGCGCTTATATACGAGGTATATATTTTTTTCCAGCAAAATGTGTGGATAACATGGTATTGTTTATAAGCGCACCTCTCATAACTTGTTTTTGCGATACATTATTATTGCAATAAGTGTTATCTAGTACATGGAAGGTCCGATCCACCTGTAGTCTACTATATGTGATTCACTATGTAATGAAATGCGTGCGACGTCCACCTGGAAAGCCTATGTTCGAAAGGAAGTGGATTCACATATAGGCGCATGCGCCATACCTCACATAAAGGCGTATGCGCCTATATATGAGGCATAATTATAATTCTGTGCATGTCCAAAAAGGCACTGTTTCATTTATAGGCGTATGCGCCTATATGCGCGGGAATACGGTACGTGGTGATGTAAACAAATATTTTTAACCTCAAATCCGCGGTAATAGGACAGCGCCATGATAGGTCGCCGCGACCTGTAATCATCACACTTCGTCAGGATTAACGAGTGCAAATTCATAAGGCTCTGCCTGGAGATAGGTGTAGGGTTCGGCGACCCCATGATAAAATGACAAAACTAGGTGAGTGTGTTTTCCAGCACGCGGGAAAGATCGAGTTTGAACTGGCGGAAGAATACAAGAGAGCACGAGACCGAAGGTCGAGTGCTTTCTGGTGTTCTTCCGCCAGTTCAAACGAGATCTTTCCCGTGTGCTGGAAAACACACGAAACAGGTTTTGTTTTTATCACATGCTATGAATTTATGATTCTGGAATATTTGGAAACCCAACCCCTGTAAATTAAAGTAAAATTGTACCAAAGATTGCAAGAACTTCTTACAATCTTTGATTGTACTCAAGGACCCTGAGTGGAAGACCTGTAAACATGTGCGTTGCTAGGAAACAATATAAACAATGCAGATCACCGGGTCGTCAAATACTTTGTATTATGACGTCACGGTGGTTGTACGTTTTCTAAATGGTTTTATGTTACTAAGGCTGAATCGCGTGATGTTTCATTGTGACGTCATAGAACACTCGTGCTTTAATTGTTCTTTAAAGAAAAACGCATTCAGAAAAGTGCATGTGAATATGTGAAATGTGAAGCAAAAATGTGAAGAAAAAAATAGTGCAAACATGATGTTTCCGGCAAAGGTTATCACACTGTCGGAAATCACTGTGTGTTCCTACTGTTTGTAGTTTAAGATAAATTCATAGCATGTGATAAAGAGGTATACGCCATTACTGGAGTGTCGCCGAATGTCTTATAAACCTGTCCGCACATTCACGCTATAACCGTGGTGTCACTACTAGGTAGCCACCACGTCATAATGCTACAGTGCTTTCCCCTTTCAGAGAGACCTCGTCCTCATCCCCAGGTCAGCTATATCCCACTGCCCAGTCACATCACAGCACTGAAGATCAAGGGCGCCGCAGCTACCCGATTATGTAAACATACTTGGCTGCGATGTGAATCTCAGTGAGGGGCTGACCCCAGGAACAACGCTGAGAGGACTCAGTGGTTCGAAAGGTACGGCACCAATGTATGGTTCGGCGACCCCAAGATAAAAAGGTTTACCCCATTACTGGAGTGTAGCCAAATGTCTTATAAACCTGTCCGCACGTTCACGCTATAACCGTGGTGTCACTACTAGGTAGCCACCACGTCATAAGGCTACATAGGGTAGCCTGTCCAGAGGTTTTTTGAATTTATTTTTTCTAAAGTGCAGGTGCTATTGCTTAATTTATAGTGTATTTTTATGAACACATTGGTCCTTGAATGACCTATGTACGCCAAAAATTGACGATTTGAGAGCACTTTGAAAGTTCAGCTTTTGATAATCTTGTCTGTCACCCAAATTGCACATGGGTATTTTTACCTTTTACTGCAATATCTCGATTGGTTTCCACATTTGAGCACTAAATTAATAGTATGTATCGTTGACAATACAATTCTGGGGCTGGGGCTCGATTTGAGAGAAAACTAGATGATTCGGTAACCAACGACCGCATGGGTGTATCCCCTGGGCCATATCATCCCTGTTGCCCAAAATATGTTCAGACAAAATATCATCACTGCGAGGCCAATGCATGTGTTTTATCGATATCAGTAATAGAAGTTCCGGACCTTAACTAGTAAAACTAATGTTAACTTATTCAGTTACAGACATGAAATCTCTACTGGACCAAACCTATACCTTGTAGAGCCCAATAATAAATGTTTTCTTGTTTTAAATATTTTTATTGTGGTCAATAATAGACTTAACTAGTAAAATTAGTGTTAACTTATTTGGTATTATTGTTCTGTTTTTCCCAAAAACATCAGTTCTCTATTCTCAACAAGAATTCAGTGTTATTTGCTTTCATAGTACAGGTTTTTGGAGTGATCACAAGTGAGTCATTCTGAAAAACGATAGGTTTCGTGAGACTGTCTCTCATCAACACGTGCGATTTCATCATCATTCATCGAAAACTCTCACTCGTAGAGCGTTCACAAACGATGTGTGCTAAACAGGACAAATTGAGCACAAAATGTGTCGCCAATCAGTTAATTTGGTAGCAATGGCAACCAAATTCGATTGGTGTCGCCATCTTACCATACGTCATGTCTCTCTGAGAAATTATCGTAATCGGTTCAGATTTGCAGCCTGTAGCACGTTCACAAGACAGTGTCTGCAGTGGACGCTGACGCAGAGCGACGATTGCAAATCCTTAGTATCAGCGTAACTTTGTTTGGGAGATACAATAAATGTTGAAAGATTATTGCACAAATATTGCTAAACAATCACCATGATCACATTGCAGTGAACATTTGAGCGGGAGCTGCATATACAACACTCCAGTTCCTATTAGATTTTATTACGTTCTGGCTAGAATGCAATATCTTATGAATTAATTTAAGTTAATGTTAATTTTAATGCCCTATTGAATTCATTGTGCGACTTCCAGACACTTCCATCGAGTGCAACAGCATGAAAAATCACCACGAAATTTGCCCACTTTTCAACCGTCTAAACCTTTACGTAATTTCCCGAATTTCATCAAAACAAATATATCATGTGATTCGTCTGTTTTTACTGTTTCATAGGTCATCAACAAATTTCCGATAACCTCGAGTGCTTGATGTAAATAAACAAACTTATATGACCATCCTCACCCGGTTTTGGCGCCAAGCGCGGGAACCAGAAATGCGAAATTTTTAGACCCCACCCACAGTCTAATAATTTTTATATTTTTATCCCACCTTATATCAAAATTTCAAGATATACATTTTACAGAATAGATATAAAGGCACCCGATACAAATCTTCGAAGAGAAATATCCTGAACATGTAATTTTTAATAAATTTCCAAAAATGCTCATTTAACATGGCGACAGATACAAATCCGATTATGCAGAAAACGCTGGACACGCTACATAGGGTTACTATATATATATATATTATACATGCTTTGCGTTCAGTGACAGCGAGCGCTTTGCGAACGTTCAACGTTGCCCCCTAGACCCTAGTTGCTATGCAAGAACAATAGAAAATACAGTCAGTTTGACAATCTCTAACCTATACAGTAGGCCTAATCAGTTTCTAGCACTGTGGTCTGTGCGGTCGGATGTAGCGTGTCCAGCGTTTTCTGCATAATCGGATTTGTATCTGTCTCCATGTTAAATGAGCATTTTTAGAAATTTATTAAAAATTACATGTTCAGGATATTTCTCTTTGAAGAATTGTATCGGGTGCCTTTATATCTATTCTTCAAAATGTATATCTTGAAATTTCGATATAAGGTGGGATAAAAATATAAAAATTATTAGACTGTGAGTGGGGTCTAAAAATTTCGCGTTTTTGGTTCCCGCGCTTGGCGCCAAAACCGCGTGGGGGTGGTCATTTAAATCTGTTTATTTACATCAAGCGCTCAGGGTTATCGGAAATTTGTTGATGACCTATGGAACAGTAAACACAGACGAATCACGTGATATATTTGTTTTGATGAAATTCGGGAAATTCCGTGAAGGTTCTGACGGTTGAAAAGTGGGCAAATTTCGTGATGATTATTCATGCTGTTGCACTCAATGGACTCTGTTTGTAAATAAACTGCATCGCCGAGGAGCGCAAGTGATTATAGTGGAGGCACCCCGCGTGGCTTTAGGGAGAAAAATCCGGCCGTCGCCAAAATGGGCGATAATGGGGGAATTTGGGGGCAGTGCTGCCAATTCGTGATCACTGGCGATAACTACCAGTACCAACAGTCGTATTGTATTTCGGCAGCAAACAAGTATACTACCTGTATAATTATTGTGTATGTTGTTATTTCTGTGTGACAAAGGTCAAGATATTTGGATAATAACATAGAATATATATTTATGATTTTTATGATATAGATCTATAGGCCTGTCTGGCCAGAGCCTAGTTATATACATGTAGGCCTAATGTAATGATGTATGTACTGTGTACAACAAAGAAAAAATTGTGTGACATTTCACATGTAATGGAATATCAGAAATGATGAATTATTTCATAAGATATCGCATTCTGGCCAGAACGTAATAAAATCTAATAGGAACTGGAGTGATGTACATGCAGCTCCCGCTCAAATGTTCACTGCAATGTGATCATGGTGATTGTTTAGCAATATTTTTGCAATAATTTTTCAACATTTATTGTATCTCCCAAACAAAGTTACGCTGATACTAAGAATTTGACATCGTCGCGCTGCGTCAGCCGCGTCCGCCGCAGACACTGTCTTGTGAACGTGCTACAGGCTGCAAACCTGAACCGATTACGATAATTTCTCAGAGAGACATGACGTATGGTGAGATAGCGACACCAATCGATTTTGGTTGCCATTGCAACCAAATTGGTTGATTGGCGACACATTTTGTGCTCAATTTGTCCTGTTTAGCACACATCATTTGTGAACGCTCTAAGAGTGAGTTTTCGATGAATGATGATGAAATCGCACGGGTTGATGAGAAAGACAGTCTCACGAAACCAATCATTTTTCAGAATGACCAAATAAATTATAATTAGTTGACAGGTTAACTTGTGATCACTCCAAAAACCTGTACTATGAAAGCAAATAACACTGAATTCTTGTTGAGAATAGAAAACTGATGTTTTCGGGAAAACAGAACAATAACACCAAATAAGTTAACACTAATTTTACTAGTTAAGTCTATTATTGACCACAATAAAAATATTTAAAACAAGAAAATATTTATCATTGGGCTCTACTAGGTAAAGGTTTGGTCCAGTAGAGATTTCATGGCTGTAACTGGATAAGTTAACATTAGTTTTACTAGTTAAGTCTAATATTGACCACAATAAAAATAGTTAAGACGATAAACATTTATTATTGGGCTCAACAACGTAAAGGTTTTGTTCAGTGGAGATTTCATGACTGTAACCGAATAAGCTAACAAGACTTTTTACTAGTTAAGGTCCGGAACTTCTTATACTGATATCGATAAAACACACTGGCCTCGCAGTGATGATATTTTGTCTGAACATATTTTGGGCAACAGGGATGATAGGGCCCAGGGGATACACCCACGCGGTCGTTGGTTACCGAATCATCTAGTTTTCTCTCAAATCGAGCCCTAGCCCCAGAATTGTATTGTCCACAATACATACTAGTAATTTATTGCTTAAATGTGGAAACCAATCAAAATATTGCAGTAAAAGGTAAAAATACCCATGTACATTTTCGGTGACAGACCGAAAAAGTTTTTTTTTTCAAAATCTGAACTTTCAAATTGCTCTCAAATCGTCAATTTTTGGCCTACAGAGGTCATTCAAGGACCAATGTGTTCATGGAAATACACTTTAAAAGCAATAGCAATAGCAATAGCACCTGTAATTTAGAAGAAAAAAATTCAACAAGACAAAGCCGCGCCCGCGACAATTGGGCGGGTTGCATCGAGGAGAGCTGTTAGTGGAAGGAATTGGCATTGTTCTCATGTATTATCAAGTTCGAAGTCCTGCCACGACTTGAAAAATAGGTCAAGGTCACCCATCATCGAACTTGTCCGAGATCTGCTCATGATGCACCTCCGGTATGATTTTGGCAGTATTTCGTTAAAAACTTTGTAAGTTATCGCGTTCACAAGGTACAAAGTCCTGTTTTCATGTATTGTCAAGTTCGAAGTCCTGCCACGACCTGAGAAATAGGTCAAGGTCACCCATCATCGAACTTGTTCGAGATCTGTTCATGATGCACCTCTGGTATGATTTTGGCGGTATTTCGTTAAAAACTTCATAAGTTATCGCGTTCACAAGATACAAAGTCCTGTTTTCATGTATTGTCAAGTTCGAAGTCCTGCCACGACCTGAAAAATAGGTCAAGGTCACCCATCATCGAACTTGTCCGAGATCTGCTCATGATGCACCTCTGGTATGATTTTGGCAGTATTTCATTAAAAACTTTGTAAGTTATCGCGTTCACAAGGTACAAAGTCCTGTTTTCATGTATTGTCAAGTTCGAAGTCCTGCCACGACCTGAGAAATAGGTCAAGGTCACCCATCATCGAACTTGTCCGAGATCTGCTCATGATGCACCTCTGGTATGATTTTGGCGGTATTTCGTTAAAAACTTTGTAAGTTATCGCGTTCACAAGAAATTGTTGACGGACAGACGGCCGGATGGGTGAACAGATGGGCGTTACGGGCGGACCCAATGTTAAATTTCCTATCTTAACTTTCCCCATAAGTCCTGAAAAAATCCCCATAAGACCGCACTTTCGGCTTAAACTGTGGTTGTGGGGCGTTTTCAGCTTTATTCCCCCTAAGAAATCCCCATAACTCCGTTCCGTTTGCCCGGACAGACGGACGGACGGACGGACGGACACGCCAATCTAATAGGCGGGTTGGTTGCACGCAACCCGCCCAAAAAACCTCCGGACATGCTATCGGATGGTGGAGCACTGGAGTGGAGAGGCCGGTCCGATATGATTCTCACCATGATACTCTGACGCCGCCACAAATTTACACAAATGAGGTAGGCCTATGACAAGCAAAATAATAATATCACGCATTTTCTGGGAAGACTTCATTGCTTTTCCAAGTTTACTTTTTTCCGCCTTGTTGATTTTGTAGATTTTGGGATTTCCTGCAAGGCGGCACTGTACAAAACGCTGGAACAAAATAGAACCCGGTAGTGTGGGTGACTCATTCCAAATTCACTTTCCATGAGAGCTTGTAATCTGGTAATAAGGGTTTAAGGTTTTTGCGTAATTTTTTCAGCATTAAACTATCACTGTAGACAAGCGGTGACGCTGTAAAATAATTTTGAACGGGCTTGGTGATCACTTTCAAACGGTCCGCACACTGAGGCAGGGTGAAAATTGAGTAAATTGTGAAGTAATTTCAGATTTATAGACATAGCATTTCAATTTTGGCACAAAGAAATGATCATATGTCATTTGTAACCAGTAGAGGGTTTCCAGGTAGACGTGGAAACACAAACCATATGTAAAGTTTTAACGTCGTCCGCTATCTGGGATCCTCGAGGATAGTCCTCTCACCACAGGTCATCGCGGACGCGGACGCGCACCCGCTATCCCCGGATCCTCGCAGAGGTCCGCTCACCGAGGGTCACTGCAGGCGCAGTCATTACTCTATCATCAGAACTCTAACCAGGTAGCAGCCCGCCCAACGAGCCCAACGTACGGACACCACTCAGATACAGGATCATCACCGTGGTGTTAGCTTGTGAGGCTTGGCTCGCCGCGGTCCACCTCGGGGATAGAACCCCGGACAGCCCGACAGTCTGCCAGAGCCTGTGTCGCACCATCCCGGGTGGAGAAGACCGGTGATCCAGAGGGCGTGCGCCCCGAGTCATCAAGGTCTACCCCAGCCCGGGCTCCCCATTGAAGACGTCCCCAGGGCTCACAAGGGCCTTAGCCGTGGTGCGAGGACGTAGAGCTCATGGCTGAGCTCCCCGTCGTCCCTCTCGCCTTGGTCTGAGACAACTCACAGATCAAAACGGTACCAGAGTATATAAACCCCAATACATGAGACACGAAGGGAAACTAGGTCAACCCATTGTTATAGTTTACTGGGCGACCGAGGATTACAAAGCGTTGCCAGGGCAACGCGTGCTTCGAGCTGAAGCATCCAAAAATAGACCGTAAAACTGGTAAGTGTTTTACAAAGACTCTCGCCGCGATCTATGGGCAAAATCGCCACACATATTTCCTGATGATTCCAGTTTGCTGACAATTTGCGTAAATGGTAATAGATTGAGCTAATATATACAAATCTCAACAAATCGTGATTTGGGCGAAGTGATTTATTACACTAAAACTACACATATGACATAATACAATGATGATGTAAAACTAGACAAAAATGCACAGAAAATACCCACACGAGATAAGCGGTTTTGTAATGACAGTTGTGTATACAGTTAAAAATGACGAGAAGAACGCTGACTACGTTACAACTTGAATACTTAAGAATAATTAAATATTCATAATGTGTGTATACAATTACAATTGAGACACATGATCAATACATATAACAGCCTGGGAGGGATGGGCGGGATAAAAATTCAAAGCGGTTGGTGCAGCCGAGCAGGTAAATCTGACACAATACAAAAAAGGACCCAGCTTTTTGGCCGATAGTTACTCACAGCCTGAACTCACTGCTGGGACGCCCGTTGTACAAGCGGGATATGAGAGTAGATGTGGAGAGAATTATATACCTAGCAACTGAGCACAATATTAGGATGTTGGGTTTATTGAGACAAACAACGAGAAACAACCGCGAGCGGGAAAACAACAATAACCATTTAATCAATACAACTTTGTATTACACTAAATGGTAATAGATTGAGCTAAAATATACAAATCTCAACAAATCGTGATTTGGGCGAAGTGATTTATTACACTAAAACTACACATATGACATAATACAATGATGATGTAAAACTAGACAAAAATGCACAGAAAATACCCCAAGAATCCCACTAGTTATTGTAGATGTAGGGAATTAGAACCTTGGAGGTTTTGAACATAGTGTTTGATAAACGATACCCTTTTATCTAAATCCAACGAGAGGTAGTTCTGATACGCCTGGGATTTCCAATCGCCAAGCAACTGAATAACATCTGATGGAATACCAACACTTAGAGCCCAAGAAGCGGCGCCACGTCTGAAACTGTGTCCCGAAAACAAGTTTTGGTCATAACCCAAAGATACCAGAACCGAATGTAGCTGCTTTACGAAGGCATGAGGTGAAAGTGGTTTAAACCCAGAGGAATGAGGCAAAACGAATGGGGGTCCCTGTAGTGGGGCTCCCTGTGTAAACAGGAATGTCGTGAGGAGAGCTTTGACCGGGCACAATATGGAACCGGGGATCTTAACCAATGGGACCTGCAAGCAGCGATCACGTAACTGTATGGTTTTTGAATACCTAACTGTTATTGTTATGCCCCATGGGGTGAGACGAAAATCACATCTGCGTAAGTGTTTGGACGGGTCGAAAACCGAAGAACATAGTTAGACAAATAGCCCAAAAGCACTGATTTTGGGGAGATCGAAGGTCCAATGATGAATGAATCCGGGAGAGGATTTCGGGCGTAATAGGCAACTTTCTAGTTATCGAACTTGGAATCTCCCGTTTGATACCTCGAATGAGAGACCTAATGAACCAATTTTCAAGTAAAGGGTTGGGACGATTGGATTCAAGGTGCAGCAATCTAACAGCAGATAGATACTGAGGAATGGAGTTAGGGGAAATGCGACTGGACAAGTGTACAATATACGGTGACGGTTAGATATAGGAACGGGCCTATAACCCATGCTGATACAAAAATTTAGGTACGACTGCACGAAAGACTTGTAGGACTTCTTAGTGTTCTGGGCGAACGCTCGAGAACGGTAGAGCGCGATAGATTTATCCAACACTTGTTCCATCTCTGTGAAATATATACAAAAGAGCGGTAAGACATGTGAAACATAAGTGGCAATTCTGGCATAGCAAATGTACTGAGTAAAGTTCGGAGTCTCAAAGCCTCCCCCAGGGAAGGAATTCGGGAAACTGCGTCTGCTATACTATTGTTTCTTCCAGGAACGTGAAATGATTCAATTTCGATATCAAATGTGATAGCTAACCAGAAAATTTCGCGGAGGGCCTCCAACACAACAGGATTTTTTGATGTAAGCTTCCTGAAAATGCTACGAGCTACAACACTGTCCGTGCCGACCAAGATGCGAGAACCTTGCCAAACGTGAGACCATCTTCTAATTGCAAATAAGAGGGCCAGAACTTCTTTATCATTTATGTGCAGATCACGAGCCGATGGGAAGTCTAACTGCCAGTTGATATACCCCCAATCTGGACCGCAAACAAAGCCACAGCCTGTGGCGCAAGCGTCTGTGGTAATAACATATACATCCCTAACAACATATACGTCTTTGGGAACAATATCTTTGCCATTAAAGGCGCGAAGGCATGCCGCCCACCATTTAAGATCTAGATAGAATTCTGCTGGTAATTTAACCTGAGGAAGTTTGAGCGTTTGAATAACGTCCAGCAGGCGCCTGAGATAAGTTCTACCTCCAAGCACAACCTGAGCTGCATAATTTAGCTTGCCAGCCAAGCTTTCCAAATCGCGTTTGGATGCGCGCTTTATCTGGAGAAATTTGCTGATAAGGTTTTGAAGAGAAGTAAGCTTGTCCTCGGGAAGAGTTAGTTGCATAGTGATAGAGTCGACATTCAAACCCAAGAAAGTGAGTTCCCGACAAGGTGATACGACCTTGTTCCATGCTATGTCAAAACCCAGTGAACGTAAAAGTCGGATTAGCCGAAACATATTGATATTGCATTCTCAATAGGTTGGGGCACAAATGAAAAAGTCATCTAAGTAGGAAACTATGCGTACTCCATACAATCTGAACATAATTCGTCTAACTGCCTGAGAGAGCCTGTGGAATATACTGGGAGCCAGTTTACTACCAAACATGAGTCGCTTGTCAATGATGTATCGAGGGAAATTTTCACCCGAGAAAGTCCACTTGATACCAGAGTACTTATAATCGCCTGGATGGATTGGGACGGATCTATAAGCCGAACGTAAGTCCACTTTACCCATGAAATAACCATGATTAACCAGATCACAGGCATCTTTGACAGATTGATAAGACATCTTTTCAGTGACTGAAACATAATCATTGACTGCATTTGCAAGAGGTCTACTGCAATCATGAATAAGGCGAACCCGGCCATCAGGCTTTCTTATTGCACCTAAAGCACTGACGATGGGTGGTTTATCCAAAACATGACAGTAACGACCTTCCTCTAACTCGATTTTAATCTGGTCTTCCACCAAATGATGATTGTCAAGAGCCGACTTGTAATTATTTACCTCAACTGGAAGGGGGTTGGTGTCGAAATTAACTATGTGAAAACCTTCCCGTAGACCCTGAAGGAGATAATCTCGGTCTGGATCGTTTACAAGCAAATGTTCCCAGACACCTACTTTGGAAGAGACGCCTCCCAGTTTTTTGACTGGGTACTTTGTTGACTTATTGGGTGCTGAAATTGAGGATGGCCTGAATTGCAACCCGGTACACTACAGACGTGTTGGAACCTACACGGATTGAAGTGGCACCTGCCGAAATTGAACAGTTTACATGGTTCGGAGCTTGATCTACCCTTTCGAATGTCCCTATTGATTCCTTTCACAGGGATTGAAGCTTTTGATCGACTTGGGAGAACCCAAAGGTGTAGCCTGTCTAAATGAGGACGGATGTCATCCCACCTACAACCAGTACTGTTCTGAGCCTCCCGAAAAGCTTTGTCATATTGCAAGATTGAAGGCCATTCATAAGCTTCTGCCAACTCACATACACGTTTCATGTACTCTACATACTGGCACAACCAGTCAACCGAGACGGACTTAGCGAGTTGTTGTTGCAAGATACTACAATTAGCAGCACACCACTGAGCTGGTGACAGAGAATCAGCTTTGACATTAACTTTGCGTTTCAGAACAATCTTGTCACCGGATACATTACAGGTTGATAGCACAGTATCAATGGAATTTTCTGTCCCTTTCAATGAAGTGACCAGATTTTGAATATTAACGAGATCAATGTCTTTAGAGCCGACATCTACCACGTGACCAGAAAGTTCGTGATTTCTACCTGTTGTAGCGTCAGTCGCGACCGCTGGCTCTCGGCTGTCTCCTAGCAGGCTTGATACGACACGCGTGACGTCGTCCAAGACGAAGCTGGCGCCGGCTGCAGGTTGTTGTTGGATTGTAGAGCTCCTGTTCGGGATCGGAGGGGTGGCCTCGGAGTTCGTAGCGTTGACATGGAGATCGTGTCCGGTCGTGGCCGCCCCAACACCACGTGCGCGTTTGAGGTCTGTAACAGCCATCTCGAGCAGTTTCCGTTGTCCCAAGGGCAAGGGGAGCGATCTGATGTCACTGGCGTCAAGTAAAACTAACGTCCTCTCCTCGGTGAGCTCCTTGCTACGCAGCAGTTTTTCGGTTTTGCGGGTCAGTCCCAGATCGTTGGTCCACACGTCGAACTGGAAGGTCGGTGTGTCCATGTCTGGAGTATTTTCGCTCGTCGTAGCGTTGTCCACATCGTGTTCTTCTGACGACATTGCTAAAAGTATAAGTTAGACGTTAAAACAGGCTAACAAAGGTTTGCCGTGAATAAGAATAAATTGCAGCGATAAAAATTCAAAGCGGTTGGTGCAGCCGAGCAGGTAAATCTGACACAATACAAACAAGAAAATGCAGCTAACTGCGGGAGGCGACATTAGAGCTCGAGCACATCATCAGCACCACGACAGCTGAATATATCTTACACAACGTTAGGCCTACCCCCCCCCCCAAAAAAAAAAAAGAAAAAGAAAGAAGAAGTCATAATTTCATCCCCTATGTGATTCCAATTCATTTCCGTATACTAGGATGAAAAACATGGCCTACTTCATTCATATTACTAATAAGTAAACATTTATTTTAAAATCGATCAATGGAACAGATATGCCTGCTAAAATGATATGGAACCTCATTAAAATATCCTCAAAACATTGGAAACTATGAGGAATATCTGCATCTGATAACATCAGATATAGCCTAACACATGCCTTTACTGGGCAAATTAAAATACCAGTTAAGAATAAAAAGACTTCGCAATCCAGCACAGAACACCAGTTTAATTGTCATGTTATAAAATACGTCAAATTATGGTAAATGTAGCCGTGGCATCGCAGACGAATCGCTGTGTTTACTTCATAACGCCAAAAAAGTCCACACGCATATGCCCACAATAAACACATGCATGTATGCATACACGAATTGCTGAACAGAAATTGTGTTTCAAAATACGCGTCATTGTGGTAAAATTTGCTTTGCATTCTGGGAACGTCAATTTCCATCGGCTCCGCCATTTTGGGACGTTTCTAGATAATTTGAACATTTACGTTATTTTCTCAAACCTAGCACATCAATTCATGCCTCATATATCTGTGGAATAGTCAAAGTTTCCCATCAATTCGAGAGATTTTATGTCAAGGACAAAGAAAATCCTCATTTGAAGTAGGTATCTAAACGTTTACATGTCAAAACGTGCGTCGATAGGTTGGCATGAAACCTCCATGAAAAAGTCAGCACATAGACATGTAGAGGGTTGGGGGCTTTGCCCCCAACGCTCTAATGTCAAAAAGGACCCAGCTTTATAGCCGATAATTACTCACAGACTGAACTCACTGCTGGGACGCCCGTTGTACAAGCGGGATATGAGAGTAGATGTGGAGAGAATTATATACCTAGCAACTGAGCACAATATTAGGATGTTGGGTTTATTGAGACAAACAACGAGAAACAACCGCGAGCGGGAAAACAACAATAACCATTTAATCAATACAACTTTGTATTACACTAATATATAGACCAATTTCATTACTGTATATTGATGATTCTCAAAGCACATATGGCCCACATCCTATATCTAAAAATTGGAGTATGGAGGTCGAAGGATAAAGATGCTAACACCGTGATAAAAATAATATTGATAAGCGATCAATTTCGAACGGGCGGTGTTGATTTCGAACGGTTATTTCTCACAGGCGATCAATTTTGAACGTTCAAAAAATATTTTATTCATCCTGTATCATGTTTCCTATAGGTTCTTATCGGCATCATCATGACCAATTTTAGGTGCTACCACTGTACGATTCCTTATTATGACATAGCTAACTTGTTGGGCCATAAGAACACGCGTAAATAAGAATTAGCAAATTGTGCAAAGATAATAAAGGCTATAAACCTTGCACTACAAATGTATGGCAAAGGATATGCCAAGCGATGTTTGCACGGTTGAAGAGAGTCGACTGATATTCAGACAAAAGACTTAAGGAACAGGAAGTCCCTCGAAGAAAATACCCAAGCAAAGGTATTTGTCAGCCAGGTGTGTCTAAGAGACTGGTGGTTGAATATGTACCAACGCCAATGGATGAAGATGGTGATGACTACGACTTTGTAGGATCAGATGTGACATTATCGTCCATTCAAACAGATTTTATGCTGGTTGAAGGCGGAATTTTTACCATCCTAATGCTCATTTGATATATTGTCACATTCATAGATAGAGCCTTCATATATATATATGTAGAATATTTATGACAGTTATCGGCCCAAAACCCCTCCCTTACACATTCTCCCACTCGACATACATGACACAGACTCATCACATGACTTCATACTTACCTTACGTCACCAGCACACACTGTCCTAGCACCGCACCTCATGTAAACAACTCTACTCACGATGACACACCCCTCATTCCCTCCAATCACCACATTTCCAGACACTTAACCACGCCCACCCAGACATTACATCACATTTAACGAATCACATGGACTCCTGTCCCACGACACGGGAAAACACAGACATTCAGCACTTGGCCCGCGCTTTCCCCATAGATTTGTGTTTTGAGAACTTGAGGAAGAGAGAAGTAAAAGTCTAACAGAGAGGTACAAGAATTAATAAGAAGAATATTGTGAATTTAGAAGAAATCGAACTATATCGGACTATACTATACTTCTGACTATCTTGTGGGATTACAAATGAGTGAGTGGCCGTGATCTACATCGGACTTATTCATCCAAATAAACTTGGATTATTGTTGAAAGATATGTCAGACTTCTGTCTTGTGTTAACGCACATTGTACTATACGATCCTGTCGGCGTAATAGCCGCCGGGAGACACGCTATTCCGTCACATTGGTGCCGTGACCAGGATAGCGAAGGCCAGCTGTCGGCTTACGAACTATCCCGACGTACGAACTTTCGATGAACACCCGATCTACGATCCGGAACCCGATCGGACCAGGCATGGAAGACGAGGTGACGATGAATCCGGTCCCGCCGAATCAGCGACCTTCGCGACCAAGGTCAGTAGCGATGAGCGATACTGTTACGCTATAGCAAGTACAACCTCCAAACGAACTATACGAACTATCATCAATGGCATCCGAAGAGTACATACCGGGCTGGATGCGAGCCGATAGTTACATCGAAGAGCTGGTGGACGGTGATCCGCTGATGCCGTCCCGAAAGGTGACAGAGATCCTCGACGCCCACGCGCGGTCGTACCACGCGACTCCAGCCGGACCGACATGGTCACGACCAAGCGACAGACGTGAAACGGACTATACGCGCTGCCAACGCCAGCTTGCTACCGACCCGCTACCTAAGTCGGTTAGTGTACGTCCTACGAACTATAACCCACCAAGTCGGTCGCGTAACCAGCAATGGGTGCACGACTCAGATAATCAGGCCGAACTGCATCCGCAACACGACATTGTGACGTCGCGCCCGTCAGCGATGATCAATATGCTGACATAACCTGACCGAGCTCCGACGGTGTATTCCAGAGTAGCAGTCGACCCAGTCGTGACGGGAGAGCTGCCGGACGTCAACCCGGACCCGACGCTGTCCAGCCGAACGTCCCGCAGACGCGAACTATACGAACTATCATCAATGGCATTCGAAGAGTACATACCGGACTGGATGCGAGTCGATAGTTACATCGAAGAACTGGTGGAGGGTGATCCGCTAATGCCGTCCCGCACGGTGACAGAGATCCTCGACGCCCACGTGTGGTCGTACCACGCGACTCCAGCCGGACCGACAAGGTCGCGACCAAGCGACAGACGTGAAACGGACTATACGCGCTGCCAGCGCCAGCCTGCTACCGACCCGCTACCTAAGTCGGTTAGTGTACGTCCTACGAACTATAACACGCCAAGTCGGTCGCGTAACCAGCAATGGGTGCACGACTCAGATAATCAGGCCGAACTGCATCCGCAACACGACATTGTGACGTCGCGCCCGTCAGCGATGATCAATATGCTGACGCAACCTGACCGAGCTCCGACGGTGTATTCCAGAGTACCAGTCGACCCAGTCGTGACGGGAGAGCTGCCGGACGTCAACCCGGACCCGACGCTGCCCAGCCGGACGTCCCGCAATCGCGACTCCACGCACCCGCGCCGAGATCGGAGGTCCGATATGCTTGCGACACCATTGATCGCCGACCACGCAACATCGGAGTCCCGATCTCCGACACCAGCCAAAATATGCACCCCGCGTATCTCCCACCATCAGTACCCAACATCGGACCACCGATCGTCGAACCATTGCTTCCCACGGGGCATCCCGCCTCACACGGCTACATGCCCAGTCATGGAAATGCGGTGCCCATGCACAATGATGGGGGAGTAGCAGTATTAAACCATGGAAATGCGGTGCCCATGCACAATCATGGAGGAGTAGCAGTATTAAACCATGGAAATGCGGTGCCCATGCACAATCATGGGGGAGTAGCAGTACCCAATCATGGGGGAGTAGCCGTACCAAATCATGGAATAGCAGCATACCCCACGGGGTCACATACGAACAGAATACCAGCACTTGGTGTAACCGTATACAATCCCGGAGTAGTGCCCAATCTTGGAATGGTTCCGCAGAACCCCGGAGTAGCAGTTCCAAGTGTGTTCGCTCCTGGTTCAAGATATCAGTTTCCACAAATTTCGCACCCAACCCCGTCCTACAGGATTCCAGCAATGTCGCCGCTTTACGGACCAGTCCCCCAGGCCGTGCCGTTGCCAAGCAACGCTGGCTATCCGCCCGCACCCGACGCCACGTCCTACGTCGTACCGGTCACCACGACCACAGCCGCTCCGACCACAGAGGTCGCGCTGCCAACCCCTGTTGTTTCTACGACAACTGCCAGTGCTACGACCGCGGAGCCGCAAGAGCCCGTCGCTCAGTCATCAGCGCTGACCCCCAGCAAGACAGCACAGCGGCATGACACGTTTGAGGAGGGTAACTTGTATCTCCGCAGTTTCGAACAATTAACGGCTGCCTTTATGTATACGGACTTAAACAAAACTACGACATTCCGTAGTACGTTACGGGGACGAGCGGAAGCGATCGCTCTGAACATTCCGATCGACATGCCTTGGGAAGAATTTAGGCGCCATCTCCTAGAGGGGTGGGAACCCACCGCCCGACGTCAATCGAAACGTGACGACTTTCCGTTTCTGAAACACGTACGGAAAGAGGACGCTGAACATTTCCTTGAATGATTACAAGCCATAGTGGAGCAGGTGTTCGATGACGTCACGTCTGAATCCCACCAGCGAACTGTTATATCGCAATTTGTCAATGGTCAGCCTGACCATATTGCGGACAGACTGTGTGTGTTGACATTTAGTTCGTACAGCGATGCACTTACGGCTGTACTGAAAGCAGAGAGTCGACAGCAGCAGACCAAGAGAGACCGACCACATGGTACCCGCCGAGCGGACGCTACCTACCACGGGTACGCTGAAGACGGAGAAGTGGATAACGAACTCTCTTGTGCAATCGGACAAATAACCCATTGGGATATGCCAATTCCCGATCAAGTCGCAGCATATTACGATCCTGCCGACAGCGACACGACCGGACTACAAGGGTGTGAAGAACATTCGGTTCCTTCCTGTTCTCGCGAATGGGTTGTCGAAGCGTTCCAGTGCGCTCTCAGCGATGAATACGGACAATACGGTGAAGACACACTTTATTCCGTCCTACGGGCCACTGCACAAGTCCGCGGAGACCGTCCCACGCCTCCGGGCCGAACTGAAATATGTTTCTTCTGCAAGAAACCGGGACACAGATGGATGCGGTGTTTCCGTTTGAAGGACATACTAGTACAGAACGGAACGAAACCATTCCCGCCACGCTTTGGCGCAAATGGAAATAACGGACATATCGGTATACCGAACTCGAACTTTAGGCCACTGGCTGCGATGCCGCCTCCGGCTCAGTTGCCACCACAGGCCAAGTCGTCAATCTAAAAGAGGAAGGAACTGTGGAGCAAGGACCTTCTGTTAACCCGAGCTACGCTCATAGCTCCACACCAGCTGTTGTTCCTGCAGCTACAGTTGCGGCGCCGTCCAGGTCGGCGCTACCACCACCGGCACTTCCACCTCGCGAAGGGGTGTGCACCAAGTGTGCTTCGTCCACTTCGTCACGAAGGGGTGTCGTCACACACTGCCGCCGATACCGGAACGTATTCTATGTCTGAAATCGAATAGGTGTCGGATGATGGAGGCTTTTATGCCTTTCCATACGGACTTGAAACTAAGCCATCGACACTGACACTTCCGCTTTTGCCGCCTGAGGAGAATCCCGATGGACCGCTTATCATCAGCAATAGTCGGGCTGCCAACGAGTGCTGGAAACTGTCGGTATGTGTCGGAAAACGAACTCTTAAGGCAGTGTTGGACTCAGGAGCGCAGATTTCTCTGCTCCGAAAAGACTTGTTACGACATGTACCTGCCGAACAGCGCACTCTACGTCCGACCACGGCGACCATCCGGGACGTCAACGGAGATTCCAGCCCGATCGATTGAATCCTGGACCTCACAGTTAAAGTCGGAACGAAGGAAATAACAGTGACATTCTGTGTAGCGGCGATTCATGACGAGATGATCTTGGGCATGAATTTCTTCCGACAAACAAGTGCTATCGTTAACTACGGCGAAGGAACTGTCGAAGTTAATAAGGAAATCTTGTTCGCACATAAGGACTTCAAAGCTAATGTTGTACGCATGGGCGTACGCCGGGCCGTTACGGTACCGCCGCGCAGCGAAGCCGTAGTCGAACTTGTAACAACCTCAAAGGTCAGAGTACGCCAGCACCCCCGGCTTATTCAGCCTATGACGAACTTTCCTGAAGAAACGGACTTAATTATGGGTCGCACATTGACCTCATTGAATCGGAAGTGTGTTAAGGTGACTGTGGTGAATCCCGCGGATACGGGCGTGACCCTGACCCGCACAGATCCGGTAGCCATAGCGAGCCCAGTTGACAGTATTGTGGGCACTCTGCCGAAGTCGGGAGAAGAACCGGAAGTTCCTCATACAAACATTAACTACTATGAAGACTTCCCGCCTCACCTACGGGAGATGGTGGACCGTGCCGGACTAGCACCTGAACAACAACGGTGTTGTGCTAACTTGGTATATCGGTACAAAGACACTTTCATGTGCCCTGATGGACAGCTCGGATGGACGCATGTAGTGCAACATCGGATCGACACGGGTACAAATGCCCCAATTCACCAGCGGCAACGCCGCGTACCCCAGGCCCAGCAACATATCATAGATGAAGAGGTCGATAAAATGCTACGGCTTGGATGTATCGAACCTTCGGAATCGCCATGGAGTTCACAGGTGGTGTTGGTACGGAAGAAGAATGGACAGGTCACATTCTGTGTGGACTATCTTCTGCTCAACGATGTAACACAAGCAGACTCGTACCCTCTGCCGAACATCTAAGACACCCATGAGGCACTCACCGGAGCGAACTATTTCTCGGCCTTAAATCTTGCCTCAGGATATTGGCAGGTCGAGGTGGACCCAACGGACAGACCTAAGACGGCCTTTGCCACCAGGAAGGGCCTGTATCAGTTCAAGGTCATGCCGGACTAAGTAACGCACCAGCGACCTTCGAATGTCTCATGGAGACTATCCTATGCGGATATCTGTGGACCCGATGCATGTGCTATCTGGATGATGTGATAGCATACGGACGCACTTTGGATCGTGCACTTGCCAATCTGGAAGCGGTCCTAGATCGGATACGAACTGCCGGGTTACGTCTACAACCCAAAAAGTGCGAACTCTTTCAACGTGAAATCCTATACCTGGGGTTCATTGTAAGTGGACAAGGTATCAGGGTGGACCCGAACAAGGTCAAGGCTATTAGGGAATGGCCGACCCCATGTGAGATTATGGACGTATGAGCTTTCCTGGGATTTGCTAATTATCACAGGAGGTTCATCAAAGACTACGCCGAAATTGCCGAACCTCTGGTCTCACTCTCCCGGGGTGAATGTCGCTTCACCTGGGGGTCACCCCAACGGAAAGCCTTTCGGAGGCTTCAGAACGCACTCATCAAGGCCCCCAAGCTTGCCCATCCGTCACAGGACAAGGACGATTACTTCATCCTTGATACGGATGCTAGCGGTTACGCCATCGAAGGCGCGCTTTCACAGCGTGTGAACGGAAAAGAGATACCGGTTGGCTTTGCAAGCAAGACGCTGTCCCGCACACAACGGAATTATTGTACGACCTATAGAGAACTGTTGGCTGTTGTTGAAATGATTCAGCATTACCGCCATTATTTGTGGGGACGAAAATTCCTGTTGCGCACTGACCATAGTTCCCTGCGATGGTTAAAGAACTATAACGATGCGGACGGTATGTTGGCTCGTTGGTTAGCCAAACTGCAGCAATATGACTTTCATATTGAACATCGTCCTGGAAAACTCCACGGAAATGCCGATGGACTTTCCCGTTGCGATAGTTGCAAGCATTCGAATTGCCCGGGACGCCTAGTCGTACCACCCACAGACCCCGAAACGAGTTCCGGAGAACTCCCCGTCAGACGGATTACGAAGGTTCCTGTCGTACCTGAGAAAGACCTCCTGGACAGTGATACTATGACATCACCGGATGTCATGACATACTATGACATCACTCGGATGATCTAAGTGGGCCAAGCCACACGTGTGCGAGCACTGGATGTGAAATTGAACGGACAAGAATGGTTATCGGACTACTCCACTGCCGATATAGTCACCGCCCAGCAAGGCGACCGTAGTGTCGGAGTCGTGCGACAGTGGGTACTGAACAGTACGAAACCCACGTCAAAAGAAGTCGCCCGTTATGGCGAAGAAGTGAAAACTCTGGTTTCACGGTGGACTTCATTAGCATTGCAGGACGGAGTCCTCATACGAAACACTAAGCCAGACCCAGCTGGTCGGACTTTCGTACAAACTGTGTTACCAACGGCATTACGAACGGTGGTCTTACATCAACTCCACGACCTCAAGGTCGTAGGCCACCTCGGAATACAACGAACTGTTGAGAGAGTCAAGCGCCGGTTTTACTGGCCAGGTCTCGCCTTGGATGTTGCACGCGGGTGTGCCCGCTGCCCGCAGTGTGTGTCACGAAAAGGAAAACCAGCGCCCAAGAAATCGCCTCTAACGCAACTGCCGACTGGGGCGCCATTTGACCATATAGCATTGGATATCTTAGATACCCACAAAATTACCGGACGAGGGAACAGGTACATTCTTGTCATATCGGACTATTTTTCAAAATATACGGACGCATTCCCGCTCCGCCGCCATACGGCCAAAAATATCGCTGATGTCTTAGTGAATCGTTGGATCGTGTACCATGGAGTACCGAAGGCTATCCACAGTGACCAGGAAACGGAATTTGAGTCGTCACTATTTCGGAGTGTTGTAAGCCTTCTGGGCACCAAGAAAATTCGGACCACGCCCTACCGACCACAAAGTGACGGTCAAGTCGAACGATTCAATCGGACTCTGTTGAATATGTTGAGTGCATTCGTCAGTGATCGCGGAAATGACTGGGATTTGCCCTCACCATATGTACTAATGGCGTACCGCACCTCAGTGCATTCCTCTACTGGGTGTACACCACACCTGATGGTATACGGATATGAATGCAATTTGCCTGTTGACTTGATGTTTCCAACGTACGATCCCGAACCGCTTCCTCCTTGCGGACCCGAATATGTCGAGTATCTACAAACTGCTATCAGAGCTGCCCATGGGTTTGCACAAGACCATCTACAAAAGGCTGCAACCCGTCAGAAAATGGGATATGACGCACATGCGAAATCTCGCCCTCAGTTCCAGCCGGGAGAGTTGGTACGATATTACTATCTGCCTCTCACACAGAACAATAAATTCGCCCAACCCTGGACCAGACCCTGGAAAGTCCTGGAACGCGTCACTGAGGTAGACTATCGAATTGCACTAGTCTCAAATCTACGAAATACTCGAGTCGTCCATCTTGACGTCATAAAACCGTATGAAGGCGACGCACAGCTGTTAAACCTTCAGAATCAAGTCGTATCGCCACCTGAGTCGTCAAGTAGTACGGACTCACAGACTGAACCATCTAACGATCCCCTGGGGCTCCTCAAGGAATCCCTCTATCCCTAGGATGTCACCGTACATGACAAACCATCAGAAACAGATCGGACTACCGAAACTGGTACTACGTCATCACCCGCCAGTCTTAGAAATACACCAACTGGACCGCGACGTCATTGCCAGAAGCGAAGATTGCGCAAGTCGAACTCTAGTGCTTCACAGCAAGCGCCAAAAACCCGCGGACCCAAACCCGCGATTGCTACGAACACATCTACAAGCGAGGCTACGCCCCAGCGTACAGTCGACCAAGACGCACAATTCGCCGCCCAGCCCGGTTTAGATGACCACGGCTGTGCTAAGGGACTGATTTCTACCATGATGAATATAAGCTTGTCTATTGGACTATGATGTCATATCACCCCAAAAATACTTTTATAATATAATAATATTAT
Source organism: Terebella lapidaria (assembly GCA_949152475.1). Lineage (NCBI taxonomy): Eukaryota > Metazoa > Annelida > Polychaeta > Terebellida > Terebellidae > Terebella > Terebella lapidaria. The sequence goes on from OX424569.1 coordinate 22,326,641, forward strand.
GTACATATTCGTTGCAATAGCCATTTTTATGTACCGATGTCAGTGAGGCGCTTTTCATATATACTCTTGATATGACGTTATAATATTGATGCTGGTTATGATGCAGTCATGTGGTATATGATGTTATGCATTGCATGTTACTTCGTACTTCTCCATTATCATCTCGCGCCTGTTGTGCACTGCCTAAATATTTCATAATTAACCAATTCCACCCATGTGTCAGTCGTCATGCCCCGCCGTGAGCAAGGTCACTTTGTCGTGGACGAGGTGAGAGGATAGCCGTCTCCCGAGCAAGCGTCACATATGAGCCTCTGCTTCCCCTACGCACCATTCAGGGGAATGTCCTAACAGGAGCAGGAGTCAGTTATATACAACCCTCTGCATACCAACGTGCGGCCTGTCATCCCACTCATTGAAAATTACGCAACGCGCCACGGCCGGGTCGCCCAGATCCCCCCGTCACCCCCTCACAAAAATAATCGCGGTTCCTCCATCTACAGTGCTGGATGAAAATGAACGGACTGAACAAACTTCTGAGAGCATTGTATTTATACTACAGCAGTTCTACGAACAGTGATCGTCTGTTACAAACAATTCGATCAAACAGTTAATTGTGTGCTAATTGTGAAGATAAGGAACGGACTAATTGAAAGAGGTCACACGGAAAACAAGTAGCACAAATGAACACTGAAGCCGCCCGTGGCACCCCCATAAAAACTTTCCCAGCTAATTGCAATAGTGTGTGGAAGCTCGAAAAAGGTGCAGTAAATTTGACTGTATGCTCGAAAGACAGTGATATGTTTGGATTGTGTGATCCAGAAGTTTGATACAGACTATAGAAAATAGAGCAGCTGTGTGTTAACCTACTGCCCCCCCCCCCCCCGGACTGGTGTGATGAACCAGAGCTTGTTGTACACGCGTTGCCTAGGTGATGGACCGCCCCTCTTCGCACGACTGAGAGCCGAGATGAATCAAGCGAACGTAAAAACGTATATAGACAATAGACTGAGCGCACCCCCCGATTGTGGAAAAACCCGCAAAAAGACACTGTCAGCATCTTGCGTGTGTACGAATGCCAGATAAGTGGGAAGTTTTAGAAGTGGGTCATTCTGGCTGCGGACACTGAAGAGAAAGCATTGTGCAGAATAGAGCTGATGAATTAACAATTGATTGAAGAATTATCGTAGAATATATCGAACGAACTTTGTTACAGTGATTGTACGGACTTGTGAATAGTGTTTCACGGACTTTGTAAATAATTCTGATACGCACGTTGTATTGGAATAAGCAGTCGGACTAGTGAGTGTGTGCTCATGTAAGTGAGTGAAGTCGGACTATGTCTTCCTCTGATGAGGAGGGAGATAAAACTTCAGACCAAAAGGCGGCATCTAATGCTGATAATGATGAACGACCGATAGCGGTGAGGATAGTGGAGGCAGGGGAAGAGCCAGAACATCCCATCATCATTAGAGATCCGGCGACAGCCACTGGAACTTCGAGAACGGTTTCCCCTACTTCGGACGTGATCACCGTATCAGATACGGAAACAGCTTCCGGACCTGAGTCGGATATCAGATGGAAAGTTATGGTGAAACTCGCACAGCATGGAGAACGCCATACCCCGAGCCCGTCATCGGACTCTATGTTGGACTTCAGTGCACCTGAACTTCTGCGCCTGGAAGAAGGCGGGAAGATTGTTGAACAGGCCAGGGCTGCCAGGGATGCGGATAAAGCCCCGGCCAGTACCTCGGACTCAGAACCTCGACCATTAACAGCCACACCACCAGTGACTGCAACACGACTGGCCCCTGTGTCGGCTACTTCGTCCTCTCCGGCCCGATCGGCTGCACCTTTACGTCCACTCGCACTGCTACCGCACTCGACGTCATCGCGAGTGTACTCGTCCGCCTACACGGACTTCTTTCAGACTCAGGGAAATCACGACTCTCGTGAACTTCGTCAGTTGACTTAGCGGCGCCAGGTTGAGGAGCTAATGGAACTGGTGCCTTGTCCTCCCACACCCCACGGGACGAGTCCATTAAATTGGAATGCCATCCTGTTACACGAACGGAATCGCCAAGCCGGGTATGGACATGTACACGACTTCTCTGTTCCGTCCACACTGTCGGAGGGCCAAGTGCAGACTCTCATGCCTTTATGTCTCGGAACTGGGGGTTTCGACTGCCCGTTCTGTACGCACCCTCTCCTGGAGGAGAATCGACGACTCCAAGAGGAACTCCGTACTTCGGAACAAGCTAACGCGGACTTGCGGGAGGAAAACCAACAACTCCGAGCCCGCCTCTCCACGACCTCGTCCTCACCCCCGGAATCCCCGGGGATTCCCAACGAACTATGGACGACCATCGTGTCGGTTCTGCCGCACCTGCCAGTGGACGAACAGCGACGGCTGATGCAGCAGGCATCGCCAGCCGCTCGGCCTCCAGTGTCTAGGAGACGCGACTAGAGTTTCAGGTGTGCCGAGAGTTGAAACTGCACATTAGAATCCGGGTCACAGCACCAGGATAGCTGTGACCTGCGTCAGTCGTACTTTGTTTGAATATGTCGTACTGTTCATATCATGTGATTCATATGTGTATTACAAACTAATCCTGCTCAATTTCAGGAATTCGGACTTGAAAAAATGTTCGGTTCTGTTAGAGAACGTAGAGGACTGTTTTACATTCCAATAATATATATATATATATATATATATATATATAAGCAATGGAATTTCATAACATTTTCAGTCAAAACCATAATCTCACTGAAACCGGATCCTACAGAGGACCATCCATGAACACTAACATCAAGAGATGCCGCAATCCGTGTGCATCAGGGCTCAAAATTTATAATTTTATTTCGCTCCTATTTCGCTCCCATTCAACAATTTTCAGGAGCCAATTTGCTCATAGAAGCATATTTCAATATCACTTTACAGATTTTCATCAGCCAATTGGCTCGTGAGCTCTATTGCCTTGGAGCAAATCTGAAATGTTATGAGTCTATGGCTACCCACAAGTGGCAATTCTGAGCCCTGGTGTGCATTGATCAACGCTCATCACTCAGATTGAAACATTGTCACCAATAATCAACTTTGGACCTAACGGAGCAGCACTACAGCTTAACACCGTGCCAGCAAGGACGAACCCAGAACAGCAGGGTCCTGTCACAAACAAACCACGGATCAACCAGTCCATACCACCATGAGCAACATATCATCCCTTCCGATGAACCCGAACTAGCATGTCAGAACCACAGACCGGTTTTCCACTAAAAATTTTGTCAACACATGACCCCCAAAGACCTCAGGATTATCACAAACCACCATGTAAAAGACATGGACCATTCCACACAGAATGGCAAAATAGTCCTGGATTGCCTCGGATGACCCGGATAGTGAATCTGACTCACATGATTTGGATGGTGGCAGAACATTATGAGCCCATCATAGAGCCAACACAGACCTGATTCAAGACTAGAAAAAAAACAGTTCTGGATGGCCTGATTCACCAATTCTTCCCTGCTCATCAATGATATGTGGAAGAGCCCTGTATTTTTTTGTGAGTTCGCTATGGTGTCCAGTAAAAATCCAGTGAAATCCGTAAGGGTTTTCGTACATTTTTCAAGGAATCAACTGAATGATCTTTGACCTAGGTCTCGAGTGTTTCAAGTGGGCTCCGAAACGATGGGCTGTTAAGTGCCCATATATAGTATACATACAAGTAATAATTGTTGTCATGGCATACACACTTGAAGCGAATGAATGGTGGATACACGAAGAGCACAAATCATGATATCCACTGACCTTATAGTATCATACATTTGTGACAAAAGTCTAGAAATGGGGATGGGGGCCCAAATAACGATATTACATATTAATGAAATGTATACTGCTTCTCGCCACTCAAAAATAATTAATAAACAATCATAAAAACTCTCGATGTGCTTCAAAAGCATTCCACAGGTCAGTAAAGTTTCACCGAGGTGGTAAATATAAATATTTGTGACATAAACATCAGATAAATATACTTTTTACCTTCCTCAATGGACCGTTCAAAATAGATCGCCAACCGTTCTAAATTGATCAACAACCGTTCGAAATTGGTCACCGAGCCCGTTCAAAATTATTTTACTGCACCACCACTTGTCTACAGTGACTGCAGATCAAGAGTTCAGACATAGTTTCCATTTCCAAAGGTTTTTTTTTTTCAATTAAATGCAAAAATCAGAAACCCAGGGACTCTGTGTAATGGATCTACTAGATACAATTACGATTTTCATGCAGGTGAAACAGAACAAGAATAACAATGAAGTCGCGCGAGGTTTTCCAAAGCTGCACTCAACTAGCAACTTGCTAGTTGACTCAGCTTTGGAAAACCAATGATATAAACAACTGAAAAATATGTAGATCTGCTAGTGGACAACTGTACCGGTGAAGCAGGGGTGGCAGCAAAGGGGTTACACCCCACACCTCCCTCTGGGAAAATTGTTTTTAGAAATAAAGACGCCAAAATGTTCAATTCTGTCGTTTAAATGTAATATTTATTCTATCGTGAACCCTGTCTGATTTCTGATTCTCTCGCAAACCCCATCTTGAATTATCCAAATATGTTTTCCGTTTAAAAATACAAGTATATTTCGTTTACATAAAACCAAGAAGTAAGAAGTCACACACAATTTGTGTGGAAGAAAACAAGCAAAATTAAACAAGATCCAAATGTGATCAAACACTCAATGATCAAAATGTAGTCAAAATAATATTTTTGAACAGTTGTGAAATTTGAGGGATGGAAACCAGGTCAGTTAAGAACCAGGAGAAGTTCAGAATCAACCTCAGAACACCAAGAAAGCTCGGGTTTCTGGGGCCCTTGAACGGGCCCTAGACCCTATGCCATACACTGGCTCTACTCGACCGCGAATTGCGATTTGCAAAAAACAAAAAAATAATCCTTTTTCAAAATATTTTTAGGCAATTTTGTACAAAATTTCAGAAAGATTCACCCATAAACTTTAAGGATAAAAATGTGGACGGACGACAATGACGACGCCTATGACGGCGACGACGCCGAAGAAAGACAAAACTCCATACCATTAGGTTATCAGATCATAGGCTCGGTAACCTAAAAAGGATCAAAATGCTGACGCTATAGCACAAAAAGAACGACACAAAGAAGCTATCAGAGTAGAAGATATTATTTGTCTAGCTCAGTCCTATAACATTGTCAAATCAACAATTATCAGAGTAATTCATTGTTTTTATTCCAGGCATGCATATAGATACATATAAATTTTAAAATTATATGACATGTACAGGATATTAATATATATATAGATCTATGTGTAATGTTTGACGCTCGTAATTACTTAACTATCACCAGGTACTAGTCCGCCGGACAAGTCCGGCTCGATACATAACATCAGACATTGCATCATCATGGCTATGTAGCCTGTAGCCATGGGAGCGATTTCCCAAGATACGAGCACATGGGCGTGTTGTTGGCCGGCCTCGGCGATGGTTCACCATGTTGATAGAACCCCAGATAGCCCGACAGTCTGCCAGAGCATGTACGCACCATCCCAGGGCGAGAGACTACCAATCCAGGTGCGTGAACACTGGACCAAAGTAGTTTTCCTCCTGGGCCCCCGATTGGAATTGCCTCCAGGGTCCTAGGACCCTCTTAGCCAGAACAAGGGGACAGGGAGAACATGGTTGTGCTCATCGTTGTCCTCTCGCTTCGACGGCTCTGAGACTCTGTTGGGCTCTTCTCCAGCGGTTCATCTCCGCAATGAGGTATTCTGCGGCATGGGTGAGGGTGCCACGCTGAGGTTATCCCAGGAGTACTCCTCCCTTGCACGTCAGAGCCCCAATCCCTGACAGCTCCAAAGGGTTTTAAAGGGTCCGAGGCCCGGGCATGCTGGCCAGCTCTGAATCAGACGGCACATGCTCCTGGTCGTCTTGTCGATGGTCTAATGCCTGGCCTACAGACTTACGGAAAGTCTTGTAGGCCTGAGCAGCATCGGAGCCATACTGCCTGAGAACCTCCTCAACTGTGTTCAGAGGCTCCAGGCCCAGGGCAGCTGTGCTCTGCCAGCCGGCAATCTAAAGGGAGTGAGGATTTCGACGCCAACCTGGTGACAGGTGGCGCCCTTGCCGAAACAACTCACATCCATCCGGATGTGCACCTTGACAAATTTCCTCATCCAACCGTAGAGACGTGGGCATCTCCTCGGTCAGATGTTTCTCTAACTCTACAGCAACGGACCTTGAATGGCCTACTTTCATCAATTCTTCCACACCGGGAAGAAGATTGGTGCATAGCAGCTGCTGGGCCCCCCGCCGTCGAACCCGCTGCCTGTTGCAAGCTCTGTCCTGCTGCGGATACTCTTGGCATCACTGCTGGAGTCGGAGTCTGATCTGGTAGAATCATCTTCAGACACAGCGGACTGGCTGCTGTCTGAAGGATGAGTTCATTCCGAATGCATGTCACCGTGCTCAACGGACTCATCCCCACAAGTGATCCCATGATCATGACCTGGAGGCTACATTCCTCCCTTGCCCTCCCCATCAAAGTGGTCTGACATATTCACATGCTCTAGCGTAAAACACTAGACGCACCAGTGCCGAGCATCTGAATGATCAGCTACACTTGTCACACAGCTTATCTAGAAAAAACAAAAGGCAATAATTCTACAGGCACAGCCTGTACGCGCATCTCCGTGAAAATTTATTTTCTCTGTCTGTCAATAGCACACAACGGCAAACGTATTCCTCTTTTCTGCGGGCTCATACATACGTTTTTTGTGTATGGATCACAAACCTGATCCAGGATAACATAACCTTATCCCACAAGAAGCGCACATACCAAGTTAGTGATCTGGGATCAGAAAGCCCAGAAAGATCGAAGAGATCTAATAAATCTGTTCTCAGCATTTGATTTTGCACTGTTCCTCCATTTTGGAAATGATTTGTATTGTGTTTGCTATGTGGGTACCAAGCAACTATAACATATACAAAGGAATCACATTTTGGGATTGGAAATGCTTTTTGTGTACGGATCAGAAACCTGATCCTGATCGGGGATCAAGTTTGTGATCTGTACACAAAAAAAGTAAAGTCATATCCCCCCCCCCCTCCTCATTGTACTGGGTGCTCCTAGCAAACCGTGTACATACGGGTAACCAAAAATTATGCAGGTCATCCCGGGGGATCCTGCAACATCAATCAGTAATTAAATCACGTCATATGCACATATCAAACATCGCTACAGTGCACGAAAATTGCAAAAGATATATAAAGGTTGAAGCATGTGTATACATGCAAGTTCATTCATAATACATGATGGTTTAATTATGTGCACCATATAATATATGTATCTATTTATATATCATCATATTGCAAATTATGTGAGCAGTTCTCATCTCTCATTAAACACATTATCGAATTTTCAAGTTAAGCAAGTTTTATTTTTTCTCCCAATTTTTTTGCAAGGAATGCGCAGGTTCAAGTTTTATTTACCTGAACTTTGTTTGTAGTAGAAAACCATGCAGAAAACTATCCTCGGAATCAACAATTTGATAGAAATAAATCCCAATACGAAGTTAACAAAACTCACATTGAACCTGGTACATGGAAATGCGCCCAAAATAAAGTGCTGGTAGGATATAATCGAATGTAAGTATCAATCTATTACCACCAATACAACTAGATTTTTATGACGCCAATAGCAGACGTAAAATACAACATTTTGCAATAGAAACAAAGCCCGACCAAATAGCCTATCTGAAGACAGACCAGACCAGATCCCCCGGGATGACCAGACCACGACATATGGTCCGTCCCATCCTGGAGTACGCCGCTCCAGTGTGGCACCCTTAACACGGCTGATAACACCAAGGGGTCGAAGCTGTCCAACGGCGAGCAGCGCCCTACGTCCATGGAGATTACAGCAGAGATTCCAGTCCCACTGAGATGATTGACGACCTTGGCTGGGACACCCTGGAAGCTCGTCGTTTTAAGACCAAGGCAGCCATGGTCTACAGGATCGTCCACGACCTGGTCGACATCAGCAGCAGACTATACTCACTCAAACACAGCCGACACAGGTTGACACGAGAGGGCATGCTGCTCGATTGCTGGTCCCTCACAGCAGGACGATACTTCACCAAAAATCCTTCTTCCCTGATGCAATTATCTGTCTCTGGAACCACCTGTCGGAAGAGAACATCAGCCAGCCCACCTCGGAGCTATTCAAGTAGAGGCTAAAAGGCACTCGACATATCTGGACACCCAGCAGCTGTAAATATTCACAGCACGACTATACTCTGTAAGAAGTCATGTGCTTAAACCGAAAGAAGGAAGAAGAAGACACACTGGCGTTATCAGGGGCAGGCAGTGTTTGAAATGTGGCTTGTTTCTATTGTGCACTGGATGGAATTAGTCGAGTCATTTTTCAAGCTAGATTTTAGACGAAGCCACATCGGCCGGAAGTTTCGAACCTGTCAACATTTTTTGGCGTCTCGGACAGCACGCTGTCAGTGTCACACTCACACGGTATCAAAAGTTGATAACTGTTTCTCCAGTGTAATGGACATGTTGTTTGATTCTATTCATTGACAATAAATATGCTGTGCTATATGTTCACAGTTATTTGCTTACGCATAATTATTATGAATAGACCCAGGTGAAACCTAGATGCCAGCGCAGAAATATGACATGTATGCTGTAAACACTTAAAGCAATTCATAGTTCCGACGACATCCCAACAGGCCACGCCCCCTTGGCAACCGCAGGAAAAGTCCCACAAACATACCATGTGATTTTGCTTGAGCAAGTCGGGAATAATGTAACTTTTGCTTGCTTCTGTTTACACATTCGTTTTGTGAAATAATACACCATATTTCACACGTCTATACTCATAAAGGGATGGAGAATATATTGTAAGCCAAAATATTCAACTTATTTGGCTTTACTTGGCCGTGAGTGCTTCAGAAGTACACTATCATCCCACTTCATTCAAAAGATTGGCCTGTTGAACATGCCGGTTTTGTTTGTGGGACTTTTACGTTTTGGCGCGTTTTTTGACGTCTTTTGATTGGGTAGTAAATATGGAAGTGGGCGGGGCTTATGTATCATCGGAACTATGAATGACCTGCAAAATGTTATCAAAGATAGCGTGTCCAGCGTTTTCTGCATAATCGGATTTGTATCTGTCACCATGTTAAATGAGCGTTTTTAGAAATTTATTAAAAATTACATGTTCAGGATATTTCTCTTTGAAGAATTGTATCGGGTGCCTTTATATCTATTCTTCAAAATGTATATCTTGAAATTTTGATATAAGGTGGGATAAAAATATAAAAATTATTAGACTGTGGGTGGGGTCTAAAAATTTCGCGTTTTTGGTTCCCGCGCTTGGCGCCAAAACCGCGTGGGGGTGGTCATTTAAATCTGTTTATTTACATCAAGCGCTCGGGGTTATCGGAAATTTGTTGATGACCTATGGAACAGTAAAAACAGACGAATCACGTGATATATTTGTTTTGATGAAATTTGGGAAATTCCGTGAAGGTTCCGACGGTTGAAAAGTGGGCAAATTTCGTGATGATTATTCATGCTGTTGCGCTCAATGGAAGTGTCTGGAAGTCGCGCAATGAATTCAATAGGGCATTAAAATTAACAGGTAGCCATCTGTTTGTAAATAAACTGCATCGCCGAGGAGCGCAAGTGATTATAGTGGAGGCACCCCGCGCGGCTTTAGGGAGAAAAATCCGGCCGTCGCCAAAATGGGCGATAATGGGGGAATTTGGGGGCAGTGCTGCCAATTCTTTGACAAAGAATATGATTGATGACCAGTGCTCGTACCAGTCTAGCATCAGTCCTTGTACACATTGAAATGTGTCAGGAACTGCTGATATGGTGTGAAATTGGAATTTTTTGTTTCCAGATAAACTTACCCCCATTCGTCCTTGTGTCTGCAGAATCATAAAAAAAAGTTATCTGCCATAATTTGATTCTTTCATTGACTGTATGAGCACTGGTCCCAGTATGACTACTGGTCACTTTTGCCACATCAATATCCCTGATCAGTTGATAGACCTTTGCTCGTATCACACTTTCTTCAAATGAACTGATGAACCTACTTGTTAGTACCGTATTTATTCAATTAGTTCGAACACTCTAATAATTCGAACATCAAAAATTATTGAAGACAATAATTTTCAAATTGACTCGTTTAGTTCGAGTCGGGCAATTTAGCAGCCAGTTATTCGAGTTTTCTAAAAATGCTAGTTGTCTGCGGTTAACCTATCAATCGTACAGTACAAGTCCTAGTTCCAACCACCAGTATCTATAAACTCGCGTACATGATAAATCTGGGTTCGCGGTTTTTTCCGTTTTGACGGACGATTTTATCGTGAATCTAATAATTCGAACATTTCAAAATTTAATTATTTTTAGCTGTTCGAACTAATTGAATAAATACGGTAATGAATATTCGTACATGTCAGACGCTATAGGAAACTATATTGGGTATATGGTGTATATCTGTCAGCTTACTGTGCAAGCGCTGTATTGACTACAAGTATACATGAATATTGTACATCGCTTGCATAGTAAAATATTAATATCAAGATACTATAGTAGTTAATCATGTGAATGTGAACAAACAGGGGATAATGAATCTTAATGACCATGACAATGACACCAGAATATTGTTTAAAAAATGTTTAGGATGTTTTCTAAAAAAAATTTCAGACACAATCTCACATGAACTTATGACCTCGTCAACGACTCCAGAATATACCCAATTTCTCATAAACTGACCCCACAATATCAAATTGACTCTTTACTATTGATATATGTATGTTATGCAGCCCTACTCTTAGCAGTAGTAAGCATATTCACATTCAATACTGTACGCATATCTTCATGTAAAGTGAACTGTACAATGACTTATCATACTTGAAATGAAGGAACAGTAAAGACACCTTTGGGCAGATGAAGTTCAGCACAGCAGTCATCAAATGAAGTCAATTTCATCTCAGACCATGAAGTGCCTGCTGTATCATATGGGTCATGGATTTTTTACATTAAAATTCAAAGCTCATAATTATCGGATGTACTTCATAATCGGATTTCTTTACCACGTTTCAGTCTTTATCAGTGAACGCCCCAAAACTCGAAGTAACTTTGGCAATGTATGTTCACCATAACCTGCACATATACCACATTTTGCTGATAATGAGTGATAATCGAAATAAACAAGGATTTGTCAGCCCCAGTTTGTCGCACATGTATGAGAAACACGTGTACTTAGTTTATTTACATTTTATCAATCGCCTATTGGTCAAGCATCGTTTATGATGTAGAAAGTGGGCGTGGTTACTCATGGCGCCATCTGCAGATCATAAATGAAGATTGACGCGCCGTCTGGTGAATCACGATGCTATTATTCTTTTTATTTTCAACCAATCACAGATGAGCTTGATACTTGCTGCGATACCAAGCCGTGACAAACAGACAGATATGAGTTGTTTATGTTTGTTGACGCATTTTGAAGTTTCATGGAGTTATGGATATTGATTACCTTAGATTGTTCAAAATCTTATGTTTGTCACACATGTACGTGTAACCATTGAGCTCGCTTCGCGAGAGGGGCAGCTCCAGCTGTGCTCGCTATTACAACTGAAACAGAGGAGTTACAGCGAAATTTAATCATGGACGATAGTAATAATAATAGATCAGGAAGTAATAGGAACAGTAATAGCTTTAACACAACTGTAATAGTAATAACACAGTTACGAAATAAAAGTATTAGTAAAAGACCCCATGTCACCCTATACGTCACCCCATCACCCCATGTGATGATGTCAGACCTCGACTTTACAGCTTAGGAATCAATTGTGTACATATAGGAAATAATATATGCTGAATATTCTCATGACCTTGAATTTGAAATTGACCTTATTTTTCAAGGTCAGAGCACAAAATAGCGAATACCCCAATTATTGTCGTCTTTACAGCTTAGGAATCAATTTTGCACATATAGGAAATGATACGGAATATTGTCATGACTCTGAATTTGACTGTTGACCTCATTTTCAAGGTCAAAGCCAAAAATGGCTAATATCTCACTTATTATCGACTTTACAGCCTAGGAATCATTTGTGGACATATAAGAAATGATATATGCTGGTATTTTCATGACCTTGAACTTAACCTTTGACCTTTTTTTTAAGGTCAGAGCACAAAATTGTTAATATCTCACTTGTTGTCGACTTTACAGCTAAGAAATCAATAGTGAACAATAGGAAATGATATATGCTGGATATTCTTATGCCCTTGAACTTGACCTCTGACCTTATTTTCTAGGTCAGAGCACAAAATGGCTAATATCTCGCTTATTATCGACTTTACAGCTTAGGAATCAATTGTGGACACCCTAGAAATGATATATGCTGAACATTCTCTAGCCTTGAATTGACCAATGACCTTATTTTCAAGGTCACAGGACAAAACGCAAAAATATATATTGTCCGTTAACCTTTCTTAGCCCTTGGGCTAATTTTTGGTCCGATAACCTATTGGCATGGTGTTGGGTCCGTCGTCCGTCCGTCCGTCATCCATCTGTCGTCCGTCCGTTCACATTTTTATTTTTTATGTTTACCAGCAAAATTTTCTGGAATTTTGCACAAAAATGCTTAGAAATATTTAAAGAAGGAAGTATTCCTTAATTTTTTCATTTTCGTTATTATTTCAAAATGGCGGTCATTTTTGACGAAAAATGGCCAATTTTGGACTTTGATGGTCGTTTTCCCAAAATCTGTTCAGTTTTTTTTAGGAAGAGCATTTTCCTTTGTTTACATTTCTGAAAGTCCGACTTGGAGCCAGAGCAGACCATTCAATTGCGGCTAATTAGGAGGGCCTGGGGCCAGTTGGCACTCGTGTACCCAAGTATGGTTACTGTAATAAGTCATAAGCGATAATAGCCACAGGAGACGTGTGTTCCGACCGTTTATTTTTTTTTTATGTCACCGTTTCATCACCCATCACCACTCCCGTTTTGATCTTCACTAAAACAGGGCTTTCTTGTATCAGATGCACTCAAACTTTTCCATAAACATTCCACACTACATAGATAGTACATAAGATATTGCAAAAATGGAAAACCGATTGATACGGCAACATAATAATTGATAACTTGTGGCAAGTGCTGCTATATCCAGGAGACCAAATGTAAATAAGTTTGTAAATATGATGTGTTCAAATCCCCCCCCCCCCCCACCCCCTGACAGAAGAAATCAGAAAACAAAGGTGAACCAAACCAGGAAAATGGCGACATCTTCAATGTCGAGGTCATTTGAATGCGAGATTAGGCACGAGAGAAAGCGTTGCAACGGCAAGAGCTCATGGTCATCGTTTTTTGACATCGTCATGATCTGAAATTTTCCGAGTTTTGGCGGCCGGAATGAAAATTTCATGACGTGTATTTATGATTGATACCTTAATTTCAACAGCAAGGAATACTTCGCAATTCTCACACATTGCGAACTGTATGAAGGCGTACACTTGCTTCATAATGTACTGCAAACCAAATCAACAGACGTGGTCGGTGCCCGCCGGCTTTCAAGATACTACTTGCTTCAGTCACATGATCATTAGGCTTTGCGTGATTGGTTGGAATGGTTGGGAAACTGGGGTAAAAATTGCGTCATGCACATTCATTCATAAGGCCCCACTTGATTGGTTACAGGACTAGTTCGTAGTATGCAAGTGACTTCATAGTAAAAGATGGCGTCGTAAATTCATTCATCTCCATTCAAATTCCCGCCTTTTTTCGCAGCTTGTCTGTCGCTTTCTGATTGAAAAATCCTGATCAAAACTAGTTCATTGCTAATGCATATTGCTTTCGATTCGCTTCCAGTCCTATATGCTAAATCAAAAATTAAATTTTGCCTCATTAGGTATGAACACTCGAAGCAAACTCTAAATGACTAGCCCATACTGGGTTTTTCCGGTTTCAGTTTTTCACTGTCAACCGAGACCCGGCAATAACGGGAGAGCCGCGACTGATTAACGAATCCTATTTAAACGAAAAATGCATTCTGGCAGCATTTAAAGCTTGTTTGACTTGAAAGTGGTCGCGTTTATTCAGCCACAATTTATTGTCCACGGTCACAATTAGATGGACGCGTCCTGCCAAGAAATGGTCTCGTTTGGCATGGCGTTGCGTCCGTCGTCCGTCCGTCTGGCGTTAACATTTTTATCTTTAAAGTTAACGATCGAATCTTTCTGAAATTTTGCACAAAAATGCCTAAAAATATTTTGAGAAGGAGGTATTTTTTTGTTTTTTGATTTTCACATTTTTTTCAAAATGGCGGCTGTTTTTGTCGAAAATCGCTCAATTTTGGACTTTGACGGTCATTTTCTCAAAAACTGTCTGATCAATTTTGAGTTTTTGGTTTCAAAAGATTCCCTTCTGTGATATGTATAAGTTTGATTGCCCTAAATTCGCCGGTTTCCGTGTGGCGGCCATATTGAATTTTTGGCGGGTCGGCGAAAAAAATTTTTTCCGCCCCAAATCACATTACTATCCATTTTGGGCCATTTCTAGGTTACAAAAAAATTTTCACCCTTTGAAAAAAATTTTGGACTTTTTCGGCACTTTTTTCCTTCATAATGGGAGCTGTCAAGACTGTACTCATAGAACGCTTGAAGATAGAGCTTAAAAAATTGGCACTTTCAAATGGGAAGTCATATATGCAACTTGTGTGGTGACTTTGAATTTGACCTTGGATGACCTTGAAAGGTCAAAACAGCCATTTTGGTGTCAAAAAATGCCCAGATTTGCCTCTGTAGATGAAATGCTTGCAGATAGAGCTCATGTTTGCATTATGAACATATAGGAAAACATATATGGCACAACTAATGATGACCTTGAACTTGACGTCAGATGACCTCGAGTGCCAAATGTCTGACTTGGAATGTGTAAATTGACCTGAGTGGCCTAAATGATTCCACCCAACATATACTAGTAGAATATCAAATGCCGCACACATACATGTAATGGTAACATCGAAGTTCATACGGATGACCTTGATTGGTAAATCCCAAGGTCATATGTTTACACTGTGAACCTTGATTGGTAAATCTCAAGGTCTGTTACCTGCCAATGCTGCCATGGCCAAACCAAAATTGTCCGGTAACGTATCTTAGCCTTTGGGCAAATTTTTAAGTCGGACACGTCCTCTGCATGGGGAGCTCGTTTAGAACGGTCGCAAACGAGACCGTCCCATGAGCAAACCCGTCCTAAACGCAGTAGGTCGCGCTAAACCAATTCGGCTAGTGAACTTTCTGAAAAACACCACTGTATGCTGAATATTCTGAATGACCTTGAACTTGATTTTTGACCTCATTTTCAAGGTCAAATCACAAATGGCTAATATTTCACTTATTATCACGTTTACAGCTTAGGAATCAATTGTGGTCAAACTCCAAATGATATACCGTATATCCTCGATTGAGCGCCGGGCCTCGAAAGAGCGCCTGCCTCGTATGAGCATCGGGGGTAACTAGTGATTGAAAAAAATAAGCGCCGGGCCTTGTATGAGCGCTGGGTATGGCTGGAGAACAAAGATTTCTCAATTGAATTTGGTCTTTTGAATCCATAGTATATCGGTGGCAATTGCCGGCAAGCCAATTCTCGATTGAAATTAACATTCAGTAAACATGGTAAATGGCAAGGGTGATAATTTTGTGTGAAAGCTATTACTTGAAAACTTAATAAACTGTGTTGACAAACAAATATACAAAAGCCCACAGAGATTACCCAAACAAACTGTGAAATTTCCCTTTTCACACCTCCCTCCCGGCTTCAGCCTCTAGGGCAACATCATGAAATGCCTGAATGCACATGATCTTGATGATGCCCGCCATCATGGAAAAAATTGACGCTAAAGTTTACACAATTAACAAATCGCTGTCCAAACATTCATGTCAGCTCTCTTCTTTGAGCAGATTCACTAATTCAGATCAGTGTGTCATCGTTTGAACATGTTGAAGCGCTTAATAAATATTGCCATGGATTTGCTCAGTACGTGATGCAATATTTTTATTGAACATTTCTTTGACTTCATATTATTTCACGTTTGCCGAAGATTTCTTCTATTATCATCATCATCAAAATCTTGTTGTATTGGTGGTATTTATGATACATACTACATGTACATCGGCATCAATACATCACAGTTGTTCCATATATAGTATCCAAATTTGTGTGAAAACGGTGCATCAATTTCTCGCCTGAATACCTTCGATGGGCAACGTCTGTTTGACACAAAATTTTTCGCACACTGATAACTTACGATATAACAATGAGCGCAGGGCCTCGAATGAGCGCCTGCCTCGTATGAGGGCCGGGGGTAAAAGGTGCTCGAAAAAAATAAGCGCCCGGGCTCTTAATCAAGGAAATACGGTATGTTGAATATTCTCGTGACCTCGACTTGACCAATGACCTTATTGTATCCCCCGAACAAAGTTCGGAGGATACTATGAATTTACGATTGTCGCGCCGCCGCCGCGTCCGCGTCCGCAGACACTTTCTTGTGAACGCACTACAGCTTGCAAATCTGAACCAATTTTGATAATATTGTATATGGACATGTCTTATGGTAAGATCACAACACCTATCGATTTTGGTTGCCATAGCAACCAAATTGGCCGATTGGCGACACATTTTGTGACAAAATCAGCAATTCCAACACCCATGGCTTGTGAACGCTCTAGAAGTTGTAATTTTACAGGAATCACTACAATATTGAACAGGCTCGTTAAGCAATGATCAGGCACGAAACCTATTGTTTTTCAGAAAGATTGGATAAATATTAATAAGTTCATGAGATAACTTATTACAACAATGTGAAATATCCAGTTTGAGATCTCTTATCATTCCAGTTGATTGATATTTGATTGAAATCTGCAAACAAATCACACTGGACATGTGTACAAATTTACAGTTGATGGTTTTAAGTTAACATAAATTTGAATAGTTTAACATTAGTTTTACTAGTTAAGTTTATTACTGGCCACAATAAGAATAGTTAGGCAAAGGAACATTTATTATTGGGCTCAACAAGGTAGAGGTTGTGTCCAGTACTGACTTTATGGCTGCAGTACCATTGATATTCATGAATAAGTTAACATTAGTATTGCTAGTTAACATGGTTAGGTCTATTATTGAGCACAGTAAAAATAGTTAAGGTAAGGGACATTTATTATTGGGATCAATGAAGAAAAGGTTGTGTCCAGTAGTGAATTTATGGTGTAGTATCATTGATATTAATGAATAATTTAACATTAATTTGGCTAGTTGAGTCTATTATTGAGCACAATAAAAATAGTTAAGGTGAGGAACATTTATAACTGGGCACATATTATGAGTTTTAAATTATAACTTGCGGTGAAAGTCCCGATCTGGCTCCAATTTCGTCATCTTGAAGTACAGTTTTGGTCAAATTTTACTTTGAATTTCAACTTGAAACCAAGTTCGACACAAATTATGAGTTAAAACATAACTTATGGTGAAAACTTCGATCTGGCTCCAATTTTGTCATCTTGAAATTCATTTTTGGTCAACTTTTACTTTGAATTTCAGTTTGAAACCAAGTTTGGCACATAATATGAGTTAAAATCCAACTTATGGTGAAAAGTTCAATCTGGCTCCAATTTCGTCATCTGGAAATGCAGTTTTGGTCAACTTTTACTTTCAATTTCAGCTTGAAATCAAGTTTGGCACATATGAGTTAAAATATAACTTATGGTGAAAAGTTCGATCTGGCTCCAATTTTGTCATCTTGGAATGAAGTTTTGGTCAACTTTTACTTTGAATTTCAACTCGAAACCAAGTTTGGCACATATTATGAGTTAAAATATAACTCATGGTGAAAAGTTTGATCTGGCTTCAGCTTCGTCATCTTGAAATGCATTTCGGTCAACTTTTACTTTGAATTTCAACTTGATACAAAGTTTTGCACATATTATGAGTTAAAATATAACTTACGGTGAAAAGTTTGATTTGGCTCCAATTTTGTCATCTTGAAATGCAGTTTTGATCAACTCTTGCTTTGATTTTCAACTTGAAACCAAGTTTGTCAAATATTCTGAGTTGAAATATAACTGTTCATGAAAACTTTGATCTGGCTGTAATTTCGTTATCTTATCGAACATGTTGAGATGGAAATTCATATGCACTGATTTCAGTGGTGACCTTGAATTTGACCTTCAATGACTTTGAAAGGTCAATGCAGCAATTTTTGTGGGAAAAAGCTTTTGGCTCGAGCATGTTAGGGTTTGACATTTTTCTGGTAATCATTTTAGCCCTTGCTCTAGTTTTTCACGCTTATCAGTAGTATTTGGGGCGACAGGGATGATGGGGCCACGGGGGATACACCCAAGCGGTCGTAGGCGACCGGAAGCATCTAGTTCTCAAGTTTCCTTTGACCTTATTTTCAAGATGATAGGACAAAATGGCTAATATCTCGCTTATTGACTTCATAGTGTGGGAATCAATGATGGACATATACAAAATGTTATAGTTAAATATTCTGATGACCCTGGTTTATTTTATACATCACCAATCTAAACTACTACATGCTCCTTTTCGATCCTTTGGATCGTTCTGGATAGAAATTCGCGTACTGAAAGCAAGGCACGATCGTCTGCCTGCATATGACTCGAGCCCTCCTTTTGCCGCCAAAACCGCCGCGCATATGCGCGTGCAGCTCTCAGAAGCTTCACTTCTCTGTCCATCGCCATTTTTGCTGGCAGCTTTGGATTTTGGGTCCTGGTGAATTCGTAGAATTTAGTCTGCAAACTATCTTTTTTGCGATATATTCTAACGGAATTTCATTTGCCACGTTCATAGACATCGTTTTGTGTCTATTTGGATAAGTAATGGTCGATAGTTTGTTACTTGCTAGATCGTCAGCGATTTGTATAGCCAGTTCACCCTATTATCGTCCATCGGTCGTACTTGATAGTGTACCTGTTGTTTACATCTATCATTAATTCTACGGTAATATTTCTACTGTATATTTATTGTCATATACTGTAGTTCATATATTCGTAGTCCTCTTAGGGTTCTTTATCAGCGCAGTCTCAGGTTTGCTTATTTTGCCTGCCCTTTTGCTGTGAGTTGTCAGTTCCCTTTGGTGATCATGACTTCACAATCCTGCCTTGGTACCGGGGCCATGGACGAACGTCCGTGCCCGAAGTGTCTGGTCAACACCCTCCGAGGAGGGGAGAAACGCAGCTTGTGTTTCGACTGTTTGGACCATGGCCCGGTATCTATGGAGGATTTGAGGTGTGATCTGTGCCATTTCTGGCGTCCCTCTTCTTCGTGCAGGCGACTGCAAAGTATGCTGAGGCCTCGGTGGCTCGTCAGGAGGCTTGTGGAAGCTTCGGCTCCGCAAGTCCGCCAGTCGCCCATGGAGGTCGAGGCTCCGCCTGTGACTGCTCAAATCACCTCCGGTGTTAGTCAGCCCCTGGGGCTAAACAGGACATGGTCAACGCGGCTGTGCAGCCCTTTTATGCACAGTCACTGTCGTCCCTTCAGAGTCCCCTTCTGCCGGGCATCTCTTCCCTGCTTGGACAGGGAGTCCCGGCCGGTTCTTCGGCTACCCCTTCATCGCAGGGAGAGCTTGCTCCCCCTGCTGGCAAGAAGTCGAAATCTTCTAAGGAGAAGGTTTCGTTTCTTGCTAAGACGAAAGTGGCCAAGGAACCGCACTCCACCTTCGTCGTCCCTCAGTCAGGGCCGATCGAGGTGGAGGGGTCTGTTACCTCTTCCCCTGGGCCTTCTAAGAAGAGGAAGCATGCTTCCTCTAAGCGCTGTGGTGCTGAGACCACATCGATTTTCGATGGGCTCAGGCTTCGTTCGACCTCTCGGTGGGCGACGATCAGGCCTCGGGCTTCGATCGGCGGAGCATCTTGGATGGTTCTTTCTAGTCCTCGGTCTTGAGGTTCGAGGGGGAAGAGTTCCCTAGGTTTGGGGGTGGGGCTCTCGATCGTTCGTGCGATCGGGAGTCTTCACTTGGCGGTCGTGCTCCTGGTCCTCGATCAGGGCACGATTCGTTCCTCAGGACCACTCAAGTCCTGTTTATGCTGATGTAAGTCGCCAGACGGGCGCGTTTGCTGAGCAGGCATTCCCTCTCTCGTCCTTTGATGTACCCTTGGGGTCATCGAGGTCTTCGATCGGACCTGTGAGGTCCAACGATCGGGGGGGGGGGGGGGGGGGGGGTAGGGTAGGGGGTCGAGTGGAAGCTGATTAGGAGCTGTCCTCCTCGGAGGATGAGACTTCCGATCAGGCCGGGGGTTCTAACTTCCGGTGGGCTTTGGAGTTGGTGGCAAGGCGTATGGACTTGCCGATCGATGCTCCAGGGCCCTCACGGGGAACCGGTAGGTTCGCGTTGACGGCAGTTCGTCGGCCGATTTGGCTCCCTGTGGCTCCCGCGTTGATCAAGTCTTTCGACAAGGGAGTTATGGCTAAGAAGGATGTGGCTCGTGCGGAGTCGACATTCCCGACTAGCCGTGTTCGACCTGAGTCGATTGACACCTATCGGACTATAGAGTCCAAGGGTGGACATCAGACTTCCGTCCCGGTCTAAGACCCTAACCTCCACTTGCTTTCCCGGATGCAGGGTACGGTCTGGTCGCCTTTCTCACTGGCAGACTCTGTCTCATCAGTTGATGGGTCAGCTCTCGTTAACAGATCACCTGACCACCTTGGTCCAGGAGTTTGTTGACGAGGCGGATCTGGAGGAGAGGAGTCGCGCCAATATTCATGCGGCACTCGGCGTCTTGGCCGGAGTGGTTCATGCTGCTGAGCGTGACAGTGCGCACCTGGGCACACAATTGAATCTCACCATGCGTGATGCCGATCTCTGTTTGCTTGACGTGTCCGCTACGGACGTCGCTGAGCTACGTGGGAGGCCGCTTTTCTCAGGCTATACCTACGCCAACATCTCTCGATCGGATATTACTGTCATGCGGGAACATCTTCAGGATGAGGCTATCGCCAAGGCTTTGCTCGGGAAGTCGGCGGGGTCTGGGACAGGCAAGAAGACCAAGGGTCAGAAGCTTGCCCAACTCCAGGCACCACATGCACCCGCTTCCGCGCAACCGCCCTTTTTTTCTGGCGCAGCCTCCCCCTCCTCAGGGGGATGGCAAGCGTGGAGGCAAAGGGGGTGGACGCTTTAAGGGCAAAGGGAAATCTTCTGCCAAGAAGTGACTCGTTGCAGGAAAGCGTTGGCTCTGTGGAAGGTTCAGTTCTTTCGGAATTCGATCTTCCACAACCTGGTCCAGTCAGGGGGCCCCTGGCTCAGTTCGTTCATAACTGGAGCGATCTGGCCTCGACAGACAATTCAGTCGTTGCATGGGTGAAGTTCGGTCTCATCTTCAGATGGGAGGCTGGAAAACCACCGTTCAGACCCAAAGCGTGGTTCTTCCCTGTGCCCGGCGATCGGGAAAAGTTTCAGCTCCTGCAGCACGAGGTGAGAAACGTGCGATCGAGGTGGTCAAGGACGAGAGGGGATTTTATCCTCTCATCAAGATGGAGTCAGCGCTTTCCGTCCAGAAAGCTCTGTCCAAGGGGAAGTGGGCTGTCAGTATCGACGTCAAGGATTGCGTACTTCCATCTATACACCCAGCCGATCGGCGATATCTCAAGTTCGCTTTCGAGGGCTCGGTGTATCAGTTCAGGGTATTCCCTTTGGAGTAGCCACCACCCCTTACGTGTTCACCCGTATCGTAAGGGCGATGGCAGCCAGGTTTCGATCGGTTGGAATTCAATTCCACTATTACATCGACGATTGGCTAATCATAGCCGACTCTCCGTCTCAGGCTATAGAGCAATTCGGGTTCGTCCTCAGGTTGGCGACCAGCCTTAGCTCGATCCCCAATTGGGCGAAGTCTCAACTGTCCCCGACTCAGAGATTCGAGTATGTCGGGGTGGATTACGATCTAGATCGGGGAGTAGCTCTTCTTCCGGGGAAGAGAGTTCTCAAGGCGATTGCGGCGATGGATGTCGCGCTGACACAGTCGTCGATCACAGCTCGACAGTTTCTGTCCATCATCAGTCTGCTGGCGTCGATGGAGAAACAGGTGCCATTCGGCAGGTGCTTCCTCAGACCCATTCAGTGGTGTCTAGCGTTGCAATGGCGGATCCTCACCAATCGATTAGACCAAGTCGTGTCGGTGGACGATCGTGCTCGGGAAGCAATGCATTGGTGGCGGGACCATCAGAATCTTTTCCGAGGGATGCCACTGGCGGAGTATTTGCCCGATTGGACCTTCTTCACCGATGCGTCAGAGTTGGCTTTGGGAGCTCATATGGACGAGCACGAGCTCTCGGCTGTGTGGAACACGAGCGAGAGATCGTTGCACATCAATGTTCTAGAGCTGCGAGCGGTGAGACGTGCGTTCGAGATCTGGGGACCTCAGAGTCCTCCAGGAACGAAGTGGCTGGTCTTCACGGACAACAGCACAGTAGTGGCGCACATAAACAAACAGGGTGGAACTCGTTCGAGACAGCTCTGTTTGGAGGCCGAGTGTCTGATCAGGTTTGCCTTCAAGTCACGTCTGTTCATCAGGGCAAGGCATCTACCGGGTCGCAGGGACGTCCTAGGAGACGCCCTGTCGAGGCCGGACAAGATCATAGGCACGGAATGGAGCTTACATCCGGGGGTGTTTCGTCGCATTTGTCAGGTGTTCGTGACACCGAGCATAGACCTGTTCGCAACCTCTCGGAATCACAAGCTCCCGGTCTATATCTCACCTCTACCAGCGAGCGAGGCACTGGCTGTGGATGCGATGTCCCAGTCGTGGGATGGGATGTACGGGTATGCGTACCCGCCAACCCGATCCCTAACGGAAGTGCTGCACAAAGTAGCCAGATCTCAGTGTGAGATTCTGTTATTGGCGCCATGCTGGCCGATGCAGGCGTGGTTCCCGCTACTACTGTCCCTCCTGATCGATGTTCCTCGGGTCCTCCCGATCGAGAACAGGTTGCTGAGGTAACCGGGGCGTGACATATTTCACGATTCCGTCCACGTGCTCAAGTTACACGTGTGGAGGCTATCGAGCGATCCTTCCAGGAGGCAGGATTTTCTCAGCAGGTGTCTGTGCATCTCTCCAGAAAGAATAGGAGATCCTACTCTAAAACGTATGAAGCTAAATGGAGAGTATTCGTACGTTAGTGTAACGGAAGGCGCATTGATCCGCTCTCTGCCCCTCTGAATGTAGTGCTAGACTTTCTCTGCTATCTCTTTGATAGGCTTAATTTGAAGCCTACAACGATCGAGGAATACAGGTCCATGTTGGACCCTGTATTCCGTGCTAGGGGGATCGATTTAACTAATAATCGTATCCTTGCTGATCTGTTGGCGTCTTTTAGGATGCAGAGGCCACGGGGAGTTCCTACTCTCCTGGATTGGGACGTGGCTTTCATGCTATATTGTCTTATTAAAGCACCTTGGGAGCCTCTCAAGGAAGTTTCATTGCAGAGGTTAACTCTTAAGACTTTCTTGCTGGTCATGTTAGCAAGTGGTCGAAGACGCTCAGATTTCGCAGCGATCGACGTGTCGCGGGTGGCATTTGGCACAGATGGTTCCGTTTCCTTATACCCAGTACGTGATTTTATGCCTAAAACACGTGCTGCGGTTGAGGGCGGGAAAGCGTTCTCCCCTATCGTAATTCTGTCACTAGGTGGTTACGTAGGACGGAATGAGCCAGACCCACTCTTGTGCCCGGTCAGAGCACTGAAAATTTACATCGATCGTACCAGATCGATCAGGAAAGATCGTAAGCGATTATTTATTTCCTATCAGCCTAATAGGGCTACGGATATCTCCACAGCTACACTATCCAGATGGGTGAAGGTTGTAGTGAGGACTGTCTATGCGGAGTCAGGTACTAACGATCGAGTAACTTACAAAATATCGTCCCACCAAATCCGACACAACTCGAAGTCTTTGGCGGCCAGGTCGAATATTCCGTTAGAATATATCGAAGGGCCGGAATGTGGACTAATTCTACGACATTCATCGGGTTCTATCTGTCCAATGCTGCCGAACTTCAGGACCAGTCGTCCAGATTTAGACTGGGTCCGCTGGTTGTAGCGCAGGCTGTTGTGTAACCAGCTGGACAGAAAAGTCTTGGTTTTAACGTGCACGTGTATATAGCAACACTTTGTGTTTTGTGTGTGAGTTCTTTGTATTACGGTCTCAAATAGAGTTCCGTTTTTGGGCGGGTTGCGTGCAACCAACCCGCCTATTAGATTGGCGTGTCCGTCTGTCTGTCTGTCCGTCCGGGCTAACGGAACGGAGTTGGGGGCCTGGGAAAAGCTGAAAACGGCCCCTAACCATGGTTTAGGCCAAAAGTTAGATTTTAGGGGCCAGTTTTGCAATTTTAGGGGCCAGTCGAGATAGGAAATTTAACATGGGAAAGGCCCGTAAGTCCGTTCCGTCTGCCCGTCCGTCCGTCCGTCCGTCCGTCCGTCCGCACGTCCGTCCGTCCGTCCGTCCGTCCGTCCGTCCGTCCGTCCGTCCGTCCGTCAATTTTTCAGGTCTATTTTTCAGGTCGTGGCAGGACTTCGAACTTGACAATACATGAAAACAGGACTTTGTACCTTGTGAACGCGATAACTTACAAAGTTTTTAACGAATTACCGCCAAAATCATACCAGAGGTGCATCATGAGCAGATCTCGGACAAGTTCGATGATGGGTGACCTTGACCTATTTTTCAGGTCGTGGCAGGACTTCGAACTTGACAATACATGAAAACAGGACTTTGTACCTTGTGAACGCGATAACTTACAAAATTTTTAACGAAATACCGCCAAAATCATACCAGAGGTGCATCATGAGCAGATCTCGGACAAGTTAGATGATGGGTGACCTTGACCTATTTTTCAGGTCGTGGCAGGACTTCGAGCTTGACAATACATGAAAACAGGACTTTGTACCTTGTGAACGCGATAACTTACAAAGTTTTTAATGAAATACCGCCAAAATCATACCAGAGGTGCATCATGAACAGATCTCGGACAAGTTCGATGATGGGTGACCTTGACCTATTTTTCAGGTCGTGGCAGGACTTCGAACTTGACAATACATGAAAACAGGACTTTGTACCTTGTGAACGCGATAACTTACAAAGTTTTTAACGAAATACCACCAAAATCATACCAGAGGTGCATCATGAGCAGATCTCGAACAAGTTCGATGATGGGTGACCTTGACCTATTTTTCAGGTCGTGGCAGGACTTCGAACTTGACAATACATGAAAACAGGACTTTGTACCTTGTGAACGCGATAACTTACAAAGTTTTTAACGAAATACCGCCAAAATCATACCGGAGGTGCATCATGAGCAGATCTCGGACAAGTTCGATGATGGGTGACCTTGACCTATTTTTCAAGTCGTGGCAGGACTTCGAACTTGATAATACATGAGAACAATGCCAATTCCTTCCACTAACAGCCCTCCTCGATGCAACCCGCCCAATTGTCTCGGGCGCGACTTATACTTGTTCACCGATGGGGTGAAGAAGAAATTCGTGCATGTCGGAGGCAAGCGATCGCACCGCTAGGTGAATATCTTTACTATTTACTAAAGATATATCGAAAATGTAGCATTTTAGTGATTCGCTTGAAATCAGGACTATCATCTGTTTTCATGACTCTCTAGCACAACTGCTCCACCGCCTATCCTTTGATTCTAAGGAGCATGTAGTAGTTTAGATTGGTGATGTATAAAATAAACTTCCCAAATTTTAATTGTAAATTTGCCGTTTATTGTTATTACTCACCTCTAAACTACTACAGTGAAGGCCCTCCCATCCATCCCCGCCAGTTTTGCGCTAGGGGCTTCCTTTTGTCTTTTTTTTGGACAGAAAAGTGAAGCTTCTGCGCAGCTGCGCGCGCATATGCGCGGCGGTTTTGGCGGCAAAAGGAGTGATCGAGTCATGCAGGCAGACGATCATGCCTTGCTTTCAGTATGTGAATTTCTATCCAGAACGATCCAAAGGATCGAAAAGGAGCATGTAGTAGTTTAGAGGTGAGTAATAACAATAAAAGGCGAATTTACAATCAAAATTTGGGAAATTTTGACGTTTGTCTTCATTTTCAAGGCCACAGGACAAAATTGCTGATACAGTAAACTCTCGTTATTTCAAAGTTGGATATATCGAAGTACCCACTTATAACGAAGCATAATGTTGGTCCCGCCCAGTCCCCATTGAATTACATTATAAACAAAGCCGGTTATAACGAAATGGATATATCGAAATTTCGCTTATATCAAACATATTAGCTGGTCCCAACCCAGTGAAAATCATTGAATTTACTGCGGTTAAATCGAAGTCATCGAAGCCGGTCAATTTCACGCCCCACTGGCAATTGACAATCGCGGCTCAGATAGAAATCATGGCCGCATACATTGGCTATTGGTGCATAGCGGGCTGTGATTTTAGTTGCTGGCTGTCTGAATGTGTCACTGGTCGATTGCAATCAGTTGGGCTCAGTTGTTCCACGATGTAGTTACAGTCTTCCTTTCACATGATATCGAGCAGATTTTGTCATATTGAGTAGATTATGTAACAATAGGAGGTTTATCACTTTCTTGAGGGCGGACAGTATAAATAAAGCAAATTATGAACAAATTTATCAAACGTCATCATGGCTACCAAACGGAAACATGTATCCATCGAAACAAAACTCGCAGCTATTGCTGAAGTCGACAAAAAAATAAAGTCTAAAACAGAAGTTGCAAAACAATTCGAAGTGCCGATCAGCACCTTATCAACATGGTTGAAAAACAGAGAATCTCACGCAAAATCTCAAGACAGCTTCTGCCCCGCTAGAAAGCGCATGAGAACAGCAAAACATGCAGACGTTGAATCAGCACTACTGATGTGGTTCAAAAATGCCAGAAGCCAAAACGGGCCCATCTCTGGTCCGATTCTCATGGCTAAAGCTCGAACACTTGCCACGAGTCTTGGCATTGATGATTTTCAAGCAAGTGATGGTTGGCTGTCGAGATTCAAGGTGCGACACGACATCCAGTTCCATGTGATCAGCGGTGAATCAGGCGCAGTCGCATCTTCGGCAACAGATCAATGGACCACAACCACTCTGCCAAAACTTCTCGCAGATTTCCCCCCCAAGGATATCTTCAATGCTGATGAAACTGGACTGTTTTTCCGCTTATTACCTGACAAATCACTTGTGCTCAAAGGTGATTCATGCCATGGGGGGAAGCGCGCCAAAGACAGACTCTCGATCCTTCCTTGTGCAAACATGGATGGAACAGAAAAACTTCGCTCCTCGTAATCGGCAAAGCTGAAAAGCCACGGTGTTTCAAGGGTGTGAAATCGCTGCCAACCCCCTATCGCCACAATAAACGAGCTTGGATGATGTCCGTTATTTTCACTGACTGGCTACGTGAACACAATCGCAAATTCGCGCTACAAAAACGTAAAATTGCCCTTGTGATCGACAACTGTCCTGCACATCCACGTGTCACTGGACTTAATGCCATCACGCTCGTGTTTTTGCCACCAAACACAACCAGCAAAACACAACCCATGGATCAGGGCATCATCGCAAACCTGAAACATCACTACAGACAGCTTATGTTGCATCATCTCGTTACTTCCATCGACAGACACGAGGCATTTTCTGTCACCGTGCTGCACGCTATGCGCTTCATTCAGCAGGCTTGGTCGCGAGTGAAACCGTCAACGATCGCCAATTGCTTCAAACACTGTGGATTTGTTACCCCCGCGCTTGTGAATTCTGACACTGACACGGACCCTGACGATGATGTCCCTCTATCAGAACTTATTGCCCAACTTCGCAGTTCTGGATATGAAGTGAACGGCACAGCAGATGATTACGTCACAGTTGACAGTCAAGTGTTGACGAACAACCGCTGACTGATGACGCCATCGTGGCGATCGTGAAAGAATTTATAGCTGAGGCCGCTGCTGATAGCAACAGTGACGATGACTCTGTTGAACCAGACCGTCCTCCCCCCAGCCATCTGCAGGCCATGCACATGTGCAACGAGTTACGTCGGTACTTGGAGAGCCAGCCTGAATCATCCCAAGGTGTGTCGTTCCTGAATGGACTTGAAGAATTTGCACGCAAAATGCAACACACCGGCAAGCTGCAAATGCTCATGACCCAGTTTATGAAACAGGACGCTACCGGACATATTGATTGACAAATTTGTATGCTTGTGATTGATGAATTTGTGTGCTTGTGAGTTATGAATATGATGAATGTCATTATGTTTCACTGGTATTTTTATTTGACAAAAAATAAATATTGATTAAGAGAAAAACGTTTCAATATTCACTCAAAATAAATGTCGGTTACTAGAAAGTTGGTACCACAAAAACGAACTATTTTCGTTCCAATTTCGAGAGAAACCACCTGGAAAAATGAACAAGAAAAAAAATTTACACTTGTAACTTCTTTTATAACAAACTTCTTTTATAACAAAGTAATCATCTGGGTCCCATTGACTTCGTTATAACGGGAGTTTACTGTATCTCTCTGATTATTGAATTTACAGCTTAGCAATCAACTGTGGACATGATATATGCTTGATATCATATATATATGATATCAGAGAGATATATATATATATCTATATATGCTGAATATTCTCTTGACCTTGAATTTGACCAGTGACCTGGCTAACATCTAAAATATTAAACAAATATTGTCCGGTAACCTATCGTTGGCCCTTGGCCTAATTTTCCACTAGATCTAAAGTAATAAATAGTCATGACACTGCAATGATAGTGATGTCCTTGTGTGTGCTAGAGATAGAAGTCAAGTGAGTAAGCATGTTGATGGCTATAGTAGATTTTATTGATTAATTAGTCAAATAATTGTGCTGAAACATTTGTAAATTCACATGAGACATATTCAATCACTTGTTCGTCGTTCTCAGGGACGGTATCCTCTGAAGATGGAGTTGTATCAAGCGGAAAGGACAAAGTACGACGTCCCACTGTCCCACCTCGACCACAAATATATTGAGGGCTGTCAAGATCCAAAAGAACTCGAGAAAATTCTCAAGATTCTCAGGTACAGT
The DNA here is from genome assembly GCA_949152475.1 of Terebella lapidaria. NCBI lineage: Eukaryota > Metazoa > Annelida > Polychaeta > Terebellida > Terebellidae > Terebella > Terebella lapidaria. The sequence continues at coordinate 22,355,802 of OX424569.1, forward strand.
AACATGATTTGTCAGATGGTCTGATCACTTCCAGAAATCATCATTCAGTACAAACACCTTGTCCTTGTTCATGTTGAGTGCTGAACGCTACAAAAGATATTTTTGTTGGAACTGCATTGAACTTGGGTTGTGTTTCGAAAGTAAATACTGGTAAGTGTTGGCATTGAACAGGTCAGGCCAGGAAGGGACATATGCAGACTTGGAGACACTCGCTGAGGAGCAGCTTGCCAAGTACCAACCAGATAGGTAACAAATTTATATCATCTATCAGTGTCTATATATTTTGAGCAAAAGAAGAAGTTTGAACAAAGGAAGAAATAGTGATGAATTTACATGAGTATTGAATTACTGAAATATTACAGCCGGATTTTAAGAAAGGATAAGCCAATATCAACCAAGCATGATGTAAACTCAGCTGAGTGGCAAGAAATCACAGCAGATCTGGAGGTAAGCAATGTCTAGCAGTATCAAAACTCTCAACTTGACCTTGCCACTTTCAATACAGCACTGTTGTTTGGTTGCTGTGATTTTCGATCAGCACATTGCTGCAAGTTTGATGCTATACACAAAAGATTTGTTAGTTAACAAGCAAGTGATCAGAACATACTGTGTTTCGCAAAGTACTTGTTTTGACCTGAGTATAAAACGACTATAAAATTCTGCATTCACATTTGTGGTGTCAATAAGAGACTAGTCCTGCCTTGCTGTTGTCATGGTTACAGAGCTGGCAGACGGAGATGAAGAAGGCTGGTACGTTTGGGCCTGTAGGGGACGGGTCTTTACCTCCTGTTCGTGGCAAGGAACACTTGATATCCCTGGTAGGTACATAGATGTCTTCAAATTGAATGAGCATCCGATGCTATACTGTATCTGGTTCCTCTGTTGATTAAATGAGTAAGCATGAGTAATCTATACCTGTAGTATGTCCTCTATATTTCCAGGATGGAAAATGTTCAAAGCCGGCGAAAAAGCAACCGATGCCAAAAAGTCACAAGGAGTGGGATAAGTGAGCAATATTATAGTTGTTTGTGTAGAACGATAAGGACGTTCTTTTCAGACTCGTTGCCCCAGACAAACATGTCATAGGCCCCAAGAAAAGTATTATGGTTCTGGTTAGGCATGAATGTCAATAAACCCTGCATGCGTAAGTTCATGAGAGCCGATTTCTATTTTTAGGTTACTGGGCCTATGGTCCGATAATCTATTGGCATGGCGTTGCATCTACCGTCCATCATATTCTGAATATATTCTGAATATTCTCATGACCTTGAATTTCACCTTTGACCTCATTTTCAAGGTCACAAGACGAAATTGCTAATACAGTGGTCCCTGTAAGATAAGACACCTCCAAAATAAGACTTCCCTGTCTGTAAAGATTTTTAGGTTACCGGACCTTTGGTCCGATAACCTATTGCCGTGGCGTTGCGTCCGGCGTCCGTCGTCCGTCGTCCGTCGTCCGTCCGTCCGTCCGTCCGTTCACATTTTTATCTTTAAAGTTTACGATGGAATATTTCTGAAATTTTGCACAAAAATACCTAAAAATATTTCCAGGAAAGGTTTTTTTTAGTTTTTTGATTTTCGCGTTTTTTTCAAAATGGCGGTTGTTTTTGTCGAAAAATGGCCAATTTTGGACTTTAACGGTTGTTTTCTCAAAATCTGTTCAGTAACTTTTTTTCTTATTGATGCATGACACTCCTCCTATGTACCCCTGTGACATGTATAAATTTCGTTGCCCTTGAATCGCTCGAAGTGGGCCATTTTGGGCCCGAACTCGGCCCAAATGGGACTTTCCCATGTTAAATTCTCCTATGCTTTATAATGGGACACATTAAGCCTAATATCTCACTTAAAATTGAAATTAGAGACTAATAATCAATTGTAGACATATAGGAAATGATATATGCTGAATTTTCTCGTGACCTTGAATTTGACCTCTGACCTCGGTTTCAAGGTCAGAGCGGCCGTTTTAGTCTAAAAATGGCCAATTTTGGACTTTGATGGTCGTTTTCTCAAAATCTGTTCAGTAACTTTTTTTCTTTTTGATGCATAACACTCCTCATATGTACCCCTGTGACATGTATAAATTTCGTTGCGCTTGAATCGCTCGAAGTTGGCCATTTTGGGCCCAAACTCGGCCCAAATGGGACTGTCCCATGTTAAATTCTCCTATGCTTTATAATGGGACACATTAAGCCTAATATCTCACTTAATATTGAGATTAGAGACTAGGAATCAATTGTGGACATATAGGAAATGATATATGCCGAATATTCTTGTGACCTTGAAGTTGACCTCTGACCTAATTTTCAAGGTCACAGGACAAAATGGCCAATATCTTGCTTATTAGCGACTTTACAGCTTAGGAATCGATTGTGAACATATAGGAAATGATATATGCTGAAAATTCTCGTGACCTTGAATTTGACCTTTGACCTCATTTTCAAGGTCACAGGACAAAACGGCCAATATCTTGCTTATTAGCGACTTTACAGCTTAGGAATCAATTGTGAACATATAGGAAATGATATATGCTGAAAATTCTCATGACTTTGAATTTGACCTTTGACCTCATTTTCAAGGTCACATGACAAAATGGCTAATATCTCGCTTATTATCGACTTTACAGCTTAGGAATCAATTGTGAACATATAGGAAATGATATATGCTGAATATTCTAGTGACCTTGAATTTGACTTTTGACCTCATTTTCAAGGTCAACAGGACAAAAAGGCTAATATCTCGCTTATTATCGACTTTACAGCTTAGGAATCAATTGTGAACATATAGGAAATGATATATTCTGAATATTTTAATGATATTGAATTTGACCTTTGACTTAAATTTCAAGGTCAGTCATTTTATTTTCAAAGTCAGATTACAAAATGGCTTATATCTCGCTTATTATCAAATTTACAGCTTAGGGGTCCATAGTGAACATATAGGAAATGATGTATGCTGAATAGTTTGGTGATCTAGAATTTAACCTTTGATCTCATTTTCAAGGTCACAGGACAAAATGGCTAATATCTCACTTATTATCGATTTTACAGCTTAGGGATCAATTGTGGACATATAAGAAATGATATATGCTGAATATCCTCGTGACCTCGAATTTGACCTCCGACCTCAGTTTCAAGGTCAGAGCACAAAATGGCTAATATCTCGCTTATTATCGACTTTACAGCTTAGTAATCAATTGTCGACATATAGGAAACGATATATGCCAAATATTCTGATGATGTTGATTTTGACCTTTGACCTCATTTTCAAGGTCACAGGACAAAATGGCCAATATCGCACTTATTATCGATTTTACAGCTAAGGGATCAATTGTGGACATATAGGAAATGATATATGCTGAATATTATCATGACCTTGAATTTGACCTTTGACCTCTTTTTCAAGGTCAGAGAACGAATTGGCTAATATCTCGCTTTTTATTGACTTTACAGCTTAGCAATCAATTGTGGACATATAGAAAATGATATATTCTGAACATTGTAATGACCTTGAACTTCACCTTTGACCTAATTTTCAAGGTCACAGGACAAAGTGGCTATTAGCTCGCAAGTTATCGACTTCAGAGCTTAGGAATCAATTATGAACGTATAGGAAATGATATAAGCTGAAATTTGCTATGACCTTGGAATCAACCTTTGACCTCATTTTCAAGGTCGCAGGACATGATGGCTAATATCTCGCTTATTATTGACTTTACAGCTTAAAAATCAGTTGTGGACATACTAGAAATGACATATGCCGAATATTATTGTGTCCTTGAATTGACCAATGAACTTATTTTCAAGGTCACGGGACAAACTACTAATATCTAAAATATGTATTGTCCGGTAACCTTTCTTAGCCCTTGGGCTAATTTTTTTGTATTCCCCAAAAATCAATTTAACATGTGAATGAACCTGTGAATGAGACTTCCTGTAAGATAAGACCTCAATTTCCCTGCAAAAGGTGAGGTCTTATCTTACAGGGACCACTGTATCTCGCTCATTATTGACTTTACAGCTTAGGAAGCAATTATGAACATCTAGGAAATGATACATGCTGAATATTGCTACTTGATCTTTGACGTCATTTTCAAGGTCTGATCACAAAATGGCTCATATATCTCACTTATTAACCAATTTACAGCTTACTAATCAATTGTGGACATACTAGAAATGATATATGCCGAATATTCCTGTGTCCTTGAATTGACCAATGACCTTATTTTCAAGGTCACGGGACAAAAGGCTAATATCTAAAATATATGTTGTCCGGTAACCTTTCTTCGCCCTTGGGCTAATTTTCTATTTTCAATTTTTTTTCCAAAATGGTGGCCTTTTTCTGCAAAAATGGCAAATTTCTGACTTTGGCATCCATTTTCTTAAAACTGTTCAGAGTTGAAATTTTGGTATGGAAAGATTCCCCTTATGTACCTTTGTGAGTTGTGTTGTCATTGAATCGCCAGTCTGTTCGGTGAAAACAAAAACTACTGTCATAGGTGTTGCTCAAGATTTCATATTTCCCTGAACTTTCTTAGCCCTTGGGCTAAGTTTTGATATTACTCAGGACAGACATATTTCCTCGAATAAGGGCCCGGGTGCCTAATTTTTCAAGCAAGGGGTCCGGAATAAGGGCTTGGGTAGTTTTTGAAGCAATTTCTACCCCTAGCACTTTTAGGAGGCAGGTGCGCAGGCACTAAAAAAATTCTTTCGCAAGGATGCACCTGTCAGATACATTCAGGCGAGAATTAGATGTACAGTATTCATACAGATGTGGTATTATATAGAATCTCTCGTGTAATCAACCACAGAAATCAACCCTTTTCCTGAAAAAAAAAAGGTTATCCATCATCCACCAATTGTCATTTTATAGCAAAACTGAAGCATTTCCTCATTTTGAAGCGAAACAAAATATTCATTTGTTTTCACAGTTCATCAAGTTTTCATAACACAGTAAGGAGTTGATAAGTGTAAATTTGGATTGAGAATGGGTTTGCTGCACATATTCAGTTGAGAGATTGTTGCCCTCCAGTCATACCCATTGCTCGAACGAGGCATGGCACTTGTTTGCTTATTAGGTGTTCCAGATCAAAATTGTTGTACATGGTTTAGAATACAGTAGTTGCAAGTTAATAATTTGGTTTTTGTGATAGGGTTGACATCGATGCAGAACTTCAAGATGTAGATGGAGAGAAACTAAAGATGAGCATCAAAACCGATCCTTCAAATCTTCCGAAAGATATCAGAGCTGAAGGTTTGCTCGTGAACAGACTCGGAAAATTGCACTTGTTATTAAGGCATTTCAGAAGAAATGCCTTTATGGTTTTAGCCGAATTTTTTTTTCCTTTTTTAGGTTACCGGACCTATGGTCCAATAACCTATTGCCATGGCGTTGCGTCCGTCTTCCGTCCGTCCGTCCGTCCTTACGTCTAGCCGTCCGTCCGTCCGGCGTTAACATTTTTATCTTTAAAGTTTACGATCAAATCTTTCTGAAATTTTGCACTAAAATGCCTAAAAATATTTTGAGAAGGAGGTATTTTTTTGTTCTTTTGATTTTCGCATTTTTTTCAAAATGGCGGCCGTTTTTGTCGAAAAACGCTCAATTTTGGACTTTGACGGCCATTTTCTCAAAAACTGTCAGATCAGTTTTGAGTTTTTGGTTTCAAAAGATTCCCCTCATATACCTCTGTGATATGTATAAGTTTGGTTGCCCTAAATTCGCTGGTCTCTGTGTGGTGGCCATTTTGAATTTTTGACGAGTCCATTTTGGGCCAATTTCTAGGCAAAAAAAAAATTTCACCCTTTGAAAAAAATTTTGGACTTTTCGACACTTTTTTTATTCATAAGGCCACACCAATTTATAAAGTTGGTCTATGGATTTTTGTCCGAAAAAAATCGTACGTGGGAGCGAAATATTTTTACATTTAATATTAAATTTTCTGTCTTTGGAATATTTCACTTCGAAAATGGTACGAGCGATATATTTTTTTTACTAATAATTTCTGTCTTTGGAATTTAGATTGCCAAAATTCGTGCGAGGTATTTTATTTCAAATGATAACTTATGTATTTGCTGCTTATTTTGATATTGTATTCGACCGTCTTGACCTTAAAAAATCAAATTGGTCAGTTTGGAGGGAAAATAGGATAATTTAAACCAATTATAACCTGCTCTTATCCCTGTTAACCCATCTATATATCTAGGTCGTATGGGTAATTTTTGGTAGATAAACAATTCAATATGTATTCTGTGCCATTTTTCACAGTAAAGCCGTCTTGTATTAAGAATTTGTTTAGCGTCCACCAGATTTTGAAAAGTTATCAGGCAGCACAGAATATTAACACACACAGATTTCAACACAAGCCAATATACAACACACGACTCATAAATTCATGTGGAAACCTAATCTATCGACGCTAGAACAAAAGGAGAAAAACCCTGCACAATATATTAGAAAGAAAATATCGTTTTATTGCTCATTAATTATCCCACATTGAAGTCAAGAGAATTTTGAAGAACAACTACTGGAAAATATCGTTAAATGGCCAAGACTTCCTGTGTGTGTTAGTGCCAAATTTCGTGGAGAAGCTGCCAGCACACAGACGCCAAACAAACTCTTAACACAACACGGCCTAAATACTTTGGAAATTTGTGAACGTTTTTCAATGTGTCATGTTAAATTACATGTCATGTCATGTTTATATCATGCTGCAATTTGATTTTGTCTAAAATAACGCAAATTATTGCAGTATGTTGAGGAAAAATACAAACTGTCCTGTTGTATTAAGATATTTATAGGTAGATATATAGTTCTATAAGTTACACAAGAATTATTTATTGCAATTTACTATTGGTTGAGCTCTGGAAGATTTTTTGGTACCGAGATATATTCCGTTAAAATCATGTATCAACATTTCACGCCAGGAAGACCGGCCCGGAGCTGTGCAATTAACGGCCCAAAATGTTGATATTTTCCACTCACATGTGATCCTGTGTAGTGTTGGCACACAATGATTCAAACAATTTCTCGGAAAACATCAATATTGGCTCCTTGAATGCGGTTTTTGACAACCATTTGGGTGAATACAGACTGTGATTTTGATTTGGGTCAAAAACTAAATTGTCGATGGATTTTATTACCTCAAAATAGGTGCGGCGATTTTTAGGTTACCGGACCTTTGGTCCGATAACCTATTGGCATGGCGTTGCGTCCGTCGTCCGTCCGTCCGTCCGTCCGTCCGTCCGTCCGTCCGTCCGGCGTTAACATTTTTATCTTTAAAGTTAACGATCGAATCTTTCTGAAATTTTGCACAAAAATGCCTAAAAATATTTTGAGAAGGAGGTATTTTTTTGTTTTTTGATTTTCGCGTTTTTTTCAAAATGGCGGCCGTTTTTGTCGAAAAACGCTCAATTTTGAACTTTGACGGCCATTTTCTCAAAAACTGTCTGATCAGTTTTGAGTTTTTGGTTTCAAAAGATTCCCCTCATATACCTCTGTGATATGTATAAGTTTGGTTGCCCTAAATCTGCCGGTTTCCGTGTGGCGGCCATTTTGAATTTTTGGCGGGTCGGCGAAAAAAAAATTTTTCGCCCCAGATCGCATTACTATCCATTTTGGGCCATTTCTAGAGCAAAAAAAAATTTTCACCCTTTGAAAAAAATTTCGGACTTAGAAAATTTTCGGCACTTTTTCCCTTCATAATGGGAGCTGTCCGGACTGTACTCATAGAACGCTTGAAGATAGAGCTTAGAAATTGGCACTTTCAAATGGGAAGTCATATATGGCGACTTGTGTGGTGACCTTGAGTTTGACCTTGGATGACCTTGAAAGGTCAAAACAGCCATTTTTGGGTCGAAAAACGCTCAAATTTGCACCTGGTCTGTATTTTCTCAAAAACTCTCTGATCAGTTTTGAGATTTTTGCTTAAAAAGATTCCTCTTATATACCTCTGTGACGTGTATAAGTTTTGTTGCCCTTGAATCGCCGATCTCAGTGTGGCGGCCATTTTGAATTTTTGACGAGTCGGCGAAAATTTTTTTTTTCGCCCCAAATAACATTACTATCCATTTTGGGCCATTTCTAGGCAAAAAAAATTTTTCACCCTTTGAAAAAAATTTTGGACTTGGAAAATTTTCGGCACTTTTTTCCTTCATAATGGGAGCTGTCAGGACTGTACTCATAGAACGCTTGAAGATAGAGCTTAGAAATTGGCACTTTCAAATGGGAAGTCATATATGGCGACTTGTGTGGTGACCTTGAATTTGACCTTGGATGACCTTGAAAGGTCAAAACAGCCATTTTGGGGTCAAAAAATGCCCAGATTTGCCTTTGTAGATGAAATGCTTGCAGATAGAGCTCATGTTTGCATTATGAGCATATAGGAAGACATATATGGCACAACTAATGATGACCTTGAACTTGACGTCAGATGACCTTGAGTGCCAAATGTCTGACTTGGAATGTGTAAATTGACCTGAGTGGCCTAAACGATTCCACCCAACATATAGAATATCAAATGCCGCACACATACATGTAATGGTTACATCGAAGTTCATACGGATGACCTTGATTGGTAAATCTCAAGGTCATATGTTTACACTGCGAACCTTGATTGGTAAATCTCAAGGTCTGTTACCTGCCAATGCTGCCATGGCCAAACCAAAATTGTCCGGTAACCTATCTTAGCCTTTGGGCTAATTTCTCAAAAACTGTCTGATCAGTTTTGAGATTTTTGTTTCAAAAGATTCCCCTTATGTACCTTTATGATGTGTATAAGTTTTGTTGTCCTTGAATCGCCGGTCTCCGTGTGGCGGCCATTTTGATTTTTTGACGGTTTGGCCCCAAATCGCGTTACTATCCATTTCGGGCCATTTCTAGGCAAAAAGAAATTTTTCACCCTTTGAAAAAAATTTTGGACTTAGAAAATTTTCGGCACTTTTTTCCTTCATAATGGGAGCTGCCTAGACTGTACTCATAGAATGCTTGAAGATAGAGCTTAGAAATTAGCACTTTCAAATGGGAAGTCATATATGAAGACTTGTGTGGTGACCTTGAATTTGACCTTGGATGACCTTGAAATGTCAAAACAGTCATTTTTGAGTCGAAAAATGCCCAAATTTGCACCTTGTTTGTCTTTAATCGAAAACTGTCTGATCACTTTTGAGATTTTTATTTCAAAACATAGTAATTGGAGTTTTTGCCATGATGTGTCTAAATATGTATATAGTGTGTAAAGTGCCTTGAATTGCTCAAAAGGCTAGAAATTTAGGCTGAATAGGCCCCAAATTTAATTTTTGGTCGTTTTCCTTCAAATTTATCTGATCAGTTTTGAGATTTTTGTTATAAAACATGCTAATTGGGGTCCCTGACATTGTGTATAAAGATGGAGTGCTTTGAATTGCTTAAAAGGCCCCTTGAGTGTGTAAATTGGCCTCTACAGCCAAAAAATGTTTGTAGGTATAGCTGGAATTGGAAGTCATATACATGTATACCACATATATATGTGGCTTTTTTGGGTGACGTTGAACTTGACGTCAGATGACATTGAGTGCATTGAGTCCAACAAGAAATGTGTAAATTTCGTTTATAGACAAAAGACTTGTAGATAGACCTTGTATTTGTATTTTGAACATACATGAATACAAGGTTATATGCTGCACACTTAATGATGACATTGAAGTTCACGAAGATGATTGGTTTATCTTAACGTCATATCTCACCTGTCCTGTTTCAACTAAAGTTGTCCGGTAACCTATCTTAGCCCTTGGGCTAATTTTTTTTACCGAAATATTGAGAATGAATTTTCAGGGGCGGCGATTCCATCGACCAACTCTATATATTGGCGTGGCCTAATGGGAGCTGCCCTGACTGTACTCATAGAACGCTTGAAGATAGAGCTTAGATATTGGCACTTTCAAATGGGAAGTCATATATGGCGACTTGTGTGGTGACTTTGAATTTGACCTTGGATGACCTTGAAAGGTCAAAACAGCCATTTTTGGGTCAAAAAATGCTCAAATTTGCACCTGGTCTGTATTTTCTCGGAAACTGTCTGATCAGTTTTGAGATTTTTGTTTAAAAATATTCCTCCTACATACCTCTGTGACGTGTATACGTTTTGTTTCCCTTGAATCGCTGTATTCCATGTGGCGGCCATTTTGAATTTTTGATGAGTCGGCGAACAATTTTTTTTCGCCCCAAATCGCATTACTATCCATTTTGGGCCATTTCTGGACAAAAACATTTTTTCACCCTTTGAAAAAAATTTTGCACTCAGAAAATTTTCCGCACTTTTTTCCTTCATAATGGGAGCTGTCAGGACTGTACTCATAGAACACTTGAAGATACAGCTTAGAAAGTGGCATTTTCAAATGGGAAGTCATATATGGCGATTTGTGTTTGGACCTTGAAATTGACCTTCAATGACCTTGAAAGGTCAAAACAGCCATTTTGGGGGTAAAAAAAATGCCCAGATATGCCTCTGTAGATGAAATGCTTGCAGATAGAGCTTATGTTTGCATTATGACAGTTTAGGAAGACATATATGGCACAACTAATGAAGACCTTGAACTTGACATTAGATGACCTTGAGTGCCAAATGTCGGACTCAGAATGTGTAAATTGACCTGAGCGGCCTAAACGATTCCACCCAGATATATCTTTGTATTATGAACATATAGAATATCAAATGCCGCACACATACATGTATAACATAATTTAATGGTGACATCGAGGTTCACACGGATGACCTTGATTGATAAATCTCAAGGTCATATGTTCACACTGTGAACCTTGATTGGTAAATCTCAAAGTCTGTTACCTGCCAATGCTGCCATGGCCAAACCAAAATTGTCCGGTAACCTATCTTAGCCTTTGGGCTAATTTTTAGGTTACCGGACCTTTGGTCCGATAACCTATTGGCATGGCGTTGCGTCCGTCGTCCGTCCGTCCGTCCGTCCGTCCGTCCGGCGTTAACATTTTTAGGAAGAGCAGAGCTCTTCCTCTATGATGTTGGTTTTTTTTGGAGTTTTGAAATTTTCCCTTTGTTTACATTCTTGAAAGTGCCACTTGGAACCACAACAGGCCATTCAACTGTGGCTAATTGGGAGGGCCCGGGGCCCCTTGGGAGGAAAATGACGCCCGTATACTTAATCATGGTTAATGTAATAAGTTATTATCGATAATAATCCCAGGAGACGTGTGTTCCGACCGTTTTTTTTTTTTGTATGTCACCGTTTCATACCCATCACCTATCCCGTTTCGATCTTCACTGAAACAGTGCTTTCTTGAAAACATATGCACTCAAATTTTTTATATATACGTTCCGCACAATATATAGATACAGTATGCTATTGCAAAAATGAAAAACAAGTTGAAACGGCAACATAATAATTATGTGTTAGTGGTGGTATTCCATATTCCAGTAGGCAGATTCAATTCTCGTGTGGCCCCGATAAGCAGTCACGGCAGTCGGCCCGCAAGCCAGATAGTCACTGAATTGTCCAATCGGGAAGCTGTCTTGACGGACACACCCACATGTTTATGAACTACACGTGGATATGATTATATGCAAATTATCACGTGAGCAAGTCCCGCCAATTAGTGATAAATACTGACGCACTGGGGTCAAGGTCATAAGCTCCCACGAGATCGTGGAATCTACTGGGTGCGGTATTTGTGGAAATACTTGTTACGACCCAAATAAATGTTTTTTTCTATTACTCTTTCCTACTTCACTGGTAATACTTCAGGAAAATATCACCATACAAAGCTTGTTCATGGGGAAATCTGATAAGAAATGCCTACTGAAGTGAAGCGAGATTTCCCGAGATTTGAGTAGGAACCTGTCGGAAGCAACAAAACTTGGCAGATTTGCCGAACTAATACACTTTGTCGGGGGAAAAAACTTAGTTTCCTCCTGAAATAAGCAGAAACGAATGGATACTATATCAGTTATCATGTTTATGATAGTTTTATATTGCCGACGAGAATTGTCAGTGCTGATTTTGAGGGGTACAGGCGATAAGGCCACCAAGCAATCAGGCCGCAATCGAGAATTAGCGAACTGCAGTAGTCCTATCTCTGAGACACTGCGGAATTAGAACTGCAGAGCAAGTGATGGATGGAAATGCAGACATTAGACAAGTTGCTGAAATGTCTCTGCAGTATAAATCGAAACACTGAAAAAAAATCCATGAAAAAGGATTTAGAACTAGCTCGAAATTTTTTTTGCCACCTAAATAAGAAAAAAAAAATATTCAGAACCTTGAAAATATCTTACACATTGGTCCAAATAATACTCGGGTGATTTTTATACGGGCTCAACATGGTAAAGCTTCTGACTTGTAGAGATTTCATATATGTATATATCGGAATAATTATAGTTTTACTAATCTTATTGGCCACAATAAAATAGTTATGACAAGAATCATTTATTTTTGGGCTCAACAAGGTATATATTCTGCCCAGTGGGGAATTCATAGCTGTAACCAAATAGGTTAACATTAGTTTTACTAGTTAGATATATAGTTAGCCACAGTAAAAATAATTAAGACATGGCCAAATCAAATACAGTATTCAAGGGTTTATAAATAGTTCTGTGCAAACATTTTCAAAGCTCTTCCTTTGAGGCCAGTGGCCCTTGTTATCTTTAAAGTTAACGATCGAATCTTTCTGAAATTTTGCACAAAAATGCCTAAAAATATTTTGAGAAGGAGGTATTTTTTTGTTTTTTGATTTTCGCATTTTTTTCAAAATGGCGGCCGTTTTTGTCGAAAAACGCTAAATTTTGGACTTTGACGGCCATTTTCTCAAAAACTGTCTGATCAGTTTTGAGTTTTTGGTTTCAAAAGATTCACCTCATATACCTCTGTGATATGTAAAAGTTTGGTTGCCCTAAATCTGCCGGTTTCCGTGTGGCGGCCATTTTGAATTTTTGGCGGGTCGGCGAAAAAAATTTTTTCCGCCCCAAATCGCATTACTATCCATTTTGGGCCATTTCTAGGGCAAAAAAAATTTTTCACCCTTTGAAAAAAATTTTGGACTTAGAAAATTTTCGGTACTTTTTCCCTTCATAATGGGAGCTGTCCGGACTGTACTCATAGAACGCTTGAAGATAGAGCTTAGAAATTGGCACTTTCAAATGGGAAGTCATATATGGCGACTTGTGTGGTGACCTTGAATTTGACCTTGGATGACCTTGAAAGGTCAAAACAGCCATTTTGGGGTCGAAAAACGCTCAAATTTGCACCTGGTCTGTATTTTCTCAAAAACTCTCTGATCAGTTTTGAGATTTTTGCTTAAAAAGATTCCTCTTATATACCTCTGTGACGTGTATAAGTTTTGTTGCCCTTGAATCGCCGATCTCAGTGTGGCGGCCATTTTGAATTTTTGACGAGTCGGCGAAAAAAATTTTTTTCGCCCCAAATAACATTACTATCCATTTTGGGCCATTTCTAGGCAAAAAAATTTTTTCACCCTTTGAAAAAAATTTTGGACTTGGAAAATTTTCGGCACTTTTTTCCTTCATAATGGGAGCTGTCAGGACTGTACTCATAGAACGCTTGAAGATAGAGCTTAGAAATTGGCACTTTCAAATGGGAAGTCATATATGGCGACTTGTGTGGTGACCTTGAATTTGACCTTCGATGACCTTGAAAGGTCAAAACAGCCATTTTGGGGTCAAAAATAGCCCAGATTTGCCTTTGTAGATGAAATGCTTGCAGATAGAGCTCATGTTTGCATTATGAACATATAGGAAGACATATATGGCACAACTAATGATGACCTTGAACTTGACGTCAGATGACCTTGAGTGCCAAATGTCTGACTTGGAATGTGTAAATTGACCTGAGCGGCCTAAACAATTCCACCCAACATATAGAATATCAAATGCCGCACACATACATGTAATGGTTACATCGAAGTTCATACGGATGACCTTGATTGGTAAATCCCAAGGTCATATGTTTACACTGCGAACCTTGATTGGTAAATCTCAAGGTCTGTTACCTGCCAATGCTGCCATGGCCAAACCAAAATTGTCCGGTAACCTATCTTAGCCTTTGGGCTTATTGATGCATAATACTCCTCATATGTACCCCTGTGACACGTTTAAATTTCATTGCCCTTGAATCGTCGAAGTGGGCCATTTTGGGCCCAAACTCAGCCCAAATGGGACTTTCCCATGTTAATGTCATTCTTCTATGCTTTATAATGGGGCACATTAAGCTTAAAATCTCACTTAATATTGAGACTGGAGACTAGGAATCAATTGTGGACATATAGGAAATGATATATGCTGAATATTCTCGTGACTTTGAATTTGACCTCTGACCTCGGTTTCAAGGTCAGAGCAGCCATTTTCGTCGAAAATGGCCAATTTTGGACTTTGATGGTCATTTTATCAAAATCTGTTCAGTAACTTTTTTAGCTTACCGGCCCTTTGGGCCGATAAGCTATTGTCGTGGTATTTCGTCCGTCGTCCGGCGTCCGTCGTCCGTCCGTTCGTCGTCCGTCCGGGTCTGTAACTTTTTTTCGACATGATGAATTTCCCCATAAATTTGTCAGAACATACCTTGGGCCAGTATCTGAAGACGTTTTTTTAATTTTTTTGATTGAATCGTTTTTGCCTATTTGGTGGCCATTTTTGACGAAAAATTGCCAATTTTGGGCTTTGGAGGCCATTTTCTCAAAAACTGTCTGATCAGTTTTGAGATTTTTGTTTCAAAACATTTCTCTCATGTACCTTTATGATGTGTATAAGTTTCGTTGCCCTTGAAACGCCGGTCTGCGTGTGGCGGCCATTTTGATTATTCGACGGGTTGGCGAAAAAAATATTTTTTGTCCCAAATCAAGTCACTATTCGTTTTGAGCCATTTGAACAATTTTTTGGACTTTTTCATAATGGGAGCTGTGCAGAGTAAACCCATAGAACACTTGAAGATAGAGCCTAAGTATTGGCACATTCAAATGGGAAATCATATATTGCGGTTTGAGTGATGACCTTGAATTTGACCTTCAATGAACTTGAAAGGTCAAAAAAAAATTTTGTCGAAAAATGGCCAATTTTGGAATTCTGATGGCCATTTTCTCAAAAACTGTCTGATCAGTTTTGAGATTTTTGTTTTGAAACATTCCCCTCATGTACCTCTATGATGTGTATGAGTTTCGTTGCCCTTGAATCGCTGGTCTGCATGTGACGGCCATTTTGATTTTTCGACGGGTCGGCAAAAAAACATTTTTTTGTCCAAATTCAAGTCACTAGTCGTTTTCAGTCATTTCCAGCAAAAAAAAACAATTTTTTAGGTTACCGGACCTTTGGTCCGATAACCTATTGCCGTGGCGTTGCGTCCGTCGTCGTCGTCCGTCGTCGTTCGTCTACATTTTTAGGTTACCGGACCTTTGGTCCGATAACCTATTGCCGTGGCGTTGCGTCCGTCGTCGTCGTCGTCCGTCGTCGTCCGTCGTCTTCCGTTGTCGTCGTCTGTCTATATTAGGTTACCGGACCTTTGGTCCGATAACCTATTGCCATGGCGTTGCGTCCGGCGTCCGTCGTCCGTCGTCCGTCGTCCGTCGTCCGTCCGTCCGTCCGTTCACATTTTTATCTTTAAAGTTTATGATGGAATATTTCTGAAATTTTGCACAAAAATAACTAAAAATATTTCCAGGAAAGGTTTTTTTTAGTTTTCTGATTTTCCAATTTTTTTCAAAATGGCGGCCGTTTTCGTCGAAAAATGGCCAATTTTGGACTTTGACAATCATTTTCTCAAAATCTTATCAGTAACTTTTTTTCTTATTGATGCATAACACTCCTCCTATGTGCCCCTGTGACATGTATAAATTTCGTTGCCCTTGAATCGCTCGAAGTGGGCCATTTTGGGCCCAAACTCGGCCCAAATGGGACTCTCCCATGTTAAATTCTCCTATGCTTTATAATGGGACACAATTAAGCCTAATATCTCACTTAATATTGAGATTAGAGACTAGGAATCAATTGTGCACATATAGGAAATGATATATCCTGAATATTCTGGTGACCTTGAATTTGACCTCTGACCTCGGTTTCAAGGTCAGAGGGCCATTTTCGTCGAAAAATGGCCAATTTTGGACTTTGACGGTCGTTTTCTCAGAATCCGTTCAGTAACTATTTTTCTTATCAATGCATAACACTCCTCATATGTACCCCTGTGACACGTATAAATTTCGTTGCCCTTGAATCGCTCGAAGTAGGCCATTTTGGGCCCAAACTCGGCCCAAATGGGACTTTCCCATGTTAAATTCTCCTATGCTTGACAATGGGACACATTAAGCCTAATATCTCACTTAATATTGAGATTAGAGACTAGGAATCAATTGTGGACATATAGGAAATGATATATGCTGAATATTCTCAGGGTCTTGAATTTGACCTCTGACCTCGGTTTCAAGGTCAGAGCACAAAATGTCTAATATCTTGCTTATTAACGACTTTACAGCTTAGGAACCAATTGTGGACATATAGGAAATGATATATGCCGAATATTCTGATGACCTTGAATTTGACCTTTGACCTCATTTTCAAGGTCACACCACAGAATGGCTAATATCTCCCTTATTATCGATTTTACAGCTTAGGGATCAATTGTGGACATATAGGAAATGATATATGCTGAATATTCTCGTGATCTTGAATTTGACTTCTGACCTCAGTTTCAAGGTCAAAGCACAAAATGGCTAATATCTTGCTTATTATTGACTTTACAGTGTAGGAATCAATTATGAACTTATAGGAAATGATATATGCAGATTATTGTCATGACCTTGAATTTGACCTTTGACCTCATTTTCAAAGTCACAGGACAAAATGGCTAATATCTCATTTATTATCGATTCTACAGCTTAGGGAGCAATTGTGGACATATAGGAAATGATATATGCTGAATATTCTTGTGACCTTGAATTTGACCTTTGACCTCATTTTCAAAGTCACAGGACAAAATGGCTAATATCTCATTTATTATCGATTCTACAGCTTAGGGAGCAACTGTGGTCATATAGGAAATGATATATGCTGAATATTATCGTGACCTTGAATTTGACCTCTGACCTCAGTTTCAAGGTCAGAGCTCAAAATGGCTAATATTTCGCTTATTATTGACTTTACAGCTTAGGAATCAATTGTGGACATATAGGAAATGATATATGCAGATTAATATCGAGACTATCAATTTGACCTTTGACCTCATTTTCAGGATCACAGGACAAAATGGCTGATATCTCGCTTTTTATCCACTTTACAGCTTAGCAATCAATTGTGAACATATAGGAAATGATATATGCTGAATATTGCTATGACCTTGAATTTGACCTTGACCTCCTTTTCAAGGTCGCAGGACAAAATAGCTAATATCTCGCTTATTATCGATTTCACAGCTTAGGAATCAATTATGAACATATAGGAAATGATATATGCTGAATATTGCTATGACCTTGAATTTGACCTTTGACCTCATTTTCAAGGTCAGAGAACGAAATGGGTAATATCTCGCTTTTTATTGACTTTACAGCTTGGCAATCAATTGGGGACATATAGAAAATGATATATTCTGAACATTGTCATGACCTTGAACTTCACCTTTGACCTAATTTCCAAGGTCACAGGACAAAATGGCTAATGGCTTGCTCATTATGGACTTTACAGCTTAGGAATCAATTATGAACATATAGGAAATGATATATGCTGAATATTGCTATGACCTTGAATTCGACCTTTGACCTCATTTTCAAGGTCACAGGACATAATGGCTAATATCTCGCTTATTATTGACTTCACAGCTTAGGAATTAATTGTGGACATACTAGAAATGACATATGCCGAATATTATCGTGTCCTTGAATTGACCAATGACGTTTTTTAAAGGTCACGGGACAAAATACTAATATCTAAAATATATATTGTCCGGTAACCTTTCTTAGCCCTTGGGCTAATTTTTTTTAGGTTACCGGACCTATGGTCCGATAACCTATTGGCATGGCGTTGCGTCCGTTGTCCGTCGTCGTCATCCACATTTTTATCTTTTTTGTTTACAGGCGAATATTTCTGAAATTTTGCACAAAAATACTTAAAAATAATTCAAGAAGGAGGTATTTTTAGGTTACCGGACCTATGGTCCGATAACCTATTGGCATGGCGTTGCGTCCGTCGTCCGTCGTCCGGTGTCCGTCGTCCGTCCGTCGTCTGTCGTCCGTCCGTCCGTTCACATTTTTATCTTTAAAGTATATGGTCCGATCTTTCTGAAATTTTGCACAAAAATACCTAAAAATATTTCCAGGAAAGGGTTTTTTTTGGTTTTCAGATTTCCGCATTTTTTTCAAAATGGCGGCCATTTTCGACGAAAAATGCCTGATTTTGGACTTTGGCGGCCATTCTCTCAAAATCTGTTCAGTAACTTTTTTTCTTTTTGATACATAACACTCCTCATATGTACTCCTATGATGTCTATAAATTTCGTTGCGCTTGAATCGCTCGAAGTGGGCCATTTTGGCCCAAACTCGGCCCAAATGGGACTTTCCCATGTTAAATTCTCCTATGCTTTATAATGGGTCACATTATGCCTAATATCTCACTTAATATTGAGGTTAGACACTAGGAATCAATTGTGGACATATAGGATATGATATATGCTGAATATTCTCGTGATCTTGAATTTGACCTCTGACCTCAGTCTCAAGGTCAGAGCAGCCGTTTTCGTTGAAAAATGACCAATTTTGGACTTTGATGGTCGTTTTCTCAAAATCTGTTCAGTAACTTTTGTTCTTGTTGATGCATAACACTCCTCATATGTACCTCTGTGACATGTATAAATTTCTTTGCCCTTGAATTGCTCGAAGTGGGCTATTTTTGGCCCAAACTTGGCCCAAATGGGACTTTCCCATGTTAAATTCTCCTATGCTTTATAATGGGACACATTAAGCCTAATATCTCACTTAATATTGATATTAGAGACTAGGAATCAATTGTGGACATATAGGAAATGATATATGCTGAATATTCTCGTGACCTTGAATTTGACCTCTGACCTCGGTTTCAAGGTCAGAGCACAAAATGTCTAATATCTTGCTTATTATCGACTTTACAGCTTAGGAATCAATTGTGGACATATAGGAAATGATAAATGCCGGTTATTCTGATGACCTTGAAGTTGACCTTTGACCTCATTTTCAAGGTCACAGGGCAAAATGGCTAATATCTCATTTATTATCGATTTTACAGCTTAGGGATCAATTGTGGACATATAGGAAATGATATATGCTGAATATTCTCGTGACCTTGAATTTGACCTCTGACCTCGATTTCAAGGTCAGAGCACAAAATGTCTAATATCTTGCTTATTATCGACTTTACAGCTTAGGAATCAATTGTGGACATATAGGAAATGATAAATGCCGAATATTCTGATGACCTTGAATTTGACCTTTGACCTCATTTTCAAGGTCACACGACATAATGGCTAATATCTCGCTTATTATTGACTTTACAGCTTAGGAATCAATTGTGGACATACTAGAAATGACTTATGCCAAATATTATTCGTGTCCTCGAATTGACCAATGACCTTATTTTCAAGGTCACGGGACAAAATACTAATATCTAAAATATATATTGTCCGGTAACCTTTCTTAGCCCTTGGGCTAATTTTTTAGTTTTTTGATTTTCGCATTTTTTTCAAAATGGCGGCCGTTTTCGACGAAAAATGCCTGATTTTGGACTTTGGCGGCCATTTTCTCAAAATCTGTTCAGTAACTTTTTTTCTTTTTGATAAATAACACTCCTCATATGTACTCCTATGAATGTCTATAAATTTCGTTGCGCTTGAATCGCTCGAAGTGGGCCATTTTGGCCCAAACTCGGCTCAAATGGGACTTTCCCATGTTAAATTCTCCTATGCTTTATAATGGGACACATTATGCCTAATATCTCACTTGATATTGAGATTAGAGACTAGGAGTCAATTGTGGACCTATAGGAAATGATATATGCTGAATATTCTCGTGACCTTGAATTTGACCTCTGACCTCACTTTCAAGGTCAGAGCACAAAATGGCTTATATCTCGCTTATTATCGACTCTACAGCTTAGGAATCAATTGTGGACATATAGGAAATGATATATTCTGAATATTCTCGTGACCTTGAATTTGACCTCTGACCTCAGTTTCAAGGTCAGAGCACAAAATGGCTTATATCTCGCTTATTATCGACTCTACAGCTTAGGAATCAATTGTGGACATATAGGAAATGATATATGCTGAATATTCTGATGACCTTGAATTTGACCTTCGACCTCATTTTCAAGGTCACAGGACAAAATGGCTAATATCTCGCTTGTTATCGACTTTACAGCTTAGCAATCAATTATGAACATATAGGAAATGATATATGCAGATTATTGTCATGACCTTGAATTTGACCTTTGACCTCATTTTCAAGGTCACAGGACAAAATGGCTAATATCTCACTTATTATCGATTTTACAGCTTAGGAATCAATTGTGGACATATAGGAAATGATATATGCTGAATATTCTCGTGACCTTGAATTTGACCTCTGACCTCATTTCTAAGGTCCAAGGACAAACTGGCTCATATCTTGCTCCTCTATTGACTGTATGGCTTGGGAATCAATTGTGGACATGATATACATGATATAGAAAATGATATACACTGAATATTTTGATGACCTTGAATTTGACCTTTGCCCCTTCATTTTCAAGGCTACAGCATAAAATTGCTAATCTCTCTCTGATTATTGAACTTACAGCTTAGCAATCAACTGTGGACATGATATATGCTTAATGTTATATATGCTGAATATTCTCTTGACCTTGAATTCAACCAGTGACCTGGCTAATACCTAAAATATTAAACATTGTCCGGTAACCTATCTTTGGCCCTTGGCCTAATTTTTTCATTTAGTCGATATCTTGAAAACAGTGTGTCGTAGAGCCCATGGTAAACATGTTATAAATATTATAAATTAGTCTTAAAGTACCCCTGACACGAAAAACACAAAATCTCACCTCTAATAATATACAGTACATACTGACAACATTTCTAACAATAAAATTGCTGAGTTCTGCTCATTAAAGGATATTTCGGCATTTTGAATTTCACGCACAATTATTCTGCCAGCTAGGAACAGCCGCCATTCAGAGATTCCAGAAGTAGGTCGCGGGATGTCTCATCGGTGTATCAGCCGGCAGATGTGTACTGCTGGGCCTGGCTCACAGGGTCATTCGTGGCTTGTTTACCGCCTGACGTGGGTGTCAGTTATGGAGGAAATAACATGTTTGGTGTTCCAAGAGTTGTAGTACTTTGGTCCGGTAATCATGATATTTTATGCCACTTGGAAGAGTAATCACTGGACCTGTCTCCCTTCCCTGAATATGCAAGAGACCGGTTGTGAACATATTGTACTTGCAGAGTGAAGGCGGGAGGAAGGATTGATCTGGATGGGATGGGGGAAAGTATAGCGCTATTGGCCGGTGTGATTTTCGGGGTATATAGGGCCATGTATTATATTGTCAAATTTTCACCATTGAACTAAAATAGGATTGATCACATCATGCCATGACGGTGATGATGGAATAGCCAATATTCTTATATTCTTTCATTTAGTGTGTTTTATATCACTCAGGCTCATCCTACTGCCCATAGTGATTACACCAGTATGAAAAACATCTATCTAGAAAAAAACCTCTGATTATTAACCTCGTTTTTTTGCTCATGACGCTAAATGGCATCCTGTTATACCTTGACACACTTCACCTGGGAGTCACACATAGATTTCTTACCAAATGCCAGGCTTCTATTCCAAATTGAAAATAAAATTGGCGAACTACCCCCATATTGAATTTCAGCCCCAAACGACATCTCATGATTTTGAGCATATTCCGGGTCTTTGTCATGGTTACACAAAATAGTGTGTGGACTTAGAGATTCCACGATTGGGCTAAAATTGAAACTGTGGAAGATTGCCAACTTTTGATATTTTTGTGATACATGTAGAAATTTGAAATTTGGCAGAAAAATGCTGTTTGACACCCAGATTTAGTAGATATATGCCAAATTATACATGTACAATAATATGAGTAAGACGTTGAAACGAGTTTTAAAAATCAGATAATAGGATTATGTTACTGTACATATACAAGGAAAGTAGCATGTACTTATAAGTACATATTATTTCTTTTCATATTGGGTTAAGATTTTTTATCTCCAACATTCATATCCACAAGGTTTTCTGTTTGGGATGTTTTATCATCATCGTCATCATCATCCCCCTCCCCCTCATCATCCCCCTCATCATCATCATCATCGCTATCAGTTGAATCCGGATCCATGTCGGACAGTATATAGGCTCAAATTGGTGTGGCAAAGTACCTAACGGGGACAACACAGTGCCTATGTCAATTTTATCCTTGGATGCTTCAAAAGAAAAAATCTCCAAATCACTATAACTCTGTGTCCGGCCATGCTCCCACTGCAAAAATGTGGTATCTGCTAAGCTGCCGACACCAATGTGACATCAGCGCCTGCAGCCAGTGAGAGTCATAAAACCGGCTGCGGCTGCACAGAGCTGGCGGTGATTTGGGGTCAAATCAGTGAACAAAGTCCTGATTTACTCTTAATGGCATATTTCTTGGGCAATATTTTTTTGATGTATAGTATGAATAGGAGCTGTTGTAACTGAAATTCAATTAAATGGTTATGGTGATTTTTGGTTTCAGTACAAAAATGCCTCCAAGGCATCTTTAGGCCTTGACGTCTAGTAAATAAATTTTCTAATTTAAAATTTGTATATCAATGGCTATAAAATACGAAATATTTTCATTTTTGTCTTCACACAATACAGGTCTATCTGAGCAAGAAAGAGCAACCAAATCTGAACATGAAAAGAACAAAGGGAATGAGGTAAAATGCATAGAATGCAAAGTTTTCTTTGCAAAGCTTTCAATTCCCATGAACACAATTCTTTGTCATTGTTTTGTCTTTCCAGGCCTTCCGTTCTGGAGATTATAAAGAAGCTCTCATTTACTACAACCGTAGTCTCAAGCTGAAGGCTACAGTAGCTGTGTACAACAACAGAGCACAAACTTGTACGTTATCTGTCGTAGTACAACAACAGAGCACAAACTTGTACGTTATCTGTCGTAGTACAACAACAGAATACAAACTTCACGTTATCTGTCGTAGTACAACAACGGAGCGCAAATTTGTACGTTATCTGTCGTAGTACAACAACAGAGCACAAACTTGTACGTTATATGTCGTAGTACAACAACAGAGCACAAACTTGTACGTTATTTGTCGTAGTACAACAACGGAGCGCAAATTTGTACGTTATCTGTCGTGGTACAACAACAGAGCACAAATTTGTACGTTATCTGTCGTAGTACAACAACAGAGCACAAACTTGTACGTTATCTGTCGTGGTACAACAACAGAGCACAAATTTGTACGTTATTTGTCGTAGTACAACAACAGAGCACAAACTTGTACGTTATCTGTCGTGGTACAACAACAGAGCACAAACTTGTACGTTATCTGTCGTGGTACAACAACAGAGCACAAACTTGTACTTTATTTGTCGTGGTACAACAACAGAGCACAAATTTGTACGTTATTTGTCGTAGTACAACAACAGAGCACAAATTTGTACGTTATCTGTCGTGGTACAACAACAGAGCACAAATTTGTACGTTATTTGTCGTAGTACAACAACAGAACACAAACTTGTACGTTATCTGTCGTAGTACAACAACAGAGCACAAATTTGTACGTTATTTGTCGTAGTACAACAACAGAGCACAAATTTGTACGTTATTTGTCGTAGTACATCAACAGAACAAAACTTGTACTGTCTGTCGTAGAGCAACAACAGAGCACAAACTTGTATGTTGTCTGTCGTAGTACATTATTATACGTTGTCTTTGGAATGAGCACAACTTGTATGTTGTCTACAAAGTCAGTATTACAGCTTTGTATGTATAGCTGTGATAGATCTATGCTAGATCTGTTTGAAAAAGAAATTATTTTAATCGAACATAATCCTATGTAATACTGGATATGATAAATGCTAACATATGCTACCTACATACTGTTTTAGATATGCCCTGCAGTGAAAATACGCTTTCCAGTCAAAAGCTTACCAGCTGACCATATTGCACTGATGGTAAATAAAGGGTTAAATGTGATATCTTTAACCACAGATGTGAAGCTGCGATGTTGGGAAGACTCTCTCAGTGATTGTAACACAGTGCTCAACATGGACCCGGGCAATCTCAAAGGTCTGTATTTTCAGATGTTCAGAACATGTTCAGATTGTATTATTAATAACAACTGGTATCATCGCAATTTTCTATAATTGGAAATGGTTACTGGCAGGATTGTTGAGACGTGCAGTCAGTAAGCAGGGCCTCAAGGACTTTGTGGGAGCCAAGAAAGACATACAATACGTGCTGACACGAGAACCTAGTAACAAACGTGCACAGGTGGGTCACACTATTATATTCTCAATAACGCTTTCCTTCATCATGTTGTCTGCTCCTTTAGCATTTTTGTGAGAATTTTTTTTTTGTCAGACTTGTCATATAAAATGGAAAGTGGACATGAGTTGTTCAATCAATTTATATTGAGGGATATTTATTATAATAGCATGGAATCTTATAGAGAAAAAAACATTTGCTCTTCCCAGGATATCTTAAAAGAGATTGAGAAATCTCTAATGGAGCAAAAGGTTAAAGGTCGCCGCTTGGTTATTGAGGAAATTGAGGGGTCAGATGAAGAAGATCAAACTGAGGTCAAGGCTCAGAACGGTTCCCCGGTGGAAGTTCCTTTTACAAGTGAACGGCTGAGGGATGACAAGCAGGAACCAGGCATTGAGACAAGTGGAGCTAATGGGCAGAAATTGGTGGAGGATGAAAGTCACCAGAAAAAGGAAAATGTGAAGATTGATAGGCAATTTTGTGATGATGAGAGAGGAACTCTGGGAAAAGCCAGTGGGAATTCCCAAGAAAAAACTTCTGATGGTCACAGTGGTTTTAGTTCAGAGAAAAATGAAACTGAATGTAACACAATTCTGGAAAAGCTACAACTTTCAGTTTCACAAGTGCAGACATCATCACAAAGTGTAAAATATCAAAACACATCAGAACTCATCACAAGTGATAATGCTTCAAATTCGTCAGATCCTAGCAGGGAAGTGACCAGCGACCAGGATCACACAACAGCAGATGATGCCCAGCTTCTCCGGGAGAAAATGGAACCTGCCCCACCTGAACTCTCTGCTGTCAAACCTGCCCCACCTCTCCCTGCCACTGTTGTCAAGCTGAAGAACACAGCTAACGATCACTTCAGAACTGGACAGTATCAGGATGCTAAGGATGAATACAGCAGAGCTATCAACCAACTCCAGGCTGGCAAGTAGCTTGATCATTCTATATTATAAAATAATGCTCTATATTCATATACACTTTAATATATACACACACAAAAAATTGTCCTATGTGGTGTCATCCTTTGCCATTCTTACTCTTACTGGACGCGAGTGAGCACAGTCTTTAAAATAAATTGCAAGGAGAAAAGCAGCAATAATAACTTATGTTGAATATTTGTTGATCATAGATTTTGATGATGAGGATACTCGCAATTACAATGTACCTTGACACCTCGCCGACCTGTTACTTCCTCCCGACAGCTGGAGAAGAGTACAGTGTTCACCTGCCTGTGCTGTACAGTAACCGTGCCGCGTGCCATCACAAGCTTGGGGACTGTCGAGCGTCTGTCACAGACTCAACACACGCCATCAAACTGAACCCTCTCAATGTTAAACCATACCTACGCCGTGCCACCGCCTACGAAACAATGGAAAAGTAGGTCTGCGATTAGAATCTTGCTGTTGTTGTCTTGTGGCATCGATTTCAAACATGATGATTAGATTCTGCTCCTAATAATGCTTGAAAATAGCGAGGTGAGATTTGACCTTCAGTGACCTATAGCAGTAATATACCCTGCAGTAAAACATATACCTTCTGATTCTTGGCTGGTTTTGTTATTTCTGTCAAACGTGATGATGAAATTAGGGGCAACTAGGGGCATGATGAAAAATAGCCTAAATGATAAGAAGAAAGATATACTAATAGATCTGCTGGTTGAAAATTTATCCTATGTCATCTTTCAGATTGCGGGATGCATACGTCGATTACAGACAAGTGTTGCTAATGGACAGTACAGTGCAGGCAGCACAACAGGGCTCCACACGGTGATATCTCAGCCGGCTAATAGTCTATTATAAGAGAACTTTTCCCTCTTCTGAGTATGCAATGCATGAACAAAATTATTTTTTTAGTAAAGTTTAGAAGTTGTGATTGATAAGTTCTGGTTGGCTTATTAGGTTACCGGACCTTTGGTCTGATAACCTATTGGCATGGCGTTGCGTCGGTCGTCCGTCCGTCCGTCCGGCGTTAACATTTTTATCTATAAAGTTTACGATCGAATCTTTCTGAAATTTTGCACAAAAATGCCTAAAAATATTCTGAGAAGGAGCTATTTTTTTGTTTTTTGATTTTCGCATTTTTTTCAAAATGGCAGCCATTTTTGACGAAAAACGCTCAATTTTGGACTTTGACAGCCATTTTCTCAAAAACTGTCTGATCAGTTTTGAGTTTTGGGTTTCAAAAGATTTCCCTCATATACCTCTGTGATATGTATAAGTTTGGTTGCCCTAGATTCGCCAGTCTCTGTGTGGCGGCCATTTTGAATTTTCGACGAGTCGGTGAAAAAATTTTTTTTCGCCCCAAATCACATTACTATCCATTTTGGGCCATTTCTAGGCAAAAAAACATTTTCACTCTTTAAAAAAAATTTTGGACTTAGAAAATTTTTGGCACTTTTTTCCTTCATAATGGGAGCTGTCAGGACTGTACTCATAGAACGCTTGAAGATAGAGCTTAGAAATTGGCACTTTCAAATGGGAAGTCATATATGGCGACTTGTGTGCTGACCTTGAATTTGACCTTGGATGACCTTGAAAGGTCAAAACAGCCATTTTTGGGTTGAAAAATGCTCAAATTTGCACCTGGTCTATAAAACTGTCTGATCAGTTTTGAGTTTTTGGTTTCAAAAGATTTCCCTCATATACCTCTGTGATATGTATGTTTGGTTGCCCTTGAATCGCCGATCTCGGTGTGGCTGCCATTTTGAATTTTTGACGAGTCGGCGAAAAAAATTTTTTCGCCCGAAATCGCATTAGGGTCAAGGTGTCGAATGTCGGACGGGTTTAGGAATTACTTAATTGTGCGAGCTTGTTATCAGTAAAGTCCAACTTTTTCATCTATTTTAAGCATAAAGGCATTCCCTGCTTTCCGAAAATGGAATCGAGAGCGAGGTTGCATATCACATGAAGATAAATTGGAGGAAAAAGTCAGTGTATGCAGATAAGGGGTAAAGTCGGACAGGGAGGGTAATGTCGGACACGGGGGGTGTCGAATGTCAGAATGTTTGAATGTTCCAAAAATAAATATGCCCACATGTCCGGTAACTTAGCATTTGCGGCGTTTATGGTGCGACAACTGGTGGTTCATGTTTAGACAGCAAGAAGAAATATGTGAATGGTAGAAATAAAGACATTTCCAGAAAAAAATACACAGGATGCACTTTGAATTCTCACTTTCAGAGTACATCAAAGGGCCTATAGGGATCTACCTATAGAAGACAATTTTGTGTGGGAATACTTTATAGTATGTTCCGTGCATATATTGTTACACTCGAACAGACCAAAAATGCTGTATGTTGTATGTATCCGCTGCTATCATATTTCAATCAGAATTCATGAGAGTATAGTAAATTTGTCTGACGACGTAGATGGCGTCGTCATTCCACATTCATTCAACTCCATGACTGCAATCCAACCAAGGACATTTTTTGCAGAAATGTTGCAGTGTTCTCCATTAAATTAAAATCAGCATGCTCATAAATATTACTGAATGTATATAAATCATCTGTAATAAAGAAAATGCAATTTCTGTTCACACATCAAGGACAGTGCGAGGAAATACAGTTGTCATTTGGTGTATTCTAGAAAGATCTACGTAGTGCATCACTGAATTCTCAGCGTGAATTCACAGTTTTAATATAATTCTCGAATTTCTCATCTATTGTAAATTTACATATCACTGAGGAAAACCATATTTCAGTTTCCATATCACTGGAGAACTCGTATTTCACATTGGATAGTGAATGAGCTGGGAATCCGCTGGTAAATTTAAATGGTCGGACGTTATGATGTAGGTTCTGTGTAGGTGGGGCAATGTCGGACACCTGATTAGAATGTGTTTGTTTGAGAAATATATGCTTCACCATCATGAAGACAGCACTTGCTTTCCAAGTTGTTTCTGATAAACAATGCCCTGAATATAATTCCAAAACACAAATACATATAAATGTACAAACCAAAGTCAACTGAGTCAAATTCGGTGACTTCCAAGAATCCTCTCAGATAATCATGTGCAGAAAGTAACGCCCCGATGTTACAAGGGCTTCCCTGATTTATTAAATATCTTACTTACTTTTTGTTTTCGGTTTTGGATACAGTTCCTTTTTAGGTTACCGGACCTATGGTCCGATAACCTATTGCCATGGCGATGCGTCCGTCGTCCGTCCGTCCGTCCGTCCGTCCGTAAACAATTTTATCTTTAAAGTTTACGATCAGATTTTTCTGAAATTTTGCACAAAAATGCTTAAAAATAATTCAAAAAGGAGGTATTTTTTAGTTTTTTGATTTTCGCATTTTTAGGTTACCGGACCTATGGTCCGATAACCTATTGGCATGGCGTTGCGTCCGTCGTCCGTCGTCCGACGTCCGTCGTCGTCCGTCGTCGTCGTCGTCCACATTTTTATCTTTTTTGTTTACGAGCGAATTCTTCTGAAATTTTGCACAAAAATACTTAAAAATAATTCAAGAAGGAGGTATTTTTTAGTTTTTTGATTTTCGCATTTTTTTCAAAATGGCGGCCGTTTTCGACGAAAAATGCCTGATTTTGGACTTTGGTGGCCATTTTCTCAAAATCTGTTCAGTAACTTTTTTTCTTTTTGATACATAACACTCCTGATATGTACTCCTATGACGTCTATAAATTTCGTTGCGCTTGAATCGCTCGAAGTGGACCATTTTGGCCCAAACTCGGCCCAAATGGGACTTTCCCATGTTAAATTCTCCTATGCTTTATAATGGGACACATTATGCCTAATTTCTCACTTAATATTGAGATTAGAGACTAGGAATCAATTGTGGACATATAGGAAATGATATATGCTGAATATTCTCGTGACCTTGAATTTGACCTCTGACCTCAATTTCAAGGTCAGAGCACAAAATGTCTGATATCTCGCTTATTATCGACTCTACAGCTTAGGAATCAATTGTGGACATATAGGAAACGATATATGCTGAATATTCTGATGACCTTGAATTTGACCTTTGACGGCATTTTCAAGGTCATAGGACAAAATGGCTAATATCTCGCTTGTTATCGACTTTACAGCTTAGGATTCAGTTATGAACATATAGGAAATGATATATGCAGATTATTGTCATGACCTTGAATTTGACCTTTGACCTCATTTTCAAGGTCACAGGACAAAATGGCTGATATCTCACTTATTATCGACTCTACAGCTTAGGAATCAATTGTGGACATATAGGAAATGATATATGCTGAATATTCTGATGACCTTGAATTTGACCTTTGACGGCATTTTCAAGGTCATAGGACAAAATGGCTAATATCTCGCTTGTTATCGACTTTACAGCTGAGGAATCAGTTATGAACATATAGGAAATGATATATGCAGATTATTGTCATGACCTTGAATTTGACCTTTGACCTCATTTTCAAGGTCACAGGACAAAATGGCTAATATCTCACTTATTATCGATTTTACAGCTTAGGAATCAATAGTGGACATATAGGAAATGATATATGCTGAATATTCTCGGACCTTGAATTTGAGCTCTGACCTCATTTTCAAGGTTCAAGGACAAACTGGCTCATATCTTGCTCCTCTATTGACTGTATGGCTTGGGAATCAATTGTGGACATGATATAGAAAATGATATACACTGAATATTTTGATGACCTTGAATTTGACCTTTGCCCCTTCATTTTCAAGGTCACAGCACAAAATTGCTAATATCTCGCTGATTATTGAATTTACAGCTTAGCAATCAACTGTGGACATGATATATGCTTAATGTTATATATGCTGAATATTTTCTTGACCTTGAATTCAACCAGTGACCTGGCTAACATCTAAAATATTAAACATTGTCCGGTAACCTATCTTTGGCCCTTGGCCTAATTTTTTTCAAAATGGCGGCCGTTTTCGTCGAAAAATGGCCAATTTTGGACTTTGACGGTCGTTTTCTCAAAATTTGTTCAGTAACATTTTTTCTTTTTGATACATAACACTCCTCATATGTACTCACTCCTATGATCTCTATAAATTTCGTCGCGCTTGAATCGCTCGAAGTGGGCCATTTTGGCCCATACTCGGCCCAAATGGGCAATTTTGGAATTTTTGACGGTCGTTTTCTCAAAATCTGTTCAGTAACTTTTTTTCTTTTTGATACATAACACTCCTCATATGTACTCCTATGATGTCTATAAATTTCGTCGCGCTTCAATCGCTCGAAGTGGGCCATTTTGGCCCATACTCGGCCCAAATGGGACTTTCCCATGTTAAATTCTCCTATGCTTTATAATCACAGTGCCGAAACCGACTATGGTAACGCGCATTACCATAATCAAAAATGGCGACAGGCACTTGTGGTTCGAATTTGCTCGTGAATTTATATGCATACAACGTGTATAAATCGAGGGGATCTTCGAATTATACCGAAATCGATACATGTAAGTTAATCCCGCTTATGTGCAATGGGTCACTTGGTGACATATTAGTGGAAACGGAGGGTGGACAATTGTGTCTTGACTAGGGTAACGCGAATGTCAGACTATGGTAATGTGATTTGTAGGAAATTTAATGACTATGGTGATGCGATGGGTCTTTCGTACACAAAAACAATTATATTGTCAACATAACAATGATTTGAGGGGTAGAGTATGTGTTGAAAACTCTCGAATCATCTGTTATTTTATCGCATATCCATGTCAAAAAACATGTGCGATGTTATTACTGTACACAGGCCAGCAACTCCATAAAAGTTATTATTTCAGAACTATCATACACATGATGAGAAACGTCAAGTTTACGATTAAAAGCAGGGTCTGGCATGAAGCCAAATTTAATTTTTCTGTTTACAAATCTGGGTAATTCCCCATCAAATTGTCAGAAATATTGAGGAATTTCAACAACGGGAGATAATGAATGTTTGATTTAAGCTGCTGTCAGACTATGCGAATCAGTCGCAGCGACTCGGTTGCACGCCAGTCGCATGCGATCTGGTCACCGCGACCGTCACTAGTCAGACTGCGTTCTGGTCAGACTGCGTTCTGGTCAGACTGCACATGTAAATTGACGATATTTGAGAGCGATTCGTAAAGAATCCGTAGGCCGACAGGTGTTTTTGGCGTGTAAACATGGATCACAATTCATGTGGGCTAAATCACACAACAGAAGTTACAGAAGGAGTGTGTGGGTCATTCCTTGGCACCGTTCATCTTGTTTTCTACCTAGACATTTTATCTTATCAAGAACAAACCGTGTGAGAAAGGGAAATAAATGTGTTGTGATGGATTTTGTTTGTCTGGGTAAATATCAAAACCGGTATGTCGGCACTCACTGTGGGACCGAACTCTTTGGGCCTTTGAGACTTTACATCCCAATTATACTGCAAGTATCCTACTACGTTACTCCATGATCTACTTTTTACACACTACATGTGAATGTCATTTTATCCGTCTCGCACATTTTTTTTTATCTCTGATCAATATACTGAGCAGTATGAGGAATATATATAGGGAACTTAGTTTGAGGCAATTAACTTTCTTCCAAATGATGTGCGAGGGGCAAGAACTGTCCTATTTTATTAAAATATGTCAATATTTACTGGTACATGTATATACATGTATGTTTCCTCTCTATTGTCCGAGGCTCCCTAATTGTCCTGAATTGTTTCTGTATTCAGGGCTGCAGTGACGTCGGAAAGTGACAGTGTTTTCATATTTACATGTATTGGAACATTGTCCGCAAACTGTCTTCACTCCATCTCGATCTTGTTGTCATCAAATTACCAAGTGTCTGTATGTACCCGGGACCATAGGCTTATTCTCATCATTGCAATTGGCTACAATTACATGCGACCCAGTGGTTCTATATCTCACGGTGTCAGCATGGGTTTCAGCACGGTACTACATCAAGTATGTGCAGTTTTAGAGAAAAAATTGCACTGTAACATGAAAAAGACATATATACCCTGTAGTATATATGCGAATATCATATAAATTACTGTCCAATTCTTGTGTTATATATATTTTTTGCAGTGAAGTGGTGAATGCATTACCATAGTCGACACTGTGCGTTACCATAGTCAATGTAGCCATGGACTCGGGCGTTACCATAGTCAGCCACGATTTTATATCGCTGATATCTCGTAGAAAAAGCCTATTTTTTATAACTCTTCTGATTAATTATGTGTAGCACAATCAACCTCATATCACAGATTTCTGAATGCTTCAAAATAGCCTCTCATTTAAGTTGTTAGGCTCGATCAAATTCGAACCACAAATACCGGTCGCCATTTCTGACTATGGTAATGCGCGTTACCATAGTCGGTTTCGGCACTGTGATAATGGGACACATTAAGCCTAATATCTCACTTAATATTGAGATTAGAGACTAGGAATCAATTGTGGACATATAGGAAATGATATATGCTGAATATTCTCGTGACCTTGAATTTGACCTCTGACCTTGGTTTCAAGGTCATAGCGGCCGTTCTCGTCGAAAATGGCTAATTTTGGACTTTGATGGTGGTTTTCTCAAAATCTGTTCAGAAACTTTTTTTTTTATTGATGCATAACACTCCACATATGTACTTCTGTGACATGTATAAACTTCGTTGCGCTTGAATCACTCGAAGTGGGCCATTTTGGGCCCAAACTCGTCCCAGATGTGACTTTCCCATGTTAAATTTTCCTATGCTTTATAATGGGACACATTAAGCCTAATATTTCACTTAATATTGAGATTAGAGACTAGGAATCAATTGTGGACATATAGGAAATGATATATGCTGAATATTCTCGTGACCTTGAATCTGACCTTTGACCTCATTTTCAAGGTCACAGGACAAAATGGCTAATATCTCGCTTATTATCGACTTTACAGCTTAGAAATCAATTGTGAACATATAGGAAATGATATATGCTGAATATTCTCGTGACCTTGAATTTGACCTTTGACCTCATTTTCAAGGTCACAGGACAAAATGGCTAATATCTCGCTTATTATCGACTTTACAGCTTGGGAATCTATTGTGAACATATAGGAAATGATATATGCTGAATATCCTCGTGACCTTGAATTTGACCTTTGGCCTCATTTTCAAGGTCACAGGACAAAATGGCTAATATCTCGCTTATTATCGACTTTACAGCTTAGGAATCAATTGTGAACATATAGGAAATGATATATGCTGAATATTCTCGTGACCTTGAATTTGACCTTTGACCTCATTTCCAAGGTCACAGGACAAAATTGCTAATATCTCGCTTATTATCAACTTTACGGCTTAGGAATCAATTGTGAACATATAGGAAATGATATATGCTGAATATTCTCGTGACCTTGAATTTGACCTTTGACCTCATTTTCAAGGTCACAGGACAAAATGGCCAATATCTTGCTTATTAGCGACTTTGCAGCTTAGGAATCAATTGTGAACATATAGGAAATAATATATGCTGAATATTCTAGTGACCTTGAATTTGACCCTTGACCTAAATTTCAAGGTTAGTCATTTTATTTTCAAGGTCAGAATACAAAATGGCTTAGATCTCGCTTATTATCAAATTTACAGCTTAGGGGTCCAGAGTGAACATATAGGAAAAGATGTATGCTGAATATTTTGGTGATCTAGAATTTGACCTTTGGTCTCATTTTCAAGGTTAGAGAACAAAATGGCTAATATATCGCTTATTATCATCTTTACATCTGCCTCTGATGACACCAGTGTGTCTTTGGTTAAATTATTTGGTCGGGCTTTGTTTCTATTGCAAAATGTTGTATTTTACGTTTCTTATTGGCATCATCAAAATTTGATTGTATTGGTGGTAATAGATTGATACTTACATTTTTATCACTGAGTCGGTGTCACTGCTGGCAGAGGTTAAATCTGTCCCCGAGGATACCATCAACTCAGTAGCCTTCGGGCTTGTGATTGGGTACTTTTGTACTTGTCATGTATCTGTTCCATGGGGTTGGATTCGGATTTCTAAATTATTTTCATAGGTTGTTGGGCAGTTGTATACTAATTCCATCTGGTGTACAGTAGAAACAACTACATTTAACACATTGTCTGCCCCTGAAGACGCCAGTGTGTCTTTGGATAAACTGTTTGGTCGGGCTTTGTTTGTTTCTATTGCAAAATGTAGTATTTTGCGTTTCTTATTGGCATCATCAAAATCTGATTGTATTGGTGGTAATAGATTGATACTTACATTTACAGCATAGGAATCAATTGCGAATATAGAGGAATGATATATACTGAATATTTTCATGACCTTGAACTTGAACTTTGACCTCATTTTCAAGGTCACATCACAGAATGGCTAATGTCTCACTTATTATCGACTTTACAGCTTAGGAATTTATTGTGGACATACTAGAAGTGATATATTTGTTGAAAATTTCATGGCCTTGAATTTATCAGTGACTTTATTTTCAAGGTCACTGGACAAAAGGCTAATATCTAAAATGTATTGTCCGGTAACCTTTCTTAGCCCTTGGGCTAATTTTCTTATTAAAAAAAACACGACACAACATATACATTCTTGACTATTGTGTTGCGTTTCATATGACAATATGATAGTTCAGGCCTGTGTCCGGAATTGCCCCACCCGTCCGACATTCGACGCTCTGACCCTACTATCCATTTTTGGCCATTTGTAGGCAAAAAATTTTTTTCACGTTTTGAAAAAATTTTTAGAAAATTTTCGGCACTTTTTCCCTTCATAATGGGAGCTGTCAGGACTGTACTCATAGAACACTTGAAGATACAGCTTAAAAAGTGGCACTTTCAAATGGGAAGTCATATATGGCGACTTGTGTGGTGACCTTGAATTTGACCTTGGATGACCTTGAAAGGTCAAAACAGCCATTTTGGGGTCAAAAAATGCCCAGATTTGCCTCTCTAGATGAAATGCTCGCAGATAGAGCTCATGTTTGCATTATGAACATATAGGAAGACATATATGGCGCAACTAATGATGACCTTGAACTTGATGTCAGATGACCATGAGTGCCAAATGTTTGACTCGGAATGTGTGAATTGACCTGAGCGTCCTAAGCAATTCCACCCTGATATATCTTTTACCTGCCAATGCTGCCATGGCCAAACCAAATTGTCCGGTAACCTATCTTAGCCTTTGGGCTAATTAGGCATCCCGATTGTAAATCGGGAGGCCCTATGTTTTTGTCTGTTTTTAGGTTACCGGACATATGGTCCGATAACCTATTGGCATGGCGTTGCGTCCGTCGTCCGGCGTCCGTCGTCCGTCGTCGTCGTCGTCGTCGTCGTCGTCGTCGTCGTCGTCGTCGTCGTCCACATTTTAGGTTACCGGACTTATGGTCCGATAACCTATTGGCATGGCGTTGCGTCCGTCGTCCGTCGTCGTCCACATTTTTAGGTTACCGGACCTATGGTCCGATAACCTATTGGCATGGCGTTGCGTCCGTCGTCCGTCGTCCGGCGTCCGTCGTCGTCCGTCGTCGTCCGTCGTCGTCGTCGTCGTCGTCCACATTTTTATCTTTTTTGTTTACGGGCGAATTTTTCTGAAATTTTGCACAAAAATACTTAAAAATAATTTAAGAAGGAGGTATTTTTTAGTTTTTTGATTTTCACATTTTTTTCAAAATGGCGGCCGTTTTCGATGAAAAATGCCTGATTTTGGACTTTGGCGGCCATTTTCTCAAAATCTGTTCAGTAACTTTTTTTCTTTTTGATACATAACACTCCTCATATGTACTCCTATGATGTCTATGAATTTCGTTGCGCTTGAATCGCTCGAAGTGGGCCATTTTGGCCCAAACTCGGCCCAAATGGGACTTTCCCATGTTAAATTCTCCTATGCTTTATAATGGGACACATTATGCCTAATATCTCACTTAGTATTGATATCAGAGACTAGGAATCAATTGTGGACATATAGGAAATGATATATGCTGAATATTCTCGTGACCTTGAATTTGACCTCTGACCTCAGTTTCAAGGTCAGAGCACAAAATGGCTTATATCTCGCTTATTATCGACTCTACAGCTTAGGAATCAATTGTGGACATATAGGAAATGATATATGCTGAATATTCTCGTGACCTTGAATTTGACCTTCGACCCCATTTTCAAGGTCATAGGACAAAATGGCTAATATCTCACTTATTATGGATTTTACAGCTTAGGAATCAATTGTGGACATATAGGATGATATATGCTGAATATTCTCGTGACCTTGAATTTGACCCCTGACCTCAGTTTCAAGGTCAGAGCACGAATTGGCTTACATGTATATCTCGCTTATTATCGACTTTACAGCTTTGGAATCAATTGTGGACATATAGGAAATAATATATTCTGAATATTCTCGTGACCTTGAATTTGACCCCTGACCTCAGTTTCAAGGTCAGAGCACAAAAGGGCTTATATCTCGCTTATTATCGACTCTACAGCTTAGGGATCAATTGTGGACATATGGGAAATGATATATGCTGAATATTCTGATGACCTTGAATTTGACCTTCGAACTCATTTTCAAGGTCACAGGACAAAATGGCTAATATCTCGCTTGTTATTGACTTTACAGCTTAGCAATCAATTATGAACATATAGGAAATGATATATGCAGATTATTGTCATGACCTTGAATTTGACCTTTGACCTCATTTTCAAGGTCACAGGACAAAATGGCTAATATCTCACTTATTATCGATTTTACAGCTTAGGAATCAATTGTGGATATATAGGAAATGATATATGCTGAATATTCTCGTGACCTTGAATTTGACCTCTGACCTCATTTTCAAGGTCCAAGGACAAACTGGCTCATATCTAGCTCCTCTATTGACTGTATGGCTTGGGAATCAATTGTGGACATGATATAGAAAATGATATACATTGAATATTTTGATGACCTTGAATTTGACCTTTGCCCCTTCATTTTCAAGGCCACAGCATAAAATTGCTAATATCTCTCTGATTATTGAATTTACAGCTTAGCAATCAACTGTGGACATGATATATGCTTAATGTTATATATGCTGAATATTCTCTTGACCTTGAATTCAACCAGTGACCTGGCTAACATCTAAAATATTAAACATTGTCCGGTAACCTATCTTCGGCCCTTGGCCTAATTTTTATCTTTTTTGTTTACGGGCGAATTTTTCTGAAATTTTGCAGAAAAATACTTAAAAATAATTCAAGAAGGAGGTATTTTTTAGTTTTTTGATTTTCGCTTTTTCTTCAAAATGGCGGCCGTTTTCGACGAAAAATGCCTGATTTTGGACTTTGGCGGCCATTTTCTCAAAATCTGTTCAGTAACTTTTTTTCTCTTTGATACATAAGACTCCTCATATGTACTTCTATGATGTCTATAAATTTCGTTGCGCTTGAATCGCTCGAAGTGGGCCATTTTGGCCCAAACTCGACCCAAATGGAACTTTCCCATGTTAAATTCTCCTATGCTTTATAATGGGACACATTAAAGCCTAATATCTCACTTAATATTGAGATTAGAGACTAGGAATCAATTGTGGACATATAGGAAATGAT
This sequence comes from Terebella lapidaria, assembly GCA_949152475.1. Classification (NCBI taxonomy): domain Eukaryota; kingdom Metazoa; phylum Annelida; class Polychaeta; order Terebellida; family Terebellidae; genus Terebella; species Terebella lapidaria. Next base: position 22,393,845 of record OX424569.1, read on the forward strand.
ATATGCTGAATATTGTCGTGACCTTGAATTTGACCTCTGACCTTGGTTTCAAGGTCAAAGCGGCCGTTTTCGTCGAAAAATGGCCAATTTTGGACTTCGACGGTCGTTTTCTCAAAATCTGTTCAGTAACTTTTTTTCTTATTGATGCATGACACTCCTCCTATGTACCCCTGTGACATGTATAAATTTCGTTGCCCTTGAATCGCTCGAAGTGGGCCATTTTGGGCCCAAACTCAGCCCAAATGGGACTTTCCCATGTTAAATTCTCCTATGCTTTATAATGGGACACATTAAGCCTAATATCTCACTTAATATTGAAATTAGAGACTAGGAATGAATTGTGGACATATAGGAAATGATATATGCTGAATATTCTCGTGACCTTGAATTTGACTTTTGACCTCATTTTCAAGGTCACAGGACAAAATGGCTAATATCTCGCTTATTATCGACTTTACAGCTTAGGAATCAGTTGTGAACATATAGGAAATGATATATGCTGAATATTCTTGTGACCTCGAATTTGACCTTTGACCTCATTTTCAAGGTCACATGACAAAATGGCTAATATCTCGCTTATTATCGACTTTACAGTTTAGGAATCAATTGTGAACATATAGGAAATGATATATGCTGAATATTTTCGTGACCTTCAATTTGACCTTTGACCTCATTTCCAAGGTCGCAGGACAAAATTGCTAATATCTCGCTTATTATCAACCTTACAGCTTAGGAATCAATTGTGAACATATAGGAAATGATATATGCTGAATATTTTCGTGGCCTTGAATTTGAGCTTTGACCTCATTTTCAAGGTCACAGGACAAAATGGCCAATATCTTGCTTATTAGCGACTTTACAGCTTAGGAATCGATTGTGAACATATAGGAAATGATATATGCTGAAAATTCTCGTGACCTTGAATTTGACCTTTGACCTCATTTCCAAGGTCACAGGACAAAATGGCTAATATCTCGCTTATTATCGACTTTACAGCTTAGGAATCAATTGTGAATATATAGGAAATGATATATGCTGAATATTCCCGTGACCTTGAATTTGACCTTTGATCTCATTTTCAAGGTCACATGACAAAATGACTAATATCTCGCTTATTATCGACTTTACAGTTTAGGAATCAATTGTGAACATATAGGAAATGATATATGCTGAATATTTTCATGACCTTGAATTTGACCCTGACCTCATTTCCAAGGTCACAGGACAAAATTGCTAATATCTCGCTTATTATCGACTTTACAGCTTAGGAATCAATCGTGAACATATAGGAAATGATATATGCTGAATATTCTCATGACCTTGAATTTGACCTTTGACCTCATTTTCAAGGTCACAGGACAAATTGGCCAATATCTTGCTTATTAGCGACTTTACAGCTTAGGAATCAATTGTGAACATATAGGAAATGATATATGCTGAAAATTCTCGTGACCTTGAATTTGACCTTTGACCTCATTTTCAAGGTCACAGGACAAAATGGCCAATATCTTGCTTATCAGCGACTTAACAGCTTAGAAATCAATTGTGAACATATAAGAAATGATATATGCTGAAAATTCTCATGACCTTGAATTTGACCTTTGACCTCATTTTGAAGGTCACATGACAAAATGGCTAAGATCTCGCTTATTATCGACTTTACAGCTTAGGAATCAATTGTGAACATATAGGAAATGATATACGCAGAATATTCTCATGACCTTGAATTTGACCTTTGACCTCATTTCCAAGGTCACAGGACAAAATTGCTGATATCTTGCTTATTATCGACTTTACAGCTTAGGAATCAATTGTGAACATATGGGAAATGATATATGCTGAATATTCTCGTGACCTTGAATTTGACCTTTGACCTCATTTTCAAGGTCACAGGACAAAATGGCAAATATCTTGCTTATTAGCGACTTTACAGCTTAGGAATCAATTGTGAACATATAGGAAATGATATATGCTGAAAATGCTCGTGACCTTGAATTTGACCTTTGACCTATTTTCAAGGTCACAGGACAAAATGGCCAATATCTTGCTCATTATCGACTTTACAGCTTAGGAATCAATTGTGAACATATAGGAAATGATATATGCTGAAAATGCTCGTGACCTTGAATTTGACTTTTGACCTATTTTCAAGGTCACAGGACAAAATGGCCAATATCTTGCTTATTAGCGACTTTACAGCTTAGGAATTAATTTTGAACATATAGGAAATGATATATGCTGAAAATTCTAGTGACCTTGAATTTGACCTTTGACCTCATTTTCAAGGTCAACAGGACAAAATGGCTAATATCTTGCTTATTATCGACTTTACAGCTTAGGAATCAATTGTGAACATATAGGAAATGATATATTCTGAATATTTTAATGATATTGAATTTGACCTTTGACCTAAATTTCAAGGTTAGTCATTTTATTTTCAAAGTCAGATTACAAAATGGCTTATATCTCGCTTATCATCAAATTTACAGCTTAGGGGTCCATAGTGAACATATAGGAAATGATGTATGCTGAATAGTTTGGTGATCTAGAATTTAACCTTTGATCCCATTTTCATGGTTAGAGATATGGCAATTTCAGTGGTCACCTTGAATTTGACTTTCAACTTTCTCGGCTTAACTCTGTATATTTCTCCGGTAACCTTACTAGCCCATTGGGCTAATTTTTTATCTTTTTTGTTTACGGGCGAATTTTTCTGAAATTTTGCAGAAAAATACTTAAATATAATTCAAGAAGGAGGTATTTTTTAGTTTTTTGATTTTCGACGAAAAAGGCCTGATTTTGGACTTTGGCGGCCATTTTCTCAAAATCTGTTCAGTAACTTTTTTTCTTTTTGATACATAAGACTCCTCATATGTACTTCTATGACGTCTATAAATTTCGTTGCGCTTGAATCGCTTGAAGTGGGCCATTTTGGCCCAAACTCGGCCCAAATGGGACTTTCCCATGTTAAATTCTCCCATGCTTTATAATGGGACACATTATGCCTAATATCTCACTTGATATTGAGATTAGAGACTAGGAATCAATTGTGGACATATAGGAAATGATATATGCTGAATATTCTCGTGACTTTGAATTTGACCTCTGACCTCAGTTTCAAGGTCAGAGCACAAAATGGCTTATATCTCGCTTATTATCGACTCTACAGCTTAGGAATCGATTGTGGAGATATAGGAAATGATATATGCTGAATATTCTGATGACCTTGAATTTGACCTTCGAACTCATTTTCAAGGTCACAGGACAAAATGGCTAATATCTCGCTTGTTATCGACTTTACAGCTTAGCAATCAATTATGAACATATAGGAAATGATATATGCAGATTATTGTCATGACCTTGAATTTGACCTTTGACCTCATTTCAAGGTCACAGGACAAAATGGCTAATATCTCACTTATTATCGACTTTACAGCTTAGGAATCAATTGTGGGCATATAGGAAATGATATATGCTGAATATTCTCGTGATCTTGAATTTGACCTTTGACCTCATTTCCAAGGTCACAGGACAAAATTGCTAATATCTCGCTTATTATCGACTTTACAGCTTAGGAATCAATTGTGAACATATAGGAAATGATATATGCTGAATATTCTCGTGACCTTGAATTTGACCTTTGACCTCATTTTCAAGGTCACAGGACAAAATGGCCAATATTTTGCTTCTTAGCGACTTTACAGCTTAGGAATCAATTGTGAACATTTAGGAAATGATATATGCTGAATATTCTAGTGACCTTGAATTTGACTTTTGACCTCATTTTCAAGCTCAACAGGACAAAATGGCTAATATCTCGCTTATTATCGACTTTACAGCTTAGGAATCAATTGTGAACATATAGGAAATGAGATATTCTGAATATTTTAATGATATTGAGTTTGACCTTTGACCTAAATTTCAAGGTCAGTCATTTTATTTTCAAAGTCAGATTACAAAATGGCTTATATCTCGCTTATTATCAAATTTACAGCTTAGGGGTCCATAGTGAACATATAGGAAATGATGTATGCTGAATAGTTTGTTGATCTAGAATTTAACCTTTGATCCCATTTTCAAGGTTAGAGATATGGCGATTTCAGTGGTCACCTTGAATTTGACCTTCAACTTTCTCGGCTTAACTCTGTATATTTCTCCGGTAACCTTTCTAGCCCATTGGGCTAATTTTTTTTTTTGTGTTTTTTTTTCTTCCGCCGTTTGGTTTCCGGATCATAACTCTTGAACGCCTTAATCTATCTTTCTGAAATTTTCACAGCTCATCCGAAATACTTTGCTCCTAACCCCTATTGTTTTTCGTCGAGATCCGAAATCCAAGATGGCCACCAGCAGCCATTTTGGAAAAAAAATCGGGTGATTCCTGTCAATGTCATAATTCGATTCAGGCAATTTCCAGGGGAAAAAAATTTTTGGGTGTATTTTTTTTTTGGGGGGGGGACCTAAATTTTTTTCCTCGCCTGCACCCATGCAGATGCTGGCTCTTCATGCAGCCAGATACTTAAAGCCTTGTCAGTCATACAATCAATACTACAACTGAGCCGTGCTCTGCCCTCTCAGCCAGTGCAGTATATGAGAGCCCTGCACAGTCAAGCCTTACAAGATCAGCCAGTCTGTCCAGCACAGCAATAGGCTCCACCCCTCTCAGCCAGCCCTGCTCAGTCATGCCTTACAAGATCAGCCAGTTTGTCCAGCACAGCAATAGGCTCTGCCCCTCTCAGCCAGCCCTGCTCAGTCATGCCTGACAAGTGATACAGCAGTATAGCTAGCAATGTCCAACATGACCCTAGGCTCATATCCATGCATAATTGCCACCCCCCCCTCCAAAGCCTGGTTTACTAGTGTGTGTACGAGTTAAAAGAATGAAGTTCACCCCACAGAAAACAATAGTTGGTTAATAAGCCAACACACATGACAGGACATGCTTGTGGAATGATTTGCCCTGTCTACATTTATATTGTACAAACATGTATTGCTTGAATGTTTTGTTATTCAACTCTATTTTACATGCAATGACCAAATCATCATTGTTTTAGTAAGCGGGGAAATGTTTGGCTTTGGTTATAATATGAATGCGAAAATTCCACTGTGCTGTACAAGCTTTGAAATCACAAAATTGGCCAAGATGACGAAGCATTCTTTTAGTCACATATCATTTTACATTTGACAGGAGCACCTGAAAAATATCACGGAACATCCTGATTAAATATACTAGTACTCTGAATAATATTGGCTAGGTAATTGTCCATTCATTTTGGGTGGCAAATGTCTGATGGGCCAAGTTGTCAAGATGATTGAAAGCATTTCTGGTGAGAAACTGTCTGATGAGCTCTCACTCTTACCCACATACAATGGCCTATGTATTCGTTTTTCTCAGTCCAATATGACCATTTGAAATGATAAGCACAAATTGGGGGATGCCACAAAGCCTATAGGCTTTTATGTCTAGTTTTTATATATTATTAAATGTTTCTGTTACATGCAAATTAGTTTTACCAGTGCATTTCTGTGTTTTGATTCCACCATGCATGCATCAGCCCTAACCTTTAGATATATGTACTTGTATGTTTTCAGATGTAGTCAAACTCTTCGTGAACAAGACGGTGTCAGATGGCGGGAAAAACTTCCAAAAGTTAGTCCTGTTGCACAAAGTCTAAATGATCTTCATGAGCAATTCCACATGGAGCCCATGGAGCGAGCTCCAGCCACATCAAATGTCGCACCACCCACATCAAATGTCGCACCACCCACATCACAGGCCAATTATGATTCCAAGCCTAAAGAACCATCAGCCAAGTCTGAGGAAGTTCCCAGACCTAAAGATCCAACAAAGATCTTCGAGGAATACAAAGTCAAAGGAAATGACCTCGTGAAAAAGGTATCAGTCTACCTGAATGTAAACCTCTACCTGTGTGCATGTTTATCTGACCATTCTGAAGTGTATACTAGACTATATCCTCACATTTAATATTCAATTCAAAACATGGTAATGCATCCCTTATGTATATCAACATCTTCCAAAGCTTTCCAAGATGAAATGATCATTCCTGAGTGTATGTTCTGACTTATCTGTTCGGTCTCTGCACACTTTAGGGAGATCACACCGGAGCAGCAGAACAATATAGTCAGTGCATCAGTCTGTGTCCAAAAGTTGTTGCGCCCTACACAAACCGAGCACTGTGTTACCTGAAAACTAATCAGGTGGGTTCCAACAATCATCCGAGCTGTCATTAAATATAACCAGTAATAAAATATATATAAGTGATATCTTCTGACAATGTGTGTCTGCCTGGTATGGATTCATTCGGAGATCTTGAACCAAATATCGAAGTGTCTTTTTGATCACATTAGTGGGATGCTGTAAATATGGTTTTAGCAGAATTTTTTTTTTCCTTGTTTTTTTTTTCTTTTTTCTTGCGCCGTTTTGGTTCCCGACCGATAACTCTAGTTTGCCTCGATGTATCTTCGCCAAATTTTCAGCATTGGTCAGACATATTATGTGGAAAAACCATATTGTTTTTCAGCCGGATCCAAGGTCCTTGAGGATGAAATCCATGTTGATTTTTGGACTTGGTTTCCGCACGATAAACTTTTGCATGGAGGTTCATATACCAACAGGGAAGAACCTTATTGATTTTGGAATCAATCCATCAAACGACCTTTGACCTAGAGGTCGTAGGAGTTTTTGCCCAGTCATCCTTAAGGTTTCCTGCATATATTGGAAACGGTGTGTCGAAGAACGAAACAAACGTTATTTTCGGACTCGTCGCCCTAGACAAACATGTGTAAGGGGTATTAGGGATGACCTTTGACCTTGACCTGAAATTTTTTTGCCGAGTCGGCATTTTTCGTCTTCTTCGATATCTCGGAAACGATGCGTTGTAGAGTGAAACGGACGTTATTTTCGGACTCGCAACCCTAGAAAAATACATGTATGTCTGGGGGTATGAGGGATGACTTTTGACCTTGACCTTGAATTTTCCTGCTGAGTCGGCAATTTTCGTTATCCTCGATATCTCGGGAAAAAGTGTGTCATAGAGCGGAATGGACGTTATTTTATGACAAACATGTCTAAGCGATATTATGAATGAACTTTGACCTTGACCTGAAATTCTTTTGCTGAGTTTGCATTTTTCGTTTTTCGTTGATATCTCAGAACAAGTGCATCGTACAGTGAAATGGACGTTATTTTTGGACCCATCACCCTACATAAACATGTCTCAGGGGGTATTAGGGATGACCTTTGACCTTGACCTTGAATGTTTCTGCCGAGTCGGCATTTTTTGTTTTCGGCGATATCTAAGGAACGGTGCACCGTAGAGCGAAACGGACGTTATTTTCAGACTTGTAGCCCTATACAAACATGTCTAAGGCAATCATGTCGACATTTTTTATTTTCATCTATATCTTGGAAACGGTGTGTCGTAGAGCTCATGGCAAACATGTTATCAATATTATAAATTAACACCGAAATGTCTCCAAGGCATCTTTAGGCCTTGATGTCTAGTTGTATATTGCTTGTAGTAAAGGCAAGTTTATGATCCTGTTTTGATGCAGTTTGCTCTGGCGGTGAAGGACTGTACATCGGCTCTGAACTATGAACCCAAGAACATCAAGGCGCTGTTCCGACGTGCCCTGGCATACAAGGTTTGTGGCCTCTTGCTGATCGGCAGTTATTGTATCTCCCTAACAAAGCTGTGCAGGTACTACAGAATTATGATCATAATGTGTCTGTGTCCACTGTGTTCACAGAGATTTCCTTGTGAGTGCTCTACTAGCTGCATTTCTCAAATAATTTCTAAAAAAATATATCAATTTGTCAAGACATGTACCAAAATGGCTGATTGCGCGACATGGCAATATAGTGACGATAAAATCAGTAATCCTGAAACATTGCTTGTGGGCACTCTAGGGTGATTTGCAATGGTCGCCCTGGTCAACATTTGAGGAGTTTTTATTGTGAACGCTCTATAAGCCACAATTCTCACCTGATCACCATTTTATTATTTGCATTCACATAATAAATTGTAAGACAAAGACACCAATCACTTTTGGTTGCCATGGCTATTGAATTGGGCCTCTGGGGACACATTTTACATTGAAATCAGTCTGTTTGAGACACATAACCTGTGAGCTAAGACTTATTTTTCGATCTTTTGACAAGCTATTCATAGAATACATTGATGAAAGACACAAGCTAGGCAGTTTTGATATTTTGTATGTTTTAAAATATGTTTGGCTACAGGCATGAGAGGCTATCAGTGGGATGCACCAACATTTTTTGCAGTGATCAAAGAGGGTCTAGTTAATTTTTTTTGTTGTGCGAGATTTTGTTGTAGCCATTTATAATTTTTATGTGGCTGGTAATTTAAAGACACGGTGTGATTTCCAGTGACAAACATACACATTTTGTGTAATATGAGTTGAACTCCATTCAAAACTCAGGTAATACAAAAGGTGTTTGTTTGTTTGTCACCAGAATCATACCGTAACAGCATGTGACTTACAGGCCTATTGTCTCTTGAAGTTTTCAATATAAACATTGAATATTAAGTATTTGACGTGTTTTCAGGACCTACACATGTATGAAGACAGTTGTGAAGACATGAAAAGTCTCCTAAAATTCGACCCCAAAAACACAGCAGCTCGCAAGGAATTCGCGGACATCCTACGTCTGAAACAGGCGGTGAGTGAAGAATGACAATAATAATGAGTGAAGCACAACAATAATAATGAGTTAGGCATGACAATAATAATGAGTGAAGCACAACAATAATAATGAGTGAGGCATGACAATAATAATGAGTGAAGCATGACAATAATAATGAGTTAGGCATGACAATAATAATGAGTGAAGCACAACAATAATAATGAGTGAGGCATGACAATAATAATGAGTGAAGCATGACAATACCGTCTTTCACCAAAGATGATCCGCTACCATAGATAATCCGCACCCCCATTTTGAGGCTCAATTTCCCGGGAAAGACCTATTATCCAGTGTATTATCCGCAACCCCATTCTCCGAGTGGAGGTGTGAAATTTCCGCGTCGAGTCACGAGCTCGATTGGTCAATCAGCAGTGAACGGTCGATTGTTCAAGTGTGACAAACTTTGACTGACAATAGGCCGGCAGGAAGTTTCATGCTTCAGTGGCTCACAAAAGGTTGGTTCACATCAAAACATATGATTTCTATTGTTGTTCTTGTCAATAAAAACAATGTATTTTATTTCAGAAGGCGATTGCAAGTTTCTTGGGTGCTGACAACCTGACAACAATGGCTTCGCTAGCAATGTCAAGGCCGTTTCCGTCTTCCTATCAAAGTTTAGGGATCGTCTCAATGTTCAACAGAAGAATTTCCATGTCCGATCATCCATGTGCCAATAAAAAATATTCCAAATACTTGTTCGATTTCTTTGTCTTGTAGACTCTAGCAGATATATAAAAACTTTTCTATACTGGCAATAAATCGAGGAACACGATTGCTGCACACACTTTCAATCGAAATCATCAGTTTTAATGGCAATCATGACATTCAACCCCACATAGATCTGCGCAATGTTCGATTTCATCAGATGGAGACGACCCCTAGCAGTGGCGCAATCTGCGGGTCAAAACCGGCATGGCAAGATTCTGATGATGTTCTCGCCATTTCGATCTGAAAAGACAAGACATGACACTATTGATGAAAATGAGTACTAATGCCAGTGCAATAACGTATGATCCATCAAATATTCGAGTTGTATTTCTTGTCAAATCTCATTCAGCTATGCGACATTCCTGCTTGATCACGAGATTCCTTCATTATCGTCCACCCACGATCGACTTGAGCCAGTGTCACTGCTTGTCAAACGATTTTTTTGCCCACCGAAAAAGCATACATATCTTATGTTTCAATGTATAATCCGCACCCTGTAAGTTTTCCCTCGTTTTGGGGGCCTAAAAGTGTGGATTATCTATGGTGAAAGACGGTAATAATGAGTGAAGCATGACAGTAATAATGAGTGAAGCATGACAATACATGTAATAATAACTGGAAATTCTAATAACTGGGAATACTTGAAAGTTTGTACTGTGTAGACGGATCATTAGACGGATCATTGGTTTTGTCAGTTTTTTTTTTTTTAACTTTCCGCCGTTTTGGTTTCCGATCAATAACTCGGGAACGCCAGAACGGATCTTGTCCAAATTTACACCACTGGTCAGAAATATTACATGGAAGACCCCTATTGCTTTGAAGGTGGCTCCGGGGTCCGTGAGGTCCATGAGGATGAAATCAAGGTTGATTTTGAGACTTGGTTTCCGAGCGATAACTCAAAAAGTATTGATGCAATGGCAAGTATTCTATGCATGGGAGTTCAAATACCACCCGGGAAGAACCCTATTGATTTTGGGATCAATCCGTCAAATGACCTTTGACCTAGAGCTCGGAAGAATTTTTGCTGATTCATCCTTGAGGCTTTCATGCATATCTCGGAAACGGTGTGTCGTAGAGCGAAACGGAGCTCAATTTCGGCCTCCTGGCACTAGACAAACTAATCTAGGGGGTATCTTGGGTCGAATCGACCACTGGTGCCGAATTTTTTTTTGCCGACTTGGCACTTCCTGTTCGGCCGCATCTCGGAAACGGTGTGTCATACAGCGAAACAGAGCTCAATTCCGGCCTTCTGGCACTAGACAAACTAGTCTAGCGGGTATTCTGGGTCCAGACGACCCCTGGTGTCGAACGTTTTTGTGCCAACTTGGCACTTCCTGTTTGACTGTATCCCGGAAACGGTGCGTCGTAGAGCGAAACGGAGCTCAATTTCAGCTTCTGGCTTCTGACTAGTCTAGAGGGTATCTTGGGTCGCGGCGACTTCTGGTGTCAAATTTTTAGGTGACCGGACCTATGGTCCGATAACCTATTGTCGTCGCGTTGCATCCGTCGTCCGTTCGTCGTCTGTCGTCCGTCCACATCTATATCTTTGAAGTTTACAGGCGGATTTTTCTGAAATTTTGCACAAAAATGCCTAAAAGTATTTCAAGAGGGGTTTTTAGGTTACCGGACCTTTGGTCCGATAACCTATTGCCGTGGCGTTGCGTCCGTCGTCCGTCGTCCGTCGTCCGTCGTCCGTCCACATTTTTATCATTAAAGTTTACAGTCGAATATTTCTGAAATTTTGCACAAAAATACCTAAAAATATTTCCAGGAAAGGCTTTTTTTAGTTTTTTGATTTTCGCATTTTTTTCAAAATGGCGGCCGTTTTCGTCGAAAAATGACCAATTTTGGACTTTGACGGTTGTTTTCTCAAAATCTGTTCAGTAACTTTTTTTCTTATTGATACATGACACTCCTCCTATGTACCCCTGTGACATGTATAAGTTTCGTTGCCCTTGAATCGCTCGAAGTGGGCCATTTTGGGCCCAAACTCGGCCCAAATGGGACTTTCCCATGTTAAATTCTCCTATGCTTTATAATGGGACACATTAAGCCTAATATCTCACTTAAAATTGAAATTGGAGACTAAGAATCAATTGTGGACATATAGGAAATGATATATGCTGAATATTCTCGTGACCTTGAATTTGACCTCTGACCTCGGTTTCAAGGTTAGAGCGGCCATTTTCGTCTAAAAATGGCCAATTTTGGACTTTGATGGTCGTTTTCTCAAAACCTGTTCAGTAACTTTTTTTCTTATTAATGCATAACACTCCTCATATGTACCCCTGTGACATGTATAAATTTCCTTGCTCTTGAATCGCTCGAAGTTGGCCATTTCGGGCCCAAACTCGGCCCAAATGTGACTTTCCCATGTTAAACATTAAGCCTAATATCTCACTTAATATTGAGGTTAGAGACTAGGAATCAATTGTGGACATATAGGAAATGATATATGCTTGATATTCTCGTGACCTTGAATTTGACCTCTGACCTCGGTTTCAAGGTCAGAGCACAAAATGGCTAATATCTCGTTCATTATCGACTTTACAGCTTAGGAATCAATTGTGGACATATAGGAAATGATATATGCTGAATATTCTGATAACCTTGAATTTGACCTTTGACCTCATTTTCAAGGTCACAGGACAAAATGGCTAATATCTCGCTTATTATCGACTTTACAGCTTAGAAATCAATTGTGAACATATAGGGAATGATATATGCTGAATATTCCCAAGACCTTGAATTTGACCTTTGACCTCATTTTCAAGGTCACAGGACAAAATGGCTAATATCTCGCTTATTATTGACTTTACAGCTTAGGAATCTATTGTGAACATATAGGAAATGATATATGCTGAATATTCTCGTGACCTTGAATTTGACCTTTGGCCTCATTTCCAAGGTCACAGGACAAAATTGCTAATATCTCGCTTATTATCGACTTTACGGCTTAGGAATCAATTGTGAACATATAGGAAATGATGTATGCTGAATATTCTCGTGACCTTGAATTTGACCTTTGGCCTCATTTCCAAGGTCACAGGACAAAATGGCCAATATCTTGCTTATTAGCGACTTTGCTGCTTAGGAATCAATTGTGAACATATAGGAAATGATACATGCTGAATATTCTAGTGACCTTGAATTTGACCCTTGACCTAAGTTTCAAGGTTAGTCATTTTATTTTCAAGGTCAGAATACAAAATGGCTTAGATCTCGCTTATTATCAAATTTACAGCTTAGGGGTCCATAGTGAACATATAGGAAATGATGTATGCTGAATATTTTGGTGATCTAGAATTTGACCTTTGATCTCATTTTCAAGGTCAGAGAACAAAATGGCTAATATATCGCTTATTATCATCTTTACATCTGCCCCTGATGACGCCAGTGTGTCTTTGGATAAACTATTTGGTCGGGCTTTGTTTCTATTGCAAAATGTTGTATTTTACGTTTCTTATTGGCATCATCAAAATTTGATTGTATTGGTGGTAATAGATTGATACTTACATTTATACCACTGAGTCGGTGTCACTGCTGGCGGACGTTGAATCTGTCCCCGAGGATACCATCAACTCAGTAGCCTTCGGGCTTGTGATTGGGTACTTTTGTACTTGTCATGTATCTATTCCATGGGGTTAGATTCGGATTTCTAAATTATTTTCATAGGTTGTTGGGCAGTTGTATACTAATTCCATCTGGTGTACAGTAGAAACAACTACATTTAGCACATTGTCTGCCCCTGAAGACGCCAGTGTGTCTTTGGATAAACTGTTTGGTCGGGCTTTGTTTGTTTCTATTGCAAAATGTAGTATTTTACGTTTCTTATTGGCATCATCAAAATCTGATTGAATTGGTGTAATAGATTGATACTTACATTTACAGCATAGGAATCAATTGCGAATATAGAGGAATGATATATACTGAATATTTTCATGACCTTGAACTTGAACTTTGATCTCATTTTCAAGGTCACATCACAGAATGGCTAATGTCTCACTTATTATCGACTTTACAGCTTAGGAATTTATTGTGGACATACTAGAAGTGATATATTTGTTGAAAATTTCATGGCCTTGAATTTATCAGTGACTTTATTTTCAAGGTCAGTGGACGAAAGGCTAATATCTAAAATGTATATTGTCCGGTAACCTTTCTTAGCCCTTGGGCTAATTTTTTTTCTAGTTTTTAGGTTACCGGACCTATGGTCCGATAACCTATTGGCATGGCGTTGCGTCCGTCGTCCGTCGTCCGTCGTCGTCCGTCGTCGTCCGTCGTCGTCCGTCGTCGTCGTCGTCCACATTTTTATCTTTTTTGTTTACAGGCGAATATTTCTGAAATTTTGCACAAAAATACTTAAAAATAATTCAAGAAGGAGGTATTTTTTAGTTTTTTGATTTTCGCATTTTTTTCAAAATGGCGGCCGTTTTCGACGAAAAATGCCTGATTTTGGACTTTGGCGGCCATTTTCTCAAAATCTGTTCAGTAACTTTTTTTCTTTTTGATAAATAACACTCCTCATATGTACTGCTATGATGTCTATAAATTTCGTTGCGCTTGAATCGCTCGAAGTGGGCCATTTTGGCCCAAACTCGGCTCAAATGGGACTTTCCCATGTTAAATTCTCCTATGCTTTATAATGGGACACATTATGCCTAATATCTCACTTGATATTGAGATTAGAGACTAGGAGTCAATTGTGGACCTATAGGAAATGATATATGCTGAATATTCTCGTGACCTTGAATTTGACCTCTGACCTCACTTTCAAGGTCAGAGCACAAAATGGCTTATATCTCGCTTATTATCGACTCTACAGCTTAGGAATCAATTGTGGACATATAGGAAATGATATATTCTGAATATTCTCGTGACCTTGAATTTGACCTCTGACCTCAGTTTCAAGGTCAGAGCACAAAATGGCTTATATCTCGCTTATTATCAACTCTACAGCTTAGGAATCAATTGTGGACATATAGGAAATGATATATGCTGAATATTCTGATGACCTTGAATTTGACCTTCGACCTCATTTTCAAGGTCACAGGACAAAATGGCTAATATCTCGCTTGTTATCGACTTTACAGCTTAGCAATCAATTATGAACATATAGGAAATGATATATGCAGATTATTGTCATGACCTTGAATTTGACCTTTGACCTCATTTTCAAGGTCACAGGACAAAATGGCTAATATCTCACTCATTATCGATTTTACAGCTTAGGAATCAATTGTGCACATATAGGAAATGATATATGCTGAATATTCTCGTGACCTTGAATTTGACCTCTGACCTCATTTCTAAGGTCCAAGGACAAACTGGCTCATATCTTGCTCCTCTATTGACTGTATGGCTTGGGAATCAATTGTCGACATGATATACATGATATAGAAAATGATATACACTGAATATTTTGATGACCTTGAATTTGACCTATGCCCCTTCATTTTCAAGGCTACAGCATAAAATTGCTAATCTCTCTCTGATTATTGAACTTACAGCTTAGCAATCAACTGTGGACATGATATATGCTTAATGTTATATATGCTGAATATTCTCTTGACCTTGAATTCAACCAGTGACCTGGCTAATACCTAAAATATTAAACATTGTCCGGTAACCTATCTTTGGCCCTTGGCCTAATTTTTAGGTTACCGGACCTTTGGTCCGATAACCTATTGCCGTGGCGTTGCGTCCGTCGTCCGTCGTCGTCGTCCGTCGTCGTCCGTCGTCGTCCGTCTACATTTTTATCTTTAAAGTTTACGATCGAATCTTTCTGAAATTTTGCACAAAAATGCCTAAAAATATTTCGAGAGGGAGGTATTTTTTAGTTTTTTGATTTTCGCAATTATTTCAAAATGGCGGCCGTTTTCGTCGAAAAATGGCCAATTTTGGACTTTGGCTGTCGTTTTCTCAAAATCTGTTCAGTAACTTTTTTTCTTATTCATGCATAACACTCCTCATATGTACCTCTGTGACATGTATAAATTTAGTTGCCCTTGAATCGCTCGAAGTGGGCCATTTTGGGCCCAAACTCGGCCCAAATGGGACTTTCCCATGTTAAATTCTCCTATGCTTTATAATGGGACACATTAAGCCTAATATCTCACTTAATATTGAGATTAGAGACTAGGAATCAATTGTGGACATATAGGAAATGATATATGCTGAATATTGTCATGACCTTGAATTTGACCTTCGACCTCATTTTCAAGGTCACAGGACAAAATGGCTAATATCTCGTTTATTATCGACTTTACAGCTTAGGATTCAATTGTGAACATATAGGAAATGATATATACTGAATATTCTCATGACCTTGAATTTGACCTTTGACCTCATTTTCAAGGTCACATGACAAAATGGCTAATATCTCGCTTATTATCGACTTTACAGCTTAGGAATACATTGTGAACATATAGGAAATGATATATGCTGAATTTTCTCGTGACCTCGAATTTGACCTTGACCTCATTTCCAAGGTCACAGGACAAAATTGCTAATATCTCGCTTATTATCGACTTTACAGCTTAGGAATCAATTGTGAACATATAGGAAATGATATATGCTGAATATTTTTGTGACCTTGAATTTGACCTTTGACCTCATTTTCAAGGTCACAGGACAAAATGGCCAATATCTTGCTTATTAGTGACTTTACGCCTTATGAATCAATTGTGAACATATAGGAAATGATATATGCTGAATATTCTAGTGACCTTGAATTTGACTTTTGACCTCATTTTCAAGGTCAACAGGACAAAATGGCTAATATCTTGCTTATTATCAACTTTACAGCTTAGGAATCAATTGTGAACATATAGGAAATGATATATTCTGAATATTCTCATGACCTTGAATTTGACCTTTGACCTAAATTTCAAGGCCAGTCGTTTTATTTTCAAGGTCAGAATACAAAATGGTTTATATCTCTCTTATTATCAAATTCACAGCTTAGGGGTCCATAGTGAACATATAGGAAATGATGTATGCTGAATATTTTGGTGATCTAGAATTTGAACTTTGATCCAATTTTCAAGGTCAGAGAACAAAATGGCTAATATGTCGCTTATTATCATCTTTACAGCTTAGGAATCAATTGCGAATATAGAGGAATGATATATACTGAATCTTTTCATGAACTTGAACTTTGACCTCATTTTCTAGGTCACATCACCGATCACAGAATGGCTAATATCTCACTTATTATCGACTTTACAGCTTAGGAATTTATTGTGGACATACTAGAAGTGATATATTTGTTGAAAAATTATTTTCAAGGTCACTGGACAAAAGGCTAATATCTAAAATGTATATTGTCCGGTAACCTTTCTTAGCCCTTGGGCTAATTAGGTTACCGGACCTTTGGTCCGATAACCTATTGGCATGGCGTTGCGTCCGTCGTCCGTCCGTCCGTCCGTCCGTCCGTCCGTCCGGCGTTAACATTTTTATCTTTAAAGTTAACGATCGAATCTTTCTGAAATTTTGCACAAAAATGCCTAAAAATATTTTGAGAAGGAGGTATTTTTTTGTTTTTTGATTTTCGCATTTTTTTCAAAATGGCGGCCGTTTTTGTCGAAAAACGCTCAATTTTGGACTTTGACGGCCATTTTCTCAAAAACTGTCTGATCAGTTTTGAGTTTTTGGTTTCAAAAGATTCCCCTCATATACCTCTGTGATATGTATAAGTTTGGTTGCCCTAAATTCGCCGGTTTCCGTGTGGCGGCCATTTTGAATTTTTGGCGGGTCGACGAAAAAAAATTTTTCCGCCCCAAATTGCATTACTATCCATTTTGGGCCATTTCTAGGGCAAAAAAATATTTTCACCCTTTGAAAAAAATTTTGGACTTAGAAAATTTTCGGCACTTTTTTCCTTCATAATGGGAGCTGTCCGGACTGTACTCATAGAACGCTTGAAGATAGAGCTTAGAAATTGGCACTTTCAAATGGGAAGTCATATATGGCGACTTGTGTGGTGACCTTGAATTTGACCTCGGATGACCTTGAAAGGTCAAAACAGCCATTTTTGGGTCGAAAAACGCTCAAATTTGCACCTGGTCTGTATTTTCTCAAAAACTGTCTAATCAGTTTTGAGATTTTTGCTTAAGAAGATTCCTCTTATATACCTCTGTGACGTGTATAAGTTTTGTTGCCCTTGAATCGCCGATCTCAGTGTGGCGGCCATTTTGAATTTTTGACGAGTCGGCGAAAAAAACATTTTTCGCCCCAAATCGCATTACTATCCATTTTGGGCCATTCCTAGGCAAAAAAAATTTTTCACCCTTTGAAAAAAATTTTGGACTTAGAAAATTTTCGGCACTTTTTTCCTTCAAAATGGGAGCTGTTCGGACTGTACTCATAGAACGCTTAAAGATAGAGCTTAGAAATTGGCACTTTCAAATGGGAAGTCATATATGGCGACTTGTGTGGTGACCTTGAATTTGACCTTCGATGACCTTGAAAGGTCAAAACAGCCATTTTGGGGTCAAAAAATGCCCAGATTTGCCTTTGTAGATGAAATGCTTGCAGATAGAGCTCATGTTTGCATTATGAACATATAGGAAGACATATATGGCACAACTAATGATGACCTTGAACTTGACGTCAGATGACCTTGAGTGCCAAATGTCTGACTTGGAATGTGTAAATTGACCTGAGCGGCCTAAACGATTCCACCCAACATATAGAATATCAAATGCCGCACACATACATGTAATGGTTACATCGAAGTTCATACGGATGACCTTGATTGGTAAATCCCAAGGTCATATGTTTACACTGCGAACCTTGATTGGTAAATCTCAAGGTCTGTTACCTGCCAATGCTGCCATGCATGGCCAAACCAAAATTGTCCGGTAACCTATCTTAGCCTTTGGGCTAATTTTTTTTTATTTTCGCATTTTTCTCAAAATGGCGGCCGTTTTTAACGAAAAATGGCCAATTTTGGACTTTGGCGGCCATTTTCTCAAAAACTGTCTGATCAGATTTGAGATTTTTGTTTCAAAAGATTCCTCTTATGTACCTCTCTGATGTGTATAAGTTTGGTTGCCCTTGAATTTGCCGGTGTTCGTGTGGCGGCCATTTCGAATATTTGACGAGTCGGCGAAAAAATAATTTTTCGCCCCAGATCGCATTACTATCCATTTTGGGCCATTTCTAGGCAAAAAAAAATTTTCACCCTTTGAAAAAAATTTTGGGCTTAAAATTTTTTTTGGACTGGAAAATTTTCAGCACTTTTCCCTTCATAATGGGAGCTGTGAACACTGTACTCAGAGCTTAGAAATTGGTACTTTCCAATGGGAAGTCATATATGGCGACTTGTGTGCTGACCTTGAATTTGACCTTGGATGACCTCAAAAGGTCAAAACAGCCATTTTTGGGTCGAATAATGCTCAAATTTGCACCTGGTCTGTGTTTTCTCAAGAACTGTGATCAGTTTTGAGAGTTCTGTTCAAAAAGATTCCTCTTATATACCTCTATGACGTGTATAAGTTTTGTTGTCCTTGAATCGGCGATCTCCGTGTGGCGGCCATTTTGAATTTTTGACGAATCGGCGAAAAAAAATTTTTGGCCCCAATTCGCATTACTATCCATTTTGGGCCATTTCTAGGCAAAAAATTTTTTCACCCTTTGAAAAAAATTTTGGACTTTGGCGCAAATTTTGGACTTTGGCACTTTTTTCCTTCATATTGGGAGCTGCCAGGACTGTACTCATAGAATGCTTGATGATAGAGCTTAGATATTGGCATGAATAGGAAGTCGTATATGGCTATTCGGGAGGTGACCTTTGGTGACCAAGTAGATAGAGCTTCAGTTTGTATTATGAACATAATAGGAAGTCATATATGGAACAACTAATGATGACCTTGATCTTGACCTTGGATGACCTTGAGTGCTAAATATCTGACTTGAAATCTGTAAAGTGGCCTCTGAAGCTTAAACTTTTGCATATACAGGTTAGGATTGTGTATAAGCCTATAAAAAGTCATGTATATATGGCACATCTTTTTGTGACCTTGAACTTGACCTCAAACGACTTTGAAGGGCAAATCTCAAAATCTTAAATTGGCCTCTACAAATGAAATACCGTATTTATTCAATTAGTTCGAACACTCTAATAATTCGAACACCAAAAATTATTGAAGACAATAATTGTCGCATTGACTTGTTTAGTTTGAACAGGCAAATTTACGATCAAAATTTCGATCGAAACAACGAACGAAATCAACTTGTCAGATGCCAAAACTGACAACTCACCAGGCGGCAGCACTACGAAATGAGTAATCAGCGATATATTCGCCACGTGGCAGTGTTTGCAATTACCAATATGAGCCATAGAGGTACATTATGACGGGTCATAATGTACCTCTGATATGAGCAGAAATATTGAAAGCGCGGACCTCAGAGTGCCAGGCGGTTTGCGAAGTTTTTCCGATTGAGTGACTCGATTGCAATGCAATATGACTAGAATTTAGTATCAATGTGAGATTAATAACAACAGTTACCGGAAGATTTAGCAGCCAGTTATTCAAGTTTTCTAAGATGCTAGTTGTCTGTGGTTAACCTATCAATCGTACAGTACAAGCCCTAGTTCCAACCACCATGATGAATGGTATCTGTCAACTCGCGTATGATAAATCTGGGTTTGCAGTTTTTTTCCGTTTTGACGAACGATTTTATCATGAATCTAATAATTCGAACATTTCAAAATTTAATTATTTTTAGCTGTTCGAACTAATTGAATAAATACGGTACTTGTTGATAAAGCTTATTTGTTTGTATTATGAACATACGTGAAGTCATATGCAGCATACCTAATGGAGACATTGAAATTCACAAAGATGACCTTGACTGGTAAATCTCAAAAGTCATATGTCACTTACAATGCTTAAAACCAAAATTGTCCGGAAACCTATCTTAGCCCTTGGGCTAATTGTATCCCCCGAACAAAGTTCGGCGGATACTATGGATTTGGCTTCGTCGTCCGCGTCCGCGTCCGCAGAGATTTTCTTGTGAACGCGCTACAGGCCGCAATTCTCACCCGATCACCATTATTTTTTGCAGGCACATATATTATGGTAAGATCCCGACACCAATCGATTTTGGTTGCCGTGGCAACTGAATTGGTCGTTTGGGGACACATTTTGCATTGAAAACAGCCTGTTTGAGACACATGGCTTGTGAACGCTCTACAGATGGCAATTTTTGACGAATCTCGATAATATTTGGAAGTGTTGTTGGGAAGGGCTGTCACACGAAACCAATCGTTTTTTTAGAATGATCATATAAATATTAATATGTTAACAGTCTAACCTATTACAGAATTCTGAAATATCCATTTTGACATGTACGATCATTCCAATAGCCTGTACAATGGAAGGTAATGACACTGGTTTCTTGTTCAGAATGGAGAACTGAAGTTTTCAGTGAAAACAGGACAATATTACTGAATAAGTTAACATTAGTTTTACTAGTTAAGTCTATTATTGTCCACAATAAAAATAGTTAAGACGAGAAACGTTTATTATTAAGCTCAACAAGGTAAAGGTTTTGTCCAGAACAGATTTCATGGGTGTAACTGAATAAGTTAACATTATTAAGGCATTTCAGCAGAAATGCCTTTATGGTTTTAGCAGAACTCTGCATGGAGGTTCATATGCCACCAGGGAAGAACCCTATTGATTTTGGGATCGATCCATTAAACAATTTTTGAATTAGAGGTCGAAATAATTTTTTGCTGATTCATCCTTGAGGCTTCCTGCATATCTCAGAAACCGTGCATCTCTAGGGTGTATTATTTTTTTTGATCCGGCTCCGAGGTCCGTGAGGTCCTTGAGGATGAAATCGAGGCTGATCTTGAAACTTGGTTTCCGGACGATAAATAGTTGCAGAATTTTGCACGGAGGTTTATATATCAACAGGGAAGAACCCTATTGATTTTGGGATCGATACGTCAAACGACCTTTGACCTAGAGGTCGAAATAATTTTTTGCTGAGTCATCCTTGAGGCATCCTGCATATCTCGGAAACGGTGCGTCGTAGAGCGAAACGGACGTTATTTTCGGACTCGTCGCCCTAGACAAACATGTCTAAGGGGTATTATGGATGAACTTTGACCTTGACCCCAAATTTTTTTGCCGAGTCGGCATTTTTCGTTTTCGTCGATATCTCGGAAACGGTGCGCCGTGGAGCGAAACGGACGTTATTTTCGGACTCGTCGCCCTAGACAAACATGTCTAAGGGGTATTATGGATGAACTTTGACCTTGACCCGAAATTTTTTTGCCGAGTCGGCATTTTTCGTTTTCGTCGATATCTTGGGAGCTGTGTGTCGTAGAGCGAAACGGACGTTATTTTCGGACTCGTCGCGCTAGACAAACATGTCTTAAGGGTATTATGGATGAACTTGACCTTGACCCGAAATTTTTTTGCCGAGTCGGCATTTTTCGTTTTCGTCGATATCTCGGAAACGGTGGTTCGTAGAGCGAAACGGACGTTATTTTCGGACTCGTCGCCCTAGACAAACATGCCTAAGGGGTATTATGGATGAACTTTGACCTTGACCCGAAATTTTTTTGCCGAGTCGGCATTTTTCGTTTTCGTCGATATCTCGGAAACGGTGCGTGGTAGAGCGAAACGGACGTTATTTTCGGACTCGTCGCACTAGACAAACATGTCTAAGGGGTATTATTGATGAACTTTGACCTTGACCCGAAATTTTTTTGCCGAGTCGGCATTTTTCGTTTTCGTCGATATCTCGGAAACGGTGCGTCGTAGAGCGAAACGGACGTTATTTTCGGACTCGTCGCCCTAGACAAACGTGTCTAAGGGGTATTATTGATGAACTTTGACCTTGACCCGAAATTTTTTTGCCGAGTCGGCATTTTTCTTTTTCGTCGATATCTCGGAAACGGTGCGTCGTAGAGCGAAACGGACGTTATTTTCGGACTCGTCGCCCTAGACAAACGTGTCTAAGGGGTATTATTGATGAACTTTGACCTTGACCCGAAATTTTTTTGCCGAGTCGGCATTTTTCTTTTTCGTCGATATCTCGGAAACGGTGCGTCGGAGAGCGAAACGGACGTTATTTTCGGACTCGTCGCCCTAGACAAACATGTCTTAAGGGTATTCTGGATGAACTTTGACCTTGACACGAATTTTTTTTGCCGAGTCGGCATTTTTCGTTTTCGGCGATATCTCGGGAACGGTGTGTCGTAGAGCGAAACGGACGTTATTTTCGGACTCAGCGCCCTAGACAAACATGTCTAAAGGGTATTATGGATGGACTTTGACCTTGACCTGAAATTTTTTTGCCGAGTCGGCATTTCTCGTTTTCGTCGATATCTCGGAAACGGTGAGTCGTAGAGCGAAACGGATTTTTTTTTCGGACTCGTCGCCCTAAACAAACATGTCTAAGGGGTATTATTTTAACGGTAAATTTTTTTGCGGAGTTGACATTTTTCATTTTCGTCGATATCTAGTATATAATTAATCATCACACCGAAATGCCTCCAAGGCATCTTTAGGCCTTGACGTCTAGTTTTTAATAGTTAAGTCTATTATTGACCACAATAAAAATAGTTAAGTCTATTATTAACCACAATAAAAATAGTTAAGATGAGAAATATTTATTATTAAGCTCAACAAGGTGAAAGTATGTCCAGTACAGATTTCATGGGTGTACTGAATAAGTTAACATTATTTTTACTAGTTTAGTCTATTATTGACCACAATAAAAATAGTTAAGACAAGAAATATTTATTATTGGGCTCAACAAGGTAAAGATTCTGTCCAGTAGACATTTTATGTCTGTAACCAAATAAGTTAACATTTTTTTTGCTAGTTAAGTCTATTATTTTTTTTTTTTTTTTTTTAATCGAGAATCCTTTATTTGTTTCACATCATACATACATACATAATACATACATTTTGTGCTACAAGGCGTACAACTTTACATAAATGCATACAGGAATGTCATCATGGGATACAGCATCATAGGATATGAGATGTAGGCGGTGTACGATTATACCAAGCAGTAAATTACTAAATAATACAGGCTATGACATGGAGCTGATAAGCAGGCATACAATAGGTTCATGATACGGTAATATAGAATGTCAACCTATAAGTTGTCATAAAGGTGGCCCCAGCGATTATAGAAAATTGACTCTTTACCTAGATTAACGTGTATCTCTTTTTCTGTACTTAGCTTACATTTCAATATCGCTAAAAAAGACATGAAGAATATATCTGTTTCCTTAAGTTTACAGTTATGAATGAAATTTTTTGCCAGAATAATACAAAAATTGACAATATAGTCTTCATCACTGACACATGGTTTACCTAATATTATTTCTTGTTCGCTGATGTTCAAAGTTTTATTTTGATGTAGGTTATCCCACCACTGGGTGAAAGTATTCCAGAAAGTTTTGACAGGTGGACATGTGACTAGGTGGTGTTGGATACTGTCAGTGACGTTTTGATGACATAGCTTATATGTACAAATGTTCGTGCTGGCTACCTTCATGTTGTATAATGTTTCGTTACATGGGATTATTCTGTGAATTACTCGATACTGGAATGACTGTAAATAAGTTTCTCGACATGATAGGAAAGCTGTTTGGAAGATTGTTGGCCAAGATTCTGATGTTATGTCATATAATCTATTCCACCTGGAGATGCACGTTGGCTCTGTTGCAAGTGTTTTCCCCTTGATAATTGCCCAGTACAATTCTCTTGATTTAGTTAGTAAGGGGTCGACGATATTGTTATTCGTTGATTTATCAACTGAGGATGCTGTTGGGTCTAGTTTAGACTCATCTGGTTTACACGTTAGTTTTTTACGCCAGGCTCTGGGTATTGCATCAAGGAGACGCACGTAGTCAAGAAAGTTGCATTTTATGTTGTATTTCTGTTTAAATTTTTCGAGGGTTAGGAAATTGTTGGTCTCATCTAAGAGGTCGCCCATTATGCGAATACCTGCATCAAACCATTTCTTCCAGTATATAGGTTGCTTGTCGAGTATTATGTTTGGGTTATACCAGAGATTTAGTTCGTTCAACTCGAGTCCCATACCATAATTTAGATAGCTTAATTGATGTAGAGTGGTCAATATTTCTTGGTAAAAAGTAGGCATGTTTTTGATAACACAATTACTTCTGCACTGTATAATATAATCGAAAGGTATGTTTATGATTTCGTCCAAAATAATTTTCCAAGTACTGCCCGGGTTTGTGAGCGCTCGTTTGAACCAGGAGAATTTTAGAGATTTTATTTTAGCATCTATATCTATCATTTTCAGGCCGCCATCTTCAACTTGTTTGATGATTGTTGTTTTGGAGATTTTGTGTTTCTTCCCGTTCCATAAGAACTCGAAAAACAAGCTATCGAGTTCTTTGATTACACATGGAGGGGTTACTATGTTACTACACTGGTAAACTATTGTCGAGGCTAGTAATGAGTTGATTATAGTGATTTTTCCCTTTAATGATAGGCTACGCTGTTTCCAGATATTTAGGAGGGTTTTTATTTGTTTTGTTTTGGGGTCAAAATTAAGCTTTCGATTTTCAATTTCAGTATCGCAAATATATATCCCTAGGGTAGGTATTGGACCTTGTTTCCATTGTAGGTCGTCGTTTTCTTTGAAGCGTTTCATGTGCTTGCCGATTAAGTATGCCTGCGTTTTGTCCATGTTCGCTCTGAGTCCAGAGCACTGATAGAAAGTGTGTAAGAATAGTTTCACATGTTTTATTGAGTCGTAGTCGAGGAGATATAGGGTGGTATCGTCAGCAAATTGGCTAATTTTCACTTCTTTAGTTTTTAGTTTAATTCCTCTAATATTTTTATTCGCTCTTATTTCTATTGCCATGATTTCAACAATTAAGATGAACAGATAAGCAGATAGGGGACATCCTTGCCTTACTCCACGTTCAATATTGAATCCTCTCGAAGAGTAACCATTATTTATTATAACACTGTTTATATGTGTGTACAGAATCTTTACCCATTTAATGAGGTTCCTACTCAAGTTAAAAGACTTTAGACTGTCAAATAGAAATTGCCATCTTACTGTATCGAAGGCTTTTTCAAAGTCGATTAGAAGAATTATAGCAGAGAGATTTCGGATTTTGCAATAATGAATAATGTCTTCCGTTGTTCTAATATTTTCACCTATATATCTGCCTTTTATATATGCATTTTGGTCATTTTTTATGACCGTGGGTAGGAGTGGGGCTAAAGTTTGTGCGATTATTTTAGCTATTATTTTATAATCCGTTGCAAGTAAACTCAGGGGTCTCCAATTTTTTAGATGTAGTCTATCTTTCCCTTTTTTGGGTATTAATGTTAGAATGCCACGCTTCTGATTTATTGATAATTCGCCCTTCTCGAAGGCGTAGGCGATTGATTCTTTCACTAAGGTCTTTATATCAGGCCAGAAGAATTTGTAAAAGTCGCTTGATAGGCCATCTATTCCTGGTGTTTTTCCATTTTTCAAATTTTTAAGGGCATTGCCGCATGATGTTTCAGTTATAACTATGTTACTGTCTTGATTTTGGTTAGGGGTTAATCGTGGAATGTTGCGGTTGTTTAACATATGCATATAGTGTTCATGGTTTCTGGGGTTTTTGCTTGTTTCCTTGTAGAGATTTTCGTAGAATATTCTTTCTTGCTCAAGGATTTCATGGGGATGCACAATGCTTTTTCCATTTACAGTTAGCTGCGTTATTGTTTTGTTAACATAGTTCCGCTTTTCTAGATTTAGGAAATAAGAAGTATTCTTTTCACCTTCTTCGAACCATTGCGCTCTGGATCGCATTATGACACCGCTTGCGTGTTCTAATTTTAAGCTATTTAATTCTTGCTCATATGCTTTTAATTGCTCGTTATTCTGGTCTATATTTACACCATTAGCCAGGTTTTCGTGCAAGTTTTTAATTTTATTCTCGAGGTCTGATTTAGATTTGGCTAGATCAGCCGATTTATGTTTACTGTACATTATTGTGGCATTCCGAATTTCCATTTTGATCATTTCCCACTTTAATCCTTTATCTTCAATGTTGTATTTATCAATATTATCCTGTATAACTTTTTTTATGAGGGTTATATAGCGAGTGTCTCTTAACAGCATGTTATTAAATTTCCAATACCCGGGGCCGCGTTTTGAATTGGGTGATCCCTTTAAACTAAGTTCTATGAGGCTATGATCTGACAAGGAACATGGCATGATATCTGTCTTGTCGATTGTATTGATTAGATGATCTGAAATTAACCAGTAATCTAAGCGACAGTATATGTTTTTTGCTTTACATTGCCATGTGAACATGAACTTGCTTTCATTTAAAACTCGCCATATGTCGCTTAGCTGGTAGGATTCCATTAAACTTTCCATACACTTTCTAAATCTGAATGAGCTGTTCATGCTCGTATTGCCTCCTTTCTTATCTAGGGATGGGTCGAGAACAATATTGAAATCGCCTCCTAGTATGAGATTTTTTCCGTCGTACTTAGTCAGACAGTCCATTAGTTTTTCTATAAAACGTATTTGGTTATTTTCGCTTAGCTGCGTTGGTGCGTATACGTTTACGAGCACAAAAACATTGTTTAGACACGAAATCTCAAGAATTATGAAACGACCTTCTGAATCTTTAAAGTCAGATATTATTGTATATTCTAGGTTTCTGGGTATTAGAATTGCTACACCTTTACTTCGGGGAGTCCCGTGGGCAAATACAATATCCCCGCCCCATTCGTTTTTCCATTTATTTTCTATATCTGGAGAGCTATGTGTTTCCTGTAGGAACGTTATTGCTTTGTGCTTATTAGCGATGGTAGAAAATATGCTGATTCGCTTTCTTTTGTCTGTTCGTATGCCGCGCACATTAAGAGAATTTAAGGCTAAGTTATCCATGATGTATAGTTGTGAAGTAGGTCGGTACTGGTTAGTATGTATGATGAGAAACACAAAATATAAAGGACAGTCATTAGAGTAATGATGAACATCTTAGTTAGCATTTTAATTAGTGCAGACCGATGTGGCGTGCGATGCTCTGAGATACTGCCATCATAGTGTGACATAATTGTGTGAGTGATTGCACAGGGATGTGGCATTAGTGATAACACTGTGAGGGGATTACCGTTTGGACTGGAGGGCCCACGCCGACAGTAAGCTAGGCCAAGTACAAGCACAAGCTCACCTGCAATCCCAGACAGACTGAAGAAATGGGCACGCCAG
The DNA here is from genome assembly GCA_949152475.1 of Terebella lapidaria. Taxonomy (NCBI): domain Eukaryota; kingdom Metazoa; phylum Annelida; class Polychaeta; order Terebellida; family Terebellidae; genus Terebella; species Terebella lapidaria. Next base: position 22,421,518 of record OX424569.1, read on the forward strand.
TCACCGACAACAATACTCACAGTTTGGTACCATGCAACCGCCATTTCAGCTTATACATATTTCTTTTTGATGTATTGATTACACAGAGACATACGTATGGATGTACAATTACATATTACACGTGAGGACACATCCACAGATACCTATGCTGTCACAAACTAGAATTCATGGCTATTTATGGGCGATGTGAGGAAGATTACCGTTGGGACTGGAGGTTCCACATCGACAGTCAGCTGGGCCAAGTACAAGCACAAGCTCACCTGCAATCCCAGACAGACTGAAGAGATGGGCACGCCAGCCCGCGGCAAAGGTACTCACCAAGGACACACATTCATTTTTTGTATACTATGCTGTACCACTATACTGGATCTCGCCTGAGGGTACATGATATAAGGCACGTACATTTTATACTACGTCTATAGATCGCCTGATATATTAACGGATGTACGACGTTGTCTATAATAGAAATAATACAAAAAAAGAAAATTACTAACCTAGTAGTAAGAGTACGTTTGGTACAGAACTTTAAAACTGATGAAGTTTTTCCTTTAGGACTTGTCCAACTGACCTCGTAGTCTTGTAACCGTACCGTCGAAGAACAGTTTCAGTGCTGAGGTTCCTTTGTAGCTGAGATGGAGTCCGTCACGCGCGAACATGGTACGGTCGACGGTTTTGTCTTGTTGGATGAAGGGCCTCCACGTGTACAGGAAGTGACAACCGCGCGACTTGGATAGTCTACGGAGGCGCGTATTGACTTCCTGACGGACGGCGTCTTCCGTGGGTGTATCCTTTGGACGGGGTATTATGGCGGAGATGGCGATCTTTGCGAGTGGATTGAGCACTTTGATTTCCTGCACCAGCTGATCGTAGACTTGCGTGATGTGTTCGGCCGAGCAGGATGCAAGGTTATTGGTCCCGACGTGCAGTATAATCAGTTTGAAAGATTTTACTCTGGCGCCGTACATTCTGATGTGACGTTTCAATGTTTCAATTCGTGCGCCAGGAAATGCTTGAACACAAGTGTATCGGGTATTTCTGATGAATTTACAGATACTATCGCTCAGAATGGTGTAATTGTTCCCAAGATGCCCGGGCCACTTGTATAGAGTGTGTCTGTAGTGGCACTTAGGTCCTGTGAGTTTAACGTGCATATCGTCATAAATATGACGGATAGGACAGTACCGTTTTGAAGGCGGCATCGTTTCGAGTCACTGTGATATCAGTCTGTGTTCACTGTAGTTTGTTCCGGATGCTTTTCAGCAGCTCGCCGAGTTGATTCTGGCCTGTCCAGATTGGGTCGTCGGCTTTCCTTACCGCTTCAAGAGACATGCCAATCCCCCAGAATTTGTCGGTAGGTGAGGCTTCAGCGAGGGTAGTGTTACCTGTCGACACGAGGAAGGAACACAAGTTTTTGTTCTGATCGAACTTGGCTTGGAGGCCTTTTTCCATCACCCTCGGCGCTATTTCTAGCCACTTTTTATCGTCGTAGTTGATCTTGTTTGCTATGGCTTTCTGGGCTGCGGGGTCATCGGCGTTCAATATTGCGTTTGCAGCTCCCGTGTCGTTGGCGTGGAGCGCTAGCTGATGAAGGTAGAACTGTTCGGAGCAGTTATACAAGGTGCCGTTTATCTCGATGTCACAAGGATAGTGGTTGGATAATGGAGAGTTGCGTCCCCAGAAATATGTGGTCTCATTTATGGTCGGAGTGGACAGTTTTCGGGGGTCGAGGTCATCGGGAAGGAGATGCAATGTTTTCACTGTGTACGGTATGTCAAAAATCACAAGTTTGTCCTCTCGGATGTAGCAGTGGTCTTTGTATTTTGACATGGATTTTGCAGCAGACAATATCGGCGTCAGAACTTTCCTGCGTGCTCGTATCTCCGCCGGGTAATGTCGAGTGATGTAGATATCGGACTGCTGGGGCTGTGATTGGTCAGACTCGTCAGGTTGTGTGTTTCTTGCGTTCCACACTTTTTGCTTGTCGCTTGACCGCAGGAAACTGACAATGATGGGCCTCGGCTTGACTGTTCTGTGGGTCTGTCGTCTGGACGTGATCTTAGGACCCACTCGATGAACACGGTCGAAATCGATGTTGTCTGGATCAAGCTTCAGTGAAGTTTTCAGGTAGATGCGGACTGTGGCTTCAGATTGTAGCTCACTTTCCCATGTTTTTTCGGGAAGTCCGTGGATCAGCAGCTGTTTGCGCATAGAATATGACTCTAGGAGAAGGACCTTGTCATGTACATAAGCCTTGTCGGTTTCAAGTTTTTCGATTTGTTTGTGCAATCGTTCATTTTCAACAACAATGTCGTTGATTTGCTGATCATGCTTGGATACGTCCTTTGTTAGGACACTGAGTTTTTCCTTGACGCCCTCGATGTCAATCTTTACCTCCTGTATCTGGGCGGTCAGGCCGCTGTACATTTCTTGTGCCCACCGCGGAGCGTTGGCCAGTTCCTGCTTTGGCATTTTGTTAGCTTCACAGAGTGCTGGTGATACTTGTGAGCGATTGCGTTTCCTAGAGCTTGAGGGGGTGGAGCCCTGTGTGGTAGTATTGTTACTTTCCATACAACAGTCTGTGTAGCTATGTATGTGACCACCGTCAGCCGGTCACGGTTCGCTGCGTCTTCCTCGCCGCGATGTATATTGTGTATGGGCAATGCGAATGTCTTGCGTAAAATGTCGATTTTTTCTATCCGAAGATTATGTTATGTCTGCTGGGTGAACACACATCTTTAGACAGTTACTGTGTTGTGAGAGTCACATCCTTTGCGAATCTTACTGCGTTTATCGGCAGTTTTCTGCAGAGCACTTTGAGATTACACGATCGGCGCTGCCATGCTTTATATCCAATAAGTCTATTATTGACCTCAATAAAAATAGTTAAGATGAGAAACAATTATTATTGAGCTCAACAAGGTTAAGGTTTTGTCCGGTAGAAATTTCTGGGTGTAACCGAATAAGTTAACTTTATTTTTACATGTTAAGTCTATTATTGACCACAATGAAAATAGTTAAGACAAGAAATATTTATTATTGGGCTCAACAAGGTGAAGGCTTTGTCCAGTAGAGATTTTATGGCTGTGACCAAATAAGTTAACATTATTTTTTTGCTAGTTAAGTCTATTATTGATCACAATAGCTTTTTATGAAAACATTGATCAACTTTTACTTTGAATTTCAACTTGAGACCATGTTTGGCACAAATTATGAGTTAAATTATAACTTATGGTGAAAAATTCGATCTGGCTCCAATTTCGTCATCTTGAAATGCAGTTTTGGTCAACTTTTACTTTGAATTTCAACTTGAAAGCATGTTTGGCACATATTATAAGTCAAAATATAACTTATGGTGAAAAGTTCGATCTGGCTCCATTTTCGTCATCTTGAAATGCAGTTTTGGTCAATTTTTAGTTTGAATTTCAACTTGAAACCAAGTTTGGCACATATTATGAGTTAAAATATAACTTATGATGAAAAGTTCGATCTGGCTCCAATTTCTTTATCTTGAAATGCAGTTTTGGTAAACTTTTAGCTTGAATTTCAACTTGAAATCAAGTTTGGCACATATTATGAGTTAAAATATAACTTTGACGAAAAGTTCTATCTGGCTCCAATTTCTTCATCTTGAAATGCAGTTTTGGTCAACTTTTACATTGAATTTCAACTTAATACCAAGTTTGGCACATATTATGAGTTGAAATATAACTTATGACGAAAAGTTCTATCTGGCTCCAATTTCGTCATCTTGAAATGCAGTTTTGGTCAACTTTTACATTGAATTTCAACTTAATACCAAGTTTGGCACATATTATGAGTTGAAATATAACTCATGGCGAAAAGTTTGATCTGGCCCCAATTTCGTCATCTTGGAATGCAGTTTTGGTCAACTTTAATTTGAATTTCAACTTGAAATCAAGTTGGGCAGGTATTATGAGTTAAAATATAACTCATGATGAAAGGTTTGATCTGGCTCAAATTTTGTCATCTTGAAATGCAGTTTTGATTAACTTTTACTTTGAATTTCAACTTGAAACCATGTTTGGCACATACATGTATTATGAATCGAAATATAACTTATGGTGAGAAGTTCAATCTGGCTCCAATTTTGTCATCTTGAAATGCATTTTTGGTCAAATTTTACTTTAAATTTCAACTTGGAACCAAGTTTGTAAAATATTCTGAGTTGAAATATAAATTGGTGAAAAGATTGATCTATCTGTATTTTCGTTATTTTATCAAACATGTCGAATGGAAATTCATATACATGTAAAGAGATTTCAGTGGTGATTTTGAATTCGACCTTCAATAACCTCGGAAAATCAGTGCAGCAATTTTGGTGGGGAAAAGAAAACAGTTGTGACTTGAGATTTAACATTTCTCTGGTAATCTTTTTTAGCCCTTGCTCTAGTTTTTCACACTTGACAGTGATATATTTGGGGCAACAGAGATGATAGGGCTACGGGGGATACACCCAAGCGGTCGTAGGCGACCGGAAGCGTCTAGTTTTTTACCAGCAACATTGCGGAACGGCTGGCCTCCGTGGTTGAACGTGGGACGTATCAGGGATTCCTCTTTCAAAGACCTGATTCCAATGTAAACATAAACAAAACCTTGCGCGCCTGTCAATCTTGGTGTAAACACTACTTTCAGCCTTCTGTTTCGGGTGAAATAGCACATAAATAGCCATGTGTATGCGATTTTGGGGATCATACTTGATTGTTTTGATATAATTTTTTAACTGAGCTGGCTTTTCAATTCGAACAAATATTAGTAACTACATGTATGTGCAAATGCCGCTTTAATATGATCAACTTGAGCGTTGATGATTTTGAGTGGTCAATTTCAAGGTGAATGTGGAATGTTAAAATGACATTTTTAAACTAGAATTCTGAGATTGTCTCAAACGAAGCTGTTGGAAAGCTACAAGCCCCTTAGACCATTATGGCCTCATAAGCTAATTCGGTCACTTGACATCTGGTGTCCATCTGGCATCCATTGTCTGTCTGCTAGCAAAAAATCTCAGAATCCGCTCATACTCAAAGTTATGGCTACCTCAACATGTGCAAATTGGCTAATATTGAGACAACATTATTGTAGATGCATGTAGAGCTAAAGAATTGATGAGGTGCATCGTTTGATGATCTTGAACTTGTACACGTGACCTTGAAAGTTCAGCTTGGGTCATGGCTTCTCCGTTTTGCGTAAACTGGCCTTCAGAGACAAAAAGCTCAGTAGAGCTTGAGCTTGTATTATGAGCATTATATGTATGATTCGTGATGCCTTTTTTGATGGACTTTCAAGTAAACCTCAATTGACCTTATTATTCAATGTCCAGGTGCCAGGTTCCTTTGGCACAATTTATAACATCATTTAAAGAGAAATATACATGTAATTCTACTATCAGAGTTCTTGTCATACACATCGATTACCAAACTGAGAATCATTAAAGATATTCTGTTTTAAAAGTCTACCCTCAACTTTATCAAATTTTAGACTGAAGAAAAAGAGAAAGCTGATGAGAAGGCATCTGCTGCAAAGACACACAAAAGAATACAGATTGAGCAAGTGGAGAGCTCTTCAGATGAGGAGGAAGGATTTTCAAAGTCTTCTATGCCCAAGTCCCCCAAAAGTCCTGATTCTTCCAAGAATACTGTCAGGGATTCCACAGTGCAGAACAAACCTGTGATACATGCGGACGCCAAAGGCCATGAGAAATCCCAGGGTAAAAAGGCTGCGAAATCTACAAAATCACCAGAGAAGCAGGAGGGTGATGCTGAGAATGTCAAGAAGAGACCTGTTTCTGTCCCTGTGCTGAAGCGAGTGACACCATACGAGTTCATGCAGGCGTGGCTATCACTCAAAGGGTCAAACGACGTGGAATCCTACACAAATCTACTACGTCAGGTTGAGCCTAAAAGCCTTAAGTCAGGTATGTTGCCGTCCCACTTCAGGATCTACTAACCTCTCTAAATGCAAGTGAACTGTACATTCAGATAGAAGTGAATTCATGCCATTTTGGAATAGAATACATGATATGGAATTGACCTATCCCAAATGCCCCTGAAATACTTCAGAAAACTTCTCTTTGGCCAATATCAAAGTTTTGTAGAAAATGACGTAAAAAGACTCGGACAAACTGGATTTGGGATAGGTCAATTGGAAGGATGAAATGGTGATGACTTTTCTTGCCGACAGTGATCAGCAACAAGCTGGATGCAGACATGCTGATGACAGTGGTCAGGTGTACCAAACACCTTGTTGACAATGGTAAGGATAGCATGTTCTCAGATGTATGATAAATTTATACTTGTCTGTGATGTTATACACTGAGATATATCAAGTCATAAGTACATACATTGTACTTACCAAATACTTCCCTATATATGGTTTTATTTTTGCCCTTAGTCGTTTCACAGATTCTGAGCTTGCGAGGAATTCGTGAAATGACTAAGGGCAAAAAACCGAACAGTGAAATGTATAAATTTACATAAAACTTATATAATAGTTAGAATGATTTGTTTATTCTGCACTGGTGAGCAGCTGAAGCCGAGAAGGCGCTGGAGTATCTTGTCAATCTTCCTCTGATACCGCGCTTCCAGATGGTGGCAATGTTCATGTCCTCCCAGGATAAACAAGGTCAGTTACACACAGAAGTTTAATGGGAAATCCCGTCAAAGAATTGCCTCAACTTGCTACATGGTTTTAACAAGAAAATGCAGCTGACTGCGGGAGATGACATTAGAGCTCGAGCACATCAGCTACCATATCCTCCCCACATGATTCCAATTCATTCCCGTATATTATGATGAAAAACTTCTCCTACTTCATTCATATTCCTATTGAGTAAACATTCATTTTGAATTCAATGAAACGAATATGCCTGCTAAAATGTTATTGAACCTCAATAAAATATTCTTAAAATTATTGGAAACTATCAGGACTATCTGCATCTGAGAACGAGATATAGCCCTAACACATGCCTAATGGGCCAATTGAAAGACCAGTTCGAAACAAAAAGGCTTCACAACCCAGGATGAAACACCCTGTCAAGTGATAAAATATGTCAAAATACGGTAAATGTAACCGTGGCAGCGCAGACGTATGGTTGTGTTTACTTCATAACGTGAAAGAAAGCCACAAGCGAGCTTACATCGTGCATGCATGCACGAATTGCTGCTCAGAGAATATGTGTTCCAAAATACGTGTCATTGTGGTAAAATTTGCTTTGCATTCTGGGAACGTCAATTTCCACCGGCTCCGCAATTTTGGGACGTTTTTAGGCAACTGGAGCGTTTTACGTAATTTTTTCAAACCTAACACATCGATTTATGCATTATATATCTGTGGAATATTCAAAATTTGCTATCAATTCGAGAGATTTCATGTCAAGGACGAAGAAAATCCTCATTTGGAGTAGGTGTCTAAACGTTCACATGCCACTACGAGCGTCGATAGGTTGGCATGAAAACTCCATAAGAAAGTCAGCACATAGACATGTAGAGAGTTGGGGGCTTCGCCCCCAACGCTCTAATGTCAAAAATGATTGATTTAAGATTCCATGGAATTTTGACTTCTCAGTTCTGGAAGTTAATTATGTGAAATATGTCCATGATTCTCCAACAAGCTGATTCAAATTTCAACTTGTTTAAATCAGCATCATTTGTGTGGCTAAATGTATTGACCACAAACACAAGTGAGGAAATGGTTGATGCAACAACAACTCTAACATACATTTAGTGAAATATCACTGGACAAAATATACTGATACTTTTTTATGTGTATTCACAGAACTATCATCTGTGGTTGAGAAACTTCAGGGAAAAGTCAGCGAAGACACTCTGGCCAAAGGACTGATCATCATTCGCAAGCAGTTCAAGCTTTGATGTCGACTATAACTTCAATAGTTACTGACTTATTGTATCCTCGAATGATAAGTCTGAGATGTTATGGTTTAGGTCATGGTACCGTAGCGGTCATAAAGATTTTACAAACTCATGCTGTGGGTCGTGCCAGGTTGCTGATCCAGCAGTCTTAGTTGCCCTTGAATCACTCGTTCTATACTTGTTCCTTCTACGCCTCCCCCCATACAGCCCCACACCCGTGATTAGTGGCAAGTTAGTATACTTACATCTAGAGTAATGTTTCAGACAAGACCTTTTCATTTGTCGCAAGGTGATTTTAACAGGCTACCAATACTCTATGACCGAACTACTCCGCTAGAAAAAACCCAATTAGCTATCAAGAAGACCTGCAACCTAAAGCAAAATGATCATCTTTAATTAATACATGTAAACGGACCTGATGTTAGACTATTCTGTCAGTTCTGGATTTGTTGATTATTGAAACATGATTGAAAGCCTTGCTGATCTAACAGGCATTACCAGTAATACCAGGAGAGAACTGCCCAACATCCGGAGAACATAATATAAACCTAAGCTACTTTTGTTTGGAGGTTATATCTGCAAAACTGCAGAATCTATTGATTGCATATGCAACTTTTGAATGTGTGGAGCGGTTGGGGTACAAACTGGCTAAAATACGATTTTGTGGTCAATCTGGCAAACGACCTTTATTAAACCTATAGCTCGAAAGAATTTCTGCTGATTCATCCTTGAGGCTTTCATGCATATCTCGGACTTGGATTTTCGTTTTCATCAATATCTTGGAAATGGCGCGTCGAAATTTTGGACTTGTCGTCCTAGACAAATTTGTCTAAGGAGTATTAGGGATGACCTTTGACCTTGACCTTAAATTTGTTCACTGAGTCGGTATTTTTCCTTTTCGTCGATATCTCTGAAACGGTGCGCCGTATAGCAAAACGGACATTATTTTTGGACTTGATATTAAGGATGAACTTTGACCTTAACCCGAAATTTTTTGCTGATTCGGCATTTTTAGGTTACCGGACCTTTGGTCCGCTAACCTATTGGCATGGCGTTGCGTCCGGCGTCCGGCGTCGGCGTCGGCATCGTCCACATTTTTAGGTTACCGGACCTTTGGTCCGATAACCTATTGCCGTGGCGTTGCGTCCGTCGTCCGTCGTCGTCCGTCGTCGTCGTCCGTCTACATTTTTAGGTTACCGGACCTATGGTCCGATAACCTATTGGCATGGCGTTACGTCCGTCGTCCGTCGTCCGTCCGTCCGTCCGTCGTCCGTTCACATTTTTATCTTTAAAGTATGTGATCGAATCTTTCTGAAATTTTGCACAAAAATACCTAAAAATATTTCAAGGAAAGGTTTTTTTTTGTTTTTCGATTTTCGCATTTGTTTCAAAATGGCGGCCGTTTTCGACGAAAAATGCCTGATTTTGGACTTTGGCGGCCATTTTCTCAAAAACTGTTCAGTAACTTTTTTTCTTTTTGATACACAACACTCCTCATATGTACTCCTGTGATGTGTATAAGTTTCGTTGCGCTTGAATTGCTCGAAGTGGGCCATTTTGGGCCAAACTTGGCCCAAATGGGACTTTCCTATGTTAAATTTTCCTATGCTTTATAATGGGACACATTATGCCTTATATCTCACTTAATATTGAGATTAGAGACTAGGAATCAATTGTGGACATATAGGAAATGATATATGCTGAATATTCTCGTGACCTTGAGTTTGACCTCTGACCTCAGTTTCAAGGTCAAAGAACAAAATGGCTAATATCTCGCTTATTATCGACTTTACAGCTTAGAAATCAATTGTGGACATATAAGAAATGATATATACCGAATATTCTGATGACCTTGAATTTGACCTTTGACCTCATTTTCAAGGTCACAGGACAAAATGGCTAATATCTCACTTCTTATCGACTTTACAGCTTAGGAATCAATTATGAACATATAGGAAATGATATATGCAGATTATTGTTGTGACCTTGAATTTGACCTTCGACCTCATTTTCAAGGTCACGGGACAAAATGGCTAATATCTCACTTATTATCGATTTTACAGCTTAGTGATCAATTGTTGACATGTAGGAAATGGTATATGCTGAATATTCACGTGACCTTGAATTTGACCTTTGACCTCATTTTCAAGGTCACGGGACAAAATGGCTAATATCTCGCTTATTATCGACTTTACAGCTTAGGAATCAAATATGGACATACAGGAAAGGATATACGCTGAATATTCTGATGACCTCAAATTTGACCTTTGACCTTATTTTCAAGGTCATAGCACAAAATTGCTAATATCTCGCTTATTATCGACTTTACGGCTTAGGAGTCAATTGTGAACATATAGGAAATGATATATGCTGAATATTCTCGTGACCTTGAATTTGACTTTTGACCTCATTTCCAAGGTCGCAGGACAAAATTGCTAATATCTCGCTTATAATCGACTTTATGGCTTAGGAATCAATTGTGAACATATAGGAAATGATATATGCTGAATATTCTCGTGACCTTGAATTTGACCTTTGACCTCATTTTCAAGGTCACAGGACAAAATGGCCAATATCTTGCTTTTTAGCGATTTTGCAGCTTAGGAATCAATTGTGAACATATAGGAAATGATATATGCTGAATATTCTAGTGACCTTGAATTTGACCCTTGCCCTAAATTTCAAGGTTAGTCATTTTATTTTCAAGGTCAGAATACAAAATGGCTTATATCTCGCTTATTATCAAATTTACAGCTTAGAGGTCCATAGTGAACATATAGGAAATGATGTATGCTGAATATTTTGGTGTTCTAGAATTTGACCTTTGATCTCATTTTCAAGGTCAGAGAACAAAATGGCTAATATGTCGCTTATTATCATCTTTACATCTGCCCCTGATGACGCCAGTGTGTCTTTGGATAAACTATTTGGTCGGGCTTTGTTTCTATTGCAAAATGTTGTATTTTACCTTTCTTATTGGCATCATCAAAATTTGATTGTATTGGTGGTAATAGATTGATACTTACATTTGTACCACTGAGTCGGTGTCACTACTGGCGGACGTTAAATCTGTCCCCGAGGATACCATCAACTCAGTAGCCTTCGGGCTTGTGATTGGGTACTTTTGTACTTGTCATGTATCTATTACATGGGGTTAGATTCGGATTTCTAAATTATTTTCATAGGTTGTTGGGCAGTTGTATACTAATTCCATCTGGTGTACAGTAGAAACAACTACATTTAACACATTGTCTGCCCCTGAAGACGCCAGTGTGTCTTTGGATAAACTATTTGGTCGGGCTTTGTTTGTTTCTATTGCAAAATGTAGTATTTTACGTTTCTTATTGGCATCATCAAAATCTGATTGTATTGGTGGTAATAGATTGATACTTACATTTACAGCATAGGAATCAATTGCGAATATAGAGGAATGATATACAGTAGAACTCCAGTAATGTGGTCACCCATCGTACCAGTGATTTTGGCCACATTATAGGAGTGGCCACATTATAGGACTCAAGCCATATTTTGCACCGGCCATATTGTTTATCTGATGTTAACTCAAGCGAAAATCAACATATATTATACAATTTGTACATGTGTATGAGTTAAATAAAACATGTACATGTAGTTTATATGTGAATAGCATTTTATTGAACCAAGTTATATCATAAATGTAATATTTGAAACACAAATACTAAAATGTCAATACAGTTTACTAACAGAATATTTAGAACAACTGAATGTCACTTTTTGAAGAAAGATGTGATTGTTGTTTGGCGGCGTTTAGCCAAATCATGATCAACATGATACGAGTACGAGGTTTGTTTATCAACGTTTGGGTAAGCCAAGAGAAGAAAGGTGTGAAGAAGTGACATGCAGACAGCCGGTCGGCTTGCTGCTCTTGGCTAATGTAAATGTTCAGCTGACCGCATCGGTGAATGAAGACTTGCAGACGGCTGGCCGCTTGAGGCTAATGTTCAATTGACCGCATCAGTGAGTTTGGGGGGGGGGGGGGGGGACGTTGGCTGCTTGGTGGCCGTATTGTGTGATTTTATGGGCTTTTGTGACCAGATACACTGACCGCATTGTGGATAAGGGGAGTGGCCACATTATAGGCGTAACCTTAACATGTAAATGCCTATGCTGGCGTTCGGGACCAATGCATCTGACCACAATGCATGGGTTGACCACATTTCTGGAGTGACCGCAGGCTGGAGTTCTCCTGTATACTGAATATTTTCATAACCTTGAACTTGAACTTTGACCTCATTTTCAAGGTCACATCACAGAATGGCTAATGTCTCACTTATTATCGACTTTACAGCTTAGGAATTTATTGTGGACATACTAGAAGTGATATATTTGTTGAAAATTTCATGACCTTGAATTTATCAGTGACTTTATTTTCAAGGTCACTGGACAAAAGGCTAATATCTAAAATGTATTTTGTCCGGTAACCTTTCTTAGCCCTTGGGCTAATTTTTATCTTTAAAGTTTACGATCGGATCTTTCTGAAATTTTGCACAAAAATGCCTAAAAATATTTCGAGATATTTTTTAGTTTTTTGATTTTCGCAATTATTTCAAAATGGCGGCTATTTTCGTCGAAAAATGGCCAATTTTGGACTTTGATGGTCGTTTTCTCAAAATCTGTTCAGTAACTTTTTTTCTTTTTGATACATAACACTCCTCATATGTACCCCTATGATGTCTATAAATTTCGTTGCGCTTGAATCGCTCGAAGTGGGCCATTTTGGCCCAAACTCGGCCCAAATGGGACTTTCCCATGTTAAATTCTCCTATGCTTTATAATGGGACACATTATGCCTAATATCTCACTTAATATTGAGATTAGAGACTAGGAATCAATTGTGGACATATAGGAAATGATATATGCTGAATATCCTCGTGACCTTGAATTTGACCTCTGACCTCAATTCAAGGTCAGAGCTTAAAATGGCTGATATCTCGCTTATTATCGACTCTACAGCTTAGCAATCAATTGTGGACATATAGGAAATGATATATTCTGAATATTCTCGTGACCTTGAATTTGACCTCTGACCTCAGTTTCAAGGTCAGAGCACAAAATGGCTTATATCTCGCCTATTATCGACTCTACAGCTTAGGAATCAATTGTGGACATATAGGAAATGATATATTCTGAATATTCTCGTGACCTTGAATTTGACCTCTGACCTCAGTTTCAAGGTCAGAGCACAAAATGGCTTATATCTCGCTTATTATCGACTCTACAGCTTAGGAATCAATTGTGGACATATAGGAAATGATATATGCTGAATATTCTGATGACCTTGATTTGACCTTCGACCTCATTTTCAAGGTCACAGGACAAAATGGCTAATATCTCGCTTGTTATCGACTTTACAGCTTAGCAATCAATTATGAACATATAGGAAATGATATATGCAGATTATTGTCATGACCTTGAATTTGACCTTTGACCTCATTTTCAAGGTCACAGGACAAAATGGCTAATATCTCACTTATTATCGATTTTACAGCTTAGGCATCAATTGTGGACATATAGGAAATGATATATGCTGAATATTCTCGTGACCTTGAATTTGACCTCTGACCTCATTTCCAAGGTCCAAGGACAAACTGGCTCATATGTTGCTCCTCTATTGACTGTATGGCTTGGGAATCAATTGTGGACATGATATACATGATATAGAAAATGATATACACTGAATATTTTGATGACCTTGAATTTGACCTTTGCCCCTTCATTTTCAAGGCTACAGCATAAAATTGCTAATATCTCTCTGATTATTGAACTTACAGCTTAGCAATCAACTGTGGACATGATATATGCTTAATGTTATATATGCTGAATATTCTCTTGACCTTAAATTCAACCAGTGACCTGGCTAACACCTAAAATATTAAACATTGTCCGGTAACCTATCTTTGGCCCTTGGCCTAATTTTTAGGTTACCGGACCTTTGGTCCGATAACCTATTGCCGTGGCGTTGCGTCCGTCGTCCGTCCGTCCGTCCGTCCGTCCGTCCGGGCGGACGAGAGTATGGTTGTGTGACTAGAAAAGGCACACAACCATAAGTTGTGAGGAAATTTCTTCTTGTGTGCCTATTTTGGGGAGTTGTGTGCCTATTTTAGATAGGAAATTTAACATGTAAAAGGCACACAAGAAGGTCTCGTCCGCACGTCCGTCCGTCCGTCGTCCGTTCACATTTTTATCTTTAAAGTTTATGGTCGAATATTTCTGAAATTTTGCACAAAAATACCTAAAAATATTTCCAGGAAAGGTTTTTTTTAGTTTTTTGATTTTCGCATTTTTTTCAAAATGGCGGCCTTTTTCGTCGAAAAATGGCCAATTTTGGACTTTGACGGTCGTTTTCTCAAAATCTGTTCAGTAACTTTTTCTCTTATTGATGCATGACACTCCTCCTATGTACCCCTTTGACATGTATAAATTTCGTTGCCCTTGAATCGCTCGAAGTGGGCCATTTTGGGCCCAAACTCGGCCCAAATGGGACTTTCCCATGTTAAATTCTCCTATGCTTTATAATGGGATACATTAAGCCTAATATCTCACTTAAAATTGAAATTAGAGACTAAGAATCAATTGTGGACATATAGGAAATGATATATGCTGAATATTCTCGCGACCTTGAATTTGACCTCTGACATTGGTTTCAAGGTCATAGCGGCCGTTCTCGTCGAAAATGGCTAATTTTGGACTTTGATGGTCGTTTTCTCAAAATCTGTTCAGTAACTTTTTTAGGTTACCGGACCTTTGGTCCGATAACCTATTGGCATGGCGTTGCGTCCGTCGTCCGTCCGTCCGTCCGTCCGTCCGTCCGTCCGGCGTTAACATTTTTATCTTTAAAGTTAATGATCGAATCTTTCTGAAATTTTGCACAAAAATGCCTAAAAATATTTTGAGAAGGAGGTATTTTTTTGTTTTTTGATTTTCGCATTTTTTTCAAAATGGCGGCCGTTTTTGTCGAAAAACGCTCAATTTTGGACTTTGACGGCCATTTTCTCAAAAACTGTCTGATCAGTTTTGAG